>OX155894.1:50651294-51306294 GCA_944588485.1 Phosphuga atrata
CATGCAATATTCAATTATCTTAGCTATGACCGAAATCATTGCTACTGGTCTGTAGTTATTAACAGCGGTTTTGTCTCCCTTTTTGTGTATTGGCATAATTATTGTTCTTTTTAATATATCCGGAAATATTTCGCTGCTAAAGGAAGTATTTACAATGTCTGTCAATGGGTCGATTAATTCTGCCCCAAATTCTTTAATAATATTACAAGGCAGCTCATCGGATCCGGCAGATTTTTTATTTTTTAATTTGTGAATGATATCCAATACTTCTGTACACGTAAACTCTTTAAGATACATACTGTTGTTAATAGTTGGAACATGGCCATTTGAAATTTTGCTGGGGATTATATTTTTAGTCACCTGTGCTGGTGCATTTTTAAAGAAGTTATTAAATGTTGTTGCTATTTCAGATTCGTTAGATATGGTCTTTCCATGTTCCATAATCGTTATTGAGTTTTTTTTTGTAGATTTATTAGATATTTCGCTGACTATGCTCCACAAAGCCTTCTGTTTATTGGTTGCATTCTCTATTCTATCATTATAGAAGCTTCGTTTAATTTGTTTTACCAATCTTTGATGTTTATTTTTGTCAGAAGCATATTTTGCTGCCAATATCGGGAAATCTTTCTGTAGGAGATATAAGTCTTTTAGTTGAATGCTAGATTTTCTAATTTCTTCTGTTATCCATGTTTTAGGTGTACATTTTACTCTCTTCAGCGGAAAGGAGTTAAAGAAGTGAAATTGCAATGTCTTTATAAATTCTATCGTTTTTTGGTTGCAATCTTCTAATGAAGAACTGCTCTCCCATGTTTCTTCAGTTATGGCTCTGTGAAATTTTTCTTTATTGGTTGCACTCAAAATTCTAGAATAATAATAGTTTTGTATATTTTTTTTAAGAATCAGGACATTTAGGGGTATAGAAACCAAAATAAAGTTATGATCAGATATAGTGTTATCTCCTACCGTGACGGTAGCAGGCAAATTTCTTTTCACAAATATATTATCAATTATGCTTTTTGATGTTTTCGTTTCCCTTGTAGGGACCATAACTTTATAATCTAGCCCAAAGGACTGCAATAAATGTAATAAATTACTTTTTTCTCTAGAGTCGGATTCAAAGTGGATGTTGAAGTCCCCTACTATTATTAACTCATCCTGGGCATTGTGAAGATTGTCCATATTGGTTTCTAGAAGCGTCATAAATGTGGTAAAGCATCCTGCCGGTGGTCTGTAAATGCATATCATTACTACTTTCTTTTCTGAATACCTGCACTGTATCCCACATATTTCGATTTGTTTTTCGATTGAGACAAGATTTAAGATTTTTTCACAGTTAAGCTTTTCATTGGCCCAAATTGCTACACCGCCCCCAATGGCGTTCGTACGGCAGAATGAACTAATAAGTGAGTAATTTTCGATTCGCACTTGTATTCTATCGTTTAACCATGTCTCGGCTAAGCATAAAAAATCTGGTTTCAGATCTGAGGTTAAAATTTCAATCTCACTATTTTTTTTGTTTTAAACTTTGTATATTCAAATATAATAACAGATTATGGTTTCTTTGTAAAGCATCTTGATTGTTACAGTTATATTTTCTTACTGTTGTCTTAACTTTTTTTGTATGTTCTTCTCCATGTTTAAAAAAAAACGGTTAACGTGCGCATAACGAGGCCATATATTTGGTTTCTTAATGTCTTCTAGGTTTTCCAATGGTAGTGAGACCTGAAAAGAGGAATACTCCTCGGGCCGGTTGGAAGTCAGCTTTTTACACCGAATGTTGTGAAAGTTTTTGCCACTCAAGTAGGCTATTACATCGTTTTCTGTTAATTGTGGTTCCAATCGTGAGACATGTAGATGTGCAAGTTTTGTAATCGCTTTTATTGCAACAGCTTCCGTATTGGTGCCAATAATTAAATTTGAACGACGTGTTCTTCTCGCATATTTATTTTGTGTTTCCCATCTCCCTCTATCAGACTCCTTTTCTATATCAGCTGATTGTACGCTACCTGACTGAACGATTAAACTTTCGTTCTGTACAACATTTTTTGTACGAGGAACGTTTCGGGTTTCGGTGTCGCGTAGATTAGCCTCGGTGACACTGGGTTTTTTTGAATTCTCGCCTATCGTGTGTACAGTATCATCGCTATCCTTGGACGCTTGAGACAGCTGAGATTGTATTTTGGATAATTTTTCATTTAAATTACCATTTTCGAGCCTTAGACAGTTTATTTGGTAGGTGAGTTCCGTAATATAGTCTTCCAGTGGGTTTAACTTCTCATTTATTGACGCACTTAATATCTCCGCGAAATCAGAGCTTCGTAAGAAAGATATTATAATATCACAATGGTTATCTGCCGTAGCAGTAGATCTTAATTGTCGTGACATTTTCACTATATTACTACTTAAAAGTTTCACAATATAACTTCTGTCGGTGCAGGATGTTAATAAAGAGTTTTTGTTTTTCCGAATAGAGCGCACACTACCACACGCGTTGAGCGTTCGACGCCGACTCGTCCGACTAGTCTTGTCTGTCTAGTCTTGTCTGTCTAGTCTTGTCTGTCTAGTCTTGTCTGTCTAGTCTTGTCTGTCTAGTCTTGTCTGTCTAGTCTTGTCTGTCTAGTCTTGTCTGTCTAGTCTTGTCTGTCTAGTCTTGTCTGTCTAGTCTTGTCTGTCTAGTCTTGTCTGTCTAGTCTTGTCTGTCTAGTCTTGTCTGTCTAGTCTTGTCTGTCTAGTCTTGTCTGTCTAGTCTTGTCTGTCTAGTCTTGTCTGTCTAGTCTTGTCTGTCTAGTCTTGTCTGTCTAGTCTTGTCTGTCTAGTCTTGTCTGTCTAGTCTTGTCTGTCTAGTCTTGTCTGTCTAGTTTTTTCTGTCTAGTCTTGTCTGTCTAGTCTTGTCTGTCTAGTCTTGTCTGTCTAGTCTTGTCTGTCTAGTCTTGTCTGTCTAGTCTTGTCTGTCTAGTCTTGTCTGTCTAGTCTTGTCTGTCTAGTCTTGTCTGTCTAGTCTTGTCTGTCTAGTCTTGTCTGTCTAGTCTTGTCTGTCTAGTCTTGTCTGTCTAGTCTTGTCTGTCTAGTCTTGTCTGTCTAGTCTTGTCTGTCTAGTCTTGTCTGTCTAGTCTTGTCTGTCTAGTCTTGTCTGTCTAGTCTTGTCTGTCTAGTCTTGTCTGTCTAGTCTTGTCTGTCTAGTCTTGTCTGTCTAGTCTTGTCTGTCTAGTCTTGTCTGTCTAGTCTTGTCTGTCTAGTCTTGTCTGTCTAGTCTTGTCTGTCTAGTCTTGTCTGTCTAGTCTTGTCTGTCTAGTCTTGTCTGTCTAGTCTTGTCTGTCTAGTCTTGTCTGTCTAGTCTTGTCTGTCTAGTCTTGTCTGTCTAGTCTTGTCTGTCTAGTCTTGTCTGTCTAGTCTTGTCTGTCTAGTCTTGTCTGTCTAGTCTTGTCTGTCTAGTCTTGTCTGTCTAGTCTTGTCTGTCTAGTCTTGTCTGTCTAGTCTTGTCTGTCTAGTCTTGTCTGTCTAGTCTTGTCTGTCTAGTCTTGTCTGTCTAGTCTTGTCTGTCTAGTCTTGTCTGTCTAGTCTTGTCTGTCTAGTCTTGTCTGTCTAGTCTTGTCTGTCTAGTCTTGTCTGTCTAGTCTTGTCTGTCTAGTCTTGTCTGTCTAGTCTTGTCTGTCTAGTCTTGTCTGTCTAGTCTTGTCTGTCTAGTCTTGTCTGTCTAGTCTTGTCTGTCTAGTCTTGTCTGTCTAGTCTTGTCTGTCTAGTCTTGTCTGTCTAGTCTTGTCTGTCTAGTCTTGTCTGTCTAGTCTTGTCTGTCTAGTCTTGTCTGTCTAGTCTTGTCTGTCTAGTCTTGTCTGTCTAGTCTTGTCTGTCTAGTCTTGTCTGTCTAGTCTTGTCTGTCTAGTCTTGTCTGTCTAGTCTTGTCTGTCTAGTCTTGTCTGTCTAGTCTTGTCTGTCTAGTCTTGTCTGTCTAGTCTTGTCTGTCTAGTCTTGTCTGTCTAGTCTTGTCTGTCTAGTCTTGTCTGTCTAGTCTTGTCTGTCTAGTCTTGTCTGTCTAGTCTTGTCTGTCTAGTCTTGTCTGTCTAGTCTTGTCTGTCTAGTCTTGTCTGTCTAGTCTTGTCTGTCTAGTCTTGTCTGTCTAGTCTTGTCTGTCTAGTCTTGTCTGTCTAGTCTTGTCTGTCTAGTCTTGTCTGTCTAGTCTTGTCTGTCTAGTCTTGTCTGTCTAGTCTTGTCTGTCTAGTCTTGTCTGTCTAGTCTTGTCTGTCTAGTCTTGTCTGTCTAGTCTTGTCTGTCTAGTCTTGTCTGTCTAGTCTTGTCTGTCTAGTCTTGTCTGTCTAGTCTTGTCTGTCTAGTCTTGTCTGTCTAGTCTTGTCTGTCTAGTCTTGTCTGTCTAGTCTTGTCTGTCTAGTCTTGTCTGTCTAGTCTTGTCTGTCTAGTCTTGTCTGTCTAGTCTTGTCTGTCTAGTCTTGTCTGTCTAGTCTTGTCTGTCTAGTCTTGTCTGTCTAGTCTTGTCTGTCTAGTCTTGTCTGTCTAGTCTTGTCTGTCTAGTCTTGTCTGTCTAGTCTTGTCTGTCTAGTCTTGTCTGTCTAGTCTTGTCTGTCTAGTCTTGTCTGTCTAGTCTTGTCTGTCTAGTCTTGTCTGTCTAGTCTTGTCTGTCTAGTCTTGTCTGTCTAGTCTTGTCTGTCTAGTCTTGTCTGTCTAGTCTTGTCTGTCTAGTCTTGTCTGTCTAGTCTTGTCTGTCTAGTCTTGTCTGTCTAGTCTTGTCTGTCTAGTCTTGTCTGTCTAGTCTTGTCTGTCTAGTCTTGTCTGTCTAGTCTTGTCTGTCTAGTCTTGTCTGTCTAGTCTTGTCTGTCTAGTCTTGTCTGTCTAGTCTTGTCTGTCTAGTCTTGTCTGTCTAGTCTTGTCTGTCTAGTCTTGTCTGTCTAGTCTTGTCTGTCTAGTCTTGTCTGTCTAGTCTTGTCTGTCTAGTCTTGTCTGTCTAGTCTTGTCTGTCTAGTCTTGTCTGTCTAGTCTTGTCTGTCTAGTCTTGTCTGTCTAGTCTTGTCTGTCTAGTCTTGTCTGTCTAGTCTTGTCTGTCTAGTCTTGTCTGTCTAGTCTTGTCTGTCTAGTCTTGTCTGTCTAGTCTTGTCTGTCTAGTCTTGTCTGTCTAGTCTTGTCTGTCTAGTCTTGTCTGTCTAGTCTTGTCTGTCTAGTCTTGTCTGTCTAGTCTTGTCTGTCTAGTCTTGTCTGTCTAGTCTTGTCTGTCTAGTCTTGTCTGTCTAGTCTTGTCTGTCTAGTCTTGTCTGTCTAGTCTTGTCTGTCTAGTCTTGTCTGTCTAGTCTTGTCTGTCTAGTCTTGTCTGTCTAGTCTTGTCTGTCTAGTCTTGTCTGTCTAGTCTTGTCTGTCTAGTCTTGTCTGTCTAGTCTTGTCTGTCTAGTCTTGTCTGTCTAGTCTTGTCTGTCTAGTCTTGTCTGTCTAGTCTTGTCTGTCTAGTCTTGTCTGTCTAGTCTTGTCTGTCTAGTCTTGTCTGTCTAGTCTTGTCTGTCTAGTCTTGTCTGTCTAGTCTTGTCTGTCTAGTCTTGTCTGTCTAGTCTTGTCTGTCTAGTCTTGTCTGTCTAGTCTTGTCTGTCTAGTCTTGTCTGTCTAGTCTTGTCTGTCTAGTCTTGTCTGTCTAGTCTTGTCTGTCTAGTCTTGTCTGTCTAGTCTTGTCTGTCTAGTCTTGTCTGTCTAGTCTTGTCTGTCTAGTCTTGTCTGTCTAGTCTTGTCTGTCTAGTCTTGTCTGTCTAGTCTTGTCTGTCTAGTCTTGTCTGTCTAGTCTTGTCTGTCTAGTCTTGTCTGTCTAGTCTTGTCTGTCTAGTCTTGTCTGTCTAGTCTTGTCTGTCTAGTCTTGTCTGTCTAGTCTTGTCTGTCTAGTCTTGTCTGTCTAGTCTTGTCTGTCTAGTCTTGTCTGTCTAGTCTTGTCTGTCTAGTCTTGTCTGTCTAGTCTTGTCTGTCTAGTCTTGTCTGTCTAGTCTTGTCTGTCTAGTCTTGTCTGTCTAGTCTTGTCTGTCTAGTCTTGTCTGTCTAGTCTTGTCTGTCTAGTCTTGTCTGTCTAGTCTTGTCTGTCTAGTCTTGTCTGTCTAGTCTTGTCTGTCTAGTCTTGTCTGTCTAGTCTTGTCTGTCTAGTCTTGTCTGTCTAGTCTTGTCTGTCTAGTCTTGTCTGTCTAGTCTTGTCTGTCTAGTCTTGTCTGTCTAGTCTTGTCTGTCTAGTCTTGTCTGTCTAGTCTTGTCTGTCTAGTCTTGTCTGTCTAGTCTTGTCTGTCTAGTCTTGTCTGTCTAGTCTTGTCTGTCTAGTCTTGTCTGTCTAGTCTTGTCTGTCTAGTCTTGTCTGTCTAGTCTTGTCTGTCTAGTCTTGTCTGTCTAGTCTTGTCTGTCTAGTCTTGTCTGTCTAGTCTTGTCTGTCTAGTCTTGTCTGTCTAGTCTTGTCTGTCTAGTCTTGTCTGTCTAGTCTTGTCTGTCTAGTCTTGTCTGTCTAGTCTTGTCTGTCTAGTCTTGTCTGTCTAGTCTTGTCTGTCTAGTCTTGTCTGTCTAGTCTTGTCTGTCTAGTCTTGTCTGTCTAGTCTTGTCTGTCTAGTCTTGTCTGTCTAGTCTTGTCTGTCTAGTCTTGTCTGTCTAGTCTTGTCTGTCTAGTCTTGTCTGTCTAGTCTTGTCTGTCTAGTCTTGTCTGTCTAGTCTTGTCTGTCTAGTCTTGTCTGTCTAGTCTTGTCTGTCTAGTCTTGTCTGTCTAGTCTTGTCTGTCTAGTCTTGTCTGTCTAGTCTTGTCTGTCTAGTCTTGTCTGTCTAGTCTTGTCTGTCTAGTCTTGTCTGTCTAGTCTTGTCTGTCTAGTCTTGTCTGTCTAGTCTTGTCTGTCTAGTCTTGTCTGTCTAGTCTTGTCTGTCTAGTCTTGTCTGTCTAGTCTTGTCTGTCTAGTCTTGTCTGACTTGTCTTGTCTGTCTAGTCTTGTCTGTCTAGTCTTGTCTGTCTAGTCTTGTCTGTCTAGTCTTGTCTGTCTAGTCTTGTCTGTCTAGTCTTGTCTGACTTGTCTTGTGTGTCTAGTCTTGTCTGTCTAGTCTTGTCTGTCCAGTCTTGTCTATATAGTCTTGTCTGTATAGTATTGTCTGTCTAGTCTGATCTGTCTAGTCATCTCTGTCTAGTCTTCTCTGTCTAGTCCTCTCTGTCTAGTCTTGTCTGTTTAGTCTTGTTTGTCTAGTTTTTTCTGTCTAGTCTTGTCTGGCAAGTCTTGTCTGTCTAGTCTTGTCTGTCTAGTCTTGTTTGTCTAGTCTTGTCTGTCTATTCTTGTCTGTCTGGTCTTGTCTGTCTAGTCTTGTTCGTCTAGTATTGTCTGTCTAATCTTTTATGTCTGCTCATGTCTGTCTAATCTAATCATGTCTACTTTGTAATTTGTGTCCAGTCTGTTTCATTTACCCAGTTTTCATTTACCCAAGTAATATTAGTAAAATATAGTGGCTTGACGAAGTCTAATTAAATTAGTTAGATTACTAAGTAAAATGGTATATATCAAAAGGCTATTGACCTGATTCAGTACAACTTAACAAACCATATATTAAACAGCAATTATTATTATTACACAGGCTGTTAGATATGGATCGTGTGGGTTGCGGTCGGATGTAATGAATGGCCAAGAGCTAGTTAGTGCAGACTTCGTCTCTTTTTCTACCCTCATTACCGATTGCACAACGATAATGGAGCGTTCGAGTTGCAGGACTCGCCGAGACTTTTTCGCCTTCTCTCTTTCCGCAGAAAATTGGACGGAATTTACATTTGAAATTATTATTGTTAAACATGAATCGACCTCGATTCTGAAACTGGGATTGAGAATGTTTTAATAGAAATTGATTTAGGTCTGTTTTGTTAACTGATATGATAGTATCGATTTATTATTTCGCTAAATATAAAAGGTTGTACTTTCTCGTTAGTTAGTTTGAACTATTAGATAACTGAAACAGAGAAAGCTGAAAAATGTTAGCCCTCAATAACTCCAAACTAAATAATCATCTGAATATATCTAATACTTTAAGAACTAGATTTGTGACATTTTTTGCCGGCTAGAAATTTGGATCTAATAACATTATCCTATATTTAAGTTTGCTTCTTCTATTAGAGAATCAACAGAGATTCACCCATTTTATTCCCGTTTTCTAAACTAGTAAAACTAATAAAACAATTATTTAAAGTTGTTCATCAAGTTTTACAATAGTTTGCAATATGGTCCAAATATCAAGGAACTTAATATAAACCCACCCAAAATCCTACTTACAACCTTTCACCGTAAATCAATTTAATCGACTAAAAATAGAATCAATTATTTCTCATCGATCTTCCTACGTCTGCTAAAACTAAAAATCTTACTTCCAATTATAAAAAGGTTGTTACTTTCATGAAACGCATAAATTGCTAAACAGAAAAGATCACTTTCGATTTAAACTCTATTTGAAATAAATCTGATGCCGCAGTGCATATAATTAAGTCTACTTACTAAGGACTTAGATTTTTTGTTGTTGCAAATTTCCGCGTCCGCGTAAGATTTAGCTACCAAAGTATATCATCGGATGTATAATTTAATAAATCCATAGCCGTAAGAGCGAACGGGTTTCACTTTCGCCGCGTAAACTGTAAACTATTCAAGACATTTTATTACATTTTTGCATTGTCTGTATAGTCTGCATTTAGATAATGGTCATTAATAATGCAATTAAATGAATTAAGAATCATTATAAAAACCATTAATTGTTCCATAAATTTCATGGAATCATTCCAAAACATTTATGTTTCTTTGTTATAAAATTATTATTTTATGTTTGCACTAAATATAATTTTAGAGGTAAGATTAAGTAGAGAAAAAATAAATACTTACTGTTAGACTAGAAAGTATTACTTCAGATTTGAATTTTATAACTATACAAATTCAGGCTTAATAGCCTATGTATGATCTACATTAAGATAATCGTTATTAATAATACAATGAAATGTCGCTAAATGCACTACCCCAGGTAGTAACCAACCCACCGTCACCTATGGAGACGTTAGCGGACCTTCGGATTCTGGGGAGTCCGCACCAACATGCTTTAAGGAAGAGTCGGAGCATCCTGAAATCACTGGACGTAAACTCAGACCAAGACGGGAAAGCTTCTTCGCAACATTTAATGTCAACTTACTGCTAAAAGTGGGTAAACTGAAACATTTGACTGATTCACTAACACGACACAACATAATACTGACAGCAGTACAGGAAACCAGATTTGCGGACGAACATGCCTTCGAGTCTCAAGGCTACAGAATCCTCAAAGGAAAAGTGGGTCAGCGGGCAATGAAGAACGTACCCCACTTAGGTACAGGATTTATAATCTGTCGCAGGATATTGGATTCAGTCACCGACTTTACCTCCCCGAGTAGTAGTGTATCCATCCTCTCTCTCAAATGCGCAAACAAGGGCTACAGTATAGTCAATGTACATGCCCCAATCAACCAGGACAACAGACGCAATCCAGACAGAACTGATAAATTCTGGGAAGACTTAGAAGATATTATCTCTATACTTCCAGAGAGGCACACCGTAATACTGCTTGGTGACTTCAATGCTCAATTAGGAAGAGAGAAAAAATACAGAAACATAGTGGGCAATTATCCGGCGCATAAGCGAACCAACCGCAACAGAGAACGATTGGTGGATCTGTGTAGGACTTTTGAGTTGTACATGAAGTCTACAGCCTTCAAACACTTGCCAGGGAAGCAGAAGACTTGGATTTCACCTAATACCCACCTGGGTGAATTCCAGATAGATTATGTGGCCATTTCACGAAAATCTCAAAAGGAAATACAAAACGTGAAGGTACTAAGAAGCGCCAATCTGGACTCAGACCACTACCTCTCAAAGATCAAAATAAGACTCCAGCCTGGAAACACTAGATTACACAGAACCTCCAAAAGGGTAAGATTTGACGTCAAGCAACTCAATAACAGTCAAAAACAGAGACTGAACAACACAGACCTAAACAACTGGGACCAACTCAAGGAGACTCTTGTCAAGGCGGCCAATGAACTCGCCCCTCTCGCTAGAAGAAGGAAGCATCCGTGGTGGATTGAAGACTGTGACAATGCAATAGCCCAAAGACAGATAGCCTGGGTGAAGTACAATTTTAAAAGGACCAAGGAAAATTTGCATAAATTTTTGGAAGAAAGAAGGTTACAGCCAAGGTAATTCGAGGAACCAAACGAACCTTCACACAAAACCAACTAACCCAAATCGAAGAGAACTTTTCTAAGAATAATTCCAGTGATTTCTTTAGAACCTTTAAGCAGGCACTCAGAAAATGCGCTCTGCGAAGCCTCCACTTCAGAGACTCACAAGGCAAACTTGCCACCTTTTTGGCCACCTTTTGGCTCGGTACTTTAAAAATCTACTAAACTGTGACCCACGCAGGGAAGACTTCCACTATAAACAAACCGCACCAAACCCGGACTCGCTTCCCCTTTCATTGGAAGAAATTGGCCAGATCATTCAACTTCTTAAGAATAATAAGAGAGCTGGAGAGGACTCTATCGTTGCTGAACTGTGGAAACTGCTGGAAACAAAAAATACCAGGGGGGCTTCAGGAAGACCCGATCCTGTGTTGAACAGATCCTCAATCTTAAAACTGTACTTGCATACTTCAAGATGAGAAACGGCAAGATGGTCGTCACCTTTGTTGTTTTTAGGAAGGCCTACGATTCCATTGATAGAGAAACGCATAATAAAGTACTTCAGGAACTAGCACTAGACAACAACACCCGCGGACTCATCGAAGAAACTTTGAAAAACGCCCATTCCAAGGTTAAATTTAGAGGCGAGATTTCAGAAAGCTTCGAAATAGAAACTGGAGCTACTTGGTTGAGACAAGAAGATGGACTTTCCCCACTTCTCTTCAACTGTGTCCTTGAAAAGGTTATGAGAGAATATCGCAAGGATCTGAACAATTTGTGTGCCCACAGTGGTATCTACCTGGGACGTAAGAACGATGGACTGGTTGTAGATTGCCTGGCCTTTGCAGATGACATAGCACTGTTTGCTGATTCTCTTGAGATGGCAACAATACAGGTAAACTGCCTCAAAAAACAGGCTGCCAAAGTGGGTCTTCAAGTGTCGCTGGAGAAAACAGAATTCTTCACCAACATCAGAGAAGCAAACAGAGAGATTTTACTAGAACAGAGAAACATTAAGAGGGCTGAGAAATTTAAGTATCTCGGCGAATGGATTGAACCCAACTTATCAGAAAGAGCATCATTATCCAAGAGAGTCAGCAAGTTAAAACTAGCCTATCGGCTTACTAAGAACACTTACAATAAGAAATGCCTGTCACGCAACCTGAAACTTAAGCACTACACAACAGTCTTACGACCAGAAGCCTTGTATGCCATGGAGTGTCTTTCCGTGAATCGAAGGGGTCTAATAGAGAAATTGGAAATCAGAGAAAGGAGAATCATCAGGGAGATCCTAGGCCCGGTAAAGGAAAATGGGGACTTCCGAAGACGGCACATGACTCTGAGTTCTACGAACATATTGAGATGCTCTATGACTGTGCAAGGAAAAGAAGGGTAGTTTTCTATGGCCACGTTGCAAGATTGCCTCCAAACCGACTAACTAACCGTCTGTTTACCTTCTCGCAAAACAAGAAGCTTCGTACCACTTGGTTGACAGAGACCGAGAAGGATATTAAAGAACTGGGAATAACAGATCTCATAAACAGACAGTCTGTGAGACGCACCCTGAAGGAAGTCCGTGGATTTCAGGAAAAACCTCGAAGAAAAGGTACCCCCTGGACAGTAGAGAGAAAGGAGTTACACCGGCAGAAGATGCGACAATACTGGGCAAAGGTCAAAGCCCAACAGTTGAACAAGCGTGGTCCAAAGTAGGCCTATTCGAAAGAGGAAGAAGAATACAATGAAATTAATTAAGAATCATCCATGCGAGCTATATATAATTTCTCAAACATCCCTTGTGGAACAAAGAACCTCGACAATAGCCTTCCATCTCACCCTGTTGATTGCGAGTTCCTTAACTTCTGTCCACGTTTTTCCTGCATCTTTCGCTTCTTTTCTGAAGCTTCTTCGCCAAGTTGTTTTTGGCCTAAGACGTTTGCGGCAGCCTTGCGTATTCCAGTTTAAGGCCATTCGCGCGACATTGCTATTATTTCAACGCAGAGTGTGCCTTATCTATTTCCACTTTCTTCTTTTTTGTTGTGTCGTCTTCCACGTTTCATATCTATACAGCAGGACTGGTTTAACGTTGGTATCAAAATTCTAAGCTTGGTCTTCTTGCTGTATATGGTAGATTGCCATATAGGACGTAGGCGTGCATATGCGGCACCCGTTTTCCGTACCCTTACTTGAATATCTTTTTCAGTTCCGCCACTTGCCATCAACAGTTCTTCCTAGGTGGGTAAAGTATTCTTTCGATCAACGCATCGTGGATTGTCCTTTGTTTTGAAATAGTTAATTTCTAAGCCAGCTTCGCTTGCTGCTCTCTTGAGCTTCTCCAGCTTAGCACGCATGTCGGCATGTGTGTGACTAAGCACACAGATATCATCCGCGTATGCCAATTCTTCTAAGCGGCTGTGACCCCATTGTTTGCCCTTGTTCGTTTTACACACCTTAAGAACAAAGACCAATATAGTCCAGTCATCTTTGTCAAGGAAGGGGTCAATCTCGGAATTTAACGAAAGAAGCTAAATTATTGAACAGACCTTCATTTTAGCATTACAGATGTTGTCTCAAAAGTCAAATATGCCAACATGTGAGCGTCCTTCTCGTCCATCTCGTTTTCTCTTTCTCCTATCGTATTTGCATATATTAAGAAAGTTTTAAAGAATAACATTCTCTACAAATTTCATATAAACCCTTTTTTATACGTCGTTTTTGAGATAGAGGACGCAGAGTGTGATCGCAGCCATACGTACCTTGGCGCAAGGTAAATCCTGTTTTACACCCTATTTTTACTTAATTATTTATTAAATATTACTTAAATAACAATTTAATACCTTATACTTTTCCTATAACATCTTATATAATACATTAAATCAACCAAATTAAATAAACGTGTACAGTTATCATTTCCACCACCAACTAGTGCATAAGTTCATCAACGCATTAATCGTGTCTACTACCAAATTCAAACATGGGTAGGCAATGATTTACAACCCCAGAAATGGGGCTGGGAACTGCAAAATGAAACCGTAACGCCTGTAACAACACTTTTACCACCTGTACTAGATGAACTTCTCACTTCAATATTGTGCAACTGCAAGAATGGTTGTGGTTCGCGTTGTGGATGCCGTAAGTTAGGGATGCAAAGTTCTTTATCTTCTGGCCAATGGAATGAAAATGCATGCCTCATTGCAACATCATATTCATCAGATGTTCATGAAGACAATGCATAATAGCCTGAATTTTTTGAAGATATGACAATTAATGTCAATGACAACGAGGAGAGTGAAGATGAGAATGAGTCTGAAACTGCTGGCCAACTTGAAGAAGACTAATAATATGGCCACTGCCCTCTACGAGAAAATCTGCATAAGATGGGTGACATACAATGTCAACCAAACGGAAACACGTCATTTTAAGTTTGCGTCAAAAACAGGAGATCATCAATAGACTTGATAAAGGGCAAACCTCGCACGCACTTATGGCGTTGGAAGATCCGCGATCTACGACATCAAAGTCAACCGCGAGAAAATTCTCCATTTGGACTGCTGAGGGGGACTTGAAGGAAATAAAGAAACTTAAAACAGGTGATTATCCTGACATGGAAAATGCCTTAATTACTTGGTTTATGCAAGAGCGTATCCGGGATATACCATTATCACAATAAGAAAAACAATTTTGCGAGAAAATAACCAAGAAATGAAATGATGATTTTCGGGATCATTGAGAGCCTTGATCTTTGTAAAAACAGATTTGGGATTCGTTTCTTAACTGTCACGGGAGAAAAATTATCGTGATGTGATAACTATTGTGATATTTCGGCCGTTGATCATTTTAAGAGCAAATTGGAATTGAAAATACAAGAATTAAGTCTCTAACCAGAACAATTTTACAACGCAGATGAAAGTGGTTATTTCTTGAGGATGCTTCCTTTGTATACTGTTCCAAAGAAAGGGCCCCAGGAAGAAAAATGTCAAAAGACAGACTGACATTCATGCCTTGTACAAATTCCACGGGCATACACAAACTTTCCTTATTGGTTGTAGGAAAAGCCAAGCTTACGCGGGCCTTTAAAAACGTGGTTGATGGGTTACCCGAGAAGGGTTTAAGCTAGATTTTATTCCGGCAGTAAAAGATTTTCAAAAGTTCACAACCTGCCTGCTAAAGCTTGGCTTCTTCTGGATAATGCTCCTGGACCTCCTAAAGAAGAGGAAAGTCACTCGAAAGACCAACCAATTTAAGTCATTTGCATGCCTCCAAATACGACACCACTATTGCAGCCCATGCTTCAAAATGTAATTTAGAAAATGAAAGAACTATCTGCTCTCTACAATTGTCTTCGCATTGTTTACAAGAGCTTTCCAACAAATGTGAAGTAGTTGTTACCCTGACAAACAATGACTTATAAGATAGGCTGCAAGACACAAGCGAGGAAAATTTGCATTTAGAAAACCTCAGTCAGATTTGTTCCACGGATGACGACGGAGCTAACGATGACTTCAATGTTTCAACTCAGCGAACTGTAACCAATAGTAACGCATTCAATGCACTCATTGTTTGAGAAAACGCCATAGCAAGTGGCGATGTGTTAGTGCTAAAAATGTTGCAAGAGTGCGTTTTGATTTTTTTGAAAATGTTTAAAGCAAAGAAACAAGAAACAATTAATGATTATTTTGTATAACATGTTTTCAGTTATTTTTATTTAATTCATATGTACTTAGTATGTATATTTTTTTATATGTACACAATTTACCTTTATATGTACATATTATATTCTTTTTAAAAGACAATTGCACCTAAAGTATGTAAAGCTGTTTAAAGCTGTTTTAAAATTTTAGGTCCGTATCAAGTATCCAACCTTATTTTTTATTTTGAAAACCTGATGGATTTGAATCAAGCGTGCTTGCATGAGCCGACCTTGAACCTTCGCCTATATATAGCGTCAGTTGCTGTCGAGCAGTGTTTGAGTGACGTAGTGTGTAGTGCTCTCGTTGGTTTTTCAATGCAAGTTAAATGACGAAACGACTAAAGGGAGTACTAGAGGGATGTCCTACGTCGCCTACGTGATGCTGTGCAGCGCAAGCGACTGGAGTTGTGGTTATCAGAAAATTGGCGACTCCATCACGACAATGCTCCAGCAAATTCTTCTCACTTGGTTCACAATTTTGTTGCGAAAAACCAGACTCCTCTGGTTCGACAGGCGCCTTACTCTCATGATATGGCCCCCTGCGACTTCTGGCTATTCCCCATAGTTAAGAGGCCATTGAAAGGAACGCGATTTCAGACAAGAGAGGACATTATGGCTGCAACGACAGCCGACCTAAAGTCCATTCCGAAAGAGCCTTTTTCGGAATGCTTCCAACAATGGCGGCACCGCTGGTAGAAGTGTGTGGAGTCCCAAGGAGACTATTTTGAAGCTGATTAGGTTTCCAACGCTCTAGGTATGCCAGTTTTGTTTACCGGCTAAAGGTCGGATACTTTTCTAAAGGACCACGTATTTATTATTATGTATGTATATTAATGTATCAATATTTCAATTTTATTATCGTCTTGGCGGAGAGTTTGGTCGTTTAATTTAAAAATAACACAACAGTACAAAATCAATATCCCCTTAAAGTTCATCTTTGCTCGTATTTGTAGCAATAATACAGAATAATAATTAAGAAATATGCGTCAGTTTCTCAAACACGGAAAACTAAACACCGCGTGCTCGGAATAATATATGGTAGGTATGTGGGTATGCCCAGAACAATGCTAAACTCGTCGAGACGAGATGCATTCTCTCTCCGGCACGAGTATAGAAGAGAATTAAGTTTTAAGAATCCTTGTCATGTAGTGATATTTTATAGTGTAAAGTTGGTAATAATCAACTTTGATACATAGTCAAATTTTGTTTTCCTTTTACAAATATCGTTGCGAGAGATAAAAGTAACTAATATCATGTAACTCGAAAATTAAAGTTTAAAAAATTTGAAATAATTATTTATCTAAAACTTAATGTTTATTGATTTTTATCTGTCAAATTAGTAATAATCACAACCTTGAATAGTATTATTTTTGTTTCACATTTTTCTTGAACCAGAAATTCGCAAATAACACGGAAATGATGCAAAATTTTGAAAAATATTTCAAACAAAAGAGAATTAAATTTCCTATCAAAACCTATGTAGGTCAGTGATTTTTACTTTGTCAAATTGGTAATAGTTGCCCTTGAAATGAGTTAAAACCTAGCTTTTATTTAATACTTGACAAACAAATGTAACAAAGATACGAAACTAATTCGGAAATTAAGCGATACCTTAAGATTTAATATTAAAAACAACACGGAAATTAAAACACAAGTAATCGTAGCAACGAAAGGTACGAGAGTTTGAGAAATAATAGTTGCTATAAAAGATAGAAATAGAGAAATAGCAAGAACTTAATAGCATCCAAATTTGTGTTGAACACTTCAGAGAAGAGAGTGAAATCGATTTGGCCAATAGTTCGTCTGGACAACAGGTTCTTAGAGATTATATCACTTTTTGGAAATTGGAAATTTTTGACGTCAGAAAAATTAGTTGACATGCAAATTTTCAGAAAATTGTAATTTTACTGAACGTTTTAATGGGTGGGGCTTGTAGCTCCCAAGTATCCGACACGGATGACGAAGGTTTTACAACCAAGATGAAAAAAGGTCATTATTTACGCCCACCTAAAGAAAAGGAATCGAAATCCATAGATAAAAATAAAACCAACCCAGCCTGTACCACTGCATCTAGACGCATTAGCCTATCGACTCCTTCAACATCTGCAGCTACCAATTCTTGTAGTCAATCAGATTAGCACTCAAAAATTGCAACCAAACCAAATGCTTCACTCAGATCCTAGAAATACAACTACTCCTTTACAACTAGATTCTAGTATATCTAGAATTCAATTCTGCTCCATTTGGCTGAAAAGTGCTCCCGGAAACAGGGACATAATCATTAAAACCTCTACCGGCTACCTCATTAAATCGGACTGCCCTTCTACAATAAATACACATAAAGCACTTTGCAACAGAAACGTCATTATGTCCGTTCAGATCTACCGTCCTCAACATCTAACGAAATGATCTCACCTAGACCTCCTTTTTACTCTGCAGTAATTGAAAAAGTGGAAGTAGAAATATCAGATGAAGACATTGCAACTCACCTGCACTCGAATCTGAACCTGAATATACGATACTGCAAGAGAATAATATCCAGGGCCCATAATAAACCGTGTCGATTAATTCGAATAATAACAAGTGATGTTGCCTCTTTCGAGAAACTTCTAGCGTCAGGCGGGCTCTTCTATATGAACAGGCACTACCCCGTCTCGCCTAGTAGTCCGACTGCACCCATCCCTCGTCCTTGTGGCAAATGCCAGTCATTTGAACACTCCACAGAAAATTTCACTGCCCCCAAAAAATGTTTAAAATATTCAGGTGCACATGAAACCCATCTATGTAAATCGCCACTGCCTCCTAAATGTGCAACGTCCAACAGCACTGAGCATGTAACATGTTCTCCTCTGTGCCCAAAACATCCTACCAAACCCATTGATGGAGTTCCCAACATAAACATAAACAACTTGTACCCGCCACACAACCTACCGACGACGTGACGCAAACAGTAATTTCGATAAACAATGGCTAAAATAAACGTAATATACTCCAACCTAAACAGCTACTACAATAAAAAACACCTCATAGAATACACACTTGACAAACATTATATTGACTGCAGCATGTTTGTAGAGACGAAAACTCAGACGGACAAGGAAATAACTTTCAGGAACTGGAACACCATACAGATTCACGGAAATCCAATCACCAACAAAGCCAGGGGGGTGCTCTACTTCATCTACGCCCTGCTTATAAACTTGGTAAGGCCAACGCTCTCTTCCTACAAAATTCACTCAATGACTGCCTTCACTTCACTTTACCCTTCCAAAATGACAAAATCCACATATTCTTGGTCCATATTCACCCTCATTCCAGTACTGAGTAAAATATCTTCGTCAAAGCCTCCTTGTATCCCTATTCAATTAATATCGGTGACTTAAACATCAATCTTTCTAAAACTAAACTTCTTAACCATTTTCTCAAAAATTCTAATTTCATCAGAAGACCCACTCCTCCAACATTCATTATGCCCAACAATCCCGACTCTACTCCTGACATATTTCTCCACACCTCTAACCTCTCACACTACATCAACGACATTCAAGTTACACCGGACCTTGGATCCGATCACTTGGCAATAAAATTCTCTATCCTAACCACTCTTCCTGCAAACACATATCCTTATAAACCGAGACCTAACATCAAAAAAACAAATATTGACAATGTAAATTCAGACATGACATATAACCTAAATTCAATAAACTACAAAGACATTTCGATTAAACATATTGAGGATTTCCAAACACATCTTTCAAACCTTATTACCCTTCACTCACCTCCTCTAACACCCAAACACCGCATACTAAGTCTCCCTCTTTTCATAATCAGACTCATCAAATACAAAAGACAGATATACAGAGAATATCTCACACAGACGAACCTGACCTGAAAAAATTATTCAACAAAGTTTATAAACAAATTAAAGTTCACATATTCCAATATAGAGTCATTCCTGGCTTAATGTCTGCAAGGAGATTGAACTGGATTACGGAAAAATTTAAACGGGTACAGTAAATACAAAAACCAGATTCAATCGCCACAAATCATAGCCTCAAAATTTCCCCACTCCACTCCTTCAGACCTCCAAAAAGCCTCCCTTTTCGCAAAACACTTCGGAAAGGCGTTCACACCCACTCATAATTCCGACTTTGATGACGAAAATTTTAACTTAGTATCCAACTGGTCCAATACTTTGTTCAAAAACAACAATTTTCAGGCCCCTGTTGAAATCACAGACGACGAGTACTTTTCAATCATTGCTTTGGGTAAAAACAGCGCTCCTGGTAGGGACAACATCTCGAAACTACTTATCAGACAGCTGAACGACCAAATTCACAAGCATATAATTAAATTATACAATTTTTGCCTATTACACAGCATGTTTAACCCTTCTTGGAAATCCGCCACAATCATCACTCTATTGAAACCAGGCCAGGACAAGACACTTACAAAAAGTTATAGACCAATCACCCTACTTCCCGTTTTAGGTAAAAACTTGGAACAAATTTTAAAAGCCCGTATTTGGACCAGTTTGGAAAATCAGATCCCCTGCTTCCAATTTGGTTTTAAACCTTGACATTCTACTATACATCCACTTTTCATCCTCACAAACAATGTACAAACCTCCCACCTTCTTAATCAACACTCTGCCGCTCTTTTTCTTGACATAAATAAAGCCTTTGACACAGTTTGGCACGACGGACTGCTTTTCAAATTACACAATTTAAACATCCCCTCTTATCTTCTTTTTATGTTAAAAGACTTCCTTTATGACAGAAACTTATGCATTAAAGTCAACGACGCTCACTCTATCTTATTTACCCCTCGCCAAGTTGTTCCACAAGGTTCACCATTATTACCCATACTTTACAACACTTTCTGCCACGACATTTTTAATACAGACCTCAACTTTCTCAATCTCATAAACCATCCCTACATTCTCCAATAGGCCGACGACACAGCCCTCATATCTCTTCCTAAAGCAAATAAAAAATTACAAATACTTACTAATCAAACAATTGTTTGGTTCAACAAATGGAGATTAGGCCCAAATCCTTCCAAATTTAAATTTCAGCCCTTTTACCGAATTTCTAATAACTCTCCACACATAAAGGTTGACCTTACCATAGTTAACCCAACACCTACTATTAAATATTTGGGCATCACATTCGATGGAGCAACAAAATGTAACATTCAGAACAAAAAAAAAATTCAGAACCAAATTAACACCAATCCTTAAAAGACATGACCATGGTGCGACAAAAAATTAAAGACCGAGGTAAAAACACAGACATCATGGAACAAGTATGGAAAAAGAGGAACAACAGAACATCTTCATAAAAACAACTCATCAACTCTTGTGGAAGCTGTTTACGATTAATATGTTAGATTGATCTATTTTGTGCTTATATTTGCGTTAGCGTTTGCGCTTATATTTAAGTTTGTTATAATTTTTTTTTCCAACCACTGATGTAATTACCAGGGCCGAAAGACTTAGGGTTGATAGTCTTTTATACAAATTGTATAATAAAGATATTATTATATAAAACACTTTTGAAAAATGTTTCAAATAAAAGTGGTAGAGAATTTAATTTCCTATAAGAAATCTTATGGCCTATTGACTTTATGTGCGTCAAGTTGGTAGTAATTAGTCTTGAACCAAAATAAAAAATGTTTCTTGTTTCAAGCATGGCCACAACATCAAAGGCTTTTGTGATATATAATTTTATTTCGGGTGATTTTTGACAAACTTATCGTAGTTGCATAGCCTAACCTCAAGTACAAAATCCATTATGATTTTTGTGTTTTAACAGCCTGATGCTATTATTTAGCAATATATCTAGACTAGTAAATACAAATATTTTTCAATTAGACGGATTATTTTTGAATTCCATTAATGGTTAAAACATTATTTTCGTACCAAACAAGTACTAATTTAAATAGCAAACTTGTTGGATTGTTGTAAAGGCTGAAAGAAGCCTTACAAGCCTCGACCACTGGACTTTCTCTCCAACTCTTATACAAAAGCCTTGTTTACGTTTTATTTATAAAATTTTTATGGAATATTTCGGAATCCCCATACGCGATAGTAGGAAGTGCAGCTTGAGAGTTTCTAATGCAATTCCTAAAATATAAATAAAATAAATTGCGAAAGATTTTTCGCCGCCGTCGATTATACAAACTGATATTTGAATATTGTGAAATCGATAACTGGACTTGCTATAGGAGTAAAAGTTAAAATTGATTACTACATCAGTTTGATTCCAAATAAAAATAAAATTTGTTAGTTCCAACAATATAGATTGTAATTAGTAGTACTTAAATCAATTAACAATTTACAATAACAATTTACCAGCCTACTTCGATTAAATTGAGGGTAGCAGATAAGATAAAAAATATAAACAACAAAATATAGATGTAACATTATTATGAAATAAAATAAATTGTTGTTGATTTTCTGTTGTTGTTTTTTACTACATAATTGAATTTAACAATCTTAAATGAAAAATTGTTTGACATAAACGTGTAATTACATGTAATTTAGCAAACAGTTTGCAATAAACATTTGAAAGTGCAAATGTTTCGGATTCCAATTCTAATTGATTTTGAATAAAATAAAGAAAAAACACCAATTTGGATAATCCTGAGTTTCTATTTTGAGCTAATTAATGATTGATTTAATTATCATAAATGCAAACGTAGCCTCAAATTATGTATAAATTATGTTTCGAAAACATCTTGGCTTTTTAATGTGAAATGCGCAAGAACAGATTTTACTGTTATAGAATTTCGGACAGTAATTAAATTGCTGCAACAAACAAAAAATGATTTAATCTAGTTTAAACGGAAAAAAACAACAGAAAATAAAAGAGGTAATTGTCGGTGATAGTCAAGCAGGCAGTCGCAGGAGAATGTTACTCTCCCATTTCTTTCACCTTTTTGAAGCCACTGGAAATTATCGACGTCTCGCTCGCGAGCATTGCTTCCTAATTAGTTCAAGTGGAATAGGAACAAAAAACATTTTTTTTGCCAACTAGAAATTGATATCTCCGTCTAGCTTGCAGTCTTAAACTAGTGAAGTGAGAGAGAATTTGCGGTTAATAAACTTGAAGTCCACGGTCAGGGTTTTGAAGAAAGTGAAATGAAATGGTTAGTCGGTGATTAAGAATATTCCGGGTGCCACCGGATGTAGAGAATTCGTATATAAAAGGACAGGAAATAGAGCGGATTTGATCAGTTTGCAGTCTCTTCTCAACCGACAAACAATGAAAGCCTTCGTAAGTTTACCACATTAAATCTTAATACCTACAAATTTAACAAAAATGTATTTTAGTTTTCCGTAGTTGCAATGTGCTGCGTCGCAGTACAGGCATTACCATCCGGATATGGAGGACATGGAGGCGAGCAATTTCAACTTTCTGGTGTTCCAGATCAATCCAGTTACGATAAATTAGTTTACCCAAATTTTGAGCTGCAAGATTTAGGCACAGTCTCGCATGGTCACATTCCAGCTGAAGAAGTTAAAGTTTTCCGTACCATTAAAATAAGCGTACCAGAGCCTTACCCAGTCCATGTCCCACACAAGGTACCATTCCCAGTACCGGTAGCCAAACCATATCCAGTACATGTAACTAAGCTCGTTCAAGTACCACATCCTGTACCAGTTGAGGTAGTTAAAAAAGTACCGGTACCAGTTGAAGTACCAAAACCTTATCCAGTGCCAAGTCATGAGTACTCCGCCAAGCAAAGTTTAGGATCTCATGGAGATAACCAGTGGCAACCATCTTCTGGTGGAGACAATTCTTATAATTCTTTCCAAGAAGGAAGTTATGATAGTGGTGAAGGTCATGCTGATCAGTCTGCTGGGTACGCTTCTGTGGTTTCTGCTCAAAATTTCGGAGGAGAAGAACAAAAGCAGCAAGAACAGCAACAGGAACAGTATGGAGGACAAGAAGGACATCAGTGAAACGATTGATGACATTCCTTTTCTATGGCTAGTCGGGAGGTTATAATGGATATAGACTTCTTTTGTATTTTTGTTACTAGATGTGTATTTTTTGCTTATTTTGTTGATTAAATTAAACGTTTATTATTTTTTTATTGAAAGCAATGAAGTTTTATTTTTATCAATTATAAAGACAGATTTCATAGTAAGTGATTACTTAAAAATAAGATCAAAATTTAAACAGAATGAACAGTTCACAAACCTCTACAGAATGAGTAATATTAATATTTATTATTAACTAATTATCATTAGTATTATGGTGATAAATTTAAAAACTGTGATAACAATTCTTGCGAATAAAGTCTGGAAATATTTCCCATTGACTTTCGATTGTACGTTGTCTCACAAGCATGTAAAGTTTCCAGAACTGCTAATTAGGGTCATAAGTATAGTGTCACAGTATCACAAACCTGTACGGTGTTCATTTTGTATACCAAGTATTCACGTGGCATTCATATATATATATATATATATATATATATATATATATATATATATGTATATATATATATATATATATATATATGTATATATATATATATATATATATATATATATATATATATATATATATATATATATATATATATATATATATATATATGTACAGGGTTCGCCAGAATCAATGCACGAAGCGATATAGAATTAATACGCGTGCGATTTAAGTCATGATATTTTAAGCTTGCATACAGTATCCACCAGTGCATATTTTGACGATATTTTTAATTTGTTAGTAATTATGGTCTCCGAATGGTGGCACCACACATGTTTTTTTAATGAAATCATGGGTCGTTTTGGGTATCATTGGATAGACAATTTTTTTGTGAATAGGAGAATTTATCAAAAATGTGTGGTCACATAACAAACTTTTAAAGAAATGAATGGTAAAATAAATATTGAATGATTGGAAATTTCTATTCATTATTATTATTATTTGTATTCATTCTAAATGAATAGAAATAATAATGTGATTCACGTGACATTCTCTTAATAATACTTAATACCGTTAGCACCAGGGGTGGGCAGGAGCCGGCTCGGTCCGGCTCGCGCGAGCCGGTTGTTAAGTTACCCCTAAAACACAAAAATTAAGCCATTTTAATAGTATGTTTATGCAAAATATGCACATCGCGTCGATATTCCACACACTCGCAAACATATCATGTGCATAACACACTACACACATCATGTGCGTACGTAAAATGGGTTTGATAAAAATTATTTACAAAGAAATCTCATAGAATTCTGTTCACATGGTGCATCGACAATGTTAGGAAGAAAATCTGGAGTAGCCAAAAAAATAACTGAAATGTGTCATATGATACTGATACTGATACACATTCATGATACACATATGACATATCATGTGATACTGATAACTATGAAAAATTCGTGCAGCTCTTCGAGATTTTAGATCATTCTACCTGGTCATTAGATAATATTATGTCACCATGGCTAGAAGGTGAAGAAATGGTTAGAAAATTATGTGAAATTTTAAAGTTTCAAGTAGATGTTAATGATTTTCGTGACTTTATAGACGCAAACATGCAACTGAAAAATGTTCAGTTACATAATTCAATTTTAAGGACTAAAAAATAGCAAGCACAATTGCTATTAGCCGTTCAGAAACTGTATTAGACAATTACTGTATTTTTTTTTTTTTTTTTTATTAACCTACTGGCATATAGAAACCACATACAAAAAAAAAATATAAATTTAAAAATAAAAATACAAAAATATCACAAAACACAATATAAACTCCCATTTCCTTTATAATACACCTTCTCTGTTACCAGTTTGCTCTTTCCATCTTTTTATCCGTCTCAGCAGTTTCAGACCCTTTCCGCTATCATTCATACATTCCTCCCATTTCTTTCCTTCCCGCCTCTCTCCCTCATTCCATTCACCCCTTGTACACTCTTCCATCCAATACTCCCAAGTATCCTTTGCTGTCCCACAAACACTACACTTTCTATGCTCCTCACTCATCCAGTATCTTCTTCCACGCTCCTCACATCCACACCTATACCTTGCTAACATGACTTGTGCATCGTCCTCTTGATTTACACTTAAATAGGTTGGTAACCGCCCATGTACCTGTATCTTTACGTACCCTTTATGAAAATTACTACTTTCTATTTTGCTTTGCCGCTCCTGTAGGTCCACTTCTTGCAAACGTTCTACCAACCTTTCGGCCCACCCTGCCCTTTCCTGCTTTAGCGTTTCGAGCCCTTCACCAGATATACCACCTCTTTCATACAATTTCCTCTTATTCTTACCCCAGTCACTCCCTTTCATACCGCCTACTCCCACTCGATTTACCATTCTAAAAACCTCTTTTATTAACCTTTCATCTCCCATTTCACTCACCTTATATTCATACCTTATGACCTTTCTTGCAGCCAAGACTGCCACCTTGCACGCATTCACCTCCTGCAGGACAATGTAGCTAGGTGTCGACCTATCAAGCTTCAGGATTTTTTTTGAAAAACTTTAACTGGACTCTCTTTATCCTCTCCTCCTCTCTCGTCCCCCAGACTTCTGCGCCATACAATAAAATGCTTCTGGCACACACCTTCCACACCGTCTCAGCCGCCCTGAAGTTACCTTCGAATTTATTTCTCCATTCATTCCAGACTCGCCCAGCTGCCACCCACGCTTTCTTCGCTACATACTCCACATGTTCTCTATTGCTGCCTCCATTTCCAAATACATACCCTAGATACTTAAACCTTTGCACCTCCCTCTCAATTCAAACCTCTCTTTCTTGAACATCCCACCTCTTTTGAACCGCATCCATTTAGTTTTTCCCACATTCACTCAAATTCACTCAAATCTCTCCTTTCAAAAAACCCTCTCACCCTTTCAATTACCTCTCTCAATTCCCCAGCTGTCTTGGCAAATACAACTACATCATCAGCGTATGCTAAACTCCACACCTTTGTTCTCCCTACCACCACTCCTCCAGCTTGTCCGTCTGCCAAAACTCTTTCCAAATCAGCCACATAGAGATTGAAAAGTGTGGGGCTCAGTGAACATCCCTGCCTCAGGCCCTTTTTTATCTCGAAATATTCCGTTACACACTCATTCACCCTGATCTTACACACCGTTTCCCTATACACCTCCTTTACATTCCTCCTCACCCTCTCCGAAATACCCTTTTTAACCAAACATTCATACAATCTCCCTCTATCTACGGAATCATACGCTGCTTTCAGGTCGATAAAAAGAGCAAAAAGGCTCCCAGATCTAATTTCCTGATCAATTATAAATCTAAGTGTTATGAGTTGTTCGACTGTGCCTCTTCCCTCTCTGAATCCTGCTTGCACCTCTGGTATTAACTGCTTTTCTTCTGCCTCTTTTCTCAACCGCCCTTCTAGAATCTTGGCGAACATTTTGTAGGAAGAGTTCATCAGCATGATCCCCCTGTAATTCTCCACCCTTTCCTTGTCCCCATTTTTGTGGATTGGTTGTATTATCCCCTCTTTCCAGCTCTCTGGGAAACCCTTTGTCCCTTTCCATATCTTGTTGAACTCATCCGTAAGCTTGTCGATGCATTTATCTGGTACTAACTTTCACGCTTCATTTCCAACTCCGTCCGGTCCCGCCGCTTTCTTCTGCTTTAAGGCTGCAATTACCTGTTGTACTTCCCCGGCAGTAATTTCTTCTTCACCTACTTCTTCAACAGTCTGTTCCCTTCTAACACTGTCTTTCCCTCGATCCACCGTTATCTCTACTCCTTCCAATAGAACCATATAGTGCCTTAACCAGGCTTCCTTAGGTATACTGTCTGGAATTCGCTCCTTCCTCCCGCTCTTCTCCTTTAAATATTTCCACAGCTGCGCTTCAGTTTTAATATCCAGTATTCGTTGTCTCTCTCTTCTCTCCCACATTTCTTTCTTTCTCCTCTCCAGGTTTCGTAAGTCCGCTCTCGTACTTAACCACTGTTCCTTGTCACCGGTACCCTCTCTCCACCTTCTCGTCACCTCTCTATATTTTTGTTTCTCCCTTATGAATTCCTTATCCGCCCATAATCTTCCCACTGTTCCTTCTGTGACTTTCCTCCTGACCATTGCTGTTTTCATTTCATCGGTTATCATATCTATATCTTTTAAATTATCCCAGTCTATTGCCTCCATTCTTAATTTAAACAGCTCCGTCGCACCGCTATCCCACCTGGTAATCCATTTTTCTTTCCTGGACCCCTCTTCTACCTGCTGCTTTAACGTGATCAGTATATGGTCAGATTCACCTTTCACTCCGATCTCCATGTCTCTAATTTCTTGCCTCGCGGAGTCGTTAACAACTGCAATGTCTATCACCGACACCCCCCCAGCATTCCCAAACGTATACTGTCCCTCCCATTCCCCTTCCACACACCCGTTCAAGACATCCCATTGACTTTCCCTTACCCACTCTGCCCATTCTTTTCCTTCCGCATTCCTCGTTTTGTCCTTAGATTTCCTTCGTAGTACTTTACCAGCTCTATCCACCGTGTTGAACTGCTCCTCTCCTATCCTCACATTCCAATCACCTCCTAGCAGCAAGTTTGTCGATGCCGTACCTTCTATGTTACACCTTATGCACTCTTTAATTCTTTCCAGTCCCTTATTGTTATACACCGTGGCTATCTGCCACCAGCCTCCCTTCAGCTCTACCTCCCTGAAAACTATACCCTCCACCTCTTGTTGTAATCTCTCCGCTTCCCTGATACCACACTTGATCCCTGTTACTATCCCCCCCCTTTGCCCTTCCGTAGCCACTCTCCCTCAGGGCCGGTTGCATCTTCCATTTGTACTCCTTGGGAAGTCTCTCTTTACAGTTCTCCCATTCTTTTTCTTGGACCCAGGACTCCACTAGTCCAATTATTTCGAATCCCTTCAAGAAGGCTATGAAAGAGCCGTCCTCCTTTTCCAGTTTTTTCCTAAGCCCAGCCACATTCCAAAATAATATCTTAACATTTTCCCTTTCCGATCCGTCCTTGTGTTTCTGTCCCTTTCTTCTTTGGTCCCTTACTCGTTTTTTTCCCCTTCGGACCAATGTACCCATTTCCCGTCTATTTCAACTCTTTTATAGCCTACTTTGACCCGATGACCTCTTTCCTTGAGCTCCTTTGCCTTCCTTAATAACTCCCTCTGGATTCCCTGCTCCTTCGGGGAGAAATCGTCTTGTATAAAAATATTTGTTCCTTTTAGCTTGTGCTTTTTTCTCATTATCTCCCTTTTTTCTTCCCAACATTCTAGCTTTAACAAAATTGGGCCTTTGTTCCCTCCTTTAGAGCCGAGCTGGTATGCATTCACGAAACCCTCGTTAATTCCTAACCTTTCCATAAACGTTTTCTTTGCCTCTTCTCGCCATGTTTCTCCTTCAATTTCGTAAATTACGATGTTATTTCTTATCTCCCTCCTTAATCTCCTCTCTTCAATATCCTTTAGGCTAATCAGTTCTTCCCTCAGCGCTTGTCGTTCCTCCTCCCACCTACTCTAGGTTCTTTCCTTCTCCTCCTTAACTGATTCCGCTGCATCCTCCAGCTTTGACATCCTATTCTTTATTTCCTTGTTCTCATCCCTTATTGCCCTCAGCTCCGATAACAATTCTTTTCTCCAGTCCTTTTCTACTTCTTCCTCCTCCTTCTGTCTCTTCACCACTCTTTCCAGCTTTTCCTCCAGCCTTCTGTTTTCCCTTCTCATTTCCTCCAGCTTTCCGTCTACTGCTGTGAACTCCTTTTTAATTTCTTTTATTTCCTGTAGAATTTTATCCAGTTGCTTACTCTGCACTGTACTACTCTCACCTCTTCCTATATCTTTAAACTCATCTTTTTTCGATCTTTTAGCTATCTGAATCGGTGACCGAGTTAGCTTTGCGCATCTTTCAAACGGACTCATCAACTCACTGTTCGCTCTCGGTCTGTTCTCGTATTCGTCCATTTTCAAGCTAGCAATTACTGTACAAAAATAAATGAAGACAATGTACTCATCTACGGTTTTTTTGTTGGTGTTGGTTCAAAATTTAGGCCCACCCCTGCATCTATTCTGATTAGAATAACCCGCTTCAATCTTTACCCTATGGGTTTTAAGTACGGCCGAAATAACCACTCTAGAGTATCTCGAGCTACGCAGAGATAGTATTGAAAATTCACTCCGCGTGAAGTGCATATAGCTTTTTTCAAAGTGATTGTATTAAAATTTATTTTAAAAATTATCTTCATATGATTAAAACATTGCAAAACATCGCCCGTGAATACTACTTTTCCTTGCATCAAAATTTAAAAAATCACGGAAATTAAAAAAAACACCTACTACTGCCCGTGCTGCCTTTCACTGTAATATAAAGATAGTAATTGTTTGATATTTTTGGCAACTTCTTTTTTGGTGCCCTGTCGAATCGACAAGTATTCGCGCGCGGCATAACGCGCGTCTCTATGTGTAGTTTCTATTAGGCTTGTCGCTCAGCTTAGCATCGCTCAGCTCAGCTCAGCCTTTCACCCCAGAAAAATATAAAACTCGTGTATTTAAATAGAAACGCTCATACTGCGTCCGCTCAGCTCAGCTTGGCTCCGTACCGCTCCTCTCCGCTCCGTATCCTCTGTTTCTCAAGAATACTAGGCCGGAAGGAAGCTGGCGGATGGTTCACGCAGGCGCAACACTAACGTTTTCATATACGCGCTAAAGCATTTATGCAAGCTGAGATATAAGATAGCAGCGCATATTTAGCTTTCCCGGAAAGTAGCCGGTGATTTTAATCGCAAGTGCTGTGCAGATGTTTCAGCAAGAAAAAGGTTGGAACCACGTGACAGGAAATGAATAATATAAGGACCTACCGAGGTTCGACTCTCCCTCTTTTTCCGCCTACAGCAATCGTAAAATCGCACCCATATACTGTTTTTGCTTTTTCATTTCATTTTGAATTTCATTAAAATATAAAATGTCTTAATGTTAAAATAATGTTAAAATATAAATTATTACAATATTTTGATGAAGGAGGAAGCATGGGAATTAATATCCCAACTCAATGAGCCAGGTATGTTTTATGTTATGCTAACCAATTTCATTAAAAACTTGTTTATTTTAAATTATATTTAGTACATGCATTTTTTACATTCTTTAATACACACAATATAAATTGGAAAGGGTTCTGGTATAAAATTATCTGGTATCTACATGTTTGTATTTCAATTAATTCTGCCCCTATTAATGATTTCTTCCTGCCATGGTACTAGACCATGGCAGGAAGTGAAGTACTGCTTGAATCCCTCTCTTATTTCAAATGCATCCATACCATAATTGCCACCTATGTTTTGTAATGGCTGCAAGCCATGGAATTCTTCATCACTTTCAAATTCTCCTGGTTGCCATAAATTTTCATCATCTTTTAGGAAATTATGCAAGCATGTTGTTGCCAAAACTACAACATCAACATGCTCTGGCTTTATTTGTAGTTTTTGTAAATATATTCTAAATTTTTTTGATAATATACCGAAAGCACTCTTTACAGTTCTTCGAACACGGCTATGCCTATAATTGTAAATTTTATTACAACTATTATTAATTAGTTGCGGTCCAGGAAATGGACGCATAATATTTTTATGTAAGGGAAATGCTTCGTCACCTATCATTACATAAGGAAGCACAATCTTAGATTTGCCAAGAACTTTAGGAGGTGGTGTATCAAGTTTATCTTCAAATAACGTTTGTCCTAATTTACAATTTTTAAATAAACCACCATCACTGTTTTTCCCATAGGTTCCAACAGATACTGCAGTAAATTTGCAATCTGCATCAGCTAATGCCATTAGTACGACACTAAATCCTTTTTTATAGTTATAGTAAAGAGAACCACTATTTATGGGTTTTTCTATCATTACGTGTTTTCCATCTAGGGTCCCAAGAGCATTAGGAAATTGCCATTTCTCTTCAAATCCTTTTGCTGTATTTTTCCATTGTTCACTTGTAGACTGAGGCATTACAATAGGTGACAGCTTTTGCCATATCGCCTTGCATGTGGAATATACCATGTCCGCAACTGTTGATTCGCCCATTATATAACTGAATGCCACTGATCTGTATGTACCTGCATGCCCAAGAAACCTAAAAAACAATTAAGTACATGAATCCTCGAGAACTTTATTAGTTTAAAAATGTACATTTATATATATATATATATAGATATATATATATATATATATATACATATATATATATATATATATATATATATATATATATAGTATATTTTGTTTTTAGGAGATGTTTTGAAAAAACGTTGGAATCAGCTTAGAGATTCCTTTAGAACGCATTTGAAGAAACAAAAAAAGTGGACAAGCAGCAAAAATTACGAAGCTTTGGAAATATGAACAACAAATCTCTTATCTTAACGAAGATCGTACTCAGTTGCGAAACCTGGACAACGAATATGATGAAAACACTGACTCTTCTGAACAGGTAGAGGAGCAATCTAACGTATTTGAGGGAGACAGTTTCATTTGCCTGGAAGCGTAAACACCTACCCAAAGTCCACAGAGCAGCAATAGAAAAAGGAAAAGAAATACAGATAAAACGCCAGAAATTTCAACAGTACTTGATAATTATTTAAAAAAAAAGAACAGGTGATCACATGTATCTTATTTTAAGGCAGTCGAGGACACTGTCATAACTTTTAGTCCATTGCTTCAAGTTCAAATTAAGAGAAAATTCTCTCAATTACTTTCCGAGTATGAATTGATGAACAATTCTTCGAGTACATCAGAAAGCACTCCACAGCCTAATGACCTTTTAGATTTAATGACAATAAAATCATTGTCTCCTTGAACAGAGGTGTTTACTTTTATTTACACAATTATAATTAGTAATGTTGTTGTTGTACTGTACTTATTTTAATAAAAATATCAAATTATATAAAAATGGGAAAAAATTACTATGTGAATTTTCATATTACAAGAAAAGAAACTAAAAAAAAAAACTATGCTATATTCTATACTACATTCTTTTCTTGTAATATCAAAGTAAATTAAAACAATAGAAATTACTAACCTCAAAGTCACTGCCAACCGTTCCTTTGGTGAAATGGATTTTCTAAAATTAGTGTCCTGTTTCTTTATAATAGGTTCAATCAAATTGAGTAGCTCCAAAAATTTTTCGTAATTCATGCGAAAATAACGGAAAAATCGTTTGCTGTCTTTTGTTAAACGATTGAAGAGAGTGGGAAACTCTCCTTCTTCATTTCTTGCAGCATTTATGTCGTGCACCCAAAGCCTTTTTTTTCTTTTTTTTTAATTCTTCTTCAATAAGTGCCAATGCAATAATTACTGCTTCTGCTTCACTGTCGCTACTATTCATACTCGTATTATACAATATTTTCAACAACTATACACAACAACACTTTCACAACTATACATAACTTGACAAATTTGACAAAGAGTTCGGTGGGAGAGGATTGAGTGTGTGGAAAAGGGGTTGTATCTGTGCGGATGCAATGTGAGGACAAATGACGGAGCTGAGAGGAGCGGACCCGATCGTATCTGATGTGAGCTGAGCGGAGCGGACCCAGTGTGCGACAAGCCTAACTCTCTTCATATTTCATAAATTCTATCAATAATTATTATGCGGGTGATGAAGAAAGTATCTGAGAAACTAAAGATTATTATTCAAGATTCATTTAAAAAAGAATTATCTTTGAAGATTGACAAACCAAAAGCTGGGTTTGGCAGCAAAAATAATGGCAAGACTGCGAGACGATTCTTTCAAAATACATCGATATTGGCTGAAATTTTGGGTATTCATGAAGGCTTAATGAATCAATGTCACGTAATACTGCGAGATATGTCAAGTGGATTCGCTGTAAATGTAGCTAGTTTCAAAGAATACTACCGTGGTATTGTATGCCATCAACCATATATAAAGTTTTAATTCATGGTCCTCTGATTATTAAATGAGCTCCGTTGCCTATTGGACAAATGTTAGAAGATGCACCAGAAGCCAGGAACAAAGGTATCAAGAAGCACCGCGAGAATTTCTCACGAAAATCATCCAGAGAGAAGACAATGACAGTTGTTTTCAAACGTCTCCATGTTATGTCAGATCCATTCGTAACAAGCATGGGAAGAAACTATCCAAAGAAAAGCAAAAGTTTGTTACCGGAAGCCATGCAATTACTGCCCTGTTTGGATGTTTCGACTAAGGCCTTCTGTCCACGGATGCGTCATTTGACGAATGCGTGCAAACCGACAAACGACGAAGAGCGTCATTTGCATCTTAGATACGTCCACGCAATCGTATACATTCGTCACGCAAACTACAAAATGGTTTATTTTAGCTCTCAAGTTTAGCAACACGGACGCACTTTTTTATTTAACTGCCCTTTCTTTGGCCCAGTCTAATCTACATTAGTACTCTTCGTACTAATTCGGGGAGAGTTTTAGATAATGGGTGCGAGTAGGACGTACTCTCAGTAAGTGTCGCCAATTACGAGTATTTTCAGTGGAAATCAAGGTGGAAAGTAGTTTTGAAGGAAAGAGGATTATTGGACAGCAAGTTACAGACAAAGTCGCGTGAGTAAGGAGAACCGAGTAATTAATAAATTGCAAAGCAAGCTGATAAGGAACATAACCTCCGAGAAGCTGATTCGGGTGATTTTTCTTTACGCAGCGCGCTCAAGGTAGGTAACCAAAGTTACTCACGAGCAAATTACTGCGGCGGGAGGCCTACCAGATGGAAATAAATGCCGAAAGAAAGTAACATAAAGAAAAGCAATAGACCAAGGTCGGATAGCTTAGGACAAATCACAAACCATTTCAAAAGGAAACGTGAAAGGAAAGATAATCAAGAAGGAGAAATCGATACAGACATAGCCGAAGCTATCAGAGAAAGTAAAAAACCGGTAAGAACAACGACACCAACTAGCTCAACAATTAATTCAAAAGAAGAAAACAAAGTAAAAATAGAACACAATAATATGGAAAAGATTCTTGAGGAGCTCAGAGCTCTAAGAATCGATATGAATAAAGGTTTCGAGGAAAATAAAGACGAAATAAAGAAACTAAAAGACGAAATGCATAAGAAAGAGGAGGAATGGAAGATTGAAAAGAAAGAGCTAAACTTAAAAATTGAAAAATTGGAGTACACTGTGGAAACCCAGGAAAAACAGAGAAGAAAGCTCAATATAATAATAATAGGCTTACAAACAAAGGAAGGCCAAACAAAAACTGACGTGGAAGAATTTATTAGAGATAAAGTAGGCGTAGAAGCTACGATAACGGAAGCCTTTGTATTAGGTCGTAAACCGGAAAGAAAAATAATACACGCTACAATAAAAAATTGGGAGCAAAAACTGAAGATTATGGCGAACAAAAAGAATCTAAAGGGAGAAAATATCTTCATCGAAAACGATTTAACAATAGCAGAGAGAGAAACCCAGAAGAAATTAAGGGACATTGCAAGACAAGAAAGAGAAAAAGGAAATACCGCAACAGTAGGGTATAAGAAGATTATAGTAAATGGTAAGGTACTTGAATGGGAAGATATTAGAAAAAAAAACTAGTAACAGGAACCGGAAGGGACAACAAGATGACGACACTTGCAAGGGACATGGAAATGAGAAATAGTAGAATTAAGGGACTTAATATATTAGCGTGGAACCTGGCAGGGTTGAAGAAGAAAGTAAAGGTAGAGGATAGAAAAGCGTTTACGCAATATAGTCTGAAGTTCCATATCATAGGACTGACGGAAACGTGGATAGAGGAAAAAGACTGGGAAGAAATAAGAAACCTACTACCAATGGAATATGTATGGAAATGCCAATTTGCCAAGAGAGATTCAAACAGAGGAAGAGCAAAAGGTGGGATCGTTACCGGTGTGAAGTCTGTAAAAGAGATTGAATATAAAACAGAGCCAGATAATGTTGAAGGTATCCAAGAAAGAATAATACAGGTGGGTGGTAATTACTGGAGAGTAGTGATAATATATAACTATAATAACATGGAGGAGATTCTAAAGCATATTGAGAAACGGATGTCAAGAGATCTAGGGGAGAAAATACTGATTATTGGAGACTGGAATGCGCGGATCGGAGAACAACAAGCGGGCTACCTAGATGCGGAAGGGGTACAAATACGTAGACGCTCAAGGGATAAGACGCATAATAAAGAGGGTAAAAGATGGATTGACTGGTGTGAAAGGCATAACTGGTACATGCTAAACGGGTGTACAAATGGTGATTGGAATGGGGAGTTAACGTATATGGGGGGTGCGGGTGGTTCGGTTATTGACTACGGGATCGCCAATGAAGCGGCAGTACGGAGTATTGACTCGTTTAAGATAGGAGAGAGACTCGACTCGGACCATCTACCATTAGAAACTAGGCTGATAGAAGAGGTAAAAAGGCACAGTGAAAGTAACCAGAAAATCGTCAAACAAGCAGTGTTATGGAATGAAGAGGCTGTCAGAAGATATCAAGAAAACCTGACGATTATAGAAGGAATGATGGAAGTGGCGGAGTTTGGTCAACTGTCAGAAATGGTACGAAAGGCTTTAATTGTTAAAGTTTCGCACAACCAGAACTGTCATGGAAATGCATGGGTGGACAAAGAAACTAGAGTGATGAGGAAAAGAACCAGAGCAGAATTTAGGGCTTGGAAGGAAGAAAGAACAACACTGGAAAGATTTCAAAATCAGCTTAAAAATATGAGGGATTTGGAGAAGAGAAAGAGACAGGAATGGGAGAAGCTCCAGATGCGGAAAATCAACCAAACGAGCAGAGAGTCGGACATCTGGAAATACATTGCTGCAGGTAAAGAAAAGAGAGAAATCCCAAGGTCCATCGCGATAGAAAGCTGGAGGAACCACTTCAGAGATTTATTGGCAGACGAAATTACAGAGTACGGCGAGCGAAGGGATAGAAATTTTGGGGCGTTAGAAACCAACAGAGAGGATTTCCTAGAAGAAATTACAAAGGAAGAATTGGAAAGTGTTCTGGCGGCGCTTAAAAAAAGGAAAGCCACAGGGCCAGATGCGGTACCAAACGAAGCGTGGTGCTTGGCTACACAAACAGTGAAGGAGAAACTGCTCGCCGAACTTAACAGTTTCTTCAAAGGCAGCAAACAAATTCCGGATAGTTGGCGAGAAGGAATTATTGTGCCAGTCCTTAAACATGGAAATAAGGAGGAATTGAGTAATTACAGATGGATAACTCTTATGGATACCGCATACAAAATCTACGCTAAACTACTGGAGGGAAAATTGCTAGAAGAAGTGGAGGAGATGAAGCTGATTCCAGAAGTTCAAGCCGGATTTAGAAAAGGTCGTGGTACTACAGAACATCCTTACACACTAAACTATATTGTTCAAAAAGAATTGAGGAAACCAAAGGGAAAATTGTACGCAGTATTTATCGACTTAAAAGCAGCCTATGACTCTGTAGTGCGGGAGAAAGTGTGGGAGTTTATGAGTTCAAAAGGTATATCGCGTCAGTTGAGAGAAAGTATCGAACGTCTGTATGAGGGAACATGGTGCAGAGTGAAAGTTGGTGAGGCTACATCTGAAAGGTTCGAGGTTGTGAAAGGTTTAAAACAAGGGTGTCCGCTAAGTCCACTACTATTCAACCTATATACGGCGGACCTAGAAAGGACGTTAAGTATGGGGGGTAGTAATAGGGACCAGGAAAGTCTGGAGCCTAGTCTACGCGGACGACGTCGTTGTGCTAGCCGGTACGTATGCGGAAATGAGTGAGGTATTAATACGACTGGAAAGGTTTTTTAAGAAGCGCGTGTTAAGGGTGAATGTAGAAAAAACTAAGTGGATGTTATTCCGGAAGAGAAAGGGAGCAAAGAGAGAGAGTTTTAAATGGGAAAAAACGGAGATAGAACAGGTTAGGAGCTTCAAATATCTAGGTTTTGTGTTCCAGCAGAATGGTTCGTGCAGAGAGCATATTCGATTTATAGTTAAAAAAGCATGGATAGCGGCTAATAGGTTCTGGGATGTGTGGAGAGTTTACTTTAGAGAGAATTATAGGGCGAAGATGGTGATTTGGAAGGCATGCGTGCGACGTATCCTGATGTACGGGGCGGAAATATGGGGAGTAAAGGAGGAGGTGGACATAGAAAGGGTACAACTACAATATATTAAGAGGATCCTCCAGTTAGAGAGGTCTACCCCTTGGTATATTGTTCTCCAGGAGACAAACACCAACAAAGTCGCCAGTTATGCAGCAACGAGAGTGGCCAAGTTTGAAAGAAAAGTGGACGGTATGAATGAGGAAAGAATAGTGAAAGAAGTGCTGAAAGTGTTTAGAAAAGAAAGGATAGAATGTAAGACTGAAACCAAGTGGGGATGCCATCGAAAGCTGATGTATGAAAGAGGTGGATGGAGTCACGTAGAGATTGAGAGAATGATAAATGAAGGAATGCTAGTTGAAAAAAATTTGGAAGAGAGACTAATAGAGGTAGAGCTGCAGGAGAGACAGAAACACATAGACGAAGGTACTTATAACAAAGACTACGGGAAGATCCAAGTTACAGGCAGATGCCCAGAATATCTCCTCAACCCCGAAGTTTCACAGACGACTATTGCGCGCTTTAGATGCGGAAGTGAAGAAAGGGGTAGGAGATATTGGATGGCTGCAAGTGATAGAACGTGCCGAGCATGTGGAGATGGTGAGGAGCTGTGGCAACATTGGGTGGCGAGTTGCAGAAAATGTGTATGGACTGAAGCGGAAAAGGTAGCAGTACGAAGTTGGGAAAAAGTAATGGACGAAAGTGGGTCGGGCCTCAAATACATGAAGAAAATATTAAAATGCAAATACGCGGGTTCAATGAACTCAGAGTAGTTTGTGTTCTCTTTTCTTTTTGTATGTGTATATACGTACATATTTCCTTTTTTTAGAGACCTTAATACTGTTTTTGTTGGTTTTTGCTCTTTCTTTCTTTATTTTTGTCTTTGTGTTTTTTTTTTCCTTTTTTTTTTGAGATATAGGGATCTCGGTTTTGTTTTGAATGTAAATTTAGTCAATATACTATATAACTTGTAATCTCAAATTTGTAAAGTAAGATTTATGCCAATAAAGGATTAACTACTACTAGTACTCTTCGTTGAATTATAGAAATTATGCTTAAATGCGTCCTAATCGACCCAAAACAAAATATGCCTGAATGCAAGTAGAATATGTAAACTTAGATATTCTTCATAGGTTTACTGGAATTTACCCTATCACAAAAGTAATCCCTTTTTGGACGGATTTTCCAAGAGCGGCCTATAGAGATTTTTTTAAATTTTTTAGTTCTCGTTTCCCAGAAACTAGTTTCAACAGGTTTTTTCAGCGATACGTACGATGCGGAACTGTGGACGCCTACCTTTAGTATACTATACAATTTGAATTTAGTTTTATGTTGTTTAACGTTTTTATTGAATTATATTTAGTTTGTTTCATTAATTATTGAACTTCCCGTTATTCCCGAGATTCCCGGGAAAATAAATTTATATTTCCCGTTTACGGGGAAAAAATATCCGGGAAAAGATACCCTCTGGTCGCTACACGTGTTTTTGCGTCTCGCAACATGGCTTTTGTAGTGCCAGGCTGCAGCACGAGCTGCATGACGAAAGCCTGACGATACGCAAAAGCGACGATGCCACACCGTGGGCACACTTTCGTCCCTTTCTACGCAAAATGCAAGTCAGCTGTACAAAAGTGTAAAATGACGATTTCGTGCGGATTTCGTGCGGCTGCGTGGACAGTAGGCCTAAGCTTTACGGTATTGACGATTCTGTTAGATACTTTCCTCTGATTTAAGCGTTTCCGATGTAACTTCTGAAGACGGCGAAGATTCAGACTAGAATCGATTCAAAAACAACCAAAATCCCAATTTTGGGAATTGTAAGCAAAACACTCACCCTCTTTAAACCTGCAACCTCAAAAAAGCCAATATAGTACTTTGGAGAAACTTAATCACATTTTTTCAAGTCATTCGCCATTTTGGGTCAGACATTTTATTTTTCAAAAATTTAAATCTCAGATTAGCGACCTCAAAAAAACCATATACTACTTCGGACAAATTTCAATCAAATCACATCTTTGTCTTCACATTTTTGGGGAATTCGTCTGCCAATTTGGATCAGCCAATTTGTTTTTGAAAATTTTGATATCGGATTTGCCATTAGCGTCCTTGAAAACCCCCATGAGATTTGCTATCTCTTGAAAATTGGACATCAACTTCTATTTATTATCAGTTTTTTTTAATTCTGGCCCACTGTACAGCGTACGCACTTACAAAAAAGGACGCTGCTGCGGCGTTCCCGATTGCAAGAGACCTCTCCCTACGTAAACAAAACCATGGCCCTTAAAGTAAATACAGAGTGGAAAATAAAAGTTACCAATTAGAATGGATCTGCACATATGGATGCCATATATAACATCCTAACAAATGAAGTAATAATAATAATAAAAGGCTTTTATTTACCAATGATCTACAATATACACCCATGAGGTCATAACACTCCTAATATTGCACAAACAATTATTTTCCCAATCATTGGAGGAAGGCCAAGTTCAGTAGTCACCGTTCTTCCACTTAACCCCCAAAACAAAGAATAAAGCAAAAATAATTAAAAATAATTACAAATAATAAAACAGAAAAACACAGAAACCAAGAAAAAATACATAATTAAAAATAAAAATAAATTCCAAGCAAAAGCAAAAGCGTTGTGACTCAAACAGATTGCGATCAATCAATTACAATCTAGACTGCAAAAATGTACGGTTATTGCTCATGTAAAAGCAACTGACTTGTTTTTTGAACCGCCTTACCCTTAATGATCTCACTTTTTTCGGTATCTCGTTATATATCTTTGACAAAGAGGGAGTCGGATGGAGATTTTATGTACAGGCAGAGTTATTAATGATTTCCTCCTGATATTAATGTTATGGACATCGGTTCTGTATTTGATTTTTTTAAATAAATTTGCCGGACTCCGGTTGACTATAATTTAGTGAAACAACACAGAGGAGCGCAATTTCCTGTGGTTATACATGTACATCCATTTTGGAAGTCTAGAAACCAGGCGGGTGCAACAATTTTAGATTCGCTGTATCCACGGGTGGGCTGCAGCTCGGTCCGGCTCTCGCGCCGGTTGTTAAAATTTTTGAAACTCGGCGAGCCGCTTGTTAAATTAACCGTAAAACCAAAAAAATAGCCATTTTAATAGTATGTTTATGCAAAATTTGCATAAACGCGCCGATGTGCCACACACACGTAAACATATCATGTGCGCAACACACTACCACACATCATGTGCGTACGTAAAATGGGTTTGATAAAAATTATTTACAATAAAATCTCATAGAATTCTGTTCACGTGGTGCATCGACAATGTTAGGAAGAAAATCTAGAGTAGCCACAAAATAAACTGAAATGAGTCTAAATATAATCGTCTGGCATAATAGTGTGGATAATGATGATAAGACTGAGAACAATGACACTAATAACTATGAAATTTTTTTGCAGCTCTTCGAGATTTTAGATCCTTCTACCTGGTCATTAGATAAAATTAGGTCACCATGGCTAGAAGGTGAATAAATGGTTAGAAAATGATTTCGTGACTCTCGTGACTTTATAGACACAAACACATACAACTGAAAAATGTTCAGTTACCTAATTCAATCTTAAGGACTAAATAGCAAGCACAATTGCTATTAACAGTTTAGAAGCTCAAATTACACAATTACTGTACAAAAATAAATGAAGACAATATACTCATTTGCCGTTTCTTTTTTTTCGAAATATTAGCGAGCCGGTTGTTCAAAATTTGGCAGCCCACCCCTGGTTAGCACTCAAGTTTAATAAATGAATTTAACAGAATTAGAAAGAATAGAAATTCTGATAATCGTTGGTTATGGGGATTGCAAGAAAAATCACGCGGAAGCATGTCATTTAATGACACTCATCCAAACATGGTCTCTATCAGTAGGTCCACAGTGACACGAACAGTACAAAAATTTGTTAAAAATCGTAGTTTCTCTGGCAGGCCTAGGACGGCAGCAAATGTTGATAGGGCACTAAATATTTTGCTGGATATAGCCGAACGCCCACAGAATACCATCAGTCGGCTCTCTGTAAACCATGATATCTCTAAAACGTCAGTGAGTAGAATCTTAAAAAAGAAAAGGTTTAAACCATGCAAAGCCTATTTAGGTTAGGAATTATCTGAAGATGACTTTGACCTCTGGGTTGAATTTTCAGAAACAATGTCTCAACTAATAAATGATAACGATAATTTTATAAAGAACATTGTGATATCAGATGAAGCCACGTTCCAATTGAATGGTTGTGTGAATAGGCACAACTGTAAATACTGGCATCAAGTAAATCCATATGTAAAAATTGCAGTTCATTCACAATATCTGCAAAAGATAAATGTGTGGTCTAGGACAGGGCTTCTTAAACTGTGGGTCGCGACCCCCAGGGGGGTCGCGAGACTACTGAAAGGGGGTCGCAAAGATCTGATACTTTTCAATCATTATAAATAAAATTTTAAAATTAGTATTGTAGGGACTCATTATTGACAAGATGAGTTGCACAGGTTCGGGTTTTTCCTAAACCGTTTTATGGCCCAGACCGTTTTATAAGCGGGCTGGAGCTGATCAAACAAAGCCGATAGGTTCGGGTTTTTCTTAATCGTTTTATGGCCCAGACCGTTTTTATGAGCGGGCTGGAGCCGATCAAACAATACCGATTTTTCCTCCCTCTTACTTGGCGTCAGCACCAATAGGAGGGAAGAACGAACAACCAATCGGGACAACGGAAAACCTCTCCCACCAAAGTTACCAGAGAGAAGATGCGTTGGACCGAGGGATAAAAGGACGGGACGGGAGTGACAAAGGGAACAGTTTTTAGAAACAACTTCGAGAGACAACTTCGAAACAACATCCAGACACAACTTCCAGCAGAACATCAGTGAACACAACTTCCAGCAGAACATCAGAGACAACTTCCACAACTCGCATCAAAACCGGCACGCGTCACGTGACGCGCAATAAAAAGTTACATCGTCTCCGGGTTTGTTATTTTCCTTTTCTCCACACACTACCCCGTCACCAAAGTGGTGACCCCGACGTGATCTACATATTTTACAAGTGACGGTGGTAGCAACGTGCGCCAAGACACTCGCGACAAGCTATGGCGAATAACCACTCCAACGGGGCGCGAGTGAGACTGCCCGCATTTCTACCAGAGGACCCGGACCTCTGGTTCCAACTAACTGATTGGGCATTGAAAAACGCTGGTGTCACTACCAGTACCGAGAAGTTCGAATACATCGGTACGTCGCTCGAGCCGCGGTACGCTAAGGAGATCCGCGACCTACTTCTCGACCCACCAAAGGAAGCCGACGACCCGTATCAGAAGCTGAAGGACGAACTTATCAGGAGACTCGGAAAAACACAGCAACAACGGACACGGCAGTTGTTGGAGCGCGAGGACATCGGCGACCGAACTCCGTCACAATTTTTGCGACATCTGCAGCTACTTGCCGGCGAACACGGGGCCCAGGACATCACCAATCGTGCGGGCCTGCCTAGCGACGCAGCAAGAAAACACCTCCCTCGACGAGTTGGCCAGGATCGCGGACAACGTTTTGGACTCGATCGGGACCCTACAGCCGCGAAACCAGGTATCCGCAGTGTCATCTTCCCTCGAGTCGAAGATCTTAGAGCAATTGGCCGGCCTCAAGTGTCAAAATCGTCATCGGAAATTCTGAATATCACGAGCTTTTGCAGCGCTACCCAGAAATTACGCGACCCGACGGAGCATGCAAGGCACCAACAGTGAAACACAGCACCGTCCACCACATACACACGACGCCCGGACCACCTGAAGCCGCAAGACCGCGTCGACTTGCCCCGGACCGACTGTTGAACGCCAGAAAGGAGTTCGAGTCCATGCTACGGTTGGGCATTTGCCGCCCATCTAAGAGCAGTTGGGCTTCACCTTTGCACATGGTGCCAAAGAAAGGCGACGAATGGCGTCCCTGTGGTGATTATCGGGCCCTCAACGCACGCACCATCCCGGATCGTTACCCGGTGCGCCACATCGAAGACTTCGCGCAGACGCTCAATGGGAAGAAGATCTTCACCTCGATCGATTTGGTAAGGGCATATCACCAAATTCCAGTCGCGGAAGAAGACGTTTCTAAAACGGCCATTACCACACCATTTGGATTATTCGAGTTTCCATCCATGAGCTTCGGGTTGCGAAACGCCGCGCAAACGTTCCAGCGGTTCATCGACGAAGTCCTCCGCGTTTTGGATTTCTGCTACGCTTACATAGACGACATCTTGGTGGCATCATCGTCCGAAGAGGAGCATCGTGGTCATCTGCAAATCCTGTTCGAACGCTTGCAGCAGTTTGGTGTCGTGATCAACCCCAACAAGTGCTGTTTCGGCGCGGCAACCATACAGTTTCTAGGGTACCGCGTCTCCGAGAGAGGAACAGAACCGCTTCCCGAAAAAGTCTCCGCGATCCGAGAATATGAGAAGCCGAGGACTGCCAAAGGACTACGGCAGTTCCTGGGGATGCTCAATTTTTATCGAAGGTTTCTACCCAGGGCTGCTAAAACACAGGCGAACATCAACGACCTTCTCAAAGGTAACATCAAGGGGAGCACGCCGATTCAGTGGAACAACGGAGCCGAGGCAGCCTTCATGCAGTGCAAGGAGGAGCTGGCCACCGCAGCACTCTTGGCGCATCCTCGACCCGGCGCAGACCTGTCTCTGGTGTGCGACGCGTCGGACTACAGCATAGGCGCAGTCCTTCAACAACGAGTCGACGATCACTGGGAGCAGCTTGGATTCTTTTCAAAGAAGCTTAGTAGCTCCGAGAATAAATATAGCGCATACGATCGGGAGCTCCTAGCGATTTACTGTGCAGTTCAGCATTTCAGGCATATGGTCGAGGGCCGTCCGTTTACCATCCTCACGGACCACAAGCCGCTAATTTTCGCCTTCCGCCAGAGATCCGACAAATGCTCGCCACGCCAATTCCGTCGCCTGGACTTGATTAGCCAATTTACAACCGACATCAGGCACATCGCGGGGCAAGACAACGTCGTCGCCGACGCTCTATCCAGGGTCGACGAGATCACTGTTCCAATGGACTTCGAGGCTCTGGCGACATCGCAGCAACAAGATCAGGAACTTCAAGGACTCTTGCAAGATGACAGCTCCGAGCTGGACTTGCGACAAATCCGCATTCCGGGTTCAGACGCCGCGATCTTCTGCGACGTCAAAACACACACTGCCAGGCCTTTTCTCACGACGCCGTTCCGCAGGGCAGCCTTCGACGTCATCCACGGGCTGTCTCATCCTGGGATCAGGGCAACAACGAAAATGATGACACAGCGCTACGTTTGGCCCTCCATCAACGTGAACTGTCGCACCTGGGCACGAGCTTGTATCCAGTTTCAGCAATCCAAGGTCACCAGGCATGTATCCGCTCCAGTCGGCTCATTTGCAGCACCTTCCCGCCGGTTCGAGCACGTTCATCTGGACCTGATCATCATGCCGTACTCGCAGGGATACAGGTACTGCCTAACCTGCGTTGATTGTTTCTCGCGATAACCGGAGGCAATCCCTCTACAGGACCAGGAAGCCGAAACCGTTGCCCGCGCTTTCTACAACAGCTGGGTTGCACGTTTTGGCACACCTCTCCGGATCACCACCGACCAAGGCAGGCAGTTCGAGTCCCACCTGTTCCGCTGCCTCAACCAACTCCTAGGGACGACGCACCTGCACACAACGGCGTACCACCCAGCGGCCAATGGCATGGTCGAACGTTTTCATCGGCAACGGTGCTACTTGGCATACGTGCAGCTTGGAAGGACGACCTACAGGCGACAACAGCCGAGATGGTCTACGGTCAGCCCCTTCGCCTTCCCGGAGAATTCCTGGTATCCCGGGCGATCCCAGAGGTCGACAACTCCGCTGAATTCGTGAAGGAACTTCGTCAACGCTTCGAGACACTCCGTCCAGTCAGTGGGTCCAGGCACGGTGAGCGCAGAATCTTCGTCTTTAAGGATCTCGTCACTGCTACCCACGTTTTTGTGCGCCACGACGCACCAAACGGACCTCTCCAACTGCCGTATGATGGTCCGTACAAAGTAATTTCTCGCACTGACAAGGTTTTCATTCTCTTGATGCGGGGAAGACACGTACCAGTTACGATCGATAGACTCAAACCTGCGTACATCATCGACGAGAACATCGAAAAACCAGAGCTGGAGAGCGACTCCGATGACGACCCTCCGGACGACGCGGGCGGAACCCAAGCTCCTATGCAACCAGCGCCAGCACCAGCACCATCGCTTGCACCCCAACCTGTGACTCCCAACACCGACCCAGGCCTCCGAACAAGATCAGGACGCCGCGTTAGATTCACCGAATTTTACCAGGCCGGTTTGAGATAAACCCTGTAACTTTGTAAATTATGCACTTGTATCGTTAATCACTAGCAGGGGGGTCCTGTAGGGACTCATTATTGACAAGATGAGTTGCACAGGTTCGGGTTTTTCCTAAACCGTTTTATGGCCCAGACCGTTTTATAAGCGGGCTGGAGCTGATCAAACAAAGCCGATAGGTTCGGGTTTTTCTTAATCGTTTTATGGCCCAGACCGTTTTTATGAGCGGGCTGGAGCCGATCAAACAATACCGATTTTTCCTCCCTCTTACTTGGCGTCAGCACCAATAGGAGGGAAGAACGAACAACCGATCGGGACAACGGAAAACCTCTCCCACCAAAGTTACCAGAGAGAAGATGCGTTGGACCGAGGGATAAAAGGACGGGACGGGAGTGACAAAGAGAACAGTTTTTAGAAACAACTTCGAGAGACAACTTCGAAACAACATCCAGACACAACTTCCAGCAGAACATCAGTGAACACAACTTCCAGCAGAGCATCAGAGACAACTTCCACAACTCGCATCAAAACCGGCACGCGTCACGTGACGCGCAATAAAAAGTTACATCGTCTCCGGGTTTGTTATTTTCCTTTTCTCCACACACTACCCCGTCACCAAAGTATACAAAATACTATTGTAGTTTTATTATAACTATTTTTTGAAAAAAGTGGCAATGCAAAACTGTTATGTAGGGCCTATAAATGAAAATATGGAAGTAGCATTTAAAATAATAAATACAACGCGCTCCTCGATTTTCAACTGAACGTTCGACATTGATATCTGGCCGCCGGCGTCAGTGTTTGCAAGATAAGTTAGTGATTAGAAGTACCCAGACGCCGCGTCGCCTTACAGCTTACACATACAATACGGGAGCATAATCAAGCTAGGCTAGGCGAATCGGCATATTATTTTTATAAAAGAATAATAAAAAAAATTAAATGAAAGCTTCTTTTTCGGCGTCTTTGTGATACGGTGCCTTTGTGCGCTGCACACTTTGAACACGCCATGCGTCGGGGTTGATCTGATCGTAATTTGTTGTCATTGCACTGGTAAAGATTCGAGTGTAGTTATTTTTCTGTTTGTACTTCAGTTTGGACTCAGCTTTGTCTTCGTAGTGACATGTGTGTATTTACTGTGTAATTTTCCGTTGGTGTTTTTCATTATTACGTTAAAGTTCAACTACATTTTGTTTAATTATTTATTATTATTTAACCATCATGGATAAATGGCTAATTAAAATTCCAACTAATAAGTCTGCCACGCCGTCACAACCAAGTTGCAGTGCTTCAAATCCGACTTCTAGCAAAACAAAAAAAAAAGAAAATATGACGAATCATATTTGCAGTATGGCTTCACATGCTCTTTTCACAACAATGAAGAAAAACCAGTGTGCTTAATTTGCAAAGAAGTTTTGGCTGCAGAAAGCATGAAACCGTCAAAACTGCAACGACATTTGAATACTAAACATGCAACGTTATCAAAAAAGCCAATAGAATATTTTGAGCGTCTTTTGCAAACATCAAATAAAGAAAAGAATACTTTGGAGAAGTATGTTACTTTGAATGATAAATATCTATTGGCATCGTATGAAGTTTCGTATTTGATAGCAAAATCGAAAAAGCCTTTTACTATTGGAGAGCAACTTTTACTACCTGCAGCTATAAGAATGTCTGAAATTGTTCATGGAAAACAGTATGCTGCTGAAATTAGTAAAATTCCATTATCAAATGACACTGTGTCCAAAAGAATTTCAGACATTAGCAATGATCAATTTCAACAGCTTCTTATGAGGCTTAAAGACAGCTCAAAGTTTGCAATACAACTGGACTAGTCGACAGACATTTCAAAAATGGCACAGTTGTTACTTTTTGTAAGATATATTTATGAGGGAAGCATTCATGAAGATATACTGTTTTGTCGTCCTCTGGAAGGTCATACTCGTGGAAAAGATATATATAAAAAAGTAAATGAGTTTTTTGAAAAAGAAGGATTAAATTGGAAAAATTGTGTTGGTGTGTGCACGGACGGTGCTGCAGCAATGACCGGACAAGATCTTGGTTTTACAGCATTTGTTAAAGCTGGAAATGATCATATTACATTTACACATTGTATGATTCACCGAGAGGCACTTGTTGTTAAAAAAATTGCACCAGAATTAAACACTGTGTTTTTTGATGCAGTCAAAATCATTAACTTTATTAAAAGTCGAGCACTTAATAGTCGATTGTTTAAAAATTTGTGCATTGATATGGATTCGGATTATAAAAGTTTATTGCTACATGCTGAAGTTAGGTGGCTATCAAGAGGTCGAAGTTTGAAACGATTATTAACTTTAAAAGATGAAGTTCTTATATTTCTAACAGAGCAAAATTCTAACTTGGCCTATTATTTTCACGATAATTTATGGTTTCTCAAGCTATGCTATTTGGCAGATATTTTTGATAAAATCAATGATATGAATTTATCAATGCAGGTAGTCTGCGTTAATATGTTTATGTTAAAAAATAAACTTGAGGCCTTTGTTAAAAAAATTCTTATATGGAAGAACAGAGTGGAAAGTGGATCGCTCGAAATGTTTCCATTTACTGACGAGTATATAATTAGTAACAATATTTCAAAAAAAGATACTCCTTAACAAAAATTATAGTTAATCATTTGAAGGATATGGAAGTTCGACATGCATAGGTATTTTCCCAATGATATCGATACACAACAATGGATTTGCAATCCATTTTCAATTGAAATGGAAGAAATTAATTTTTTAAACTTAAAAGCACTAGAAGAATTTGCCGAATTAACAAGTGATACTACCTTGCGACTCAGATTTTCTCAAGTGCCTGTGCATGAATTTTGGATAGAAATCAAATCAGAATATCCCCTACTATCGGAAATGGCAATGAACAAATTACTGCCATTTTGTACAACATATTTATGTGAATCAGCCTTTTCCACATTAACTTACATAAAATCAAAATACCGTTCAACTTTAATAAACGTTGAAAATTTATTACGATCTGCACTAACTCAAATTGAGCCTAGATTTAATTATTTGTGTAAAAATAAACAATCACATCCGTCACATTAATATTGTTTGATGTTAATAAATTGTTTTTATTAGAAAAATTGTTACAAAAGTTTATTTTTTCTATTGAATATATAGATGTAGTTTTATGTTTTCTTATAAAAAAATTGTTACAAAAGTTTATTTTTTCTATTGAATAAATATTTATATAGTTTTATGTCATTCTATTTATTGTGTTTTATTACGACCGATATCCCGTCAACGTTTCCAATTATATATATGTGAAATGAATGGGTACGTATTCTTTAATCCTTATTTTATTTACATTGTAAAATAGTGCGATATTACATCTACATCTACGGTTAATATATATTTTATTATATGGAGGAGGGGGTCGTTTAAAATTTCCTAAGCTTGAAGGGGGTCGCTATATAAAAAAGTTTAAGAAGCCCTGGTCTAGGATATTAGAAGGTATGGTATTATAATCGGCGCTTTTATTATTATGGAACACTAACATCTGAAAATACTATTTTACGCGAATTTTACGTACACAAATCATTCCAGGAATAAAAGTTATTCGACCCCAGCCAGATAATAATGATCTCATCCACCCAGATGTCTGGTTTCAGCAAGATGGTGCACGCGCACATTTTGGTAGGGAAGTGCGCGAGTATTTAAATATAACTTTTCCTAGAAGATGGAACGAAGAGGATATATTGAGTGGCCACCACGCTCCCTCGACTTGACAACGTTGGATTGTTTCTTTTGGGCACATTTAAATGCACATTTGTGTACGTAAATACGTAACATTAACCAGCAACATTAAGGAATTGGAAGCAAGAATAATATTCCTAGCATCAGTAGATCGTCAAGGATCTTGTTTCTTTTGACGGTATCGAATGCCTGCTTAATGTCTATGTAGAGGTTGTGCAGCGATATATCAAACTAGTATGTTTTCTCCTGTATTTGCCTTATGGTGTATATGTTGTCTATCGTTGACCTATTGGCACGAAATCCGCTCTGATATTGTCCTAATATCTTTTCGTAGTAGACAGCGAGTCTGTTATAAAGAATGCCTGTTAGAACTTTGTATGTTTCGTTAAGGAGCGTTATCGGCCGGTAGTTGCTACAGATCGTTTCGTCTCCTTTCTTGTGTATTGGCTATATGATACCCAGTGCCCAATTCTCTGGTATTTTCTCTTGCTCCCAGATTTCATTAATCAGGTGTTCTAGTCTTACCATTAGGCGTTCTCCTCCATATTTCAGAAGGCTGTTATACCGTCTGACCCAGGGGCCTTGTTATTTTTTAGCTTTCTTTTCTTTAATCGCATTTCTCTTAGCCTGGGGTTCTCAATCTTGGGGTCTACCGTATGTACATCTAGCTGTAATTGTTTAGGCTCTAAACTATAGTGTCTTTTAAAAATATTCGAGAAGTACCCTTTCCATCTTCGGAGTATCTCCTCGTTCTCTGTGAGCATGTTTCCGTGTTTATCCTTGCATACTGTTATCTTTGGTCTAAAACCCTGAGTGTTTTGTTTTATTGCCTTGTAAAATTTTCTTGTTTCGTTTCTAGAATGATTCAGTACCATTTCCTCTACCTTTCTGTTTAGTGCTTCTCTTTTCTTTTTTCTACATATTCTAAACGCGTTTATTCTTTCCCTATTGTAGGCTGCTTGGTTAGCTCGTGTGCTTCTGTCTAACAGTTTTAGTCTAGCCTTCCGCTTCACGGAGGTTGCTTCTCGACATTCCTCGTCATGCCATTCTTCGTTGTGAATTCCTCTTTTTTCTCCAATTCTTTCCATTGCACTCTCTGCTATTATTTTTTCGATGTTCATCCAGTCTTGCTCTATGTCCTGTGTTTCTTGGTTTTCTTGTAGTTTAGTTCTGAGAACTTCTGGGTTTTTAGGCGATCTATGTGCCATTTTGGCTGCTTTGCAGTTGTTTCCCTAGCCACTGTCGATAGTTTTTGTTTTGACCTTGCTCCAACGGTAATGGTCGGAGTCCGCGTTCGCCCCGCGAAAGGATCTGACGTTCGACGTCCGTTGCCCATCTTTTGATGATTAGTATGTGGTCTATTTGGTTCGTGTTTCGTGATCCAGGTATATTCCAGGTTCCCGAGGAAGAAAGTACTAACAGCAGAGTAGTTATTAGACGCGGCAAATTGGGCAACTCTTTGGCCATTATTGTTGGACTCATCATGTATGCTATGTTTACCAAAACCGCTAGCGTAGGCCTCTTTTTACCCGATTTGGCGTTATAGTCGCCTAGTACTATAGCTGCGTCATGTCTCGGTATTTTATCGCAGATTTCTTGAAGTGCTGCGTAAAAAACGTCTTTGGTTTCCTCTTCTGCGTCCTCTGTGGGCGCGTATACGGACCCAAAGGTTATATTGTGGTATTTTCCCTTTAGTCTTAGGGTGCATATTGTATACTAGGTACTGATACTAGGGTAAAGGCTAGAATCGATTTTTTTAATTGTTTGGAAACAATATATCCAACTCCTTTTTGGCCACTCCTTTCATCGTTTCCTGAGAAATACATAGAGAATTTTGGTTTTACCCTTCCATCTTATCTCTTGTTGGGCCACGAGATCCATTTTGTATCTCAGTATCTCATCTGCTAGGCTATCCATAGCCCCTGCTTTCAGAAGCGTACATACATTCCATGTACCAAATCTTTGTCTGATTCCGTCAATCTTATTCTTATTTCCCTGCGATGGTCGTCTTCGTGTGGACAGTCCAGTTCCTATCGTTGTAGTTTTCGCAACATTAATGTTTTCACGAGGACGGGTAGTTAGCCCGTCGCTCAACCCCCTTTTCGGAGGGCCATTTCGCCTGTTCCCGTGAGCCCACACATCTACCTCGCTCCATACGGATTTTCACCGCATCTTGCGAGGTTTCTGTGTGGTTCCCAGGGGTCACCTAACGTGGAGGTGGGAACCAGACTTGGGTAGGAGAGGCTATGCGACATGTCTTATTCGAGTCATTGTCGTACGGTGCGCATGCACTACCCCCTTTTACCCCCACGAAGATCTATATTTGTTGGAAATACAGTAAGAAATAACACCTCCTTCAAAGTAACCTTAAATAAACAGGAAATATTCAATTCAACATCCCTTGAACATTCTTAATGATGACCCTATTTTAATCTTCGATGTTCGCCGAGACCACCTCCAAGTTGCAAACCATGACCACCCAATCCAGCAGTAAGTCTTCCGTGACTTCTAAATTCACTTTCGAGTACTCGGTGTCCTCTGAATCTACCTTGAAGTCCTTCGTAATCGCCAAGACTTCTCAAATCTCCATCTCCTTTGATAAAAATTGATACTGGTTTGTGGACAACTGTGATACTAAGTGATACCTTAGCTGTGTATGGTATTGTCCTAATTACTGTGTATAGTACTGGTTTTGGGTTTGTTACAACAACTGAATGCGGTACTTGTACCTTGACAGGTACACTAACTGAGTATGATAAGGTTTTCTCAACGGTGTATGGAATAGGTTTATCAACTGAGATTTGGTACGGCTTATGCACATGATCATCGACAGGTACATGAACTGGAAATTTAACTGGATATAGGATTTGCTTTTCGACTTTCATAGTAACATAGGTATTGAACTGGTTATTGCTTAGTGATTGTGATGTGTTTGACTTGTCCAAGTTCAATCTCTCCTCCTAAACATCCACCAATTCCTCCAAATCACCAGTGTTAAAAGCACCTCCTCCATTTTCCGATTCTATTTTCTCCACCAATATCGCCTCGTTATCCTCTATGTAGAAAACCTCCAATATCTCCTCCAAAACTTCCAAGTCCTCCATAGCGCAAATCCAAAAGACCCCGCTTTCCTTTCTTTTCTGATACTGAGAGTTGTTTGCCATGGCTTTTATCCTCTACAGAATTCTTTTTTTCCGCAGCGAAAACAGCCAAGATAACAATACAAAGGTACAACAAATTGAGTTATTATTATTATTTATTATTAAATTTTTCAAGTTTCTAAGTGATTTTAAACTTAATTGAACCTTTATTTTAGACGCTGTATTATTCAAGGATGAGCATGAGAAGAGTATTTATAGTAAAGACGTATAGAATCAATGTCAAAACTGATTTTTTGCTTTCTTGGCTATACATTGCCATAGATAAAATAATAGTGTGGTTTAAAAGTTCTATTATAAGACTTGTTACATATAGGTACAAAGAACTTACAAAATTGTATTGCAAATTCCTAATGCATAATCGTCTATTTAAAAATATTCAATCGGAAACATGGAATACAGGAATAAGATCGAGGTTATATAGGATCGAGATTTAATACTGTAAAACTCGAATAAGATCGAGCTAGATAAAAAATATGATATATTTATATGGCAATAATGTTATAGCGGCATTTTGTGGTAAAACATATTTATTTAGAGTCTTGTTCAAGTCTTGTTCAATTTGCTTCTTTTTTTCGCAAATAGCCCATCTTGGACCACACAAATATCATCTCATATGGTGTTTTGTCTTTGACTTCCTCGCCAGTAGTTGTTCAATCTTTCGGGCTGATCTCTCTCCTTTCTACAGTCCATTTCCCTCGCTTGGGGGTTTCTAAATTCATATATCACCCTTCTGTACTTTTTCGGTCCAAACAGTCATCCTCTGTCAATTTGAATATTTGTATGTCTTCTTTCATCTGCTCGTTGTAGATGATTTGGGTATGATATTTATTAATTTTATTAAATATTGGTTTATTTAATCTATCAGGAGTCAGTTGTACCACGTGGTCATAGAACTGAAGTCTATGTTTCTTGATCGTGATTTTTAGATCCTTTCGTATATTTACCTATTTGCTCTTAGCATATATTCTCCGTCAAGTATTTGTGGTCCATATATTGTTCGAAATAATTTTCTCTCTATTTTGAGCAAGTCTTCTACACAACGGAGACTAATAGTCTCTGTACCATATAGAAGTGCCGGTCTCAGAAGAGCGCAATGGTGTCTTAGTTGTGCATTGATTTACAGATTTCGCTTATTATATATGGTGAGGAAATGTAGTTTTGTGCTTCTTTAGTTCTATTGTTTACTTATCTGTTCATCCAGGGTTGATTATTTCTCCAAGATATTTAAAGTTACTAATCACTTCCACCTTGCCGTACTTCGTTCTAATAGACTTTTTTCTATAATTAAATTACATTGGCCATAATTTATTTTTTGGCAAAGGAGATCGACGCCTTGCTTTTTCCGCTATATCTTCTGGTTGACCTGATCGAGAGCCTCTTTCTCCGATATTGCAAAGATGGCCGCGAGCTTTAGGCAATGGATTTTGACGTTTTTTTTTCTGTTCCAATTTTTACACACGACTTATTATGCTCTCATAAAGTTTTCAACACCTTATCTAATACCACGTTAAATAGAATTGATGACAGGCCATCTCCTTGTCTTAGTCCCGGTTTTTTCTTAATGGTCTTTTGGTATTCTTGTAGTGTGTTAAAAACAGTTACTCGATCAACTGAGTCGTATGCCTTCTGAAAGTTGATAAATGAAGCAAACAAGTCCTTTTTTCTGGAGTTTTAATATGTTAGTAGCATTTACAAACTCAGAATTTGCTCTATATATGATCTGTTTTTCCTAAAGCCCTCTTACTCGCCGAGGTTGGAATCGATTTGTGGCTCCAATCTACTTTGCAATAACTTGGCAAATATTTTATAAGTGACAGAAGGGAAATTCCCCTGTAGTTACTAACCTCTGGTCTTTCACCTTTCTTGTGTAACTGGTGAATTGGAGCTACTAGACACCCGTCCGGGATAACTTCGTCCATCGAAACCTTCTCCGAAATAATAAGAATTTGTGAAACCATCCTCGATATAGATAATCATACAAACTTAAAAACATACGGAACACAGCCTGAATATATAAATATATTCAGCCTTTCCTGAGCTCTATAACAATTATTGAGTCTTTTTAGGACTACCAAAACAAATCTCACATGGAATTTGTAAGTTATTTTACAGCTTTCCTTAAGACTTAATATTATAGAGCTACGATCAGGTTTAATATATTTATATATTCAGGCTACATTTCGCCCTTAGTAAGTTCACTCTGCTTAATTTGATAAATTATTCGTTTCGAGTATTATATACTAAATTTCGAATATCCGTTTTCATTAAATGGTATCAATTTTACAGAATTTGCTTGGTAAATCCATTTGCTTTGGAGTTTATATCATTTTAGTGGATATCAATAATTAATAACATCTCTCTGAAGCCGTTTTATAAATGAAGCGTTATTATATCTTAATTTTTTGCAAATAATTGATGGGACATTTACTTAAGTTCGTAAGCAAGATCAATTTTTACTAAGTAATTTATTTGGTTGACAAAGGACAGTAAAAATTAAAAAATTGGCACACAGGCCATCACATCAGCATGAAATAAATCAACAGTCCTCGCCCATCTTTAATGGTGTCCGAATCCACCGTGTCCTCCAAATCCCCCAAGTTCCAGTCCATGGCCGCCGAATCCACCGCTAATTCCTCCATGACCACCAAATCCACCTGCAAGTCCTTCATGTCCACCCAATCCTCCTTCCAGACCCGCCAAACTTTCATGTCCATTAACGAAAATTGGTACTTTCTTGTGGACTACAACTGGTACCTTAACTGGGTATGGTACTTTGTTGATAACGGTGTATGGTACTGGTTTTGGGTACGGTACAGCAACTGGATGTGGTACAGGTACTTTGACTGGTACACTGACTGGGTATGGGACAGTTTTCTCAACAGTGTAAGGTACTGGCTTATCAATTGGGACTGGGAATGGTTTAGGTACATGGACTGGATATGGACGATCGACAGGTACATGAACTGGAACTTTCACGGGGTATGGAATATGTTTTTCAACGGGTATAGGTACTGGAATTGGGTGTGGTACCGGGTATTGCTTGGTAATAGTGATGTGTTTGACTTGTCCATGTTCAATTCCGCCTCCTAAACTTCCCCCAAATCCTTCACCAATTCCACCTCCATGTCCAAATCCTCCACCAATACCACCTCCAAATCCTCCATGCTCTAATCCTCCAATACCTCCACCAATTCCACCTCCCAATCCTCCATGTTCTAATCCTCCAATATCTCCACCGAATCCCCCATGTCCTCCATAACCCAACTCGAGAAGACCACGTTTTTCTTTTATTGCTGAGACCTGTTTGTCGTTGCTTTTTTCCGCTACAGACTTCTTCTCTGCAGAAGCGAGAACTAAGCCTGCTAGAATAACAACGCAAACCTACAAATAAAAGGAATTAATGAAAAATTAAAATCCATTTTTTCCGATTAAAGCTTATAAAACTACTCACTTGAATCTTCATATTAGTTGTTATTTTATGTAAAGATGAACAAGGACTGTTGATCATCGTTGAGCTTTTGCGAGTATTTATAGTAACAAGAGGTCTGTCAAAAGCAAGTTGTGCTTTCTATCTCGTAAGAATGATCCCTACCAAAAATATCTCATGTGTGTTAAAAACAATTAATAATTTAGCATTTATTGCAGGGCATTCGACCGAGTGATTCATAAATTATCATAAATGAATGACAAGTAGTTCATGATAGTAAATGTAATAATAGGAAAACATTAAATGTGATGTAGGTAAAGAGTTTCCATACATTAGTTTAAAATAATTCCTGCTATCCATACGTGATATATGTACTATTGAAAATTATGCATATTAAAGTGGGAATATAAGTTACAATTGCAAAAAACTCAATATATTCAAATTGAAATTATTTATTTGCCATATACAGAGATACAAAATATCTATAGGCTATGTCAAAAGTAATTAAAATACAGTAAGTAAAAGTAATAAGTTAATTAAAGTTAAAAAAAAAACATTAAGACAATACATCGAGTTCATTAATAGAACTTTTTTCAAATTATTTCTAAATTTTTTGTAGGGTATTTTATTGTAAATTTTATTTCCTTGATTTTTTAAGTCCTTTAAAAAGAACACAAGAACACAAGTTTAAAGTTCTTTTCCTGGTATAAAGGTGGTGTTTTCCTCTTGTGTCATATGTATGGATGTAATATGGTGTTATGGGCATATGGTGTTTTTTTAAAGTATCGCGCATTTTGTGGGTATATGAGGCAGTTTCCAATATATATATATATATATATATATATATATATATATATATATATATATATATATATATATATATATATATATATATATATATGTATATATAAATTGACTACTGTCAAGAAATTTATAATATAATATAATTTATAAAATGAGATTTGAATATTTTGGACAATTCTGCTAGAAGTATTTCTTCTGTAAGTGATTTAGTTCCCCATAGTATAATGCTATCTGTTAATATGGATTGCACCTCGGCAAAATACCAGCTTAGCAACTCTTCCTTGTTCACCAGATTGCGCAGATGTTTAATTTGGAATATTTTTGTATGGTGATTGTTCAGAGAAGATGCTCTTCCAAGTAGATTCCTAGGAATATTGCTTCTTTAGCTCTTTTTAAACAATGGCTTTGAATTTTCAAATCAATGTTCTCAGCATAGGTGCTTCTCGCCGTCTGAAAAATGACATACTCTGTTTTTCTTTATTAAATAAAAGGTTGTATGCTGAAAACCAAGTGTTGATTGAACCTAGTAATAAATTAGGTTTGTCTGCATTTTCTTTTATATTTTATCCAGTTATAAGAAAGCTGGTATCATCTGCATACAAAGTACAATGCTGTCCGTTTATATAACTTATTAAGTCGGCGGCGTACAATATGAAAAGTGTTGGTGCAAGCACGCTCCCTTGCGGGAATACAACATTGAAACAAATGATGTTGGACTTTCCTGTTTCATTTCCAATTCTTATTGTAACATATTGCTTACGGTCTTCTAACTAGGATTGTAGCCATCTTGTGGCTTTCCCTAGAATTCCATCTGTAATTAGTTTGTTTAAGAGTTGTTATTTCGTGGGAGAAACAAGCAAACGCCTTACTTAAGTCGCAGAATATTCATATGAGTTTATGTCTACTACTTCTAAAATAGTGCTGTGGAAATCTGCTAGCGCTGTTGAAGTTGATTTCCCTTTACGAAATCCATGTTGTTGGCCTGGAATAATGTTATATTTTTCTATGAATGGGACGATTCTACTATGTATGGCGCACTAAATAATTTTTGATAGTACAGAAATAAGAGCAATCGGCCTCTAATTTCCAATATCCTTTTTTTATCCCTTTTTATGCACTGGAATAATTTTTGCTATTTTGAGGATTGCTGGAAATTGTTCGTTGGCTGTGAAATTGATTGTGTATGTTATAGAAGTCAATAGGTAATATAATATATTTTCAGTTTTGTATCTTCTTCTTCTTCTTTCGAATAGGCCTACTTTGGACCACGCTTGTTCAACTGTTGGACTTTGACCTTTGCTCAGTATTGTCGCATCTTCTGCCGGTGTAACTCCTTTCTCTCTTCTGTCCAGCGTGTACCTTTCCTTCGAGGCTTTTCCTGAAATCCACGGACTTCCTTTAGGGTGCGTCGCACAGACTGTCTGCTTTTGAGATCGTTATTCCCAGTTCTTTAATATTCTTCTCGCTCTCTGTCAACCAAGTGGTACGAAGCTTCTTGTTTTGCCAGAAGGTGAACAGACGGTTGGTTAGTCGGTTTGGAGGCAATCTTGCAATGTGTCCATAGAAAGCTACCCTTCTTTTCCTTGCACAGTCAGAGAGCATCTCAATATGTTCGTAGAGCTCAGAGTTATGCCGTCTTCGGAAATCCCCATCTTCCTTTACCCGGCCTAGGTTCTTCCTCAGGATTCTCCTCTCTCTGATTTCCAATTTCTCTATTAAACCCCTTCGGTTCAAGGAAAGACACTCCATGGCATATAGGGCTTCTGGTCGTAAGACTGATGTGTAGTGCTTAAGTTTCAGGTTGCGTGACAGGCATTTCTTATTGTAATTGTTCTTAGTCAGCCGATAGGCTAGTTCTAACTTGCTGACTCTCTTGGATAATGATGCTCTTTCTGATAAGTTGGGTTCAATCCATTCGCCGAGATACTTAAATTTCTCAGTCCTCTTGATGTTTCCCTGTTCTAGTAACATCTCTCTGTTTGCTTCTCTAATGTAGGTGAAGAATTCTGTTTTCTCCAGCGAAACTTGAAGACCCACTTTGGCAGCCTGTTTTCTGAGACAGTTTACCTGCATTGTTGCCATCTCAAGATAATAAGCAAACAGTGCATCTGCAATGGCCAGGCAATCTAAAATCAGTCCATCGTTCTTACGTCCCAGGTAGATACCACTCTGAGCACCCAAATTGTTTAGTTCCTTGCGCCATTCTCTCATAACCTTTTCAAGGACACAGTTGAAGAGAAGTGGGGAAAGTCCATCTCCTTGTCTCACTCCAGTTTTTATTTCGAAGCTTTCTGAAATCTCGCCTCTAAATTTAACCTTGGAATGTGTGTTGGTCAAAGTTTCTAGGATTAGTCTGCGGGTTTTGTTGTCTAGTGCAAGTTCTTGGAGAATTTTGTTAAGCGTTTCTCTATCGATGGAATCGTAGGCCTTCCTAAAATCAACAAAGGTGACGACCACCTTGCGGTTTCTCATCTTGGAGTATGCAAGTACAGTTTTAAGGTTGAGGATCTATTCTACACAGGATCGGGTCTTCCTGAAGCCCCCCTGGTATTCTCCCAGTTGACTATCCAACTGATTTTCTGCTCTTGTTTGTAACGTCTTCGAGAGAATCTTGTATGTTACCGGGACGAGAGAAATTCCACAGTAGTTGATTAGATCCGTAAAATCTCCCTTTTTGTGAAGCGGATGGATCAGAGCAGATTTCCAATCGGGTGGTAATTTCTCTGTTTCCCAGATGTCCTGGATGATCTCGGTTAGCTTGTGCACGGCATTGTTTCCAGCACCTTTCCACAGTTCAGCAACGATAGAGTCCTCTCCAGCTGCCTTATTATTCTTAAGAAGTTGAATGATCTGGCCAACTTCTTCCAATGAAGGGGGAAGTGAGTCCGGCTTTGGTGTGGTTTGTTTATAGTCGATGTCTTCGCTGGGTGAGTCACAGTTGAGTGGATTTTTAAAGTACTGAGCCAAAAGGTGGCCGTTGTCCTCGTCGTTATAAGCCAGTTTGCCTTGTGAGTCTCTGAAGTGGAGGCTTGGCGGAGCGCGTATTTTCTGAGTACCTGCTTAAAGGTTCCAAAGAAATCTCTGGAATTATTCTTAGCAAAGCTCTCTTCGATTTGGGTTAGTTGGTTAGTTTAATTCAGTTTTGTATCAATATACAGAAGATGTTTAAGTTAATAGGAAAGAATAGAATTTAATAGGATCAGAATCCAAAATAGCTTCGGATTTGATCTTTTGATCAGATATAGTTTCTGAGGTACGATATAATACTATTACAATTTGCTTCAATTGTTAAAAAAATACATAGTCAAGAATTTTTTTCACAAGCAGATTTATATATGTAGCGATAATGGATTTACTATGAATGGCCCTCATAGTAAATCCTTACAGAGCTATAATTCCACGAACGATTTCCGTAGTTTAGATATGTGGATTCCGATATTTTAATTTGGGTGTTTGTGTGTCCCATGGTCAGTTTCTAAATTTAGATACTTGCATTCAAACATCTATTTGGATGTTTTACGAAGGGTTGTTTCTGTAATACCACTAACGGTTTACGAATTTAGTAATGGATATTTTACCACCGTATTTGTCGAAACTCACACCTTAAAGGGAATATAAGTTCAGTAATCCCCCGACATAGAATAAGTTATCTATCTCAGTTACTTCAAGCGATACACCCCGAAGAGATTCCAGCCATGAAGATCCGCCAAGACAACCATTAGTTCTACTCCACAAGAAAGTCTCCGCAGGAAGTTGCAGTTCCACCGTTTCAACATTGTATATATACATATATATATATATATATATATATATATATATATATATATATATATATATATATATATATATATATATATATATATATATATATATATATATAACATTGTATATATATATATATATATATATATATATATATATATATATATATATATATCTAGGTAGCGGAGCGCGCCTATCCGGAAGTCTCCCTTGACGCGCTCCGCTACCTAGACGTTTCATTTCACCGGCGAGTAGTTAACAGTGACAACGGTCTCGTGTTAGTATATGATGGCGGCCGTGTTGGCCATTCGTCTTTTGTTCTTGGTTTGTATCTATTAATGTATCCGTGTAAGCGGATATTTAATAACTTGAATAATTATTTATAGATTCAGATGTTTCAGTTATAGTCAGGGAATAATGCTCTTCAATTAGGTTTCATTTACTTTTATAAAGAACTGCCGGCCTTCAGCCCCTGACATTTTTAGGTCTTGACCGTTACACAGTCGCTTGCTTTGACGCAGCGTAGCGGATCACTGTGTTGAGTATCATTAATTACATCCAGTGCTAAAAGTGACTAGCGTTTTTCTTTATAGACTGTCAAATTTCCCATGCTTTTGTCTTTATGACATTAACCTTCCCCCCTTTTGTATATAATCTATAATTTGAGTACATTCTCATTAATTCATTAGAAATTTTTTTCTTAACTTACTTTGTATATATATATATATATATATATATATATATATATATATATATATATATATGTCGTATTTGAGGTTTTTGCGGATAGATACCTGTGTTGTATTGTTTTCTCGGGGATTCCGCGTTGATGCTGAGGGTTGGCTCTGAAAAGAACCGGATTCTCGAACATTCGCCATTTTCAAGAGATATATGCGTCCGTGCGGGTCAACCGTTAGACGCATACTTAGCATACGTTATGCATACGTTAGACAGTATGCGTCTAACGGTTGACCCACACGGACGCATATATCTCTTGAGAATGGAGAATGTTAGTTCGCCGAAACGTCGAGAATCCGGTTCTTTTCAGAGCCAACCCTCAGCATCAACGCGGAATCCCCGAGAATACAATACAACACATATATATATATATGTACATAAATATATACATATATATATACATATATATATATATATATATATATATATATATATATATACATATATATATATATATATATATATATATATATATATATATATATATAAATATACAGATATGGAACAAAATGGACTTGAAGTCTGGCGCATCGTTCAATCACTCCCTACGCCTGTGCCAAGGAAACCTTACACGCTAACTAAACAGAACTTCTCTCGTACGTCTCATGATGCTGCCTCCGCCCTACAACACCAACCAAACTCTGGTTGCTTACCTCAGTCAGAAAGTCAACTGCTACCTTATTTCCGACGCCGCCCTACAACGCCAACTAAACTCCGGTCGTTTGCTGAAAAATGCAATTCATTTCATTTTTTCCCATACGACCCGAATCTCAAGTATAACGCAGCAGATGAAGACGATGATGCCTTCAACCCTCTACGAGGGCGCCTGCAACAACAAACAACTTCTACGGTAACGACGTCAACCACAGTCTTGAGCATAATTCAATTATTTTTTTAATTGCAGAATCAAACAATTACAATTTTAATTGCAACTAAATCAATTGCAATTAATTTAATTCAATTAAGTGTTTAATTGTGAGATGCAATTGAAATCAATTGCAATTAAATCGATTAATTGTGGTTTACAATTAATTTATTTGCAATTGAAATTTTAATTGTTAGTTACAATTAACTTAATCATCAATTGTTTATTATAACAATTAAAACTATTCGATGAATGCAAAAACTTAAACAGTCGGGAAAGATGGTCGTTCTGGACCCTCCACCTCCACTTCCGGCCCCCACCACGCCCCCACTTCCGGTTTCCACCCCACTTCCGGTTCCCACCCAGGTCCGGTTCCCACGTCCACTTCCGGTTCCCACTCCCACTTCCGGTTCCCACCCCATTTCCATTTCCTACGCCAACTTCCGGTTCCCACCCTCACTTCCGTTTCCGGAACCGGAAGTGGGAACCGCAAGTGGGTGAATTTTTGGAACCAGAAGTGGGGGTGGGAACCGAAAGTGGGGTGGGAACTCGGGGATGGATGACCGGAAGTGGAGGAGGAGGTGGATAACCAAACCAGCTGTCGCGTTGTAAAATCAAACTTTCCGCACTCTAATGTAAATAACTATTTCAGTTAAGCATTGTGGCAAGTGATACAATGGAGTATAATAAACATATCTTCTAACCGACATTTATTAATTGTTAACTGTAATTGTAAAAATGCATCAATCAATTAACAATTAATTGATTGTAATTGCAAAAATTTACAATTAACAATTAATTAATTGTTAATTAGTTGTTTGTTACACAAAAACAATTAATTTAACAATTAATTAATTGTTAATTGTGTTATCTTGCAATTACAATTAATTATTTTAATTGTTTTAATTGTTAGTTGCAAATCTGGCAATTTAAATGTTAGTTGTTAATTGTTTTCACAATTAATTTTTTCCCAACTATGGTCAACCACCTATCCAATCTATCATATCACACATATATCATATATATCACACCAACCAATCTATCATACGCCTATCAACGTACGCTACAATAACACCTTGCAACAAACTCCATAATAACGACCATGATATAAATACAAAGGTATGCTCTTGCGCATGCTAATCTAGCCAGCCAAATAGGTTGCGGCAGCTTGCTGACGTCATAACTGCAACATTACGCTGCGAATTTCAATTGTTTAATGGTATGAAGGCCAGACTGTGTTTTCTTTGTTAAAAAATGGTGATTTTTTAGGGAAGAAAAATACATTTAAGTCTTTGATAATTTTAAGAGATTTTGATTAACTATTTTAGTTTACAAGCTGACCCAGCTATGCGCAGAAGAGGTCTCATTTTCGTTGACGGGATGAGCATACGCTTGTCAGAGATAATTTCGAGATAGGTAACTACGAGTAAATTTTTACTCCGCATAAGTTATCTGGTCGACTGTAATATAAAAGGTAGTAGTAGATGGCGTTGCCGGCAAACGAGCGCGAAAATATGAATTTCATTCTATGCACTAAGTAATTTATTTTTTTATATTCATCTCTTTGTTAAGTTTGTTAATTTCTCAAACTTAACAAAGAAAGCAGTAACATTTTATGATGAAATATAATAACACTATTTGAAATGAAAATATGAATAGACAGGATCTGGTATCAAAATAATGTACAACAAAATAATATACAAAGGTACATGTACAGATATAAGTTATGAAAGCACAATTTTAACAGAGAAAGCAGTAACATTTTATTATGAAATATAGTAACACTGAAAAGTTTTAATAACATCCACTTTGGGACAGCTTTACTAATTAAATCAAGGGTGGGAGGGAATGTGGTCATCTTTCTTACACACCAAGTCCATTAAATTTTTTTTTTCTTGGAGTAGCCTCAGCCCTGGAAAGATCTCCAATACCTCTGAATACGCTGTGAGCCTGGGAACGTGGCGGAACGCCGTTCCGGCACCTTTTTTCAGAAACGGAACGCGTACCGGTACTTTTTTTGGTAGTCATTTTTTTAAATTCAAATGAAAATTAAAATTTAAATTGTCGAATTTGCAGAAACATTTCAGAAAATATATTAATTAATGGAGAATTTATCTTGCTTTTTGTGTCCTGTTTCCTTTACCCTTTTGAAACAAATAAACATCATGTGTTCTGTGTTGGCTATTCTACATACCATAGTAATAAACTATAAACTTCAACAATAATGCGAATGCGCAAGTCTGCCTTAGTTCGAATCCCGTCAATTACTATTTCATTGCGAATTGTGCCAGTAAGCTGCTTGTGGAAAGTCGCGGGCTATTTTTTTGCTCTCACCATGCGTTCCGTTACTTCTTATTTTATCAATACACCACTGCTTCAACTGTCTAACAATTTATATACAGACGCCAATATATAAACGCCAGCACCGCAACCAGGTTACAGCACAAAGGCTGGCAAACGAGTACGATTCCCCGACTGGCTACAAGCAGGCTTACAAGGATAAGTCTACCAAGCAACTTAATACTATAGCAGCAATAAATACTATTTAGCGTTGTCACTGGCAAGGAGGGTGACGTTGCGATATTGTTCATAGTAATGCCTTACAGTGAGGGATTACTTTATGAAAGGGTCATGGCTAAAATACCTGGAACGATTTCCAAGTTTAGATATTTACAATCAGATATTTTATTTTGGATACTTTACGACAGGGTTATTGCTAAAATTCTATTACTAAAAGCAATAACCCGAAACGAAATTTACGAATATAGTAATGGATATTTTACAACCTGTTTCGTAGAAAATATGTAATAATTTGTAGGGCGTATAAATCCTGTCAGTCCCCTATATTCAAAAATTTATGTCAGTTGCAGATTCAAGCGAAGAGAGTCCAGCCAAGGAGATCCGCCAACACAACCATTAGTTCTACGCCATAAGAAAGTTGCCACAGTAAGTTGCAGTTCCACCGTTTCAACATTGTATATATATATTTGTAAAAAAAAATCTCGTGTACGAAACGTGGATGATAATTATTTGAACCCGTATCACCTGCATATACATTAACCCTTTCGCTACCAACGGGACACATATTTCCCAAGCACCAAATAATATATTTCGAAGGGATTTAATTCTCTGTGAATCTTCATAAAGCATTGTTCCATTGGTATTTTCATAAAATAGGTAAAACCGTGTGCTTAAACCCTTCCTATTTTCTGTTTCCTGCAATTATGTTTAGTCATTCCGCAGTTTTTCGTCTTGACGGCTGTGTAACTGTGTTTCTGTGCGTTCTACCAAAGTTATTTAGATCAAATAGATTGTTGGGCACTCTCAATAAACAAAAAGGTAAGAAAATGCATTTTAATGTTTGTGCAAAAGAACATTCTCAATAAGGAAAAAGGTAAAAAAAACATTTACAGAAAAGTTACCTTTTTATAATGGGAAATCTTATAATGGCACTCATTAATCCCAAGAGTATTTTATAGCTATAATTTTTTTGTGGAATGGACGTAAAATGGACTAACTGAGGACGAACTAAAAAAATATTGCCAAAAAAATTGTGGCGAAGACCCATTTGCATCATCTGATGACTCTTTGGAAGATGAAAACTTCGAGCCAGACAGCGACAGCTCTCAAAGTTCAGAAGATGCTCAAAGTTCTAAAGGTTCAACTGACGACTCTAACGAGGTATCAATAGATGCTGAACCCATTTCCACCCCTTATGTGACTTCCTGGAATGCGGTTCCAAATTCATTTTGACCTCGATTCAAAGTTACAAGGCCATGTGCTATCCTCAGTGGAAAAATTGGTCGCCAATTGAATGAGCTTGAAGCGTTTTTGCAAGTGTTTCCACGAAGTTTCATGATATTTATTTAGGGTTGCTTTAGGAACTTATTCGTATTCCTTCGCGAAAATTTATGCCATAGTTTGATGGGAAATTCAAGAAAAGTGATAATCAATTCTTTTGTAATAATGTGGGCACATTATCCTTAAGGTTGCAAGCAATGTTCCCTGTAAGCTGCACTGGTGCGCCGATGCGCAGTAGTTTTCGTGACATTTTAAAATTTGCGCAGATAAATTTATTTTCCGCGCACTTAAATTACGAGATGTTGAATTCGTCTTCGAAATTGGGAATATTAGATTAATTAATATAATACTGTAACCAGCAACATATTACTATGATCATCAAACAGACCTGTAGCGCCTTACAACGCTACGCTGAGTGAATTCTGTCGAACATCCCTTTGGACATGCCGATGTACATGCGACTCTTCAGAGAAAGTAATGTATGCACACCTAGGTTATCTAATGAGAATAAAATTACATTAATTTATCAAATGGACAAGAAATTAACAGCAAAAAAGTTTATAAAGCGTGGGTTTGTACTAGAGGCTAAAAATTTTAAGATTCATTGGAAATATCGAAAACTATTCTTTTGCTGTCCATTGCGGATGTTGGCGATTAGCATGTAAATCTTGGCTTTATCAATTGCTTGATTGTTGAATTGGTAGTTAACTGTTGAATTGGTGTAAGGCCGAACCACTAGTGTAAGTACTTAGGCCAGGAGTTATGTCGTCTGAATGGTCCTCTTCTCCCATCTACTCCTCCTTGCATGACTAATTGTAACATGCGATATTTGTCATTTCGCATTATATGCATTCGAATGCCTCAAGTTTATTTTGCGTCGCCTCTGTCAATGTCCAGGCCTCCACGCCATATATGAGACCATGCATGATATAGCACCTTAGATTTAGCACATTGGAGATAGTACACAACCTTGCCTCACGCCTCTCCGGATGCATACTTCTTGAGAGATGATGTTGTGCAGTTTTATGGCAGCTGTCTGGTGCCAATACAGGTTTGCGATAATTCTTAAGTCTTTCTTATCTATGTCGATTTCCTGTAACACCTGGTTAAAAGTATGTATCATGTTGTACAGTGTCAAACGCTTTGGCAAAGTCAATGAAACAAATGTGTACATCTCGTCCCATGTCCCTACACCTCTGTATCATGACTTGTAGGGTCAAGATGGCTTCTGTCGTTCCGAGCGTATTCCGAAAGCCAAACTGCGTCTCTCCCACATGTTCCTCACACTTAAGATAGATCCTGGCATGTATGATCTTCAAAAATATCTAGACAGTGTAGTTCATTAGGATCATCAGTTTATATACGTCGCATCTCTTCGCAGATGGCTTCTTGGGGATTGTAACAAACATAGAGGCCATCTAGTCTGCTGGCATTTGTCCCGTATTGTAGCTTTAATTAAATGTCAGTAATAAAAATCAGTGATGATGTTCAGGAATTCTGGGTGCGAGTTGCAACATAACTGAATCATTTCAGAGTGGATGTTATCTGGGCCGGCTACTTTCGCATTCTTCATTGATTTTATGGCTTTTTGATCTTCGTATTTTGTAATGGTCGGTCCGTCGTTATTAGCAGCGGTAATATTATGGTGGTCTGAACTTGTCATTGAAAAGCTCTTGTACATACGTTTTTTCAATACCTTCGCTTTGTTTGTAATTTCGGTTACAAGTCTGCCATTATCTTCAGTTATACTTGATGGCGTCTTTTTCCTGTTGGTTCTAGTCATTTCCTTTACTTTGCATATTAAAGTTATCATTCATGGAATCCAGTTGTTCAATTTCAGCACATTTAGCTGTTAGCCATCTTTACTTAGACAGTCTTATTTGCAGTCTTATTTTTTTATGGATCTCTTTATATCTGGTGGTATTTAGCCGCTAAGCGAGTCTTTTGAGTTCCATTAGCTGAAGAATTTCTTTCGTCATCCATTGTTTCTTTGTTGTCTTTTAGTGCTTCAAGTACTTTTGGCTCGTCTTTTGGATAAGGCGTTTTAACACATTCACTGCCGCGCATGATTTTATGACTTTCGTGTATCGCCGATTTAAACCACTTTACAAAATCGATAGTTATAATGATTTGGTATTTATTTTCTTTCTCTAGGGGCCCCATAGAACTATTTTAGGTGATTTTCATGAAATAGGTCACCAGTGACCCAGTGACGTGCTGGTCTGTAATATGCAAAAAAAGTATGCAAACACCACCGGGTCACCGGTGTCACGGCGGCAGTGAATGTGTTAAGACGTTCCACTTTTCTTCTGTATATGTTACTGATGAGGTGTTATTTATACCATCGCTTAAAGATTGGCACACATGTTCATTAATCTTTGTGTCTTTCAACCTTCTCATGTCTAGTATTGCAGCTTTTCGTGCTACTTTGATATTGTGGTTTGAATAAATGTTTTAAAAAATTGTGCAATTTGTTTTTAATTTTAATTTTTTTGCACACCCTAGACTTTGGACCGCCCAGCACTAATAAAAATTAGAGGGAACACTGGTTGCAAGATAGCAAGGAGGTTCTTGTGATTACAAATTGTGATTACCAATTCCCGACTGGAAATACCGAGGAAAGCCAGCAAAAAGAAAATGTATGTCCCTAATACAGATGCCGGTGAAATTATGCTTTAATTAGAAATTTATGCCAAAGTTTGATGGGAAGTTCAAGAAAAGTGATTATCAATTCTTTTGTAATAATGTGGGCACAATATCTTTAAGGTTGCAAGATAACAAGGAGGTTCTTGTGATTACCAATTCCCGACTGGAAATACTGAGGAAAGCCAGCAAAAAAAAAATTTTGTCCCTAATACAGATGCCGGTGAAATTATTCATTTATTAGGAATTATGCTTGCTATGACTTACAAAGAACTTGTCAAAGAATGACAAAAGACTTGTCAAAGAATGCAGCCGTAGAAAATGAGGCTATAGAAACTGCAATTGCTCTTTAACTACTTCTCTTTAACAATAAAATATATTTCAATTACCCAGAAAAAGGGAATAATGCTCCTAAAACATTCTACATTGATGAGGTGGTTTCTTGCTTGAAATATACATTTCAAAAATGCGGAGAAGAGAGTGTATTCCAGAGCATTGACAAATCAATGTCCAAATTCAAAGGCCGCTCAAGTCTGAAGCAATATCTTACTTTGAAACCTATCAAACGCGGAATCAAAATTTGGGAACGATGCGATACGAAAACGGTATAAACGGAAGAGACGATACTGTAGGAAAAGTCACTACTAACTTAGGGGAAAAGCTTGTATCGTCACTTATCTCTACAATTCGGGATTCACGAGTCAATTTAGCATTTGATCGCCTCTTTACAAGTGTATTCTTTCACGAAAATTTATGCCAAAGTTTGATGGGAAATTGAAGAAAAGTGGTTATCAATTCTTTGATAATAATGTGGGCACATTATCCGAAAGGTTGCAAGATAGTAAGGAGGTTCTTGTAATTACAAATTGTATGAATAATGATGTAATAAGCACAATTAGAAAGCAAAAGGATGGTGAGAAAAATGAGGTACTATGCCCAGAATAAATTGTGCTTTATAATAAAATAATGGGTGGAGTGGACTTATCGGACCAAAAAGACGGTTTATATGACTGATAGAAAATCGCAAATATGATGGAAAAGATTTTCTATAAATTGTTTATGACATCTGTTGTAAATGCGTCAATTCTATTCAACACACAACGAAGAACAAATAACAACAATTTGTTGTCCCTCTAGCAGAATAATTGATGGCTGTGGGCTAACAAGCAAATGTAATCAAACTTAAAAAATCTGCTGGACGTCCATCCAAAATAATGAAACTTATGCTCAATGTTGGAGATTACCTCCCAGTGGAAGGTAGCTTCAGAAGAAGACGTGCAAACTGTTTGGAAAGGACAAAGAAACGCGAACCAAAACGTTGTGTACAATGTGCAAAGTTGCTCTTTGTAAGATGTGCTTTACGCCATACCATTCAGAAATATAAGATCATACTGTATTTAGAACAAATAAAATTTTTAAAAAGCAATACTTACATTTATACTAACCCAACAGGACACATAAGTACATCCCAATAAAAAATACTAATGGGACTATATTTCACACCACCCCCACAAGCATCCACCATATAAAAAAAGTAAGTTGAGTTGTAAGTGATATTTTTTACACATACTAAGGTTAGACATAAGGTTAGACATAATAAGGCCAAAAATCATAACAGAAATCTGATAAATAAAATTAATAAAATTTTTAGCGGAAGGGTTAAGCACTAAAAATCACCTGAAAAAATCGTTAATTCCACTTAGTAGCAAGGAGTTTACCAGCACAAGTCACTACTCCAACACAAGTTGAATACTCCAACAAGAGTAGTCGACGATCACCTTTTGGGGTTCAAATGGGGTAGTGCATGCGCACCGCACCGTACGATAATCGCACAGCAGATTATCGCGTAGCCTCTCCTACTCAATTCCGACTCTCACCGCCATGACTGGTGAATCCTGGTAACCCGGCCAACCTCTTCTGAAATGCGGTATCCAACCCGTATGGTTGAGGAGGAAGGACGGGGCTAGCGAGAGCGGGAGAAATTGCCCTCCGAAAAGGGGGTTTAGCGCAGGGCCAGCAACCCTGCCTAGTAAAAACACAGCAAGTTACGAAAGCTACACAGCAGCCTTGGAATGGACTGTTCAAAACGGCGACGACAAGGCAACGAATCAAGGCTAGGAAAGCGGAAACTGATTTAAAAGTAGGCACATGGAACGTGCTCACAATGTTGAGACCAGGAAGTTTGCAGGAGATAGCGGAGGAATTAGGTAAATACAAAATAGATATAGCGGCCTTACAGGAGATAAGATGGAAGGGAGAAGGCAGTATTGACAAAAAGCTATACAGATTATATTACAGTGGAAACCCGGATAAGCAAGGAGAAAAGGGGGTAGGTTTTATAATATCGAGAGAAGCAAGGAAGGCTGTACTAGGATTCACAGCGGTCAGCGACCGAATATGTATGATACGCATGAAAGGAAAATTTCACAACCTTAGTGTAATATGTGCTTACGCACCATTAGAAGAGGGAGAGGATTATGAAAAGGAACACTTCTACATCAAATTACAGAGAACCTGCGAAGAAGTGTCGGAACATGATGCATTAATAGTGTACAGAAGTGTAGCGGGAACGCACTCACTACACGACCAAACAAGTGAGAACGGGAAAAGACTGTGCCACATGGCAGCGGGTTGCAACATTAAAATCAGTAGCACATGCTTCCCGCAATAGAGAATACACAAAGGCACGTGGGTGATGCCAGGAAACCGAGGGGTCAACCAAATTGACCATGTGCTTATCAATAAACGAAGGGCAACAATGATCACAGACGTAAAAACTATGAGAGGCGCTAACTGCGACTCTGATCACTATCTCGTACGTGTCTCGGTGAGGCAAAGAATTACAGCTATTGTGGGGGGTAAGAAACATGTAAAAAAATGGAATACGCAGGCCCTAAGAGCGAAGGATAAACAAAAACAATAGCAAGACCTAATTGAACGTTCCCTAGAAAGAGCGGAAACAGGTGAAAACGTGGACAAGGAATGGAACGCCATAAAAAGTGTCATAATTGACGTAGCGGAAAAGACAGTCGGGAAGGAAGTAAAGGACAGAAACACTTGGTTCGATGATGAGTGCAGAAAAGCTCTGAGGGAAAGAAACGAAGCCAGAAAAAAGATGCTGCAAACAATGACAAGAGCAAATAGAGCAAAATACGAGGAACTAAGAAGAGCGGCAAAAAGAGTGTGTAAACAGAAGAGAAAAAATGCGCTAAACAAACAAGTAGAGGAATGTTGATGAATACAACAATAACAACCAGAGCAGAAAGTTCTATAAACAAATAGCAATGCAAACCAGAGACTTCCAATCGAGAACCAACACCTTTCTCAGTAAGGAAGGAAGATTACTAAGTGCGGAAAAGAAAATACTTGAAAGGTGGCGTCAGTACTATAGCGATCTGTTAACTTGTAAGAACGAAGAACATGCACACAATGGGGAAGACGCAAAATACCACCACGCAGCGCAACCAGAAATCCCGGAACCCACCTATCAAGAAGTAAGAGAGGTAATAGTTAAGCTGAAAAATTATAAAGCATCAGGAAGTGATACCATAACAGCAGAACTCTTAAAAAGCGGTGGGGAGCACTTGTGGACACGAATCCACGGATTAATTGTCATGGTATGGAATACGGAAACCATGCCTGCCATGGAATGGAAAAAGGGCATCATATGCCCAATCCATAAAAAGGGAAATAAGGACAGCGCTAACTACCGAGGGATCACTCTTTTAAATATAGCCTACAAGGTGCTGTCAGCAGTAATATGCAAAAGACTTGCAATATATTCAGAAGAAATGTTAGGCGATTACCAGTGTGGATTTCGAAGCAACAGGTCGACCATAGATCAAATTCACACGCAAGACAAATAATGGAAAAATTAATCATATTATTCATATCCCAATAGTTTAATTATTTATATAATGTTCTTGAGGTATGGGGAAAAAAATTTATTTAAAAATGTCGTTAAAGCGACGTTTCGACGATTTATTTTCGTCTTCTTCAGGCTAAACAACTATTATTTTTTAATTTTAAACAAAAATTGCACTAACATATATACTATTTAAAATTAAAATTTTAATTTTAAATAGTATATATGTTAGTTTATGAAGTTTATGTTAGTTTATGTTAGTTTATGAAGTTTATGTTAGTTTATGAAGTTTATGTTAGTTTTAAAATTTTAATTTTAAATAGTATATATGTTAGTGCAATTTTTGTTTAAAATTAAAAAATAATAGTTGTTTAGCCTGAAGAAGACGAAAATAAATCGTCGAAACGTCGCTTTAACGACATTTTTAAATAATTTTTTTTCCCCATACCTCAAGAACATTATATAAATAATGGAAAAATATTATGAACATAACATAACATTGTATAGCATATATATTGACTACAGACAGGCGTTTGATAGTGTCTCTAGAAAAGAGCTAATGAGACAATTACTGGTACTAGGAGTACCCATGAAACTGGGTATACTTGTAGGACTAACACTAACTGAGTCAAGTGCGCAAGTCCTAATAGACTCCAAGCTCACGGGCGACTTTGCAATAGGAACGGGAGTAAGACAGGGCGATGCCTTATCTGCAATGTTGTTCAACCTACTGCTGGAGGCAGTAATCAGAGAGGTTAACGTAACAGGCACTCTAAAAACTAGAGCAGCGCAAGTGGGAGCATACGCTGACGATATATACATCGCATCAAGAGGTAGGGAGCATCTAAAAGAAATAACAGCGAGACTTGAACAAAAATCTGAACCATGCGGACTGATAATAAACGAAAATTAAACAAAGTACATGAGATGTGGTAGGGAGCAAGTGACAGATTTAAGACCAATTCAAATAAATGGTAGAAACTACGAGGAAGTGACCGAGTTTACCTACCTAGGGGCTAAGTTAACGGGCCAAAATAAGATGAGTGAGGAAATCGCTCACAGAATTTTGTTAGGGAGGAAAGCATACTTTGCCAACAGGAAACTGCCAGGATCCAAACTACTGAGCTGAAAAGCTAAACTGAAAGTGTACAAAACACTAATCCGTCCAATAATCACCTATGCGGGGAAAACATGGACACTATGCAAAAGTGGTGAGGAAGCTTTAAGAGAATGCGAAAGAAATATCATAAGAAAAATATATGGAGGGATACAGGAAAAGGAAGGATGGAGAATTAGAACCAACGCAGAAATAGATGGAATACTCGAGGGAAGAGACATTGTGAGGCATTGTGAGGTGCGGAAATGGCCCCACACAGTACAGGACAGAAGGATATGGAGGGAAGTTGTAAAGCAGGCCAAGGCCCATAGAGGGCTGTAGCGCCAAGAGAAAAAAAAGTAGTCTACGATCATATGGCTAACACATCTAACATGTTTTCGATCTTTCATAATGTTAATGCCTGTTAGAATATTTCCTTCTGTTCTTCACTAAACTCACATAGGTTTTTTACAACAACTGTGACATCGTTTGATTGAGCTTTACGAGGATGGCTACTGATGTTTAATATTCGTTCTATACGAGACAGGCTTTATGATCATTCATATGTTCATAAATCACAACAAAATTTACCATTTTTAGTGTAAATTTTTCTGAATTTCTATCAAGCAAAAAAATGTCTTCTTGGGTTTGTCCTCCTTGGGTTTGTCGAAAAAAAAAACAAATTTAGAAAGTGTAATGGCAATGGCAAATGAAAAGTTTAAAACGTCAGTTAATTTTCGTACACCCATTACCAACTAACACTTAATGGTGTAACGAATACTTCACTTTTGGACATTTTTTTGGATATTACTTCTACTATTGGACGTTTTTTAATTAAACATGATGCTATATAAGAAAACTGAAGACCATATAATGTCCAAAAATATGACTTGAAACGTAATTTGAAAGAAATATAAATGATAAAGCATATGGATGTCTAGAAAGAAAACACAACGATTAGTAATATACAATAATTGGACGAAATCATTGGTGAATTAGAAGATTGTTCAAGAAATGTTAACAATTGCAGAAGGCATTATAAAACTTACAGATCAAAATAACAAATTGAACTTTCTAAAGTTGCCTAATAATATTTGATTGTAACCGAGAATAACTCTATTAAGAAATAAACAATAAACAAGTCGTGAACAATAATCTATTGTACTAGGTAATAGTAAATTTATAATTAAAATGATTTTTCTTAATAAATATGTAATATTTAATTAAAGCGTTCCCAAAATTTCGAACTACTCTTGAATTCCTGAGGTAATTACAAAATAATTAGGTTGAAAAAGGAAACGCGTGCATTGTTATATAAATCACAAAGACAATTTATTTGGTACAAAGGGCAGAAAAAATTGACAAAAAACACAATAATTATCAACAGCCCTTGAACATCTTTAATGGTGTCCAAAATCGAAACCTCCGTGTCCTCCTAATCCTCCAAGTTCCAAACCATGTCCTCCCAAATCGAAACCTCCATGTCCGCCCAAATCGAATCCTCCATGGCCTTCTAATCCGCCACCGATTCCTCCCAATCCACTATCGCCGTGTCCTTTGACGAAGATTGGTACTGGTTTGTGAACAAAGACTGGTACATTAACTGGGTATGGTACTTTCTTGACTACTGGGTATGGTACTGGTTTTGGATATGGTACAGCTACTGGATGTGGCACTGGAACCTTGACTGGTACTTTAACTGGATAAGGAACATTTTTAATTACTGGGTATGGTACTGGTTTGTCAACTGGGACTGGGTACGGTTTTGGTACATGGACTGGGTATGGGCGATCAACTGGTACATGGACTGGCACTTTAACTGGGTATGGTACGTGCTTTTCAACGGGTACTGGTACTGGGACTGGGTGCGGGACTGGGTATTGTTTGGTGATTGTGATGTGTTTGACGTGTCCGTGTTCAATTCCACCTCCTAAACCGCCGTCGAATCCTCCGCCAATTCCACCTCCAAATCCTCCGTGTTCAAATCCGCCAAAACCTCCATGTTCAAGCCCCCCGCCGAAACCTCCGTGTCCTCCGTAACCCACATCGAAAAGGCCACGTTTGTCTTTTTTCTCTGAAGCTGAAACTTTTGTGTCTTTGGCTTTTTCTTCTACAGACTTCTTCTCCGCCGAAGCGAGAACTAAGCCTGCTAGAATAACAACACAAACCTAAAAACAAATGAATTTTAATTAAAATTTAATAAAAGTAATACAATTCACTATATTTATGCCTAGTCAAAAAATGTAAAATTGTTGGAGAATTTAGACTGTTTACAAAAAATATTTAATTTTTAGAATTGATCGTTTTTTAGATTTTCTAAATTCGCATATTTCAATGTTCCGAATTCATGAAAGCGATTTGAACGACATTTACGATTATTTAAATTTAGGATTAATAATGAAGTAAGGTTCTAAATATCTTTTGTTTTCTTATAAAAATGCAGCATAAATAATGAAGCGCAAATAAAGTGTGCAATATACAGTGAACTATAAATAAAGTGGGTATTTAGTTACTTTTTCCTAAGTTTTAATAATGTATATGTTATGTATATATTTTCTATATGTGGTTATAATAACAGTACAAAATTGATATTTGTATGACGAGGCATTCTATATTAGGGGAAGCGAGTTTTCCAAGCTGGCTGTGGCATATAAAGTACTTTTATCCCGCAAATGTTATTTTCTAGGAAACAAAATAAATAAAAAAGAATTTACTAATATTTTCACAAAATCAAACAAATTGCTTCTCAATGTTTTGCTTGCGTTATGTTTTTACTCGCTGGTATACAAAATATTACTTTTAAAATGTTATATGTTAGTTTGTGGCAACTCCGAATTTTATATATATTTAAAATCTATTTTAGGTGCTATTTTATGAAGGGGGAAATTTTGCTTGATTTTCTTTAAAGAATAATTATTATAACTTTTCAGCAAAAACTATTGCATAAAAATGAGTTTAAAATTTCAACTTTATAAAATTATTACTAATATTAAATGAATTTAAAAAAGAAATGAAATTTAAGCCAATATAATTCATTGATTATAATTGATTGAGTTTTCAACATAACCAGTCCCATTTAAAATGATTTAATTTAATATGTAATTAGCGGTTTTATTAAATCAGATTATGTTTGATGCAAAAATTTAGATTTATAACATAAAATTTAATATGATTTATTGATATATTAACTAAATAAGATTGAATATTGACATTTTATTGAACTCACTTGAAACTTCATATTAGTTGTAATATTTTTAAAGATGAACAAGGACTGTTAATAATCCCCAGTATTTTGCCAGTATATATACCAACTAAAGAGGTATCTCCACCAAAAACACATTTTTGCTTTCTACGTCGACTCCCTACCAAAAAAACTTCTCACGTGTGCTAAAAACGAAATTAAAACACAAGACCTAATTAAAAATGCGTAAGCCATTCAACCGATCGAAAGATTCTCATAAACCACAAAGAATTCTCCCATTGCGAATGCACTCGACTATACAGAAAACGAGAAAAAAATCCATAACCTTGGTTTAAATTTTTATTCTGCAGAAATCGTTTCTTCACGTCGAGTTCATGTTTAATAATTTTACTTGTTTGTGTTGCATTGTGTTCATGCAATTGGCTTTTGCAACACTTGGATAACTACTCGATTTATTATATATATTTTTTGTTATATAAAGGCGATATAAGTTGACTTCGTAGACTTGATATCGTAATAACAATTACACGAATTGTCTGGAGAAAGGATTTTTTTTCTCATATTTTAGTTCTGTTTTCGGATTTTTATGTTGATTTGTTGCGAAAGCTGAGATTAACCTAATTAGTGTTCAGTTTTTCCTGATTCTATGTGGAGAAATTGAGGTTTTAAGTAGTTCAACTAGATTTTCTTGCTAACTCAAGGTATTGTTTCTTCTCTAATTTTTCTGAATTACTTCCTCCACCGAAACTGAACAAACAAGGATGGACTAAAAACCTTTGGATAATATTTAATAGTCCATTTAAAAACAAACCGATGCTGAAAGATTATATAGAAGACTAAGCAGACAATACTCGGCAGAATAGTTAGTCAGATGTGAGAAGTGAGAGAAGACTAGACACGTGGCTACAAAAAGAAGACTCCACAGACAACTCTAGACACTCTCTAGATCTCTCTAGAGGACTAGAGAGATTGTACTAGACAGGCAAATGCGCGACTGACAGTCTGATAAAACAGGGAAGACTAAACAAACACGAATGGACAAGGAAGGCTAGGCAGACAAGACTAAATAGACAAGACTTTTTTTTGGGGTCGTAGTAAGCACCTCACGGTTAACTTAGCAAGTGGACCCTCCGGAATAACACAAGCATCATGGGACCGCTTTTCGCATAACTTTCAAGATGTTGCTGCATAGTGTTGCCCTTACATCCCCGGATTCAGGTACTAATATTTTTTATCTTTTCGGCTTCTTTCCCTTTCCGCTCGTCTAGCATTTTTATTGTCATGATGTCTTGGATCATGCTTGATGTATCTGCCCATAAGTCCTCCGAAGAGATCATTTGTTCAACCATACTTGATGGGTCTAGTATTTGTCCAGCCTTATCCTTCCATTTATCCCTTTCAGGTATACACCTGTCACACTCAAAAACGGTATGCGCCGCGCGGTCTGTGAGTCCACAGTTAATACAGAGGCAATCTGTGACTCTACCGATGCTATGAAGAAAGTTCCTGAAACAGCCATGTCCGCTCAAAACTTGGATGACGTAAAAATTTGTTTGGCCGTGTTTTCTAGTTGCCCAACGCTCCACATCAGGGATTAGGATTCTGGTCCAGTATCCCTTAGTGGATAGACTCCACTGGTTTTGCCAGGCCTGGTACATTCGGGCCTTCGCTAGAGCCTTTTTGTCAGCCTGTGTGCCATCGTCGTTTGATCTGCCATTGCAGACTTCTACCCTCCCTTCTGCCATAAGTTCTATGGGTGGTATGCCGGCCAACACTAGGGCAGCATCCCTAGAGACAGTCCGGTAAGCACAGCATACTCCTAGCGCCATTTTCCTTTGAACGGTTACCAAGTTTTATCTAATCACATGTTTTCGCAAAGCCTTTGCCCAAATCGGGGCTGCGTTGAGCATTGTGGAGTGAACCACCGAGCAAAGAAGTTTTCGCTTACTACTGCGCGATCCTCCTACGTTGGGCATTAATTTATCTAAAGCTGCTGCAGTTTTCAGTGCTTTGTCTACCACTGTGGTGATATGGCGATTAAAGGAGAGGCTCTTGTCAAACGTTACACCTAGATATTTTAGCGATTCTTTTGGGATTATTTTTTCTCCTTTTATTTTAAATGTGATGGGTTTCGTTTTTCGTAGTCCAGTTAGAAATACAGCTTCTGTCTTTTCTGGTGCAAGCTTAAGATTCTGGATTTCCATCCATTTGTTCACCTGTTCAATGGCCCTGTTTGCTCTCGACATAGCCCGCTTGCGATTTCTTTGCTACTTCAATGACTTTCGCTATAGCTTCTACTGTTGATTTTCCCTCTCGGAAGCCATTTTGTCATTCTGAAAGTTGTTTACCTGATCTAAGTTCTAGTTTTAGTCTGCAAAGTAGCAGATGTTCCAAGAGTTTGTCCCAAACATCTAAGAGGCAGAGGGGCCTATATGAAGAAGGTTCCTTGGTGCTTTATCACCTTTCTTAATTAGCACCAGCTTGGCTATTTTCCAGTCGTCGGGAAAGATCTCATCGCTAACTATATGGTTCATTACGTTTAGGACATATGTTGGTAACTTATGCAATACGGCTTTTAGAGCCTCCGGTGGTAGTCCGTCTAGTCCTGGAGCTCTACCATTGCGAACACGTTGGCTGGCTCTTAGTAATTCATCTTCCGTAAATGTGACTACCTCCGTCACGTTGGGTTGCTCCCAGCTCGGCTCTTCATGAGTCAGGAACAGTGCGTCTACTACCTCCAACATCTTTTCAATCGGAACCTGTAAAATTGGGTGCCTTATTTTCAGTCCTCGCATTGCGATTTCATATGCATCCCCCCAGGTATCTTCGTTAATTTTTTCGCACAGGTTTTGCCAGTGAAGACGTTTAGAAACATTTATTTTTGGTCTGAGAGACTTTTTGGCAGTTACATATCCTTGTCTGTATTTTTCCCTGAGAGCTAGGTCTGAATTCTTTCTTCCTTTGCGCAGATATATGCGTCTAGACGCAATGCAAGCTGCCCTTGAGGAGGCGATTTCATTGTTCCACCAATAGACACGCCTCGGTTTTACGAACCGCTTTTTTGTGGGGGTGTTGCCTCATATGCTTTGCTTAGTGTTATTATAAACGACTCTGCTGTACGGTCTTGTGGCTTTTTAATTTGTTCGTCAAGATTACGGCCGAAGTTTTGTCAAATTGCGGGCGTTGTTCTGGTGGGCCATCTCCTATTTCCAATGTACCAGGGGGAGATACACGTTTGACAGTCTTTAATCGTGTAGAAGATATAATTGTGGTCACTTAAGGATTCCCTCTGTAGGACTTTCCAGTTTCCTATTTTGTTCGCTAAATTATTAGGTGCGAGTGTGAGGTCAATAATCGACTGGGACTCCCTGCGCTGGAAAGTTGGATCATTACCTTCATTTTTTATATACAGGTCCATGGTAGAGATCCAGTCCATTACAATATCGTCACGTGGATCCATTTTTTGTGAGCCCCAATATGGTGATTTCGCATTAAAATTGCCGGCTATAAGTTTTGGTTTACGTTGGCTTCGCATGGAGTCGCTCAGATCGTCCAATCGTGCCTTTTGTAAGTGGTCCAGATTTTTGTTGGGCGAAAAGTAGCAGCTATAGAATATCATTTCTGCAGTCTCTATCCAAACGTAGCCCGTTCCATATCCACTGCCTAATATTGGAATAGTTTTGTTTATGGCTCTTATTGCGGTGTCTTTATTTTGATCTGCATACCATTTTGTATTACTAATTATTTTTTTGTTTGGCTCACTTAGCATTATTATATCAATATTTAGCTCAGACATTGTGGCATGCAGCAGGTCATGCACCCCACGGGATCTCATTGCATTTACTTGGAGGACTTTCAACATTTTGAATTTTTTTGGTCAGCGCTTTTTGGAAATTTGGGCACATGCCAGAATTTGCCCGGTGTCCCTTACTTTGACAAAACGGATAGAATTCTTCGCCTTGGCACTGTTTGGCAATGTGGCCTTCTTGGCAGCATCTTAGACAGAGTTTTTGTCTGTCAGGTCCATTGCACTCTTTTGCGGTATGTCCTATCTGCCAGCATCTGTGGAACTTGGCAAGATTTATTCGTAGCCAACTAAATAGATAAGACTAGAGAGACAGGTTTAGACAGACAAGATAAGTCAACCAACACTGAATACACAGGACTACACAAACTTGTCTAGTATTATCTCTTCATGTCTAGTCTTGCCTAACTTTGTTTGGTCTAATTTGCTTTTGTCATATTGGTCTTGTAAAGTCTCGTCTTGTCTTGCCTGGTCTTGTTTGGCCTTGTCAAGTCTCATCTGTTCTTGTCTGTTCTGGTCTTGTCTGGTCTTGTCTTGTCTGCTTTTGTCTGGTCTTGTCTGGTGTTGTCTGGCCTTATCTATTCTCGTCTGGTCTTGTCTAGTCGTGTCAAGTTATTTGTAGTCTAGCCTGCTATTATCGGGTTTTGTTTATTCTTGTCTATTCTTGATTTGTCTTGTGTTGTTTGGTCTAGTATTATCTGTTCGTATTTAATTTTGCCAAGGCTTGTTCAGCTTTTTTCTCCCACATGTAGAGATAATTTTCCAAATATAAAAATTACAAAAACATGAAATTTGCTAACTTGTATTCTCAGAAATGAGATATTTATGCAACAAAACTACAATATTTTTTGCACAAAATATTTCTTAATAAATTTGTGACTGGTTTGTGCAATTGTAAATTAAGTTTAATTATGTTTAGAAATTCTAGCACATTCCTGTGATTTTACTTTGAACTTTTATAATTAGCAAAACACAAAAACCCAAAACAGAAAAAACTTTATCATTTACTGATTGTTAACTTTTAATCAAACTACTTACATTTATTAAATTGTGTGATTGTATATTCAGAAGAGGAAAAAAATAACAAAATAATAATTGATAAGGAAATTAAGTGTACTTTATTAGCTTGAAGTTTTTCTTCAAATTATTAAAATTTCTTTTACGTTAAATTATGTTTAAAGAAACATTAGCAATTGATATTTAGTTTATAGGTAAATGTTAATCAAAATAAACATATAATTTGATGAGATAAACATGAGATACACGAACTGCATATTTATCCTCATAATGAGTTCTAAACTTAATATAGGTACAACAAATATACCAATAAATCAATTTATCGAACTTATAAACACTTCCAATTTGAATCCTCAAAGCAGTTTCTCTTCAAGACAAAAAATAAATTGAATTAGATCTAAATAGTAATTATTAATATCTAACTGATTTATTAAAAAAAAATTATGCAAATTTTCCCAAACCGCTCAATTTTAGAAAATGTTTCCTGTGCAGAAAAAAAAAATCGCGTCAGCTGCGAAATAATATTCGATCGAAAACTACGAGTTATCTAACGGTGAAATTATGATTAGTGAGGATATTGTGCAATCGTACTATTCCATATAATTACTACTGGATACTGCTTCAAACAACATGAAATTAGTTTAAGTGAACATAAAAACAAATGTAATAAATATTAGAGAAACCAATATTATGGAACACAAATTGTCCTATATCATATTGACCTAGTTGACATTGACCTAGTTGAAGTCAGATTCTAATCTTATCTCTCTAGCCTTGTCCGACTAGTCTTATCTGTCTAGTTTTTTTCTGTATAATTCAAGTCTAGTTCACTTTTTGTACTGTTAAGTTTTGACTGTACATACTTGCTTGTATAGTTTTGCCTACCTAGCATTCTCTGCATAGTCTGGCCTGTCTAATATCATCTGTTTAATCTTATCTGTTTAGTCTTGTCGATCTAGTCTTGTCTGTCTAGTCTGGTCTGTCTAGTCTTGTCTGTATTTTGTCGGTCACAGGTCGGATTCCGGAATATGTCCTGAATTCAAGAAAGCTTTGGCGGAAGCGAAGCGAACGAAATGGAAAAGAATTCTACGAAATGGCCTTGAAAATCCTACAAATTAATTTGATGAGATGCCGGGCAGCACATGACATCTTGCTTATCACAACCACATAACTACAAATAGATGTATTACTAATAAGTAGTAAACCCCGGATTTTTTTTTTGACAATCGTACAGGAAGAGATTGTCGCATAGCCTCTCCTAATTCCGACTCTCACCTCCACGTGGTGAACCCTGGTAACCTGAGTAACCTAGTCGGAGATGCGGTAACCAATGAGGTCAGGGCGAACGAGAGCGGGAGAGATGGCCCTCCGATAAGCGGGTTTAGCTTGGGGCTAACAACCCCATCTTAGAAAAAAAACCGTTACGAAAACTTAGAAAAAAGAGCGAACTGAATCTACGACGACGAATTGGCGAGAAAACGGACAAAGATCTGACCCTACATACATGGAATGTGCGATCACTATACAGGCCCGGAGCACTGCACAATCTACTACAAATACGGGACAAATATAAAACGGATATCATGGCAGTACAGGAAATGAGATGGACAGGTAATAAGATCATCGAGAAACGAAAACACACAATATACTATAGCTGTGACCCAAGCCAACATACCTTTGGGACAGGATTCATCGTGAACAAGAGAGTAATACATCTGATAACCGACTTTAAAACAATATCTCTACAAATGTGTACTATCAGAATGAAAGGAAAATTTTTCAACTATAGCTTTATAAATGTACACGCAAATACAGAAGAGAAGACCGATGAAGAAAAGGATGACTTCTACGAGTCTCTAGAAGCAACCTACCAGAGATGCCCTAGAAATGATATTAAAATTATAATAGGCCACCTAAATGCAAAAGTAGGACAGGAAGACTTTTATGCCCCGACGATAGGCAAACATAGTAAACTTAAGGAGTCAAACAACAACGGAATAAGATTAATTCACTTAGCAGCCTCACTAAATATGGTGGTCGCGTGTACATGTGTCGAGCATAAAGATCTACAAAAGGCACATGGACATCCCCAGAAAAAAGGACCGTCAACAAGATAGACCATCTGATAATAGACGCTAGACATTTTTCCGACATAATGGATGTGAGGAATAGGCGAGGGGCTAATATCGACTCCGACCACTTTATGATAGAGACACGAATAAGAGCTAGAATATCTAATTCAAGAAAGAAAGAAACAAATAACAAAAAAGGGTGGTGGTATAACATAGCAGAACTAAAATACAGAACAAAAGCTGAGAAGTACCAAAGCGCAATTAAAAACAAGATAGAGGCACAAGTGACTGAGATACCAAAAACGATCAACGAACGCTGGATAGATTGTAAAAAAATCATCGAGGAATCAGCAAACGAAGTCATAGGAAAGCAAGAGAGCCATAGACGCAGGCCAAAGGATAAGTGGTTTGATGCGGAATGCGAAGAGGCAGAGAAGAAGAAAATCCACAAACGAAAAAAGAAGGAATTCTTGAAGCAGGAACGGCAAGAGATGGAAGATCTAAATTCACAGGCAGAAACTCGAAAATTTTATGGAAAACTGAATAACAGTAGAAAAGAGTTCAACCCAAAGACTACTATGTGCAGAGACAGACAAGGAAACATTATCTGTGAAACAGATGAGATACTAACCCGGTGGGCTGATTATTTCGAAGAACGTCTCAACACAAACAACAGGGAAGACATCGATCAAGTCAGTATGAACCCAAATCAAGATGACAGAGAAATACCAACCATCATAGATATAGAGAAAGCCATTCAAAGGTTGAAGAACAACAAAGCACCAGGCAATGATGGTATAGCAGCGGAGCTGATCAAGGAAGGAGGTAAAGAACTAGCCACACGCATCCAAGAACTTATAGGGGAGATTTGACAACAAGAAACTATACCAGACGAATGGAATACGGGCCCAATCATTCCTATGCATAAAAAACGTGACCAACTAGACTGCAACAATTACAGAGGCATAACTCTCCTCAATACTGCCTACAAAGTACTAGCCAATATCTTATTCGACCGCATCCGATCTTATGCAGAGAAGGAGATCGGCAACTACCAGTGCGGCTTCTGTCAAAATAGGTCCACAATAGACCAGATATTTACACTACGACAGATCCTAGAAAAGACTCGGGAATATAGCGTTGCCGCGCACCATCTCTTTGTTGACTACAGAAGCGCGTCACTGTCAATCGAAAAGCACTAGTCGAAGCAATGATTGAACTAGGCACACCACAACATTTGGTACTTCTTACGAAGGTAACTCTTTCAAGAGTGGAAAGCAGAGTTAGAATCCAAAATGGTGTATCAAGATCTTTTACTACACACACCGGATTACGACAAGGAGACGCCCTATCGTGCATCTTATTTAACATCGCACTTGAAAAGGTAATCAGGGAATCTGGAGTAAATAAAATAGGCACGATAATCAACAAGTCTGAACAGCTACTAGCATACGCGGACGATATAGATATAGTTACTAACTCGAAAAATAAGATGATTCAAGCATTCACGGCCATTGAAGCAGCAGGAAAAACAATGGGTCTAGTAATAAACACAGATAAGACAAAATACATGTTTGTTTCTACGCGGGATGCACAAGTACAAAACTTAACTATCGGGACACGTAACATCGAAGGCGTATCGGAATTCATATGCCAGGGCTCCCAAATTGCGAATACTAACGGCTGCAAAAAAGAGATAAAAAGAAGATTATACCTTGCAAATAGAGCATATTATGGACTAATGCGACACCTAAAATCCGAGACTATATCCAGGAAGAACCAAATGTCAAATCTATAGGAGCCTAATAAGACCTGTACTGATATACGCAGCCGAAACCTGGACCCTAACCAAGGAGGAAGAAAGAATCTTGGGATGTTTCGAAAGAAAGATTCTAAAACACATATATAAAGGCGTACAGGAAAACGGAGAATGGAGACGCCGATACAACCATGAGCTGTACCACCTTTACGAACACACGGATATAGTTCGAACTAAAAAATTGCTAGATTAAGATGGATAGGACATATCGAGCGAATGAAGGATTCAGAGCCAGAAAACCTTATTACACGACAAAGACCAGTAGGGGAAAGAACACGGGGCATGGAAAAAATAAGATACCAGGACCAAGTGCAAGAGAATATATTAGCAATGAAGGTGACTGGATGGAAAGCTAAGGCCCGGAATAGATTGGAATGGAAAAAAATTCTAGAGCAGGCCAAGGCCCATAATGGGTTGTGGAGTCAAAGCTGATGATGAAACCCCGGATTTTTAGGCAATTAAAATAAAGTTTAATATATCATAGGCAATTTCGCTTTTATGCACATAGAAAATGTTTTTATGTGTAATAAAACAATTTTTCTAGCGCCTTTGTGCTTATTTTTCTTAAATGTTTGTTTTGTGCCTATTTTAGCTTATTTGACCTATTTTTAGCCTATTTCCTATAATTTTCTTCCCATAAATAACCAAAATATGTATATATATATATATATATATATATATATATATATATATATATATATATATATATATATATATATATATATATTGTTTAATTGGCGTCACCTATCATCCTTTTTTAAATTTATGGACAAACTAGAAATCTGCCAGGGAGTTGTGTCTATATAGCATATAGCGGTAAATTGCCAATCTTTCCTTGGTAGATCGTTCCGAGATTAATTCCTTTGCTTCAGTTTCAAGTTGTGACCCCACTTGCTTCAATTCTTCATTTGATATTTTCTTAACGTCAACTTTCTCTTCTTCCTGAGAAGTATCTTATCAAACCGTTGCGTTGTCACCTCTTCTTTAGAAACCATTTTGAAGTTTTCTCAATATTGCCTCCATCAACAACTGCCTTTTCTTCAACAATTGAAACTTCTTCAACACCATCATTGTTAATTAGATCTTTTAACTTAAAAAAATCTTTTAAATTTGGTTAGGATGGACCGATCATTTTCAACTTGTCTTCATTGGAAACATTTTCAGCTGGTGTTCCTTCCTTATCATCGAATATATCACCAAACAAATCGTCCTCTAATTTCAGAGAAAGAATTTCAGAGAATAATGTTCAGAATCCAGTGTTCTAAAGATTTTTTTCTCAATATTGTAGCAAGCAAGTAGCAAGAAAAAATTATTTACCTCAAGTGTACAAACAGGTTTTTATTCTAATTTGTCAAAACACTCTACTGTTATTTAAATGTTTTAAATGTTATTTTCATGTTTTCAAGAAAATTTTTAGTATTCGAAATGATATTGCTGAAAATGACATATACGTAACTGTGGATGAAACAACGGATGTTTGTGGAAGGTATATTTGCAATCTAATTGTAGGAAAATTATGTGGTGGTACACCAGGCGCTCCTCTTGTTGGCTTATTAAAGTTTGGCCAAGTGTAATCATGCAACAGTCTCCCGATGTATTAATTCTTCTTAAGGTGTGTATTCTTTTATGTGCCATTTCCAAATTGTCTAAATCGCATTTTCGTAGAAATTTTGTGGCCTAATCACATTTTCCATGAGCGGGTGAAAATTCTTTATTCTGATGCTGCAGCTTACATGAAAAAATTTGGTACAACTTTGAAGGTATTTTTTACCAACCTAATTCACATCACTTGCCTGGTTCATGCACTGTGTTTAGTTTGTGAAGTAATACCAAATCAGTACCCTAACAAATATTTTTAAAAGCTCCTCTAATTATTCAACGATATAAGGAAATATTGCCCAATATTCCCTTGCCATCAGAGCCCATATTAACAAGGTAGGGAACCTGGCTGGAGGCAGCTTTTTTCTACGCAGACCATTGTAATGAAATAATACAAGTAAGCCAAAATATTTCTTTTTAATAGACCTGTTCATAGTTGAAATTTTTTTTGTGCGCATGCGTCTATTTCCGCCATGTTATGCATCAAAATTGTCCGAACTTTTTGACGTATAACCTTAATATATGCCCAAAACTTTCATATTCCCGCCTTTCAAACTTGTCAGAAGCGCATGCGCTTAACTGACTGTAAAAAGGTCTATTAAAACCACTTTTAAATTTTTAGGTTGTACTCGAATTTGGATCGGAAGCCGCACAGTCAATTAGAGAGGGGCAAAAAGATTTTCATAATCAATGCATTATTTTTGAACTAACCTATATTAAAACTAAAAAAATCTGACAATCACCATCAACGAGTTAGAGACTCATGGCTTACCACTGTATAAAAGTCTTGAAATATTACATAATGTTAAGGAATCTTTAATAAAAACACCTGGAAATGTTAACGTTTAATAAATAAAATTAATCAACGTTTTAGAGAAAAATCCAGACCTTCAAGTTCTTCGAGATATAAATAATATATTATGCGGCAATTCAACAGGGCCTGTACCATTCATCAACGGGCTTGAGTTATCTCCAGATGATAAGGCTAAATATAAATATGCCCTATTACATACTATTACATCTTGTGAAGTGCAACGAAGCTTTTCGGCTTACAAGCAAGTGCTCACCGAACGACGGCAGTCTCTATTAGAAAATTCTATCGAACAAATGCTTGTTATATTTTGTGAATCAAAATATACATAGAGACAAATTATTGTTTTATTTTGATATACTAGTATTTAATCGTTATGTTGTAATAGATAAGAAAAAGTCTGCAATATTCTTCTTTCACATTTATATTTATTTTTGTTTTACAATGTTTATTTTTCTTTTATAACAAAGTACTTTATTAATAAGTAATATTGTGTAACTTAGTTTCTATTTATAGTGCCTATCTGCATTTAGGTTGCCTAGAAAAACGCCTATTTTAGGGATGTTGAGGGCCTAAGTGCCTGCCTACTTTTGCGTTTTTAAGGGCCTAAACATCCGGGGTTTACTGATAAGTGAACCCAAGAAAAAACTAGTAGATGATCCAAACTGGTACACCGAACCAAAAATAATCACGTAATTCAGACGTGTGTATTCAAAACAATGAAAAACGTTGTCTATAATTGTGATAGTTCTAGCAATATTTGTGCTTATTATTAAGGGTACATGCCTTTAGAGGAGAATAATTATGAATTTGCATTATGGGGATTAGTTTGTCTCTAACCATAGTAACTTTTTTTATTGTGGTTTGGTGGAAACTCTCACTAAACCCCCTTTTCCACTTGGCTTTTCAGTATGCGCCACCCCGGTTAAGGGTATTTTGCATTCCTTCAGGATGGGCTGCCCGGACGGTTAGTGCTTCCCTGCTTGAAAATGCCTCCTCGGCGGGACCCGTTTCTAACGTTTCTAATAGAAAATTCGCATTTTTCTTGTAATTAAACTACATATTTACGGTTTTCAGATTTTTCCCTTTACTTGTGCTGTAAGACACCGCTTCTTGCCAAATTTCATGATTCTACATCAACGGCAAGTACCCTATAGGTTTTTATTCCCATGTGAAATCGCATAATATGCGACATAAACGGTCATATCTTTTGATCGCGTTGACTTACAAGTTTGATTTTTTTACAGCTGAAAAGACCACAGACCCGAGTATTTGATACAAATTTCAACTTGTTACCTCTACGCATTCCTGAAAAAAATGGTCTTGACAGACAGACAGGCAGACGGACGGACAGAGAGACAGACGGACAACAAAGTGATCCTATAAGGGTTCCGTTTTCGGTACGGAACCCTAAAAAGGGACTTAGTCATAAGAATCATCAACCCAGAGTTAAACATTCTCAGATAGATAGTGGACCTGGGTATATATGGGTAGAACTACGAAAATGTATGAACGACGAAATTAACAACCTTTTGACCTCAGTTAGCATACTAAGCTTGCATATACGAACAAAGCCAAGGGGAAAATAAGGGGGTGGGGGGGGATTTTAATGCAAAATCGCCATACTGGGTTTGATCAAACATTGATCGCCCAGGTGATGTTATAATGGAATGGGCTGCAGAACTCGATCTCTACCTGCAAAATAATGGAAATAGGGCTACATTTGGAAGGGGGAAATCGTTATACATTATTGACCTTACTTTTTGCCTCAAGCGATATCGCACATCTCGACATGGAAGGTCGTCGTCATAGAATCTCTAAGCGATCACCGGTACAAAATCCCAATAGTAAGATGCATAACCGACAAAAGACAAAGATAGTGGTGACATTTACAAATAAAAACGAAGAAAAAGTCTCCAGAAATTTAACCATAGAATTAAACAAGACTCAACCTCACACCGCTAACACACGAATAACAGCATTAAGAAAAGCATGCTAAACTCCCATGCCTGGAAGAAACAAAAACCACAGGAGAAAAAGCGTCTACTGATTGAATGGCACCATCGCAACCTAAAGGAAAACCTGCATAGCCACAAGAAGAAGGTATTTTCGTGGTGATCGGAAGACAGAACACGATGAAAGCCTTGAGGAGATAAAACAACTTGACCACTAAGCTAAAAAGAAACTACGTAGGGAAATACACCTCTAAAAAAAAACACTGGAAAAAGCTTTGCAAAAACATCGATGAAGCCACTTGGGGCGATGCTTACAAAATAGCAACGAGGAACCTGCGCATCCGGCAGACAAACCAACAACTACCAGTGAACACTATCCTCCAGATAGCCAAGCAATTATTCCCTACTCATCCTAAACCAAGCTGGGAGCAACCTAGTCATAGAAATTCAGCTATTCGCCGCAGAAGAACTAATCGCGGCAAGCAAGCGCCTAAAAACCAAAAAAGCACCTGGTCCAGATGGTCTGTCCCCCAAAGCCCTCAAACTATTAGTAAAAACTTAACCAGAACAAGAACGGATAATCTTATATGAAAACCTACTCACTGTCACGTTTCCAAGTAGATGGAAACCAGCCATGCTAGTTCTCATTAAAAAGGGGAACAAGCCAATAGATGAATTTTCTTCCTATGCTCGTTCTTCCTATAGCTGGTAAACTACTAGAACAAGTGCTTGTAAGTCGGCTTAAAAAAGAACTGCAGAATGGGTTAAACCTCTCGGAGAACAAATTCGGCTTCCGGGAAGGCAAATCAACTTTAGGCGCTATAAACCAGGTCATAGATACCAGCAAAAAGGCCAAAGTAGGCACCAAAAGGACTAGGAAAATACGTGCCCTAGTTACGATTGATTTTCGCAACGCTTTTTACTCCGCTGTTTGGCAAGAAATCTTGGAAGAACTAACAAGAAGAAAAATATCTCCGTACCTACTGCGAATGGTTCGCAGCTATTTCGAGGGCCGCAGTGTCATACTTCAGGCCTATTAGAAGCCTATACAGACCTTTGTATTAGGACCGACACTGTGAAACGTACTCTACGGTGGAGTACTTCGGCTGGAACTACCTGAAGGGACTAAGCTAATTGTCTTCGCTGACGATCTTGCACTAACTATCGTCGAAAAAACAGAAAAGGGCCAAATCATGCAAAGGGCCAATCAAACAAACAAACTAATTGTCTGTTGCATGGGGTCAAAATCACTGCGCATAGCATCGGAAAAGACGTGCAGTTCTGTTGATAGGATACAGAAAACGGGCACACATCTCCTTCCAAGTACTGGATTCAAAAAGCATACCCAAACCACACAGTAAATATCAGGAAATTATAATCGACAAGTTTTTGTCTTTTCAAGAGCACTTTAAATTGTCAGCAGAGGGAGCAATAGTCTTGCCTGCCTTGTCTTTTCTTTATAGTCTTGTGTTTGTAGTCTTGCATGTCTAGTCTTGTCTGTCTAGTTTTTTCTGTTTATTCTTTTCCGTATAGTTTAGTCATTATAGAATTGTCTGTCTTGTCGCTGTTGTGAAACCTTGTCTGCCTAGTCCAGTCGGACGGGAGAGGATAGATGGAAACATTGAATGGAAGAATGTACAAGGAATGAATGGAAGGAACAGGAGAAAAGGCTAGGACAATAATGGAAGGAGTGTATGAATGAAAGGGGAAATGGTTTGGAATTGTTAAGGAGGGTGAAAAAGTGGAAAGAGCAAATAGGTACCAAGGAAGAACCTATTCCTTTAGTATGTAACTTGTAATATAAAATGAATAGTACGCTAATGTATTTATGTAAAATATGTTGTATATATGCCAATAAAAGGTTATAATAATAGTCCAGTGTTGTTCTAATCCGTAGTTTGTCTAGTTTAATCTGTAAATTCGACTGTAGTATTATTTATTTTTTGGTAGTAAATTGATCTCTTTCATAAAATTATTTCATATAAAATTCTTTAGATATTTAAACTTTTTCTCAATACAATCTATAAATAAACAACAATAAAACGACTCATCTCAAATAAATTACCTGTTACTCAAATACGTATTTGATGCTGCAATCAAAGAATTATACGATGAGATTTCTAACTTTATTGACGTCTGCCTGAATGGAATTCTTCCTAGGTGTAGACATCTCAGTCTGTGTGCTCTAGTAATTGTCGAGGGATCGTTGAACTGAAGAAGCATTAGTTAGCATTCTGTTTGTGGGCGGATTGAACTGTTCCAAAGTCAAGGTCGTTTTTATGGTTTATAGTAAACGTTTAAACTAAACTTTCTTTTATGGCTAAATTATGTTAAGAAAATGTTAATTAATTTATAATATGCGCGATAATTTTTGGAATTTTATACTGAATTGGTTACAATTTGTAACACATGTAATATTTAACATTACATTAATATATTCCAGTGATTTTAGTCAATTAGTTTTTATAGCATATTTTTGTATAAATAACACTTTGGTCATCCTCCGATTTACACGGTAAGTTGATTCCTTAAAAAGCGGTCTATAAATCAAAACCTTGTAAATTCAGAATATTATAAAATATTTATGATTATCTTCATTGCGTCATGCTTATCATCTACCACCAGTTATTGTATCCTTAGAATTTTCTTTCTAGTTCGGATCGCCTATTTATGTTTGAAGAAGTTTGCTAATCTGACTGAAAGGAATTTAATTAGCCTCATTGTCTTTCTTAAATATCAGTGGACTTAGGAATACTATAGAATGCTAACAGAAAAATGCTAAACAGTTTCTTCATGGCAAGAAAAATGAATAATCTGTGAAAGGTAATTGGTAAATATTTTTTGTAGGTAGTCAAATATAAAAGTATTAATGGCAGATGTAATTAACTATAAGCATACATTCAATTATAAAATACCAAGGTGAACGTTTCCTTGTCTATATAAAGTAAATTCCTTTTTTCTTTCTTTGTTTTGTTGTTTCTGTTCTTAAACTTTGTTTTATTTGCTGCGGTACAAAAATCCGACATTCTAAATATTAATTGACTTTTTGGACTTCCATCTTTGCGTTTGCTTTCTCTAGAAATAATAATCACTTTTGTCCAAATAATTTAAAAAAAACTGATACATTTCCTTCAAAACAAAAAGATACGTAACAAACTATCTGTCCAGTGTAATAGTCGATTATAACACAAAACACAACATTTTAGTTTTTTTGTGAACCAATACTAGAAAATAGAGGAACAATAATCTTTTTTATTATTATTTTTACTAATCTTAACTAGTTTCTAAAGTAGCTACATAAAAATCTCATAGAAGAACTGGTGAAAATTTAGTTATATTAGACAGGAAAAACAATTATCATTTGTTTATCTAATCTTTTTCGTTTCTGTACGCTTATTTTCCAGTCTTTCCAGTTTTATCAAGTCTGTTTAGTGTCTCAAGCCTAGTCTATATAAATACCTAATCCTTATTATCTAGTATTGTTTATATTCGTGCTTTGTATATAATTTTCAGCAAGTAAAAATTCGAAATTAGAAAAGAGTTTAAAATGAAACTTAAAAAAATATATTTTTCATAGTACACATGAGATTCACAAGAGTTGTGGGAATTTCCATATATTATTATTCATAATTCCTGAACAGAAGCGAATATCAAAAAGGGCTCTTAAATGTCCAATTTTCAGCAAAGAAAACCTAGAATTATGAAAAAGATTTTCAAAATATAAATTTCAGGAATTACTTTTTCCTTTGTACTCAGGGCCGTTTCTGCGCGGACTAATTAGCAACTCGACCCGTTTCGTAGCACTTTGGTGAAGTTTCGGCTTGTGAGTAATAAAGGAAATCCAATCTTTGAATTTGATAGTGGACTCATCCACACAAATTTATTCTCGCGGTGTAAAATACTTCAAAAGTTTAGAATTCATATAGTCAAGAAATCAGCTTACTAGTTGTAAACGTGTTCTTGGACCAGCATCTGTTGTTGGGATTGTTTTTAGATGTAGCATCCAAAAAATCTGGCTGAATGTGTATCTGATAAATTTTTCTATTATTATATTTCTATTATCCCTTTCGTCTTGGGCTTTGCTTTCCATAATCTCTCTTATGTTATACTCGATATCCTTCCAATTGTAGGGTGTTTCCAGCATTAGGTTGCTGATGTTCTCCGGCGTTACAGTTCTTCCGATTTTTGACGTAAGGTACCTTCTGTTTTTTTCCGATTTATGGCAATTGAAAATCGTGTGATCCGCATCATCCTCCTTGTCACAGAAACGGTAGTTCGGCGAATCTATTATTTTAAATCTGTGTAAGTCCCCGTGTCCTGATATGGCTTGTGTTGTGTAGTATGTGATTTCTCCGTGCTTCCATGGACAGAGCCCATGTTTTTATCATCGGTATGAGTCGTTTTGTCCATCTGGCTGTTTGAGACTGGTTATCCTATCTTTCCTGCCATATATTTATTATTTTCTTTCTTTCTTGTCTTCTGTTTTCAGATCCTACGTCGTATGTGTTGGTCCTTTCTTCAATTAGGAGGTCTATAGGTGGTGTTCCCGTTATGACTTGTAGCGCTTCGGTAGAAGCTGTCCTATATGCCTGCGCTATTTTGATTAGTAGTTGCGTTGAACTCTTTTTATTATGTTTTTGTGTAACACAATGCGGGCCGGTACTGCCCTGCTCGCCCCTTCCCTCGAAGCAGTAACTCCACACTGATGCGCAGTAGAGAGTCGAGCCGTGACCACGCTGCAGAAAACACGTGTTGTTAGATTCTATTATTTTTTTCTTCTTTGAACTTATGCCGTAATGTTTTTTCTTTTCCTATTATAAATATTCAGTTAACAAACAGTGGTTTTCTTTCAACCTAATCAATATAATAATTTCTGAGAACTCGGGCATCTTACAGTGGCGTCCAACTTAGAGCCGAATTAAATCATTGTAATGTGGTACTGAATAAACATAAGAGTGCAACAACGGACACGTAAGAACAAAAATATTTTGTTTGCATGGTTAGTGTTCACTCAGCACAAACACTGTGATACATTGTTTCTAGGTGAATATGGTATGCGCAATTTCGATTGTATTTACATAGCGATAACAATGCCGCCAAAGAAAGATGAATGCAGTGCAACTCCAGCTGTAACTCTTACAAACCAACAGTTTTGCCGAATTATTGTCACAAGTTACAGCATCAACGAGAATAAATACCGAAACGTTAAGTAGAGCAACAATCAGTCCGGTAACCGTTAACCAGTTTTCCGGGAACTTCTCTAAGTGTACCGCGCGGTTTGACGGTAGTGACAAATCGGACGTTGATGCATTTATTGATGCCGTAACAACATTCAAAGATTGTGTTTCCGTTAATGACGATAACGCCATACGTGGCATATCAATGTTGCTTGAGGGTACCGCCGCGACGTGGTGGCGAGGCATAAAAGACACGATTCAAAACTTTGATGCTGCAATCGGAGCATTACGAGATGCGTTTTCGCTAAAATAACCGCCGCACTTAATTTTCCGAAAAATATTTCGCCGCGAACAACATCATAATGAATCAAGTGAACTTTTTGTGTGTTACGTACGATCGTTGCTAGCACAACTGCCATACAAATTACCGCAACGCGCACAAATTGATATTGTGTACGGACTAATGAATCATAACATACGCAAAAGATTATTAACACCAGTTCTACAGCAAGCAGATTCCGCAAAACCGTATGTGCTGAGAACCTTCGCTAGTGCATACGCTTTAGGGGCAGTTCTACTACAGGGGGAGCTCCTCGAACAACATCCCGTTGAATATGCGAGTAGACTGCTCACCGCAGCCGAAAAAAACTATAGCACCACCCAGCGCGAGGCTCTGGCAGTTCTTTTGGCAATGGATAAGTTCCGCGGTTACGTCGAGGGAACTACCGTGACTGTGATATCGGATCACCAACCTCTCCGTTGGCTCATGACATTGAAATCACCGAGTGGGCGACTCGCACGTTGGTCTTTAGCATTGCAAACTTATGAGTTGAACATTGACTACACCCCCGGTCGAGCGAACGTTGTAGCAGTCACCCTCTCCCGTCCACGACAAGACACTGATGAAATCACAATATATAATGTTACCGTAGACTTACCAACAGTTTCAGCGGAAGAACTTATAGCACAACAATTGTCCGATCCTGAAATTAAAAAAATTGTTGATTGTTTTGAAAGCGGTGAAGATCCAGAAGAATTTACTCGATGGACATAACGTGGATATTTATTACTTAATGGGATTCTACATAAGTATAATGGCGATAATGATGATGAAGAAGCCGTTCTTGTTATACCCCAATCGCTTATACCAGAAATTTTGCATGAGTGTCATGATTCTCCAACCGCCGTACATTATGGAATGGAGAAAACCATCCAGAAGATTGGCTCCCGTTACTACTGGGTGGGTATACGTCGCTCAATTGAAAAACATGTAAAATCTTGTTTACCTTGTCAACGATATAAACCCACGAACTTGAAACCCGCTGGATTGATCCAAACTCATATACATCATAGACGATTCGAAGTTATCTATATTGATCTGTTTGATCCCTTACCAGTTACAGTAAACGGGCAGAAATGGATATTCATCATAGAAGATACGGCTACCCGTTGGGTAGAACTTATCCCTTTAAAAGATGCCACCGCGGAAAATTGTGCAAAAGTATTAATAGAGGAAAGCAAATCATGCAAAAAGTTGCCCATTGTCTAGGGTTCAAGCAATCACTTATCCCCGCGTATCACCCCGAATCAAATCCCGTCGAAAGAAAGAATCGAGAATTAAAGACGCAGTTATCTATGCTAGCATCCAAGCACCACGAACAATGGATAGATCACGTGCCAAGCATCCGATTCGCGGTGAATTCAACAAGATGTCAGGCAACAGGGCACTCTCCTGCGTACCTTTGTTTTGCGCGAGAGTTACGCACTCTTGCTGATGTAGCACGATAGACTTACGTGCTATCATCGAAAATTAGCCTTTCGTATGTCAATTCACTTCTTACTTACAGACGTTTGCTACAGCTTTAAAAGAAGCTAAAGACGAACATGAACGTCAACAGGACCAATCAAAGCAATATGCTGATAAGGCACGACGTATAGGACCAGAATATAAAGTTGGTGATAAAGTCATGGTAACGGTACATGCCCTCAGTAACGCCCAAAAAGCTTATACTTCTAAATTTGCGCCCCGAAGGGATGGTCCCTATATGATATGGAAACAGGTTTCATCCATCAGTTATCAAGTCGCTTTCCCTGAAACACCCGAGATTCCTGCTGGTGTTTACCACGTATCAGCTCTAACTCCCTTCCACTCCTCTAATGAAACAGTTACTTCTACGCCTGTGCGCCCGTTACAGAAACGTGGACGACCCCGGAAGAGTGTCGCTGATCCGCCATCCAAAGTCGCAAGAAGAAGGGGAAGGAAGAAGAACACCACTGCTACGTACCAGTATTGCACACAAGGGCGGACCTGCAATCCTGAGGGGGAGCCTGTAACACAATGCGGGCCGGTACGGCCCTGTCCGCCCCTTCCCTTGAAGCAGTGACTCCGCACTGATGCGCAGTAGCGAGTCGAGCCGTGACCACGCTGCAGTAAACACGTGTTGTTAGATTCTTATTACTTACTTTTTTCTTCATTGTACTTATGCCGTAATGTTATTTCTTTTCCTATTATTAATATTCAGTTAACAAACAGTGTTTTTTTTTTCAACCTAATCAATTTAATAATGTGTTAGAACTCAGGCATCTTACATTTATATGTTTTGAATTTGATCGCCTTTTGCCAGATCGGTACTCCGTATAGCAGTGTGGAATACACAATTGACGTCAGTACTTTCCTTTTGTACTCCTTCGGTCCTATGTTGGGCAGGATCATGTTTAGTGTTTTGACCATACCTTCTATTTTCTTGACGGTTTCTATAATATGTCTTGTCATTCTAAGGTCAGTGTCGAAATATACCCCAAGATATTTTGTCACAGGCATCGTCTCTATGTCATTATTTCCCACTGTTATCGTCAAGTGCCGCACTTTACGTCTTCCCATTATTCCAATAAATGTCTACATTTCTTCGATAGTCACACTGTGCCAAGCTCGCCATATCGAGTACGGTGATAGCGTCTTCTTCTCTAACTTTGTTGTAGCGTAGTTATTTGCTTCAGTAAGTATTTCAATAAGGAGTTCATTGGTAAGAAACAGTTTCAAAAAATCCATCGGTTCTTTCTTGTCTGCGTGTATGTGCGGTCCTGCAGGAGTGTCGCCTACAATGAACGGTATTCTCGAGGGTATTACTTCGGATTCTGTACAACTAATCCATTCAGAACTGTATGCAGTATCTCTGCAGTATCACTTTCGCAGTCACATTCACTGTCTATTATTCTAATATTTCGTCTTCTTACACCTCTTTCTTCGTCACTATCATCATCACTGATCGTGTTCTCTCTGTCGTCAAGCTTTCTGTGTATAGCTGAAATTTCCTCGTTAAGCAACTCTAAATCAAACTCATCTTGACTCGTGCTTATTTCATCATAAAGTTCCATGGTAATGGAGATCAGAAATTTCAAGTTTTCTGTTCCTTCTCCCAATACTATCAAGTTCGAACTGATGCCGAAAATGCAGTCCGCTTCATGGTACCGTACCATCTCAGATATCTCAGAAAATATTATGTAGTTTTAAAGGGAGTTTACATCATCCTTGTAAGATTATATACGAACTCGCTTAAGAACGACCTTCCAAGAACAAGATCGCAAACATAAACAAGATATCACTAGATAAGAAAATATAAATAGTTATCACCGCCTAACTAATTTCCGTACCAAACAAAGTGGTGACAAAGTGGTCACCTCTCTAGTTGCGGCATCAAATCATATGGTGAGTGAGAATCACCTCTCGAGTGCAAAGGACTAAAACATTTATCCGAAATTAAAGGCTATTTTATATATTAATCCGTGTGAACATTCAATATTGGAAATGTGGCAAACATAAAAATGCGTCTGATGAGATTTGATAGATTTTCATTTAAAATTTTATGAAATCAATTTTCATGGTTTCCGAAAATTTAATGAATAATTCAATTTGATAATTCATAACGTACAACTCACTAACAGTTATGAAAACTCGATCTTTCGATAACCAAATATCAGCATCGAAAACATCTTACCAATCTGAAATCACATATCAGGATTTCTAAAAGATTTCTACCAGTTTTTTAAGAACTTTTAGGCAATAATTTGACTATATAATCATGATTTATAAACTCTTGCACAAATCGAAGCTTGCTAGAATTGCCTGGTCTTGTCGTGTCTTGTCTGGTGTTGTCTGGTCTTGTCTGGTTTTCTCTGATCTTGTGTGGTCTTGCATGCCCTCATCTGATCTCACCTGGTCTTGCCTGGGGTTGTTTCGCTTTCTCTAGTCTTCTCTGCTTTCGTCTGGTCATCTCTAGTCTCTTCTGGTCACCCCTGGTATCGTCAGGCCTCGTCTGGACTCGTCTGGTCTCTTCTGGTCTTTTCGGGTCTTGTCTGGCCTCACCTGGTCTTATCTATTCTTGCTTAGTCTTGTCAGGTATTATCTAGTCTTGTATTTTCTTGTCTGCTCATGCCTGGTATTGTATGATTTTGTCTGATCTTGTCTGCTCTTGTCTAGTCTGTTCTGGTCTTGTCTGGTATTGTCTGGTCTTGTCTGCTATTGTCTGGTCTTGTCTGGTTTTATCTGGTCTTGTCTGGTCCTGTCTGGTCTTGTCCGGTCTTGTCTGGTTTTCTCTGGTCTTGGCTGGTCTTGTATGTTCTTGTCTGTACTTGTCTGGTGTTGTTTAGTCTTGTCTGGACTTGTTTAATCTTGCATGGTCTTGTCTGCTGTTAGTTGGTCTTGCCTTATCTAGTCTGCTTTGTTTGGTATTTTCTACCAATTTTTATTAATTTTTATTTATTAATTTGCTAAAGTAGAAAGTACCTTCTAGTGTTTTCCGAATAGTTACATAGAAAATGTTTGTTATTAGGGATTATTTGTTTCTTATGGCTTATCAACGTCAATTATAATTTAGTTGGAACGGAAAGTGTATTCATAGCATCTGCGCAAATTTGTAATTGGAGAACACGCTAGAGGAAAGAAAAATAGAAAACGGGAGAATGTAGAAAGGAGGACGGTGAGGAAAATCAGCAGTCTCGGTGATCTAATATTGTAATAAAGATAGAAATGAACGAAAACCCCCACGGCAAGAATGTATTAAAAATGATTATTGTATCTGAATGCTGGCGGAACTGTTAAATGAACCTAAAATGAAAAGCTTCCTGATAATTTTTATTAATTGTTATTTCTTTTATTTTAATATTGCTTTATTGTTTATTGTAATTATAACAATTAAACTAATTGTTTAATTAATTTAGTTTTTAATTAATTACTGACATGCATTATTAATTTTGATTCTAAATGAAATTTCTGCACAAAAGTAAATATCCTAAAAATATTGATTTGATATAGATATATATATATATATATATATATATATATATATATATATATATATATATATATATATGTATATATACAGTATGCGTCTAACGGTTGACCCGCACGGACGCATATATCTCTTGAAAATGGCGAATGTTAGTTCGCCGAAACGTCGAGAATTCGGTTCTTTTCTGAACCAACCTTCAACATCAACGCGGAATCTCCGAGAAAACAATACAACACAGGTATCTATCCGAGAAAATCTCTCTTTATTAACACACACGCTCCTGTAAACAAGGAAACCAAGACACACCCAGAAAGCACAGAGAAATTCTGGAACACGCTAGAAAATACCCTGAGTAAAATTCACAAAGATGATGTGAAAATTTTACTAGGAGACTTCAATGTACAAATCGGCAGAGAAAAATATATCAGAGACGCCGCAGGTGGATGCTCTGCACACCACAACACAAACTGCAACGGATTGAAACTTCGACTAGTTTCACTCTGCAGACAATTCAACCTCAAAATTATGACCACCCACTTCAGAGGCAAACCAATCAGGAAAACGACATGGCGATCACCAGTACAATCCTTAGGAGAATACCAAATCGATCACATAGCCATATCAAGAGAACATTACAGGACGATCTCAGATATTAAAGTCAGAAGAGGAGCCAACATAGACCACTACCTCACACGTGCCAAAGTCAAATTCACTCCAAAAAAAGACCACTACTCAAGTAGACACCACAAAAATTTGACATAGAGAAAATACACACATCCAACTTACAGGAACAATGGGAAAAAATCCCCACAGATAATTGGCCTGACTTCCAGAAGAAAATCACACAGACAGCCAATCAGACAATCCCACCCAAAAGAAAGTCCAAACATCCCTGGTGGAACCAAGAATGCGAAGACGCGATGGAAGAACGCAAACTAGCACTCAAAAGATACGCGACTAAAAAATCAGATGAAACCTTAAAAGAGTTCCTGGAGATCAGAAAACGAGCGGCAAAAACAATCAGACAGATCAAACGCAGATACATCCACGAACAACTAGACTCGATCGAACAGGATTTCCGCAACTATAACTCACACAACTTCTACAGAACATTTGCCAATAAAATTAATGGCTATCAACCTCAAAATCTATGTTTTAGAAAACCAGACAAAACACTAGCACTGACCAACACGGAGAACTACGAACTCCTAGCACGATACTTTGACTCACTTCTGAACTGCCCACCCCCACCAGAGAGATTCCAACACGAATACAGAGAACCCACAACACCACCATCACCTCCTCCAACAACAGAAGAAATCAGAAGACACATCCAACGGCTAAAGAACAACAGAACCTCAGGTGAAGATGGCATAGTCGCAGAACTATTGAAAAACCTAGGCAAAAACGCACTCCAAGAACTCAAATTCAGAACAGAAATTATCCACGAAATCTGGAACACAGAAAAAGTACCCGAAGACTGGAGATGCGCTCTCATTCATCCGCTCTTCAAGAAGGGATACCGTACAGATGTGAACAATTACAGAGGGATCTCCCTTCTTCAAGTAACATACAAAATTTTCTCAGCATGCTTACAAGAACGAGTTCAGACACAATTTGAAGGCAAAATAGGCGAGTACCAAGCGGGCTTCAGGCCTCACAGATCTTGCGTAGAACAAATATTCAATCTCAAAAGCTGCCTAAGAATTATAACACTCAGCAACAAACCCACGCTCTGCACATTTGTTGACTTCAAAAACGCGTACGACTCAGTAGACCGGACATCACTCTTCAACACGCTAAACGGACTCGGACTGGACACAAAAACACTGAACCTAGTAAAGGCAACACTCACAGATACATACTCCAAAGTGAAATTCATGGGAGAAATTTCAAGACCTTTCAAAATTGAAACAGGAGTCAGACAAGGTGACGGACTCTCCCCACTCCTGTTCAACCTCATTTTGGACAATGTAATTCGAGAATGGAACACAACACCCACCACTCTAGGCAGAAGCGGTATCACCTTTAAATGACTAGCATTCGCACATGACCTTGCAGTTCTAGCAGACACTGAGGAACAAGCGATCCAACAGGTAGAAGCCCTTAAAAAGTGCGCTGAAAAAGTTGGACTACAAATATCGTTCGAGAAAACTGAGTACATGTCAACAAACAAAAAAGACACACAACAATTACAGACGAAATACGGAACAATAAACAGAGTTACAAAATTCAAATACCTAGGTGAAATCATACAACAAACAGGAATTGAGAAAGAAACTCAAAAGACAAGGATAGAGGAAGTAAGAAAAGGCTACGGCATGACTGCAAACATCTACAACATGAAGAACCTTGGCATCGAAACAAAAATTAGACATTACAATACAGTCATTAAACCCGCCATACTATACGCATCAGAAACTATAGCCTCGAATAAAGGTGACATGGAAGCCCTGAAGAAAGAAGAAAGGCGAATCATCAGAAAAATTATTGGACCAAAACTCACAGATGAAGGATATAGACTACAATCAATAGAAACCACGGAAAAACTGTCTAACATAGAGAACGACATCAGAAAACGCAGACGCAGATTCTACGGACACATCTCAAGACTCCCGGAGACCAGACTAACTAAACAGATGCTGAACTTCCTACAGAAACGTAAAGTCAGTACCAAGTGGATGAAACAAGTAACACAAGACCTAGAAGCAGCAAACATCACAGATACTCTGAACGATTCTCAGACATCAAATACACCAGTGGGAAGTGAAGAAGGAGACCAAGAAAAAGACTGGAAACCTCCTGGACTGAAGAAAGAAAACACACTCACAAAAAATGCGGGAAATCTGGGCCAAGAAGAAGAAAAAGATTTGAAAACCATGAAAACTTAGCGTCGTCCTTCAAAAAACTTGTGCTTCAAAAAACCCGATGGCACGTTGGAAACTAATGCGAAAGAAAACCTTAAATTATTAGCCCAATACTTCAACTGCCTTCTTAACTGCGAATCACCCCAAGAAAAACTTGCGTTCACCCCTCCGGTTTCCACAAACCCGGACTAACAAGCCCCTGACCTAGAAGAAATTCAGGAGATCATCCAAAAGCTCAAAAATAACAAAGCACCAGGAGAAAATGGGATCATTGCAGAATTCTGAAAATTCAGAAACTTTATAACGTCATTTCAGACATATGGATTATTGAGCGAATACCAGGAGACTGGCAATGTGCTCTAATTCATCCGTTACACAAAAAGTGTGATAAAACAGCCATCAATAACCATAGAGGTATCTCTACCCTACTCCCGATTGCTTATAAAATCCTGAATCCACTAATTGGTTTTTAACACGCATTGGAAAAATTACATGAAATTGCGCAAGGAACCGGACTATAAATTTCTTATGAAAAACCCCACTATATGGAAAGACGACCAGCAAATAACTTAGCTTTAATCACACAATACGGTAAGATAACACAAGTCCCCCATTTTAAATACCTTGGTGGAATCATACAGTCATCGGGACTAAACCGAATCGCCAATGAACAAAAAATCACCAAACTACAGAAGGCCTACAAGCTAACGTGGGCTCACTGCAACAAGAAATGCATCTCATTAGATGCAAAATTAAGGCACTATACAACGGTGATTCTTCACACTACAACTTACGCAGCCGACACAATGGTTATCGACGGTTATTCAAAAATTAAGGATATAGAAAAACAGGAAAGAAAAATTCCCAGAAAGAATTACGAGGCAGTTAATATTAACGGTATTTGGATGAAGAGACCTCAAAACGAACTCTACCAAAAGATCCACACGATAATGGACTTATTTAGAAAACGCCGCACAGTATACAGGATGGAAAACTCCACAACGGCGAAGAAATGCTCAACGTCATAGAACAGAGTAAATGTGGCACTGAGTGGTTGACCGAGGTTCAGAGGGACTTACAAAATATCGAGGACCGCACTGAGTGCCGGAATAAAATCAAGTCATACGGTGATTGATGTAGAAATCCCTTTGTTAAGAGACCACAACAAAACTCTACCTGTGGGTTCTGAACAAATTATGGTTCCCGTCAACATGTCTCCAGAACTGTCGACTTTCAGGGAACAGAATTTGACAATGTAACATTGGAATACCTCTCCAATTATCCCTGTTACCATAAATAGCAGTTGGAAAAACTAGTAACCGAGGCAGAAAGACTTACAAATCGACAATGCTGACTTCATCTCCGAACAAAAAAGAACTGGAAGACTTGTTAAAGAAGAAAAACAAAAAGGCTACTACGGATAAAGGTAGAAAACAGAAAACCATAGGTAAAATGTACAAATATCTAGCTCGGAGGAAATAAAATGAACTTTTGTACGTGGATAGCTCTAATGAAAGTCCATATGCAATTTTTCTGACGCAAAGTGCTTGTATTGCGAGTAACCCAAACAAATTCTTCAGTGTGTGCATCGATTGGATTGAAGATATAACCTCCACGTCCGTTCAAGTGCAACACGTGTTCTTGATGTTGTCAAAGTGATTTCCTGTGAGATACAATCAACAAGGTGATCCCAACTTCCCTGCAATACCTGTACATGCTGCCTTCAACATCAACAGAATCAGTACGAGTGACAGAAAAGATGAGCCATGGCGATCCTCTGCTTTTCTCCTCCACTTAAATCTCTCTATTCGATGGACAACAAATGTGAATCATGGATTCAATATCTATGTTGTAAGCTGTGGGCCCATGAAGCATGCTCAGGAGTGGAAACTGATATTATTTTCTGTGAAATTTGTTCTTCAAAATAACTTGCACTTTATTTTTTCTATTGTTTGATCTAGTGGGCAATATGGCTCACAGCATTTACGGCCAATAGGGCCCTTCTTCTCCTTCTTCTTAAAGTGCCTATCCTCTGTGGATGTTGACTATCACGTTGGTCGAAGTCTAAATCACTTTATTCAATGCCGCTCTGTATATAGATGTCATTCCATGTTCGTAAATTTCGCAGCTACAATATTCCTCTGCATCCTGATGACCTTCGACCCTCTATTTTCCCCTGTAGGATAAGGGGTATTTTTAAGGTGGTATTTTTTACCTCGCATGATATGTCCGAAGTATTTCAATTTTCATTCGACGTTTCTGTGTCCACCGATGCGTTGCAGAATCGTGTCGTTTGGCACGTGGTGCAGCCATGGGATTCTGAGTATACGGCGATAGAACCACATCTCGAATACATATATGCGCCTACATAAGGTATCGGTAAGTGTCCACGCTTCCGCTCCATATAGGAGGGTCGAGAGTACATAGCATTTTAAAATTCTTAGTCTCGTATGGATGTAGAGAGATAGGTTGCACAGTATGTTATGCATCTTATTAAATGTACCTCTTGATTTTCGACTTTTTTCGATTCTGCATCTTCTTTCTGGAGAGTCATACCAGTCCTTATTCAAGGTGCAGCCCAGGTATGTAACTGTCTGGGCTATTGTGAGAGCAACATTGTTAGCCGTCAACTGTAGGTTGCCGATAACGTTTTTATTGATAATTAATATGTGTGTCTTCTTACAGTTTATCTTCATACCACATCTGTTGCATGCAGTCTGAAGTCCATCAGCAGTATCTGCTATAAGGACGGTATCATCAGCATATCTTCAGGTTGTTTATTATTTCTCCGTTTATTACAACTCCATCCTCCATATTGTTTAATCCCTCTTTAAATGTTTTAGATGTTCTGAGTACACGTTGAATAGTAGGGGTGACACTATACACTCTTTCGTTCGATGTTTTATTTTCGACCCGAACAATGGCTTTTCGTTGCAACTATAGCTTTTATATTATACCTGTGTCTCTGTCGTCAATTCCTGATTCACATAGGATTGAGATGAGTTTACTATGTTGGACTATATCAAAGGCCTTTTCGAAATCTATGAAGCATGCAAAGACGGTGACGTTGACGTTCTGTGCTCGTTGAATTAGGTATGGAGAATAATGCCTCTCGGGTGCCAAGTCGCTTATTCTCTCGTCGAGTTTTCTATATACGCGTGCTTTAATGATATTATGGAAAGCTTTTAGGATATTACTCATCAAGCTATTTATTCTGTGGTTTGAGCATATAGTTGCGTTCGCCTTTTTGGGAAGCAGAATGAATATCGACAGCAGCCAGTCATTTGGTCTCCAGCCGGTCAGCCTTTGTAAATTTTGTTGAAGAGGTTGGTCAGCAGTTTTTTCTATAGGCTATATTATTCCACCATGTATAGCATTCCTTGATTGTTCAAGTTTACTAAAAAATATATTGATAGTTATTCTTTGAAAATTATATTAACTTAAGCTTCTTGTTATGGATTACTGATAAGTTTAACGGCTTAATTAACCAAAAATATTAATTGAATTCATTTTATTTACAAAAAGGCTTAAGTGTGCCATAATACACGAAACTACCCTAATTGTTAATTATAACCTTTAGAAAGTCATCGCTGAACTAATATCTCCAATCAATGACTAACTATTTTACTATTTTTAGAAAATAAACTATTGCAAAAAATAGTTGAAACGAAAGGGAGCTGAAATACAATACGGTGTATATCCATTATCTAACTACTTCTATTATTAAATTTCTTTCATTCAGAAGTTTCGATTCGCCGCCGCTTAATTGCTACCATTAAATTAAACGTAGCTCAAATAGAAACTAAATTGTTAGTTTCCAAATAAAAAAAATTGTCATAATAATATCTGTTTACAATTAAAACTAGATTGTTTCCTGATGAGAGATACTTCCTGATTTCGAGTTCCCATCTAAACAAGTGCAACAATTTATATTACTTTATCTTGCACTATATTATTAATGTATAAACAATATAAATTTTGTTGTTAACAATTTATTTTTCATAAGCACGGATTTAAATTGTTTATTTCGAGAATTTAAAACTTTGCTACTTTGTGCCTCCTTAAATGCAGTAATGTAAAACATTGGTATTTTGGATTTTGTTACATGAAAGTTTGTTTTATAATGAATGCTTATTGTGTTTATTTGTAGAATCTCGATTTTTTATTATTTAGCAAACAGGCATATTTATATTTCTAGTCCATTTAAAGCAAAGTTACATGAAATAGGTAAAATACAGTTTTTTACTTTGTATTTTACCTATTTCTTGTAACTTTGCATTTTGCTTATTTTATGTAATTTTATGTAATAATTTTATGTTATTTAAGTTTGCACAAGATGCAGATTTACCTTTATCTATATAGATAACTACGTGACAAAAACTAATCTAGATCATTATTTATTCGTTTAGCCCTCTAAGGAGCGCGTAGAACCATCACTTAGCACTGGTCATCTTGTTCCTTTTATCTTCCCAAAACTAACTCATCCTGTCGCTCTGGGCCTGTCTTCTTTCTTGCGTCCATGCGTTTTTTAGTTTCAAACTCTTAGCTGTTGGATTCTTTGATGTGAAGTTATGTGAATTTATTTCCTGCCTGTATTTAGTTCGCGTAGTTGCCAATGGTTATATGGTCTATATTGATTACTGAGAGGTCATGTTTGGTGTCTACCAGCCAGCGTACTTTGGACTGTCGGGTTCCATTGATGATGTGGAAGATTTTCTTGGTCAGGTCTTTTCCGTGCAACTGAGGAAAATCGTTCTGTCAAGGAATACAGTTCTTGTGAGCTTTTACGCATCCATATACCATCTTATACCTTAGATCCAAATATTTTTCTCAGTATCTGACGTTCTACTTTCTAAATATCATTAATGATGAAGTCTCAATTGCATAGAGTGCTTCTGGAAGGATGACTGTATGGTAGTGACGGAGTTTTGCTTTGGTAGAAAGTGATTTCTTGTTGTACATATTCCAGGTGATTGTATAGGCTTTGCGTAACTTTTCTGCACGTGTTTTGTTAGCCATTCTTTCCTTACCAGTGTTTCCAATTATTTCACCTAGGTACTTGAAGTGCTTAACTTGTATGATGTTTCCATATTTGGTTGCAAGATGTGTCATATTTGAGCTCTTAGAGTCTATGTATTGCGTTTTCTCGTAATAGATATAAAGGCCGGCCCTGATGGCGATTTCATGAAGTTCCTCGATGGCGTGTTTGGCTTCTTAAGTAGTCCGGGTGATTATTGCAAGGTCGTCAGCAGAAGCGAGGCACTTTATGTTGATTCGTTTGTCCTTTGTTCCCATATATATTCCAGGTACTTCTTTCTCCCATATTTTGATTATCTTATCTAGTACCAGGTTGAAGAGGAGTGGGGAGAATCCATCACCCTGTCTTACTCCAGTACTGATTTGAAAAGGCTCGGAGATTTCACCCATGAATTTTACTTTAGATGTTGTGCCCTACTAATCTAGATTTATAAATGTTATTGATATTATCTATATACTTACTTAGTACCTGCATAAATTATTAATTTGTTGCACTGAGATTTAGTATACAGGATTTACAAATTTAGGCTAACTAAATAAGGTTATCATACGTTTAGTGAAAATGTTATCTTTATAGATCAGAAGCCTCCTAATTTTCAGAAAATGTTTTACATTGAGAAACATAATTAAATTAAATGTTACAATAATAATTTTAATTAGTCTTTAAAATTATTCGTATATTTAACGGATATTGGTAATATAACTCTAGACCAGGGTTTCGTCATTTTTTTTGGCCAGCGGATCAGTAATATTTGTGAAAGAAATTCGCGGATCGGTACAATGTGTGAAAATATTCGTTGCCCAACAAACATCCACCATTACACCAAGATTAATGAGCTATAAGGTAATCAATACTACGTTTAATTAAAATATAATTATCTATATAGAGCAGAAGCCTTATAATTTTCTGTATAGGCTACAGCAAAGCTGCACAGTCTTCAATATCTTAATTTTCTAAATTAAAATTTTCCGATCAAATTACTATAAGGTTAGTTGGGGTATCTGGGCCACGATTTTACAACGTGGGCGTGTAGGTAATAACTTTCTACTTGCTCGCCAACCACCAATAAATAATATTGATATCCAAAATATGTGTTATTTATAACTCAATATGCAGTCTTCAAGTATTTATAATCAAATCCAAAGCTGAATTTAATTTTCATTGTATTTAAGAATTAAAGAAGAAAGCAGCCTGATGGGCCCAGTTACCCCTATAAAATGGGGCAATTGGACCATAAGGTTGGCCCTAAGGTTGGTCAAAACTTGAATTGGGGTAAGTGGGCCTGTTGGCAAACATGTAAACCCCATAAAAAACATTACTCAAGTCATTTGAACCACACCATAGTCGAGTTATCGACGATGTAAGAGAACTCCTACATAACCATTAGGTCTAAAATTAAGTCAAATTTTGGAATAACACAAATTTTGTTAAGGAAAGGTTAAATAATAATAAGAAATAATCCATTTCAAGTAAGTATTAATACAGTATAATCTATATAAGCGGTTAACAAAATCTTAACGAATGTTCGATAAGTCACTCAAATCATCAGTGAAGCTGATCCAATCTTTAAATCTAGCAGAGCTGCGTTGAATGGGCTTTGACAGTTTTCTAACTGCATCTCTTTTGGCAACGTAGGATTTGTCTTCTGTTTCAATAAATTTCTTTGTGTGAAAATGACATTTGAAATACAAGACATCATATCCTGCCGCCGAATGCTCTGTCACTTTTGCTATGTACAACCGGATTTTTTTTTTATTTCCCGTAAACTTTAACAACACCATATTCCTCCACTTGTATTGTTTTCATCTATTCACATCGTGTTCATCTATATCTTCGTCAGAATAACATAAAATCCCAACCATCGTCACTGTCATGTATAGATAACTGATCACTTTCTTCACTTGTCTCACCATCAGTATTATTACGTTTCTTCTTTTTAATTCTGTTTCTGACTTAGAAATGTTTACTTTTTCCATATCTTTCTCCTCTTGAAGTTTCTTCCTGTTCGCTTTGTCCAGATTTTCTTTGTTCTCATTTTCTTTCATTAGTAGATATTCTTTGGATGTAATAATCTCACAGTTGGTCACAAGTCTTTTACGTTTTTTACCAGCTGTTTGAAACGGTTTTTATCTTTCTTAAGCGTGTCTAATAATAGTTCTTCACAACTTTTGCGACATCTGCTGCCTACTTCCAGTGGATCTGCAATTGTGGATATACTAGCTGCGTGTAGCAGCGGAACTCCGCCGGGGAGAGCTACTCTTGTAGTGCCTTCTTGTGGCACTGTGGCTGTACGGGTAGTAACTACTTCCAGGAGTGTCTATAGGGTTAGCAGCCATTTCCGAAGGCACTGTGTCTGTTGAGTGAGTCTATTTGTTGTGGAACCGTGGAACCTATTTCTGGCGGAACAACATTTAGATTTGGGAATTTTTTCTTGTACCTCTCCAGGTCAATTGTCTTGAATCTGGGATTGCTTCTTTGTTGACTCCCCACACTTCCAAATCATAAATTCCTGTAGTCTTAAATCCATTGATTATATTTGTTCTGGGCACATCTTGAACCAGTTTGGTTAGGTTAGGTTAGATTTTTTGAAATGTGAAACAAATTCCTGTTTACGATTTTTTTTGCGTAGATTTGCTCTTTGCCATTTACACAATTGGTCTTGAGGCTTTTCAAAACTGACATATCCAGGGGTTGTAATATGTGTGTGGTATGGGGAGGTAGCTTCATAATTGTGACTTGATTTTGCTGTGCTAATATAAACAATTGAGTGGAAATATGAGTAGTATGACGTATGAATGAAGTATGATCATAGATCAACAGTACGGGCCTTTCTTCGCCTATATTTGGCAAAAACACATCACGAAACCAATTGAAAAATAATGTGGTTTCCATCCATCTTCGTGAACTTGCTGAAACTGCAGTTTTGTGATGGAACATCTTGATCAATCGAATTCTCCATGACATATTTCCCTTTAAACACACAGAGGAGTGGAAGCATTTGTCCTGTTGCAGAGCAGCATAAGAGCACTGTTGTATTTTCACGACCGGATGTACTCGTTTTGTGCTTGCTTTTTGCAACAATGGCCCCAACAACTTTGGTTTTTGACGGGTCATGACATAATGAGATTTCGTCACAATTAAAGATTCTCTCTGGTTTTCAATCAAGATTCAGCTCTTTCAAAGTTTTTGCTAAAACTTCAAAGAAGTTATACACTACCCACGGGTTGACTTGGTCGCATCTTACATGTTCAATGCTTTGCGTTTTTTTTATCGACAAGCCATGCCTACCTCTAAAAGCAATAATCCAATATAAACCTGGCCTCTGGTCTCTGAATCTACCTTGGATGTTGTTTTGCCTGATGTATAGTTGAACAAGATGCAAAACCTCGCTCCGAGATCCGAGAAAATTTTATCCATCACTTTCAAGCAGTTCACTATCTCTTCTTCTTCAGCAGCAGACAAGAAAGATTCAACACCACCACCACCCTTACCATTTCTGGAAGTGAATCATTTGCCACGTGTTCCTAGAATACGGTGTTTTAGCGTAGATCTAGGAATATTATAAAATGTAGCTGCTCCCCTGGTCATCCTATTGCCGTTCCTAATGTCATCGACGGCTGTTTCCTCTTCTGAGTAACTTAACTTACGTATGTTCTCACCATTGTCTGGGAAAAAAATAATTTAACATAGTAATTCACAAGGAAAAATATACAAAATAGGCATTAATGAAACAAAAAATAACAATTATGATGGTAGTTAATATGCTTGGGACAACTGGGACATGCCAGTGTAACTTGGTCCAAGGCGGACCCAGATACCCCAAGCACCTGGCTCACTTACCCCTTTTTAATATTTTGTGGGTAACTGGGCCACCTACTCATGCTTATAACCTAAAAAAGAATTCGTGCTGGCAATAACACTTAAAGTTTATATTATTCTTCTAATTTATGCTGAATTAACTATAATGTAGATAATACTTACTGCGAATCTGTAGATATTACATAAACTCAAGATGACACCACGTTGTTATGGATACTTTTCACTACAAAATTCAAAAAATCTTCACACGAAAGCAACAACACTGAGAGGCATGGGACAGGTTGTTAAAGGGAGAAGCCATTGTCCTTCAGTGTTGCCAACTGCGTGAAGTGAAATTTTTTTCACAAGCTTTATGGGAACAACCCATGGCCCAGTTACCCCCTGGGCCCAGATACCCCAAATTACCCTTCGGATTAGCATTGATACATGGATCGGCGGTTAAGAAATACTGGTCTAGATAACTAATCTTAAACGGTCCTTACTAAAAAAATACCCTTACTAAAAATAACCTTACTAAAAAAAAACAATTGACTTACTAAAAAACAATTGCAAAAGACATCAATGGGACGGACACGCTTAGCGTAGAAAACTAGATGATTGCTATTATAAAAAGCATGAATAAAATCTTTCGAAAAAAGGTGCAACCAAAAGATGCAATACAATATATTGGTGGTTACAAGAACTCGACTCAGCAAAAAAAAAGACGTATAAGGGAACTGGCAAAGTTCTGACATCGACCATAACAAACATAAAGAAAAAACTTGATCCGAACACAAAAAAGAGCTTAGAGATAAGTAGCAGGAAGAGAGTATGTCAGGATGTTGAGCAGTACACATGGGACTAGGACATAGGAGAACGTACCACTTACAGATAGCAAACGGAAAGAAATTGCGATAGAACTATTCCCCAGACACAATCCAAACCGCTGGGAGACCTTTGCGACAGAGGAAGAAGATTACTTCACGACAAAGGAGCTTGACGAAGCACTAAAGAGGGCAAAAGAGAAAAAAAGCCCGGACCCGGATTTGTTACCAATGTCGAAAATTAAAGAACTGTTCAAAGCCGTACCTGATAAATTGCTATAAACAATAAACAATGAATAGAGGGAAGGCAATTTCCCAGCAGTATGGAAAAAGGCGAGACTCGTTCTACCCATTTCTCGTAGATCTTCCCCTTCTTAACGCACTGGGTAAGATCTACGAGCAAATAGTTGCCGGGAGATTGAGAATGGAATAGAGGCTAAATTAAAGGATAATCAATTCGTTTTAGAATGTTGATCTGATAACGATAGAGGCTATGCAAGAGGTAATAAAAGCAGTTAGAGCTGCCAAAAAGAATGCACCAAAGCAAAGAAGACTCTCCACATAAGTTACCATCGACATCCAGAACGATTTTAACTCAGTCCCACGGCACGAGCTCATGGAAGCAGTGAAAAGAATGAATATAAGCAACATCCTCAGAAAAACGTTAGCAGCAGAATAAGAGAATTTATGTAGGTGACAAAGATAAATTAATGTTGTCTTGTGGGGTAGAGAAGGGGTCAACACCATTACTGTGGAACGAATATTATAATGCGTTCTTAAAGACTAAGATGCCCCATGGGGTTAAAAAAATCTGCTTTGTATATGATACGGCCATAGTAACATGGGCTAAGAAGAAAGTAGAACTTATATTAGACTCATTATTAACAACATCACGAAAATTAAGTTAAAGGTTGAGGAGAGCAAGACAGAATCGGTAATACTATAAGGAGGCAGGAAGTTAAAAAGTATCACTCTGAAAGCCGGGAGCACAGTAATCAAAAACCCTAAAGCGACCCTAAAATACCTAGGGGTGTAGTTAAAAAAAAATGATGATGGGGAGCATGTTACGCAAGCATAAATAGAAGTCTCAAAATCAATTTCTGTACTAATAAAACTGACTTTTAAAAACAACTAGGTTTCTGGGCCTATAAGAGGAAATGTGGGCAAAATACAATAGGCCACTTGGCAAAGGTTGGTCCAAATTTGACCAACCTTTAAAATAAAAAAAAACTGCTGCCAAGAATTTGGGGGCATCTGTCTTCAAAGTAAAAATTCTAAGCGCAGTCGCGCACTCCATCATGCTTTATGGCGCACAGATATGGGACGATACCCTTAATCACAAAATCTATAGAAACGATTGCTATAAAAATAGCATGCGCCTATTGAACTATTTCAGCGGAAGCTGTAATGGTCATCAAGGCGGTTCTTGTCAATTTTGGCGCACTGGGCTATAAACCAATTAGCGCACTAGGGCTTTTGTATGTATTATTTTGTTAAATGAAGCTTCCGTTAACCTACATTTCATTTTTAGTTAAAATACACGGAGCTTAAGGATACAACAAGATATAAGGATATAACAAGAATGGTAATGGCAATCACTAATATTTTTTATGACAAGAAATAAAAAAGATATAGCTATATATTATTTTTTATTCCCTTGTGAAATCGCAAAATTTGCGAAAATATGCGACATAAACGGTCAATTTTTTGACGGCGTTGACTTACAAGTTTGATTTTTTCACAAGTAAAAGAGACATTGAGAAAAAGGGTAATTACAGACAGACAGACAGACAGATATACGGACAACAAAGTGGACAACAAGTGATAATATAAGGGTTCCGTTTTCCTTATGAGGTATGGAACCCTAAAAACTGAATTAAAACTACAATATATGCAATCTGTAGTTCTGCAGTTCTGCATGAGTTTTAATTATAGAAATATCTTTTATTCACTGCTATTCATATGTTGTATAGACATCGGACACTTACAAAGCGATTTTAGCTATATGCATGAAAAGTGCGAGCGCGAGCCACGAAGGCTACCTAGCTCAGCGGTCTTACTCGGGGTGTGCATTCATCTTTTCCCAAATTTATTAATTGAGATATAGAGATTTAAGTATATTTAAATGTTCTTCATCGAACATAGTGATGAAGAAATTTTAAATATGCTTAAATCTCGTGGCGCTCCTTAAGTTGCGGCGCCACTGGTCTGTAGGCCAAATAGCCCATAGGGTTAGTATGGCCCTGATGGTCATGGAACTCATGTTCGAACAAAAGAAAAGGGCAACCAGGAAAACAAAGAAAAAGAAGAGATTAAAGTGTGTATAATCCAGAAATAGCAAAAGAAATGGACGCAAGACGCGGGGAAAGCAGACTATACCAAGAAACTCATCAGCGACTTAAATGCACAGCCAGGAGGCACAGTAATGTCGACTATCATCTCACTCAATTCCATGGGTGCTTCAAATCTTATCTTAAGCGTTTTAAGATTAACAACAATGGCCTCTGCCCCAAGTGTAACGTGGAGGAGACAGTACAGCACACCTTTTACACACATAAAGAAGTCGACTATATAACAAGATGGGATAGTTGGCTATAGAAAACGCTATCGAGAAGATCCCAAGGTTTAGTACCTACAGGGAGAGAGAAAAGCTCCTCCGGGCGATCCACCCTCAAGATAATAATGATCCGGAGTGGAAAATCAACATCGCCAAGTGGACTAGGAGTTTATCGGATGACACCACTGCACCCAGGCTGGTAGAGCTTCTCCCAGCCACAAAAATTAAAAAAAATAACTAATCTTATGTTAATATAGATAATTTCTATAATCAAACCACACCAAACCCAGACTCGCTTCCCCTTCATTGGAAGAAGTTGGCCAGATCATTCAAATTCTTAAGAATAATAAGGCAGCTGGGCAAAGATGCTGGAAACAATGCCGTGCGCAAGCTAACCGAGATCATCTAGGACATCTGGGAAACAGAGAAATCACCACTCTATTGGAAATCTGCTCTGCTCCATCCGCTTCACAAAAAGGGAGATTTTACGGATCTAAACAACTACCGTGGAATTTCTCTGGTCCCGGTAACATACAAGATTCTCTCGAAGACGTTATAAACAAGGGCAGAAAGTCAGTTGAATAGCCAACTGGGAGAATACCAGGAGGCTTCAGAAAGACCCGATCCTGTGTTGAACAGATCCTCAATCTTAAAACTGTACTTGCATACTCCAAGATGAGAAACCGCAAGGTGGTCGTCACCTTTTTTGATTTTCGTAAGGCCTATGATTCCATTAATAGAGAAACGCTTAACAAAGTACTCCAGGAACTAGCACTAGACAACAAAACTCGCAGACTAATCCTAGAAACTTTGACCAAGGTTTGACCAAGGTTAAATTTAGAGGCGAAATTTCAGAAAGCTTCAAAATATAAACTGGAGTGAGACAAGGAGATAGACTTTCCCCAATTTCCTTCAACTGTGTACTTGAAAAGGTTATGAGAGAATGGCGCAAGGAACTGAACACTATGGGTGCTCAGAGTGGTATCTACCTGGGACGTAGGAACGGTGGACTGGTTGTAGATTGCCTGGCCTTTGCAGATGACATGACACTGTTTACTGATTCTCATTTTCTGAGATGGCAACAATGCAGGTAAACTGCCTCAGAAAACAGGCTGCCAAAGTGGGTCTACAAGTGTCGCTGGAGAAAACAGAATTCTTCACCAACATCAGAGAAGCCAGAGAGATGTTACTAGAACAGGGAAACATCAAGAGGACTGAGAAATTTAAGTATCTCGGCGAATGGATTGAACCCAACTTATCAGAAAGAGCATCATTATTTAAGAGAGTCAGCAAGTTAGAACTAGCCTATCGGCTGACTAAGAACACTTACAATAAGAAATGCCTCTCACGCAACCTGAAACTTAAGCACTACACATCAGTCTTACGACCAGAAGCCCTATATGCCATGGAGTGTCTTTCCTTGAACCGAAAGGGTCTAATAGAGAAATTGGAAATCTGAGAGAGGAGAATCCTCAGGAAGATCCTAGGCCCGGTAAAGGAAGATGGGGAATTCCGAAGAAGGCATAACTCTGAGCTCTACGAACATATTGAGATTCTCTCTGACTGTGCAAGGAAAAGAAGGATAGCTTTCCATGGCCACGTAGCAAGATTGCCTCAAAACCGACTAACTAACCGTCTATTCACCTTCTGGCAAAACTAGAAGCTTCGTACAACTTGGTTGACAGAGACCGAGAACGATATTAAAGAACTGGGAATAACAGATCTCAAAAACAGACAGTCTGTGAGACGCCCCCTGAAGGAAGTCCGTGGATTTCAGGAAAAACCTATATGGAAAGGTACCCCCTCTACAGAAGAGAGAAAGGAGTTACATCGGCAGAAGATGCGACAATACTGGGCAAAGGTCAAAGCCCAACAGTTGAACAAGCGTGGTCCAAAATAAGCCTATTCGAAAGAAGAAGAAGAATATAGATAATTTAAATAATGACCAAACTAGATTCATCCTGAAGATAATAATGATTCCGGGGTGGAAAAACAACATCGCCAAGTGGACTAGGGCTTTAGCGGATGACACCACTGCACTTAGGTTGGTAGAGCTTCTCCCAGCCACAACAAAAAAAGATAACTAATCTTAAACTAATATAGATAATTTAAATAATGATCAAAGTAAACTAGATATGTATACCTGTGTAATAATAATTATTAATAGATAATAAAACATTGTTTCTTGCTTATTTCGGTTAATATAAGTTTGTACAAGAAACAACTACGCATTATCTGTTATCTAGAAAACCACACAACAGATGCTAATCTAGGTTAATAATTTAGTCATAGGTTATAAATATCTATGTAGTATCTGTATAGTATTACCAAGAATAATAAGATATATGGTATCAATAATACGTTCAGTTAAAATGTTATTATCTATGACAAAAGCTACTAATTTTCAGTATAGGCTTAATATTGAAACAGATAAATAAATTAAATGCTAGAATATGTTTATTTTATTTAGTCTATATAGTTAATTGTATATCTAACGATTGGTTATTAATAATATTCCAGATTATTGTTAATTGTCTAGTTAACTAATTATATACTATTATAAATATTTTGAATGTTCTGTAGGCTATATTGTAAAATCTATTGATTTCGTATTAGTTGATATACATGTAGATAAGAATTCAGAAGCTACATAATAAAAAAAAAATAATTATATAGATAGATAAAATAATTTTAATCTAAATAAATATTCGCTGACAGCTCAAACTAAACAGACAAATATAAATTCATGCAAATGTGCATATATTTATCTAGTATTGTGTAATCTTCTATTATCTGACTAGATTTCCGTGTTAGGTAGCCTAATCTAATTTTAACTGTCCAATCTAGTTTTGGACCTCGTCGAATTTGTCTAGTTTTGTAAAATCTAATCCAATTTTATTTGGCTTCTCTTATCTACGTCTTGTCTATGTTAATTTTTTCATTTAGTTTTGACTGTCGAGTCTTCTCTGTCTTATATAATCCGTTTAGATTTACTGTCTCTCATTGTTTGTTTAATGTTACCTTTCTTATGTATGTAGTCTTGTTAGTGTAGCTAGTATAGTATGTTCAATTGACATTGAAAACGATTATTGTGGCAAATCTTATCCAGAGAGACAAAACTAGTTCCTCAAGAAAATGATATAATCAAATATATATTTTCTGTAATTTCATCTATTATATAACATTACATAGATTTACAATACATTTTAAAATATTTTGTTATAATTTACGTTCTTCCGGTTCTCGCTATATAATTTTCCTACACACTTACTCAATAAAATATTCAAATGTATTCTTGGCTAACTCTATTTATCAATTACAACAAAAAACTTAATTACACTAATCTCAATTACAATCAAAGCAGCAACTTGGATATTTTTTTACATAATACTGCACGCTCTTATTCTTTAACATTTGTAGTCCAACCATCCATCTTATTCCAATTTAATATACAATGTTTTTTGTTGTTAAAATGTTTCCTCTCACTTGTGATCGTTTAGAAGGCGCAGTGCAGACGTTCCACTGGATCGACCGCCAATTACAAATTACAATGCGACTATCGAACCGGTACAAATTTTTTTTTTCATGCAAATTATAAAGCAAAAAAATGAGTAGTTGAATTAAATGATTTGGAATGGGAAAATGGCGAAAGTAAATAAACTATCTCTGCTTTGGCAAACGTTCGTTATTTTAATGGTAGGGCGGTTTTATGATGATATATAAAGTTGCTTGTAACATCACCACGACATGTTCAGTTGCATCTTCTCTTCACTACAACAACATGAAGCTTCTGGTAATAGAAACTATCTAAATTTACTAGAAACTTCTAAAATATTTTTTGCAGGTGTGCCTAGTTCTTGTGGTAGCAGTATTTGGCGAGGAGAAAAAGAAACGTGGAATTGAGTATGGTGGTGGTGGTTTTGGGGGACACGATGGAGGATTTGGGGGTGGTTTGGGAGGTCACGGAGGTGGTTTCGGAGGATTTGGCGGCGGCGGTGGAGGCGATCACGGCGGACATGTTAGCCATATCACCTTGACCAAACAAGTGCCCTACCCAGTACCACACCCAGTTCCATACCCCGTCATCAAAAAGGTACCATACCCAGTCAAGGTACCGGTCCCAGTCAAAATCGACAAGCCATATCCAGTCCACGTACCAAAACCTTACCCAGTACATGTAGACAAACCAATTCCATACAAAGTATACAAAGATGTACCAGTACATGTCCCAGTACCAGTTAAGGTCCCCGTACCTTACAAAGTGCCAGTAGCTATCCCACAACCCTACCCAGTCAAAATCCATAAGACTGTACCAGTACATATCCCAGAAACTATAATCGTCAAGAAACCAGTTCCAATCTTCATCAAGGGAGGCGGTGGTGATGGAGGGTTAGGAGGAGGATTCGGAGGTGGACATGGTGGATTCGGAGGTGGACATGGTGGATTCGGAGGTGGACACGGTGGATTCGGAGGTGGACACGGTGGATTTGATGGAGGTCATGACGGTGGATTCGGCGGAGGACACGACTTCTCTGGTTCTTATCATTGAGTTAAAGAAATATGTGATAGTTTCATCATCATCTCTGTAAATATTGTCTGCATATATCATTTTTATTGTTATTAGAAGAAGGGACACAAGTTTCGCTCGAATTTGTTCTGGAATAGCTTTGTTTATAAAGATTTTCCTTTTCAATTCTAGCGGAACTAAACCAGAACTTCTTTAGTTTTCTTCTTTGAGGATTTATTTTCTATAAGCAACTGATACTGCTCTATTCATTTATTTTTATTGTGTGATTTCCTAGTGAATCTTTTTTGTTTTTCATGTTTAAGATTTTTGTTTCTCTTTTTATTTAGTGTGTTTAGTTAAAACTGTTAACTGTTTTCCTGTTCCTGTTTCATGTTCTTGTTTGCAAAATAAATTTTATTTTAAAACATACTCAATTTATTATTCATAGTATTTAAATTATATTTATATTATTGATTAATTGAATATTGGAAAAACCATACTAATTATAGATACAATCATACAAACTTACTAAAGTAAAATATAGCTTGAATATATAAATATTTTGAACCTATTCGAAGCTCTATTATATTAAGTCTTATTAGAACTATGAACAAATCTCATGTTGAAACAACTACTACAAAATTGAAATGTACAACGAGATTTGTATGTTATTCCTAGAAGCAGTCCATTTTCATGGCACTAAGGGAGCTAGAGATATAACATTGTTTTCTAAATTCATTTCTTTCTATTTAAATTAAGTGTATAGTATAGTAGTAATAGTCCTCTGCAGACGCGTTTCGAGATCTATCTCTCAACAAAAAGAGCAAATGTTATTCCTAGAACCAGTCCAGGTCTAGGAATAACATACAAATTTCTGTTGGATAATGCAATAACCTGTGTGATATTAGCCAGAAAGTAGTTGTTTCAAAATGAGATATGTTCATAGCCCTAATAAGACTTAATATTATAGAGCTAGGCACCGGTAAATATTTTTGTATATTCAAGTTTAATTTCGCTTTAGTAAGTTTGCATTATTGATTAATATTATTTCCCATCAAAATTTATTGAACTGTAAAGAAACATTTCTCAATTTGTTTTTCTTTCTTATACTAAGTTCATGTGTAATTGGAAAAAATGTTGTTGAAGATTCTCGATAGGTCAAAGTTACGACCATTTGATGATGTATAAAAATTTGAAGAATAAACTTTATTGTTTAAACAAAATCTGAAACCAGATTTTGTTTCAGAAAAATTTCTTTGATTTGAAAATTCTAAATAAAATCATAACACATTTTTGCATTAATGCAGAAGTCGTAAAATTAACAAAAAAAAAAACGCCAACTATCAACTGGCAACTATCTTTAGCAGGACCTAACTGTATGCAACCCATATGCTTCTGGTGCCTGACAATACCGCGCAACACATTAGTGTATTTTCATAAGTTTCTAATAGTAAATTCGCATTTTTCTTGTAATTAAACTACATATTTACGGTTTTCAGATTTTCCCATTATATGTGCTATAAGACACCGCTTCTTGCCAAATTTCATGATTCTAGGTCAACGGGAAGTACCCTATAGGTTTTGATTCCCTTGTGAAATCGCAAAATATGCGACATAAACGGTCATATCTTTTAATCACGTTGAATTACAAGTTTGATTTTTTTCACAGCTGAAAGAGACCGCAGACCCGAGTATTTGATACAAATTTCAACTTGTTACCTCTACGCGTTCCTGAGAAAAATGGTCTTGACAGAGAGACAGACGGACGGACAGACGGACAGACAGACAGACGGACAACAAAGTGCTCCTATAAGGGTTCCGTTTTCGGTACGGAACCCTTAAAATGACCTTCAGAGACCTAATCAAATGTCAAATGCCAATTTCTAAGATAATTAGCCAATTATCTTATAAATAGCCAGATACTTGCCAATTTCTAAGATAAATAAGAAATGTTCCAAATGTTGTTCCTATTCCTCAAAAAAATCGCTGTGTAAAATCGGAAAGTAGATTTGTAATCGCCGCAAAATATTAGAAACAATGACTTTTAGAAGATCATCATTGTTACGATCATTTGATCTTGTATATGCTTCAAGAAAAACTTTGTAGTTTTGAGTAAAGCTGTAGGTGTTGTTGTGAAACAGCTGTGGTTTCAACAGAATGTCTTTCACTGGAGGAATCTCGATTAAATTTAAACCAATTTTCACAAGATTGTACCAGTTATGTACCTTTCAAAATCCTATCAAGTTTCAGTTGAAAATTCAATAAACTGGAGAGCAATAAATTTAGGTCACTTAACAAATTGCAAATATTTTGATGTTTTCGTGCAATTTTCTGTTTGTAAAGCTAAATACATTAAAAATTAATATACCAATAAATTTGTAGGCCAAATTAAATATTAAGTATTGAATAGGAGAGCATATTTAAAAAAGCGTTGGAGAGGGGAAATTTCGGAAGAGAGCGTTATTTATTTTAATTTCGAGGGATCTGGAATCGTTTAAGGAGGAATTGGTTAAGGATACAAATGAGATACGGAGGGACATTTAGTTGGTGTATTATGGAGGCCGTCATGCCACACACTGTCAAAGGCTTTGTTTATGTCAACGAATAGGGCAGCAGAATTATATTTACGGAGGTATGCGGTTTGTAGGTTATCGGTGAGGATATATATGGAGTGGGTGGTGGAGTGGGAAGGCTAGAATCCAAATTGATATGATGGGGATAGAGTTCATGAGCAAATTCCATAATCTATTTTTGAGGATCTGTTCTAGAATTTTTTATTGGACTAGAAGGATGGTAATGGGGCGGTAACTATTTAGGAAGGAATGATTTTGATGAGGTTTTGGTAATTATACCTTTTTTTCAACATTTGGGAAAAGATATTTTATAGAGGCAGACTTTAAACAGTTTAATTATGTGGAGATGGATATCATCGGTCAGGTTTCTAAGTAAGAATTTTTTATCTAGATCGGGGCCAGGTGCACTATTTTTACAATGGAAGAGGGTATTCTTCGTAGGTTATTTGGTCCAGGTCTGTGTTGTCATTTTTAAAGTAGTCGTTGAATCATGAGTTTACTCTGTCGAAGTTAGGTTTGTCAAACGAGGGAGAGTTAGAGTGGCTAAAACTTTTGGTAGATTGTTACGTAAATATTTATTTTTGGGAGTTCTGTACATACATATTTGAAAAATTCAAAAGTTACCATATGGTAAGGCTAGTACTTTACTGTGCAACTGGCACAAAACTATGAATATACAAAAAATAATAAATATAATGGATTTTTTCTTATTTTATTACAAAAAGATATTAGTTTACAACAATATTTAGGTATTGAGGTTTTTTGAGGCTATGGAGTGTAAAATATCACATTACATTCACTTCAAAAGCCGAAATTGCATTTATTGCACGTCGTTCTTACATCTGAGCGCATCCTTCTCCAGCACATTTTTTTATTAGGAGTATTAGTGAAAAGATGATTACGCTCATCATATCTTACTTCATCGCTAACACGATTACACGAAGCTATTTCACGAAATAGTGCATTGCTTCTGCTTTTCATACAATACTCATTTATTGCAACATCTATTGTAATATATGCACCACCACCATTTTTCCCCCTGATTAAAATTCTGTATCTTCCAATATTTTTCGCCGTTTGGTCTGTGTCTCCCATGAAATTATTATATTAGCTAGTCCTAGATTACTCTTATGAGATATGGTCTCGGAATTTGGATAACTTTATTACGTCCTCTTTAACCTTTCCTAACCTCTTTTTTAACCTCTTTACGTTGCAGATTGGATGAACACCAAATGATGTTGACGCAACAGTGACGACATTGTGAACACTAAAATTTCACCAGTTTTTCGAGCAATTATAGATTCGTAAAATCCTCTCGGCTGCTTATTTATTTGTTTTTTTTTTCTTTAAGTTGACATCCTTTGGGAATTCTGTTGTCCATTATAGTGACTTTGGCAGAATAACTATTTTCTCTCAAAAAGTTATTAAGTGGACCTGTAAATAAGTTATCCAAATAGAAGTGATACGGAAAATTCTGCTTGGTTAGTTGTGCAATCATGGTCAGTAGTGACGCAGCGGCTTTTCCAAATAACCTTTCATCTCTTTCATTGTTCGAAAATCGTTTACCTTGATAAACTTAGAAACCTACAATTAAAAACTTACAGTATTTATACACCAAAATTCATCATTCGATTCATCATTTTATCATCGATTCATGGTAATCAGTATGCTTTTCTGGAATAAAGTTTTTCAAACAATTGTCATGGAATTTTTTACCAATGCTCGAAGTTTCAATATTTTGTCCTTTTCGTCTATTTTAGTATTGACAGCACAATGAAGCTACCTCATTATCTGGAAAAATCTGTCGCGTCGCATAGCCCTACTAATTGCAGAATTATTCATGCCAGTTGTAGAAACCCAATAAAATTTCTTCCCAGGCAATAACCGCTAACAATAAGTATGTCAACAAAACATTTTAGTTCTTCGAGTAATTACCTCCAACAACATCAAAAATATTTCATTGTCTAAAAAACATTTAAACAATTCTGTAGCCGTCATATTTTTATACGCTGAATAATCACTAATAGGGAAACTCTTTGCGCTATCTATCAAGTCTCCATTTAAACACTCAATACTGCGAGTGTTCAGTTTCAGTATTACTGTCAGTCTTTTTATTGCTATTACTTTCTATTGTTTCTTCATATATAGGTTCGTCAACCACTTCAGTATTATTCTTCAGCCTTATTTCTGCTTCAGATAACAGCTATCGCCTAGCTCGGGGGTCGGCAACCGTATGCAACGGGAGAGCGAAAAGTTAAAATTTACAAAATTTACAAATTTTTAAGAGCCACTGGAAGTTTCTTTTTTTTTTAATACCACTTGCTAAGGGGAGACAGGTGCTAGTTGTCACAAAAATTACATTAACCTGTATAATATTCAAAATAAAACGGATTTATTTATTTAAAGTTTTTAATCGTAATGTTTGGTTCATCAGTCTTTATAATTCGACATAATACGAAGAAATCAACTACCGATTACATATAAAATTTAGCGAATTCGAACTTAAGTCTAGTGTGACAACTAACCCCATATTAGGGGTAAGTTGTCACAGCAAGAGGTCCATGTTGTCACACTGTATTGCTACTGCCACTCTCGTCTTCTGAAGCACAGTTTGGGCAGCAATAGAATAAAACTTTCTGGCCCCCACATTTTATATGAGCCCAGAGTTTACATTTAGTACATTGTACCCACTCTTCGTTTGGTTTGCTGGCAGACCAAGGTTCCAAACAAATCAAACAAAGTGCGTCTTCAGATGCATCCTCTTCGCTGCTGCTGATCGGTTGCTTTTTCTTTTTCCCTTGACCTTTTTTATTTTTAGGTATCTTCGGCTTTATTTTTCTTATTTTCTGTTGTTCTGCCAATTCATTTCTTATTGGAGTATCAGTCAAGATGGCACTCTTTCTTTTTCTTTTGTTCAACACAGATTTTTTTGGGGAGCTTTTGGAAATGGCCTTATGTCTTGAGGTGATAACAAAGGTACGGCAGTCACACTAGATGCATGAGGTTTCATATTGAAATCTGGAGAATTCCTTCCAATAGCTGAAGATTGAAATTGAAATTGAAATTTCGGGTTCCAAGGGAACCAGTCTGCGTGCTAGTTCTATGAGTTGCAGATGGCGTTTTTTGGACTGGTTCTGGTTGTGCCAATTCTTGGGTAGTGTTGTTGTCATTTACTTTTGACATGGTTAATTCTGGTCGATCTGTTACATAGGATGGAGCAAAATCCAACTCTGTAAAAATTGAAGGGCCATATGCCACTCACTGTGAATCCAGACATAATGTTTTGAGGTACTATGGCTTGTGGTAAACTGATTTTAACTATTGCGGAATGTCATAGATCGTCATTGTCTTACCAGGGTGGCTTTTAATCCAATTATCGCAGGCCGTGTTTACATATCTCTTTAATGGTCCATAAACACTGCGGTCCAATGGCTGTAGCTTATGAGAGCAGTGGGGCGGGAATGACAGGACTACAACTCCGTTTTCTTTACAATAATCTAAAGTCTTGATGGATAGGTGAGAACCATGATTGTCTAATAGCAATAATAATGGACGCTCAACGCTGCAACGAGTTTGCCTGACAAAATGCAAAATGAAAGCATAAAAACAGTCCGCATTCATCCATCCTGATGGGTTTGCGCTATCGACCGATCCAGTTGGTCCGTTGTTAACAAAATGGTCTTTATAATTCTTCCGGGGAAAAACGAAGAGAGGTGGTATACTATTCCCGGTAGCTGACACGGCAAGTGCCATGGTGACCAATGTGCCACGCTCGGCTGACGTTAGGGCGCCAATCTGTTTCATACCTCTTCTAGCCATAATTCTTTGCGGCTTCTGAACAGTGGTAATACCTGTTTCATATATGTTCCAGATATCACTTCCTTCAAACTTGTATTTTTCCAATACATTAGACAGATTTACAAATAACATATTGATGTTATGAGAGTTAAAACTAGTTGCTCGAGCGAGACTGGTAGCCTATGGCTTCCGGAGGCTAAGTTCTTGATGGCGACGTAGGTATGCTTTAGGACATTCTTCACCCGCCATAGAATCTCTAGTCCACGTTTCAGGAAATTTACGTTTCAAAGCAACGGCATACTGAAATGATAATTTACGGATTTCCACTGGAGTCAACCCAAAATATATATCTGCAGCCCTCTGTATATACTCTGATAACATATTCTCTTCAGCATCAGTGAACACCTGACTAATTTTTACATAGCCCACAGAAATCATCTCAGTAGAGTCACCTTTATTCTTTATTTTTTTTTTGCAATAGCGAGAGAGTGTACGATAGTTAATATTACAATCTTTGGCAACACTTCGAATAGAATTTCCAGGACCTACTGCCTTCACAGCTTGCATCATGACATCAGCAGACGTTTGGCCTCGATTAGTCTTTCTTTTGCGGTTTCTAGGCATGTTCGATAGGTATCTAAACAAAAGAACAAATAGTCTTGAGTACTTAACTATTGGGGCTAGTTGTCACAGTGACAACTAGCCCCCGACCAACTGAGACAACATGTACCTAACCCACCATTAACAATAAACAAAACAAAATTACCACAACTAATTGCAATATAAACATAACACCATTTGTATGATAAAAAGGGTCAAATTACTTATTAGAATGCACCAAAATATTGGCAAAAATTAATGCAAAGTAGTATGTAGAACAAATAATCAATTAGTATAAAATTTTACTCACTATTCAATATTTCGTATTTTTGTGTATTCACTGCGATCTGAGCGGCCGGCAGTCATGACACTTTCTGAGGTTGGTAGCACTGGGATGCGTTTGGATATTCCAACTTACGTGTATCTAAAATATGTTCCGTTAAAAATATAGACGTTGTGACAACTAGTACATGTGACAACGAGGACACCTTTCCCTTCTTATTGAATACTTACTTAAAGTAATAGCAATGCTAGCATGGCATGCCAATTTAAAAGTTAATTGACTTTTTACTTTACTTTTTATTATATTCATGCAAGAAAACGCTTGGTCGCACTAATATGTCCACCCGGAGATAGTCAGCACTCCAAATGCCAACTTTTCATCTCACTACAGCACTCTAGAAGGCTATCCCTTGTGCCGAATATGAGTGCTTCGACTCGCAGCATTTCTACTAGGACTGTCCACTTGTGCTGCGCGACGTGCATGCATTTCAACTTGCTCTTGAGTTTTGTGAGCTTGCCACTCCACAAGTCTTTTCTTTTCTGATCCAGAAATTGCATTTGAAGAGATCCAGCACCAATTCGAAATGGTTCAATGCAGATCTCATTTGTATTTGTGTTGAGAGAATATACTATACGTAAACGCGAGGGTAGTTTTGTTTGCTTTGAATTGCTCGAATCTCTTAAAAAATCCAAACTTCTGTTTTTATAGCTACGCTGAAGTAACTCGTTTAAATAACTGCATTGGTTTTTTCGTGATATTGCTTCAGATTTTTAAAATGCAGTAATTTATCGCTCTCCATGTCTTCAACAAGGGGAAGTAATTTTATTTTCGAAACAAATCACTTCTTCCACCAAGGCATATACTGGGTTTCCCTTTCCTTGCAGTTTTATATTTAGCCCATCTAATTTCATTGTGATATCTACAAGTTACATTGTTGAAGCCATTTCCTCCAAATAGGTATGGTCAAGCACAAAGCAAAATGTTTCAATACGTCACCTTTCAAAAATCATCGCACTTTATTGTGCAGAAGTAGGTCAGAATACTGGCTCCCTATATCTTTAAAGAATTGCTTATATTGCCGATGGTAGAGTGATGCTTTTGCCATGATGTGGTTAATAATCTTAGTTACCAAGTTCATGACCTCAACTATCTCGCAAGGAAATATTTTGGCACAAAACGCCTCTTGATGAATTTTGCAGTAAAACGTTAGAATGTCGTGGTTTCATTTTTCTGAAGAATCAGTGTTAACCCTCTATTTATTCCTTGCATACTACTGGCTTCATCAGCCACAATGGAAACGATTTTATTTAAAATGATTCCATAGTCTTTCAGGTATTTGTGCACAGCACCTTATATCTTCCCCACGGGTTTGCCCTGAAAGCGGTTGCAATCCTGGCAGTTCTCTTTTTTTAATCTTGCGACGACTTATACCTGACGAAAAGGGCCGGAAACTTGTGCCGCTTCTTTTATGCCGCAAGACTCATCTATAGCAAGTAATAAGACAGATGTCAGTTGAATATCTTCCACTAGAATATGTGTAACATTTGAAGACATCTGAGCTGTTCTATCTTGTACTATTTTAGCAGATAATGGAAAATCTTTGATTTTTCCTTGATTTCTGCTTTGTTTTTGAAAACATGTAACAGTTCTTCAGATGCACGTATGAAACTATCTTTGACGTACTCACCAGCCTTGAATGATTTCCCCTCTTTTTGTAATTTCTACAGATACTGCTAAGCTTCCCCGATTTACATTATTTGGATTTTTTGTTTGCGCCCAGTTACTTATAGAAATAAGTAATATAGAAGCATAGAACTTTTAAACTTTTAGACTTTTGTTTTTGTTTTTGAATCTCTTCAACAACTATTTTTTCGTGCTTTACTCGCTGAATATTTACCGACGAAATGGATATGTTTTGTAGTGAAGTGTCTCTCCAAATTTGACATATTTTTGTGTGCGAGTTTCTCGTGGCAAATGAGACAAGTCGAAAGCCTATCTAAGTTGCATATGAACGAAAACCAGTTCTAATCCCAATTGTCTTCTTCGAAAGAGAATGAGCAACGAAATGAAATTCGAATGTATACATAAATTACAGTAATAATGGAACAGTAATAATGGAATACAGTGAGATTTGTAACAGAAAATGTGAAGAAAAGTAGCAGGTGCAATAAACGAAATTAGTTTCATATAATCGATTGCAGGATTTTAAGGGTTTCTGTAATAAAATAATTAATTCTTGCTTATGGAACTGGAGAGCCGTAGTTTCACATCGAAAGGGCAGCATGTGGCTCGCGAGCCGCAGGTTGACGACCCCTGGCCTAGGTAGATTATCCGGTACAAATTCCATTTCGTCGCCAGAGTCTTCGTCAGTAAGAACATGAGCATCTGGAGGTGTATTAAATAAATCAGTAGTCACATTATCATACGAATCTACTATTTCTAATGCTTCTTCTAGAGCAAGGCCGCCTCTGAAATAATATATGTATTTACGTGCGAACTTAAGTGACTTAGAAATAAAAGTAATTGTGACTGACTATGGAAATATGTTATGGCCCCATGCAGCATACAGAGTCATTTCATGGAGTATCCTCAATTATTATTCTATGTATCAATAAAAAGCACTTGCAATTACGTTAAATATTCGCACTTACGGCAAGCGAAAATCGATTAGATCAGACATTTTAAGTTCACTTTTCATATGGTCCCAACTAATACAAAAACACAAGTGTAAAGCACACCGTTGAACACATGTCTAGCTTGTAGTGATGGGCATAATCGAAAGATTTCGATAATCGAATGATTAGTAATCGAGTGATTTCTATAATCGAATGATTTCATAATCGAATGATCTCTCGATTTACCCTAAAAAATATTTTTATCAGTTATTATTGCATGTAGCTGTAATATTACCTGTAGAATGCAATTTATGTAAATTAAGCCAGTTTCGTTAATAATTTGACGCATTTTCGGATAGTTTTGCCGGAAGTTAACGCGTATAGAGAGAATATTGCATTTTTGCAACACTATTACAATCCTAGTAATTTATAATTGTAATATAAAAATATTATAAATGCATGTGCCTCTATAGAGAGGTTTCAACATTTCCAGCGGCTGTTTCTCCTAAACAAACGTTTGGGCATTTTATAAACAAACGTGAGATGAAGAAAAATGTAAAGAAATCTTTAATAATCGTATTCCATCGTTAGCATATTTTATGGCAGTAAAATAAATAAATTTAAATAATATTGGATTCTAAATATGATCCATAATACCATAATACCATATCCATATCCATAATATCATATTTTGGTGATTAATTCAATTTTGTTACTTTATCACCAACCTTTTGTTAAAAAATTCAAACTAAAACTTGTTAGAAAGTTTTAAAATAGTGTGACCCATCACTGCTTAAAAGATTCTACTTCAAAAACTAGAATTTGTTTCCTCATTCTCAAACAAAAAACCTGTAACAAAGGTATTAGTGATGGCGCCTGCAGATTCCGAATAGTAAAGTCATTCGATTGCGCATCTCGACACTGCCGATGACTACTAACGCCAGATTCCGCTTTGCCAGTCCGAATGAACATTCGTAACTGGATACGAAGTAATTCGTCTATGCGCATCTCGGCATTGCCGACGAATACTAACGCCCAACTCCGAATTCCCAGTTTTCATAAATAGATACGAAAGCACGAACTCCAGCCGAATACTAAAATATTTCGATTATGCGCATCTCGGCACAGCCGACGACTACTAACGGCTGATTTCGATTCTCAACTCCCGAGTGATCATTCGTAACTCATGCGCATGAGTGATAATCGAGTATTCGAATGAACCAGAATAATTCGAATGATTCAGTTCTAGTCCGAGTGATCATTCATCACTCGTCCGCACGTGTAGTAATCGAGAACTCGAATGATTTAGAATAATACTAGCTTGTGATAATAGGAAAACATTTGAAGCGCCATCTGGCATAAAAGACTTTATTAATAAATCTGGAAACCTGTTATATTATATTAATCATTAGTATATACATCACTCTTCAATAATTTGACGATTTATAAAAGAAACCTACTAGAACTTATGAATAAACAGAAAAAAAAATCTAAAACAGATCTGAACCTAGTAATACAATAATATGTACCCATTGAACATCTTTGGTAAACAATGGCAAGGAGCCTAGCAACCGGAAAGAGTGGGGAGGACAGGACTCCTTAGTCGTAAAGTAGTAGTCTTAGTAGTAAAGGCGACCTGTCTAGGGATGACAACCCCGAATAATAAGCCTCCCAATCCAACAACTTGGGTAGTATCCTTAACAGTGGCGAACCACTGTCCCACGCAGAATATTCTTTAACTGAGCATGAAGGAAAATTTCGCTAAATGCACTACCCCAGGTGGTATCCAATCCACCGTAACCTATGGTGACGTTAGCGCACCTTCGGATTCTGGGGAGACCGCAACAATATGCTTTAAGGATGAGTCGGAGCATCCTAAAATCACCTGACGTAAATTCAAACCAACGCTTCTCGCAACATTTAACCATGCCAACCATGCCAACTCACTGCTAAAAGTGGGTAAACTTAAACATTTGACTGATTCACTAACACGACACAACATAATACTGACAGCAGTACAGGAAACCAGACTTACGGACGAACATGCCTTCGAGTCCCAAGGCTACAGAATCCTCAAAGGAAAAGTGGGTTAGCGTTTAATGAAGAACGTACCCCACTTAGGTACAGGATTTATAATCAGTCACAGGATACTGGATTCAGTTACCGACTTTACCTCCCCGAGCAGTCGTGTATCCTTCCTCTCTCTATCAAATGCGCAAACAAGGGCTACAGTATAGTCAATGTACATGCCCCAATCAACCAGGATTTCCCAGAATTCTGGGAAAACTTAGAAAATATTATCTCTAAACTTCCAGAGAGGCACACTGTCATACTGCTTGGTGACATCAATGCCCAATTGGGAAAAGAGAAAAAATACAGAAACATATTGGGCAATTATCCGGAGCACCAGCGAATCAAACGCAACGGAGTACGATTGGTGGATCTGTGTAGGACTTTTGGGTTCCTCGTGAAGTCTACAGCTTTCAAACACTAGCCAAGAAAGCAGAAGACTTGGATTTCATCTAATACCAACCTGGGTGAATTCCAGATAGATCATGTGGGCCACATGATCTATCTGGAATTCACCCAGGTTTTTCACGAAAAATCTCAAAAGGAAATACAAAACGTGAAGGTACTAACAAGCGCCAATCTGGACTCAGACCACTACCTCTCAAAGATCAAAATAAGACCTAGTAACACAAGATTACACAGAACCTCCAAAGTGGTAAGATTTGACGTAAAGCGACTCAAGAACTGTCAAGAAGTAAGTCAAGGACTGAACAATACATATTTAGACAGCTGCGATCAACTGAAGGAGACTCTTGTCAAGGCGGCCTATGAACTCGCCCCTCTCGCTAGAAGAAGGAAGCATCCGTGGTGAACTGACGACTGTGACATTGCAATAGCCCAAAGACAGACAGCCTGGGTGATGTGGAATTCTATAAAGACTAAGAAAAATTGGCATACATTTTTGGAACATAGAAAGGTTATAGCCAAGATAATTCGAGGAACCAAACAAACCTTCACACAAAACCAACTAACCCAAATCGAAGAGAGCTTTGCTAAGAATAACTCCAAAGACTTCTTTGGAACCTTCAAGCAAACACTCAGAAAATACGCTCCGCCAAGCGTCCACTTCAGAGACTCAGAAGGCAAACTGGCTTATAACGACAAGAACAATTTCCACCTTTTGGCTCAGTACTTCAAAAATCTACTCAACTGTGACCCACCCAGAGAAGACTTCGACTATAAACAAACATAGCTAACCCGGACTCGCTGCCCCCTTGATTGGAAGATGTTGGCCAGATCATCAACTTGTTAAGAATAATAAGGCAGCTGGCGAGGAATCTATCGCTGCTGAACTGGGAAACAGAGAAATTACCACCCAACTGGAAATCTGTTCTGATCCATCCGCTTCACGAAAAGGGAGATTTTACTGATCTACCGTGGAATTTCTCTTGTCCCGGTAACATACAAGACTCTCTCGAATGCGTTACAAACAAAGGCAGAAAAACATTCAGATAGTCAACTGGGAGAATACCAGGGGGCTTCAGGAAGACCCGATCCTGTGTTGAACAGATCCGCAATCTTAAAACTGTACTTGTATACACCAAGATGAGAAACCGCAAGATGGTCGTCACCTTTGTTGATTTTAGGAAGGCCTACGATTCCATTGATAGAGATACGCTTAACAAAGTACTCCACGAACTAGGGCTAGACAACCAAACCCGCAGACTCATCCTAGATACTTTAACCCATTCCAAGGTTAAATTTAGAGGCGAGATTTTAGAAAGCTTCGAAATAAAAACTGGAGTGAGACAAGGAAAAGGACTTTCCCCACTTCTCTTCAACTGTGTCCTTGAAAAGGTTATGAGAGAATGGCGCAAGGAACTGACCAATTTGGGTGCTCAGAGCGGTATCTACCTGGGACGTTAGAACGAGAGACTGGCACTATTTGCTAATTCTCTTGGGATGGCAACAATGCAGGTAAATATCCTCAGAAAACAGGCTGCCAAAGTGAGTCTCCAAGTGTCGCTGGAAAAAACAGAATTCTTCACCAACATCAGAGAAGCAAACAGAGAGATGTTACTAGAGCAGGGAAACATCAAAAGGACTGAGAAATTTAAGTATTTCGGCGAATGGATTGAACGCAACTTATCAGAAAGAGCATCATCGTCCAAGAGAGTCAACAAGTTAGAACTAGCCTATCGACTGTCTAAGAACACATACAACAAGAAATACCTGTCACGCAACCTGAAACTTAACCGCTACACATCAGTCTTACGTAAAGTAGCCCTATATGATATGGAGTGTCTTTCCTTGAACCGAAGAGGTCTGGTAGAGAAACTCGAAATCAGAGAGAGGAGAATCGTCAGGAAGATCCTAGGCCCGGTAAACGAAGATAGGGAATTCCGAAGGCGGCATAACTCTGTGCTCTACGAACATATTTGGATGCTCTCTGAATGTGCAAGGAAAAGAAGGGTGGCTTCCTATGGCCACGTTGCAAGAACCAACCGTCTGTTCACCTTCTGGCAAAACATGAAGGTTCGTACCACTTGGTTGACAGAAACCGAGAAGGATATTAAAGAACTGGGAATAACAGATCTCCAGAAGAGACACTCTGTGAGACGCACCCTGAAGGAAGTCCGTGGATTTCATGAAAAACCCCGACGGAAAGGTACCCCCCTGGATAGAAGAGAAAAAAGAAGTTACACCGACAGATGCGACAAATCTGGGCAAAGATCAAAGCCCAACAGTTGAACAAGCGTGATCCAAAGTAGGCCAATTCGAGACAAGAACAAAATATAACAATAATTATTAATAACGTTAATAGCGACGAGGCAGACTTTCAATTAAATTAAGAATCGAATTTTGGTTAATGTTATTCCATTCCTACGATAGCAACTCTCTTAGCTCCTGAGCAGTTTTGGAGCTGGTGTATGCCTTCGGATACGTCGTCCAAACTCATCCCGGACATGTTCGATGGGATTCATGTCTGTACTGAGTGCTGGCCATGCAAACGGCCTAATTCCCAGCTCGTCCAGATATTCTCTGATAACTCTGGCTGTTTGAGGTTTTGCAGTCTCTTACATGAAAATGCCATGATCATCCATAGTGATCATGAAAGGCATAACATGTTCGTCTAGAACTTGCGTAATGTATATTTGAGCTATCAGAGAACCATTCTGTGTGAAGACCAACTCAGTTCGTGCTCGTGAAGAAATTCCTGCCCAAACCATAACCGAGCCACCTCCAAATGGAAATCGCTTGTCAATTCAAACTGGAGCATATCTTTCTCCGGGTCTTCTCCATACTCGTCGACGTCCATCTAGCCCAGTGAGGCAGAACGCGTTTCATCTGAAAATAGGACGTTGCTTCAGCCATCATTATTCCATGCCAAGTGATTTCTGGCACAAGCCAATCTTGCAATTCGATGCCGCATTGTAATGGTAGACCTGTAGCTATCCTTCTACAAGATAATCCAGCAGCATGAAACCTTCTATCCTAACCTAACCTAACAGTCCATTCACTAACAATGACATGTCTATTTTCTTGAAGTTGATTTCGTATCATAACCGCTGAATATGTTCTATTTCACAAACTTACGGACACCAAAAAGCATCTCGTTGGTTGGTGACTCGTTTTCACCCGGATCCGGGTCTTCCTCTTAGGCCAATCTTAGATACAATTTGCGTGACCTAAATTGTTTGCTCGCCAGTGTATATTCCAAAATTTCCAAAAAAACTATTCTTTATAAATAATACTATAATATTAAAAAAAAAATCACAGCCCAAAATCCAAAACAAATTTGAATTTTTAAACCTTTCAAGATGTTAAACATTGATTATATCCCAAAATGTAACCAGTTTTGGATTATTAGCACAGTTTTGCCCAATTCACCTTAAATATTCCCTCAAAATAATTCTCAACTGAAAACCCAGAATAAATTTGAATTTTTAATCGCTGCAAGTTGTAAATTAATTCTTAGAACAGAAATCATCAAATTTAACTTTAAGAATCTTAATTACTTTAAACAAATTGAAAAAGTTACAACATTTTTGCTTTAAAAATCTTAGCAAATATATGAAAATACTACATCTAAACTCTAAAGAATTTTTTAGAAGACAAATCTTCTTCTCTTATAACTCGTGACTTATAGGACTAACTCCTGGCACGAATGACGAATGTTAGAACCTTGGCCTGTAGTTAATTACAACTTTGGCCAAGTTATAATTAAATACTACATTACAATTACATATTAATATACAATTAAATATAACAGATTTGACTGTTCACAAAGCTTTGATTAATTATAATATTCACGTTATTTACTCATTTTAACTAGAAAACTCTTCAATCAATATTAATATAAAACTCTTCAATCAAAGTCATGTCCTTTTTAAATGGGTAACATTTTTGTCATCTACTTAAAAGGCCTTCTTTCAAATTTTTCAAAAGTTTAAAAACTCTTTTGTCAAGAGAATGTTATTACAAACTAATAATAATGATGAATAAGTATAATTTGAATACTAAATAAAAAACAGTCAATTTATATTGTCGAATAAAAGTTTTACCCTTCACAACTCATTTACTATCTAACATTCTAAAAATTCGCCATTCACCAAACAAACCAAAAGCAAAATCTGTAAAACCCACCGGCAAAAAACAAAAACCTACTGAATCATGTCGCTAGTCAGCTTAACCATTACAGTAGACGGAAGCGCACATGACTGAAAAACAAATAATAATGAAAAAAAAAACTTTAAATGCTACATAGTTGCAACTATCTCTTTCCATTCAATATCCGTTTACCAATCCAAACTGAAACAAGATACGTCTACCGCAATGCAATTGCAAATTAAGGGAAGTTTTATATTACAAAACGAATCATTCAAAGAAAGTTTAGCAAGTATAAAATGATTTAGAAATTATTATTTATCATTGTCTACTTCCACACTTCATCTAGTAAACATGAAAATCTTTGTAAGTCCTATAAACCACTTAAGTCCTTTAGTGAATACTGTTAGTGCAGTAAATTAATTGTTGGTGTTTTTCTCTTCCTTTTCAGATTATATTAACTTTTGCTTTCTTGGCGTATGCAGAGGAAAGTGAAAAGCAAATAGTGAAAAGAGGCTTAGACGGCTTCGGCGGCTTTGGCCACTCTTCTCACAGTTTCAACCACGTCCAAACCATCAAGGTACCATACCCAGTTCCGCACCCAGTTCCATACCCAGTGATCAAAAGGGTACCATACCCCATAAAGGTCCCAGTGCATATTCCCATCAACCGTCCATACCCAGTCCACATCCCCAAACCATACCCAGTCACAGTGGAAAAACCATACCCAGTAACCGTTGAAAAACCCGTGCCTTACAAGGTTCCTGTACCTTATAAGGTTCCTGTAGCTGTACCTCACCCAGTTGTTGTCCCTAAACCATACCCAGTTACAATTAACAAACCTTATCCGGTTAAAATTCCATATCCGGTTATTATTGAGAAACCTGTTTATCACGGTGGATTCGGTGGACATGGATTTGGAGGACATGGATTTGATCATGGGTTTGGACATTAAGTTTAATTAGTCAGTGTTGTCTTAACGTTAAGTGTTAAATATATTGTTAAAGGTGATTGTTATGTTGTTGAGAAAATGAAAATTGAAAGTTGTATTTGAATTTATTTAGCGCAAATATATTGTTGTTTTGTAAATAACGGTTATTCTATTTCGTGTTTTGATTAATGTTTTTTTGTTTTTTTTTTTTAACCGTAAAAAATCGTACGTGAAATGTAAATGTAAACATTTGCTACGTTATTTTCTTCTTCTTTATTAAATAAGAGGGATAAAATTATACGATTTTAGCAAAAACAAACAACATTATTTAAATTATGTGTGATATCACGTTGATTTATTCGATATTCTTGATTAAATTAATCAAATACCATATTCGATATTCTTCATTAAATTAATCAAATACCAATCAAACTAATACTTACATGACAGAAAGACATTAAATACAATAATTCCACTAATCGAATATAATATAAGTTTAAAATTTAAAACAAAACGTCATTTACACTAGTATAAATAGTAAAAATAAATTGTAAATGCAATTACATTGGAAATACAAACAAAACACAAACAAGGAAGACAAACAGGATTTGAATTTGACTTTTAGACTGGACTAGAAGAACAAGACTGAGCGGACAAGACTTGACAAACAATACTAAACACAGATCATTAGACTTAAATGACAATGCAGTTATGACTGAAAAAGCAAGAATAGACAGAGAAGATTATAAAAATAAAAACAATTTTGGACAGACAACACAAAACAAAAACAAAACTCTACAAACAGACTAGACAAACAGGATAGACGTGACAGACAAGATTTCTTTTGTCTATCAGTCTTGTATATCTAGTCTTGTCTGTCCAGATTTGTCTGTCCAGTCTTGTCTGTCTAGGCTTGTCTGTGTTAAGATTTGAATCCTGAGCGCTTTCTGACTCTCGTACGTGCGTGTGTCGTAAGTTGACTACCTACGACAACATGCGCGAAGGTGAGTTTGAGTGACGTAGTAGAACAGTTACCGCGCAGATCCGTAATGATAGCGTACGTGAGAGGTTTTCATATACTCTACCAAATTTGTTTAAGTTTAGTTATCTGTATAGTTAAGTTTAAGTATTTTTTGTTGTTGTCTTTCTCTCAAGCCACTATCCACTTCACGGATTCATGCGTTCAACAGGTTATGGAACCAGACACGACTGTGAAGTGAATAAAAAGGACATAGACAATAATAGCGGAGAATCTCGATTTACGGAGTTGGGTGAATTTTAACGGTCCAAATTTCTAAGCGTGGAAATTTCAAATGCGAACCATTTTCGTCGCGAATGACATTCTCGGTGTTCTCGGTGAGAAACCCAAGCTAAGGCCCTAGAAGAAATGTGATGCCGAAGCCATGCTTATGTCATCATCAATGGACGCCGCTCAGCGTAACCACTTGCTTACATGTGAGAGCTATTGCTATGTGTTGCTAATAAACTTTTGTCCTTGCATGAACAACGCAGTGAGTCAAGCAAACTTTTATTGATACCACGCCCACGAAAGAAGTAAATATGGCGAAAGAGGTAAATTTATGCACTTTATTAGTTTATGTAAAATAATAAAACACTTTTTTATTTAGCAAAATACATGTCAATATATACAAATAAATGAAAAATAATGACGTGGATGTCATTATTATAATCGTGTGTAAAACTATCCCAATCGTAAATCCAATGTAAATCAAATGGACTTTCATTACTAAACGATTTCTGTTTGTTGTTACTGTGGTAACAACTCGCATCACTAAACAAAAAATATAGACGTAGAGAAAATAATTTTTCTGACGTATATTAAAATTAATTTAATTTATATTACGTTGAATCCAGAAGTCTCGGTCCCTCAGATTGGATTACTAACCTAACCATAGAATCTAGATTAAATCTAATGTTTAACCTAGATTACATCGACAACGCGACAAATAATATTCCCCTCACAGTGCCCTTTTACTAGTTAGCAATTTTTGCCACGGAGCGGCTGATCTTTCTAACCTTATTGTGTCAGTGATTTGAATTATTTTGGCTGTCAAAATAACAATTTTTCAATATTATCGGTAAGAAATAATTATTTTTTTTGTAGATTTAACAGTATTTGAACATGCTTCATAGATAAAATAATGTATGATACACGTATGTGTAAAGCTTTTGTACATGAGTTTCGAAGCTTCGCAATGAGTTCTTCTTCACACACTTGTATTATAAACTACCATTTTGGGATCAAAAACGCTTTTAATACACAAAATGATTCTCTTTTTTCTTTTGTGAAAAATATGTTTTTCTTTCTTTATATTTTGAAAAGGCGAGATGCAAAATGTCTGTTTTACATTATATGTACGTAAAGTAACTTTTTTATTAGAAATTACACACACAGTCTTTTTATTCTCTTCAATCACACAATATTTATCAAACCGTTCTGTTTGGTATGATCTGGGATTTGAATCGTTTGTACCGGAGCCACATTACAAGTTTACAACTAAAAACATATTTAAGACACAATAATTTCAAAAGAAAGTTATTGATATATTTAATACCTCTGTGGTTGAGAAACTTTAATAAGACAATAATAAAAGTGTTGTGTTATTTAACATTTCTAAAATTTCTAAAATCAATGCCTGGGTGATTTAAAGAGCCTGTGCGAGTCAGTGTCTGACCCGCGGGTCATAGGTTCGCCATCACTGGCATTGTACATGGAACGTATTATGCTTTCATCCATTGTTTTTTCATTTAAACTATAGCGAAGTAGGCACTACTTACCTTCTTACAAACCTTATCTATGTGATAATTCCAAGTAAGTTTGGAGTCGATATATAATCCAAGAAAATTCGTATTGGAAGACAGTATTAGATGTTCATTGTTTATCTTTATACAGCCGTCAGGTGGCAATTTCCATCTTTCAGAGAAATATATACCTTCAGTTTGATTTTTACTGTTTAAAATTACCATGTCGTTAATAGTATGTTCGGCTTTTGATCCTAGATGGTATAAGCTTTCACTAGGTAATATAAGTCTGTTAATAGTGTCATCTGCAGATTTTTCAATGTATACATTGCGTCAAATCATATACAAATAGCAAGAAAGGTAGTGGACCCAAAACTGACCCCTGCGGAACCCTCAAAGTTAGATCTTTCACGTCAGATTTATGACCATTTACTTAAACAATTAAGGAGCGTCCCGTTAGAAAAGAATGAATCATATTGGATATGGTTGCCCTGAATCCATATGTTTTAATTTTCTTTAGTATAAACTTTGCATAAACTGTATCAACAGCTTTCGAAAAAATCGAAATACTAACCCAAAACATGGTTACCTTCATTCAGTTCTTGCATAACATGTTTATAAAAATCACAAGTAGCTGATTCAAATCTTTTTTTTTGGCGCGAAACCTATGTTGACATCTCCATATAATATTGTGATTTTTAATATAATCCATTATGTTATTGGAAATAAGTCGTTAATAGTATATTACGTAACGAGAGTTGTAAGAAGCATATTACGAACAGTTAATAACAGTTAGTAATTCCGCGAGTACGTAATTGCCTTACAACTCGAGTTATGCACTATAGTTTATCTACGACCACACTACTTTGTTTCTGTTTAATAAGAAAAATATGTTTCATGTAAGAAATGTATTTCTTATTCGGTACATTATTTAACATTACAGTAAACAAACAGTTGTATTTTCATATATAATTGTTACACGACATTATTTAACTTGATAGAAATGAAAAGAAATACATTATTAATGGTTACATACCTTATTATTTAGTACTTATTTGGGTTAAACTGGAATAAGAGTGCTCATAGATATAGGAGTTAGATTAGATTAGTTTGAATTCTGACACGGGGGGCGCTGAACGTATGAGCATGTAGTAGCAGCTCTCAACCAATCAACGAATCGTAAACTAAGCGCACGTGTGTATTATCAATCATAACTTATCATTAATCGCGGACTATTACATACGTGTGTGTTATGATGTATTTACATAGTCCACGAACTATACAATAATGGGCATTTACAATAGTGGTCGTAGATAAAATATTTTTGAAAGGTGGACAGAATGGCAATAGGTCGAGTTGGTGATGTCAGTTTGATCAGACTTTTTATGCAGTGGTACAACCAAAGCTACTTTTAAACGTAGATGGATAAATGTCAAGTTCCAGTGACTTATTATATAAATGAAGTGGTCGTGCCTTCAGGATATCGTAAATATTTTTTTTTGTGTTTAAAGACAATCCATCAATTCCGGACGAGTTTTTAGTTACCATGCCACAGATTACATTACAAAGGTGAACAGATTCTATGAGGGAAAAAAAGAATGAAGAAGAAATACTAGTTTTAGAAATAGTACAACGATTAGCCAAATGTGTTGAAAAGTGGCTCCGTACAATACTTTCAGCAATTTGCAGTTGCACTCTCAGCGGACAAAGCCGGCTTACGCTAAGTACCAAAAGTCAAAATAATTAATTGTTAACACTACTGTGAATGACAGATTAGTTCTGTCGAACCAGTACACGTCTAACGCTCAATCCGAACGGACGTCTGTCGCGATACTGTGTGCACGAGAGTATTGAAGTGAATTATATTAATTAGTTTTGAGAAGAATTAATAGTAATTTTAAAATGCCAAGAGATCTAAGATCAAACAGTACATCCGATAAATGTCATGAACAGGTTATTACGTACATGAATAGTACTGAGTTTGCAGATATTATTAGGCAAATAATACAGAAAGAAGTTGTGCCACTAAAAAAGCAGATTACTGAACTTAAAAACGAAGTACAACTCTTCAAATCTGAAAATAAACAGCTAATTGATATAATAAACACATGGCAATCAAAACCCTCAGAGCTAAATTATAATATTAAAAGAAAAGAAAGAATTCGAAATTATCGCCGATAGAGCCACCGCAGATAAAATCACCGGCGATAAGTCCAGCGATGATAAATCTTTACCTTGGAGCAATACGCCAAGTCGCACCGAGCAGAAAAAACCAAAACAAAATAATAGATCGACCGAAAACGCAGAACCAATTCTAAATAAAACAAACAACGAGGATTGGCAAACTCAACATAAATTCAACAATAAGAGAAGAAGATCACGCAATAATGGCATTATAATAGGATCCAACTCAGAAAATAAAGGGATTAGGGCAGTAACCAGATACGCCTATTTACATGTGTCCAGATTAGAACCGCAAACAACGGAAGATGATGTAATTGAATATCTGAGAAGTAAAAACTTTGAATCGGCTGTTTGCAAAAAAATGATATCAAATAGGCCAGAAGAATATGCTTCATTTAAAGTGACGGTACCATTAGATCAGCTAGATGAAGCAAAAAAACCTAATTTGTGGCCACAAAATACCTATGTAAACCGTTTTTTCCTTTTTCTGGAACAGAGCAACACACAAAAATAATACCCAATGCAGCAAATACAAATATGTTAATATACCTAAATATTCAATCTATCCGCAATAAAATATGCCAGCTATAAGTAACAACTGCAGATAAAAAACCCTTCTTCATCTGTCTGGCTGAAACATGGGCATCAACTGAAAATATTACCTCACTCCATATAAGTGATTACCAGTTGGTCAGTCATTTCAGCAGAGTCTACTCAACAGGTGGATGTGTAGCTATATTCGCAAGCGTTCCCACTCTTACAAATGGTTATGTTGAAAAACTAGATCTAGAAAACTCAGCTATAGAAAAGAAAATAGAGGTATGTGGAATAGAGGTGAATATAAAAGGTATACATTTGTTAATAATAAATATTTATATAGGCCACCGTTAGGATGTATAGGTACTTTCATGGCATCATTAGACAATATTTTACACGACATGACATATGCAAGAAATAATATGCAAGTCATCTTAATTGGAGACTTCAATATTAATTTTGCAATTAATAAAAGGGAAACACACAATATCAACAACTTATTAGAGGCATTATAATATTATTGAAAAGGAGGCAACACCAGAGATGAAAGAATTCGAAATTATCGCCGATAAAGCCTCCGCAGATAAACCACCGCCGATAAATCCAGCGATGATAAATCTTTACCTTGGAGCGAAACGCTAAGTCGCACCGAGCAGAAAAAACCAAAACAAAACAATAGGTCGACCGAAAACGCAGAACCAAGTATTTCTGTATTATTTGCCTAATGGCATGGGTGAATATATAAAAGAATACACAAGAATAACGACCAAAACTAGAATAGACAATATTTTTGCTACACAGGGTCTTGAGCTAAAGACCTCAGGAGAAGATACCCCCATGTCTGATCATAGACTATTAAAATTGAGCACCTTAAACTAAAAATTACGGGGACAAAACCACATACTAATAAGGAATTTCTCGCTACCACATAAAACGCGTTTTGCCGAACATCTCCGAAGAAATATGGGACGACGTCTTCCAAAATACCAGCTGCAATACTAGCGGCTTTATCATATGCATCCAATATCATTTCTTCAACTGCTTTCTGATGATAAAAACCAAAATTAAAATGAAAACATGGGTTACTGAAGACGTGAGAAGATCTGCTACACAACTAAAAAAACATGTTTATACTACAAAAAAATATCCAGAATTAAGAAGTCACTATACTAAACAAAAAGGTATACACAATAATTTAATCAAGTCCACTAAACAATCTTTTTTTAGTCGAAAGATACTAGAAGCTCCAAATAGGTCCAAACCCGTGTGGAATATCATACAGGAGCAGACGAATAAATCCAAACCATCCGGGATCATTTAAATAATAGATAGTAATAACAAGGTTACAGCACCTGAAGATATAGCCAACAGTTTTAACAGTTATTTCGAGCAAGCGCCCAAAGCAATCGTAGAAAATATTACTTCAACAAATATATCGAATGACCATATGGAATTTATAGAAAAAACTATGTACTTACAAGATTCCACTGAAAACGAAATACTGGATATAATAATATCATTAAAATATAAAACCACTAGAGGACCAGATGAAGTTCCTGGGAATATAATCAAGGAGTTCAAACATTTATTAGTCGAACCTATTACAAATATAATAACGCCTCATTAACCGAGGAACAATTTCCAGAGGTATTAAAAATAGGTAAAATCATGCCAGTTTTCAAGAAAGGTGATAAAATGGAAATGCATAATTATAGACCAATCCTCATCATACCAATTCTATGAAAAATAATCGAATATGCTATGCTAATAAGAATGACTACTTTTATTGGAAAATATAATCTAATTCCACAGCAACATGGGTTTTGCAAAGGCAAATCTACCACAACCGCCCTAGTAGAATTTCACAGCAAACTAATTTACGAGGTAGATAATGGGAAAAATCCCATTGGAATATTGCCTCACCAAGGCCTTCGACTGTGTTTCCCATAACAGATTAATAAAATAAATAAACTACATAATTATGGAATCAGAGGGAAAGTTTCGAGATGATTCAATCTTACCTCTCAAACCGAAAACAGTACGTTTCTGTGAGGAGTGGTAATGTAGTTGGCTAGTCCGACATTTTAACTACAAATATTGGGGCGCCCAAGGAAACATTCAGACGCCAACGTTGTTTCTATTATACACTGCTGACCTGATAAACTATGTGAAAGGGCCGCATTGCACATTATACGCCGATGATGCAAGCTTTATTGTGTCGGGGAACAACATCGTCTAGAATACGGATCAGGCGAAGGTACTGCTAGAATCTCTAAATAAATGATTCTCCGAAAATACTCTACACTTCAACAAAAGCAAAACAGAGTATGTAGTATTCAAAACACCAAGAAGTACGTATGTTACAGATCTAGACCTAGAAATACAAAACTACAAAATCAATATAACCAAGCATGCCAAGTTTCTGGGTATTTATTTAGAGGAGCACCTTCGCTGGGAAACTACCACACAAAATATCTGTTCGGCACTACATAAGAAGGCTTATCAAACAACTATTCTGAGGAAACTACTAAACAGAGAAGTTGTTCTAAAGTGGTATTATGCAGAAGTGCAGTAAGTCATTGCTGTCCTACGGCATTATACTATGGGGAGCTTCGTCACAAATCAAATACATACAAATTGCACAGAAGAGAGTTATTAGAAATATCATTGGGTTAAAATGTACAGAATCCTGTAAACCTCACTTCAAAAAACTCTAACAGTTGTTAGTCTATATATCCTGGAAACCACTATGTACATACACAAATCGCGAAGCAGTTTCCAAAAAAATGAAGACAAACATAATTACAATGCAAGAAGTAAACATCTTCTCTGTACAGAAAAAAGAAACTTAGCCCTGTGTAGCCAAGGGATAGAAAATAAAGGGATCCATATCTACAATAAGCTTCCAACATACTTTAGAAATGAAACCTCCTACAAAAAAATTCGTAAGGTAATTCGTAAGATTTACTAGTAGCAAATCCAGTATATTCTGTTGATGATTTTTTTGCTGTTGTAACTTGTATTAAATCCTATAGATACTTGTATCTCGTTTGGAAATAAAGATTTTGCATTTGAATTTGAACCGATATACTTTAGCAATTATATCAAAAAAAGCAATTGTTGAAAATTTTGCTACAATTTTTTTGGCCGCATGTTAGTTCGTAATAATACTATTATTGACTTTTAAGGATATTCTTTTGTTTATGATTATCTTGCCAAAGAAAAATTTAAAAAACTGTAAACTGCCACAATAAAAGCGTTGCTGAGCGTTAAGGAAAATTAGAAAAATGGAATTTCTTCCGACTTACGCAGGTTCATATCCACACTGGCAAAATTTTCCTGAGCGAGCGCACAAAAAAAAATTCCATGCGTTGTTTTCAGGGAGGAATAAAATTAATGATTCGTAGTTTTGTCTATATTGTGCTTCACATAAGTATTGTGCATTATATTTTTTCTTATTATCTAATATATAGTGAAGTGAGACAGTTAACAAAAAATAAATATTGAAAATTTCTTAAAATTAATCTAAAAATTACTCTAGAAATATTTTAAAAATCATGCGTTTATAAGCAGATAATTTGCATAATATAGTTGTTACTATTTTAAGATATAGAAATACAAATAATTTATAAAAAAACTATTTAATTTTCAAATATAAACGCACAAACTAATATATGTAATACAATCTAAAATATAACTAGTTATGGATCGGAGGGTATCTTGTTGACCTGTCAAAAGCATTTGACTGCGTCCCACACCATGCACTATTACAGAAGCTGCACTATTACAGAACGCATATGGTATAAGAGGGAAAACAGTAAATTGGTTCAAGTCGTATCAGGACAACAAATAACAACACATGAAAATCGATTCAGCGGAGAGGATTGGACTGCCAAATGCCAGTGTAGTGAATTTGGGTGTACTTCAAGGAAGAATTTTAGCGCCGTTGTTATTTTCTGTATACACCGCGGATATGATTAAATATACTGGACAAAAACAGTGCACCACCCGCTACGCCGATGACAAGAGCCTTATATTCGTGGAGGGATCTCTTGTCGAAATCACCAAACAAGCTAATGCCACATTAGAGAAGCTTTACAAATGGTTCTGCGCAAATAACCTATTTCTTAATATCAGGAAAACAAACTATGTAGTGTTTCATTGTAGTCGGAGAATTCCATCAAATTATATTTTACTTGGTGAATGCGGATTAGAACGACATAAGAAAGTCAAATTTCTGGGGCTATATGTAAAAGAGCCATCTCAAATGGAACACAACTATTGAAGAAATAATTAAAAGGATACCCAGTAAAGCGTTTTTGTTGAGAAAAGTGCGCCAAACAGTGTCTTCTTAATGTGTATATGGCAGAAATCTATTCAATCTTGGCGTAGCATGTTACTGTTGGGAAGTTCGTCAAAAACTCATAGAGTTTTCCTTGCACAAAATAGGTTGCTCCGGGCACTAACTGGTATCAGAACAAGAACACCCTGTAGGCCCTACTTTAAAATGTAAAAAAAAATCTGTACCATGTATATACATTTGGGAAGCGGCCTATCACATATTTAAAAATAGACATATAATTGGTACTAGCGAAACTCATCATGGCTACAAAACACGAAATTGTCATAATCTAAAAACGGTTACCAACATGTCCGTTTCCAAAGGAGTTACCAAAGGAGGATAAATATAGATATATAATAGAAAAATAACTAAATGTTAGTGTTAGTGAGATTTTTGAAAATAATTAATAATATTTTGGCCAGCAATAAATGCATTAATTTTTGTATTAAATTATTAATTTTTGTATTAATTCATTATCCTCTTTTTTGTTTTGTTCTGACTTTTCTTACATGTATTGTTTACATTATTCGAGAAATGAACCTGAATTTGAATCACATGCCATATGGGTTGAATATGGAGAATAATATAAAACATTAAAATATACTGTTTATAAATAAAATGTTTTTTTTTTATTAAAATGGAATTTTGGTGAAAATTTATTCGAAATTACAACTTGGGTGTAACATTTGCATCAAATTGGGTGAGACTTTCGAAAATTACATCAAATTAAAAGCGAATTGCCATTCATTTCTATTTTTTACCAAAAAAGAAAAATTTTCATAATCCTATTAACATTTCTAGTAATTAGAAATAGTTAGAATAAAAATTATTATTAACCGGCATAAACAGAAATTCCACAGATCTAATTTAAATTTTACATAACCGAGATTTCTTTAGGACAAATTGCGTTCGCACATTAAACCCAAAACCTAATTAAATCCGATAAAGTAGTTCAGCAAAACACCTTTTGACTATATTACACATAATTACCATCCACCATATACAATCTGGTTACACATATCGCATTATAAATGCAAAATACTTCAATCAACATTTTTTCCAATAAAAGAAGCAAAGCAACAAAATGTGCGCGGTACTAAAAGGAAAACCAACATAAAACCCATATACGTCGCGTGCGATTACAAGAAATTTCCGCACCATCTGGTGAAAGTGTAACAGTTTAAATAAATTGTTTGTATTTTAAAAACAACGATGTCGCTGTGGGAGACGCGAGGAGAAAATTTTTTTCTGTCCGGCTGCGAAAAAATCTTTATGTTAATGTTCTTACTAACAAGGCGATGTTTCAAGCAGAGAAATTCTTGACTCAAGTTTATACATTTCAATTCACGCAATTTCTTGCTAAAGTTTCAACGACTTAAATCGACAATTTTACACTGTTAATAGACTTAAAAAGCAGTCACGTTACATACGAAAATTCTAAAACTAATTCCTTCATTTTTTAGACAGTATTGTTTTAAATAATTAATTTACTCTGTATATTCACCTATTATTTATCTGACGAATTGAATACAATTGTTTTAAGACGTACAAGACTAAACACACAGGACTAGTCAGATAAAACTTTTTTTATTTTTAAAAGTGGTTTTGGGGAAGATTTGACTAAACCCCCTATTCCACTTTGGCTTTTAGTATGTGCCACCCCGGTATAGCATTTTTCTCATTCATTCAGGGCAACCCGGACGGTTAATGAAAACCGTCCTAGTTGTTGCCTCCCCGACCAGGAATCGAAGCCGGGTCTCCCGCATTACCAGGCGGGTATGTTGTCAACTACACTACTCAGGAGGACAGACATATAAGACTGGACAAGACAAACAATATACATGCTAGATGTACAATACTACAAAGACAAGTCTCTTTTTATAAAACGCAAAAGGAAATAGTTTCCTAAGACGCTGGTTATTCCCTGTTCTGTAATCCTATTGCTGACACAGTTTTAACCAGTTCGCGATCACCTGGGCATAGCTTCGAACTGGAAGACGTTAGTTGTCGGTTTTGGAATTATCGTCTATCTATTTATTCTGCGTTTTGCCGTTGGGCTGCCTTTTCTGTTCTCATTGCTCTCATGTTGTTCCAGTTTTCCTATGATTTTAACATAATTTCATTTACCTTGTTAGCATTATCTTCTTCCCCGATCTTTTCCTCAGCAAACATTCTTTTATTTTATCATATATCATAGCAAAATAGACACCGCAGAACACACTATTTCTGCGGTGTCTATATGAAGGCAGTACATTCATTGATTACTGTCCCTCAGGTTAAATCTATATAGGTAGTCTACAAAGCACCCATCGTCACCGAGAACTTGTATCAGGAAGTAAGACACTTCCCCAGACTTTCTGTTAATCCATTGTTTGATATACATTGTTTTATTTGATTTGAGAATACATTGTTCGAGTTGTTTGAGATCAAGCTCTTCTTACACTTTGCTTTTCTATATTAGTACTCTTTGGCACCTTTTATCTTGCGACTTCAGTCTTATCTCATGTTTTCTTCCCCTATTTCCATGTCTATAATTCTTATCACTTTCCTCTATTATCTATTGGTATGACCCCCGCTATTACCTGTACAGCTTCTGTTTAAATTGTTCTATATGAACTGGCTATTATTATTGCCATCTTTCGTTGCAAATTTAACTTTAAAATATTTTTTCAGCATTTTTTTGGTGGCCATCTCTTTTCTGGAGATTGGTGCTGCACATCATGCTATCGAATTTACGACAGAATTTAGTAGCCTGCATTTACTCGACTTTGGACCCCTTTGGACCGACAGAATATTAAGTAGTAGTCCACCTGGCGCTGTTACTGAATTTTCGGCATTCCTGACTGTCCGCTTCAGGTATTCTCGAATAATATATTTCTCCCGTATGTTACTCTTAAGTATTTTGCTTGGTCCTTGCTTGTAATCCTTCAATTGCTTAATTAAGATTCTTTATTTTTCTTCCCCCATATAGAATGACGATTTCTGTCTTATTCAGCGGAAGTTTTAGATTCTTTGCCTTTTTTTATTCTTTCTAAGGAATTCGTTGCTTGTATTTCCTTTTCTCCTATTCCTTTTATTTTGCGATCTCTTATCTCCAGTGCTGTGCCATCAACGAAACATATCATCTCCACATCTATTGACATTTCAGTTTTTAATAGGCTGTTATAGAATATGTTCCATAGCCTTTGCTGGGGCCCATTTTTATTGGTTTTGCGGCTTATCAAAAGAGAGTGACAAGTACTCCGACAGGTGTCGAAACTTTAGTGGCAAGCTTTTATAAATCGGTTTAATGATCCTCGAGCATTAGGTGAAGCTTACTTGGAGAAAATTTCTCGGTTTCAACCGCTTCGGATGGAATCACGCCATGGCTTAAGTTCTTTTTGGATGGATTTTGCGCAGCCGTATCCGCGTTGCAACAGCTCACTCTGGCGGATCTTGTTGATTTCATTTTTTTTAATCGGGCTTTGCAATTTATAGACCCGGTTTTAAGGCGGGCGTTTGAAGCAGCTTTTCGGGAAAATGATATTCCGACTTATAAGGAATTTGTCAAGTTTTTAGAAAAACGTATCCGGACGTTGCCGACGTCGGACGTCCCTCCCGATGTGTCAAAAGGATCTTTTAAATCTCGACCGACGACTAGGAATTTTCTTGTTCAGACTGAAAAAACACACACGTCGTCGGCTTCCCATAAAATTTTGTGTACATGGCAGGCTCAGGGTTCGGCAAAACAAACGGCCTCCTCTGTGTTATTGCCTAGTTTTGTTGCCGAAATTCCCGACAAGGCGGGAAAAAGGCACCGCTTCGGTTTATGTTGGATTGTGGAAGTGAGGCGAAATTTCTTTCACGAGAAATTTGTGAAAAATTAGGTCTTCCCGTCGAAAAGTCAGATGTGTCTGTCGTAGGCTTGCGAGGAGCGAAAAGTTCAGTTGTTGGAGAAACGTCTACGGCGTTGTTTTCGCGCTTTGATACTTGGACGGTTCTCCGTTTCAACGCTTTTGTTGTTGATAACATAGCGGGTGATATTCCTCCCCAAAACGTAGACCTTTCGACTTTGTCACTTGAAGGATTTGCCTTTAGCCGATTAATTTTTGTAAATCGGGAAAAATTGATGGCATAATCGGGGCGGGGCTGTTTCCTTTTGTTCTTCAAGGAGAAAGAGTTGTTTTATTTCCGGAAATGCCCATAGCTTCTCGTAGTCCCTTCGGCTATGTGCTTATGTGATATCTCCCGAATATTAGTCAAGCTGAAAGGCATTCATTTGTTGCTACGAAGGAAACCGCTGGTTTGGAGTTTGTAGTTTACTCCCATGTTCCCCGCGCCAGGCTAAAGTCACTGAAGATCTCCGTTTAAAGTCAAGGATTCAAAGTCTTTACCCGCGGTCCCTAATTCTGATTCGATAAATTAGTTAATGTTATTAGTTTTGAACGCATCATCCCGCTGTTATTAGTTTGAACGCAGCGGTCGATTGCGCAATTGTGTTGACACGCAATACTTGTTTATTTATAGCCTTTTAACACTCGTTTGTTGCTTGTTTCAGATAATAATAAGTAATTTTTTGTGTATATATATATATATATATATATATATATATATATATATATATATATATATATATGTGTGTGTGTGTGTGTGTTGTATTGTTTTCTCGGGGATTCCGCGTTGATGCTGAGGGCTGGCTCTGAAAAGAACCGGATTCTCGACGTTTCGGCGAACTAACATTCGCCATTCTCAAGAGATATATGCGTCCGTACGGGTCAACCGTTGGTGCTCCTAGGACTTGTTTGTATATTGGACCAAACAAGTCCTAGGACCAAACAAGTCCTAGGAGCACCAATGGGTTCACCTCTATCCCCATTAATAGCCAACATATTTCTTACAGATTTTGAGGAAAAGGCAATCTCATCAGCCACACTTAAACCTACACTTTGGTTAAGATATGTTGACGACACATTTGTAATCTGGCCCCACGGCAGACCAGAGCTGGACAAATTCCTTAACCATCTTAACTCCCAACACGACCAAATTAAATTCACAATGGAGATAGATAAGCATCAACGACTGACCTAACCTAACCTGACGGCACTTTGAGTCACACTGTGTACCGGAAACCAACCCACACGGACAGGATATCTGAACGCTTCTTCGCACCATCATCTCAAACAACTAGCATCTGCAGTCAACACTCTTACCACCCGATCCAAAAGACTAGCCGACCAGCTTAACTTACCGAAAGAATTGAGGAACTTACGAGAAGCTCTTTCTTCAAATGGATATCCAAACAGCTTAATATCCAGAGCTTTCCGTTGTACAGAGAACAGTAGCCAAAGAACTGAAGAGCTCCAGAAACCCGTTAGCACAGCATACCTACCATATGTTCATGGATCAACTGACAAGATCGCCAGAATCCTTAAAAGACACAACATCGACACCATTTTCAAACCTAATAAGAAAATATCCTCCATGCTACGCAGCGTTAAAGACACCATCCCTTTAGAATCCCATGGAATTTACGAAATACCTTGCGGAACATGTGAACGAACCTACATTGGACGTACCAATAGAAAAATATCTGCTAGGATTCAAGAACATGTAGTTTCAGTCAGACACAGAGACAAAGTTTCATCGGCACTTGTCCAACACACAAACACCGGTCACTGGATGGACTTTAGAAATTCAAGGACTGTTGCACAGATTAGCTACGAAATGTCACGAGTATACAGAGAAGCCATAGAGATAGAAAAACGAGACTACTGCATGAACACGAGAGACGATTCCTTGAGACTGCCCCCAGCATGGCGACCGATCATATCCACCCTCAAAATGCAATCCCAGACACCCCAGACTCATGTACGACCAACAAGACAAACAAACAACCGAACCGAAGCACCGCACACAACGCGCATGTCCCGAAGCCAGACAGCTATAAGTAGTCGCATCGCACGAACGAGCTCTCAGTTGTCACTCGCTCATCCGCTGTCACAAAACGAACATGTTTATTCCGACAACGCCCAACGAAGCCCTCGCGGCAAAGTATTTCGACCCCGACTACTTGGACACCGTGGACAACAGCGACCTCGTCCAAATGATGAATTATATAACGCAACTGCTGTTGAAGAAACAAACCGCCAACGATAAACCCCAGGAAACCGCCGCCGAAAAGACAACCGATGCCGTCCCCAAGAAGACAAACGAAGCCGTCCCCGAGAAGACTAACGAAGCCGCCGCTGAAAAAACAAACGAAGCCGCCCCTGAAAAGAAAACTGAAGCCGATGCCGAAAAGACAACCGAAGCCGCCCCCAAGAAGACAACTGATGCCGCCCCCGAGAAAACAAATGAAACCGCTGCCGAAAAGAAAACCGAAGCTGCCGCCGATAAGAAAACCGAAGCCGCCGCCGAAAAGACAAACAATGCCGTCCCCGAAAGGAAAACTGACGCCGACCCCGAGAAGACAAACGTAGCCGCCGCAGAAAAGACAACCGAAACCGCCCCAAGGAGAAGAAATACACCAATGGACACTCACAGCCCCACCGAAGCCGCCCCCAAGCGTAAACCCGACCAAGAAGAAGAGCAACCCATCACCATCAACGAGAAGACCAAACACATCAGCCTCTGGAGAACATCCACAGAAGACGAAACACTGAAGAAACAACCAAGAAAACCGACAACCACACCAGGACAACAAGACCCAACTATAGCCAAGTAAAGCCAAACGAAACCCAACGAAACACAGACAACACAGACAAACAGACTAAAAAAAAAAACACAACGACAACCAAACCCCAAGACGGCGGGATAGCTGGGCGAAAGCTCAAAACCGCCAAACCAGCACAGGACACATGATGAATGAGCTCTCAGTATGCGTCTAACGGTTGACCCGCACGGACGCATATATCTCTTGAGAATGGCGAATGTTAGTTCGCCGAAACGTCGAGAATCCGGTTCTTTTCAGAGCCAACTCTCAGCATCAACGCGGAATCCCCGAGAAAACAATACAACACAGGTATCTATCCGCGAAAACCTCAAATACAACATATATATATATATATATATATATATATATATATATATATATATATATATATATATATATATGAACCCTTGGGCGTGAAAGTTTTGTTCCAGTTGATATATTCCTATTTGTAGTTGTTTTGTAGAGATTTGACAATTTTGTTTCATTGTTTCTTTTTGTTTTGATTGGCCCCTGACCTCGTTTTCTTTTCAGGTTTTGTGCAAGATCGGTTTTGTGCAAGAGCGCAACAAGTACTCCGACAGGTGTCGATATTAAATTGTCCGCGTTAAATTAGCAAAAAATCGCGCCGCGATTTAGATAGATTAGTTAGTGTGTTAAGTGTGTTCGGCCTGCATTGTTGACCATGCTCGTTTTTTTGTTGATTGGAACTCTTCGGGGATTTGGCCAATTCAACGGAAAGTGTCGATTTTCTCTGGATTGGGACGAGGGTAAGGGTTTTCCATAGATTGATATCCTCCTTCTCTTTTATTCCTTCCCGTTTCCTCCCTTAAATTAGTTGACGACAGGAGGATCGTTTCAGCGGAGCAGGTTAGAAAGACATTTCTAGCTAGAAGGTACGTGGCGAAAACACACCGATGTGTTGTCCACATTTAAAATTTGTCGTTGTCATATACAGTGCAATCAGCCTTGGTCGCAGGCCGGACCCCTGTGGCACCCCACATGATATTTTCCTCATACTCATATCTCCAATTTTGATGTACCTGTCTGTGAAATAACTTGATATAATATTATTAGGGTAAGGCTGTATATGCAATATTCGAGTTCTCTTAATATCCCTTTCCAGTTTGCGTTGTTAAAAGCGTTTTCGATATCTAGTGTAAATAGTAATGTGTACTTACGACGTTTGTAGCTGTAGTATTTTCATTGCGTCATATGTCAATTTGCCCGCTCTAAAAACCGAACCTTTATTTCCAGCTTTTCTTCCATTTCCGTGATAAATCTTGCTAACAAAGGTTTTCTAGTACCTATCTATCAAGTAGACATACGTATTTTGTGATTATTTGAGATATTCATGATTTAGAGGAAAACCAGCTGTGACATTTTCCCCTTCTGTGGAAAGACTACCTTTCTCACGCAGTCGTTCATTACCTCTAGAAACTTGGAAATATTTGCCTGTATCGATACCCTGATTAGTTTTGGTGGAATTTAGTCCGGTTCTGGTGCTTTTTTATCCTGATTTTTTCTACTGCCTTCTCCAGTCCTTCCTCAGTGAACTCCGGGATATCTTGTTTGGTAACACTTTCTCTTGCCATTCATCTATCTTAATTTCTGGAAATAGGTCTTTTGCTATTTGTATTTGCATTTCCTCTGTACGATTGATTTTTGGTCTGGTAGTGAGTTTTTCATGACAATTTTGTAGCCGTCACCCAATACATTTTCATCAATACCTTCGAGTTAGTCCTTCTATTTCTTCCCTTTTGCTTTAATAATTTTTTTTTGAGCAATTTCCTTTTGTCTGAGTAATCTCTCTGTAGTTCTCTTAGTTCATTTTCTTCTATTGACCTCGGGTTCTTGTTGTTGACAACATCCTGCTCTCTTTCACTCTCTCTTTCCTAATCTCAAATATATCATTGGTTCACCAATAAACTGGTTTTCTCTTGTTGTTAAGTGTCTTCTTTGTAAATGTTTTATTCGCAGCTCTTCTGATGACAGAGGCAAGTCTAGACAAATAAGACAGGACAGACAATACTAGACACCCAGAACAGACAAGATTCCTCAGGCTGGACAAACAGTCTTTACAGACAAGACTGGTAATGGCTGTAGACAGACAGAATTAAGCATACAAGACTATCTCTCTTCAGTCCATAATCCTTCTGCTGGGTGTGGTGACATCAATTTACTACGCTCGTAATAACTCCTCGCCAGCGCTCTCTATCTTGGGCAGATCTCATTATTTCCTGCATCCCTTGTCCCGCCAGGGTTTTTGTCCGTTCTATCTATCGTGTCGGCGATCTTCCTCTTGGGCGGCGGCCTTGGACTTTCTACTATGAGTCGTTCAATATTGTCGAACCTCCTTGCCACATGACCCAGGTATCCCAAATACCGTTGGTTCATTGTCTGGTATAGTCTGGTCTTTATACCGAGTTTTTGAATAAAAGAGTCGTTTGTGTGGTGGACTGTCCATCGTATTTGCAGCATTTTTCTATAGCACCACATTTCAAACGCTTCTATTCTGCGTTGGTCTGAGGTCCGAATAGTCCACGTTTGCAGGCGTAAGTTGCAATGGAGAAGACCAGGTTATGTATCACCCGAAGTTTTGTGTTTTTGGTAATGGCTCGATCTTAATTTTCACAGTTTCAGTTTTGCCATAGACGTTCTGGCAATCGCTATCCGTTTGCGGATTTCTTCCTCCGATCCACCTTTGTTGGTAACTACTGATCCTAAATAATCAAATCTTACCACCACTGCAACTCCAGCCACGGTGTCGCCTTGTGGAATGAGGTTTTCATTTTGTTTGTCTATTATCATGATCTTTGTTTTGGCTCTATTAATCTCCAGTCCTAGATGAGCTACTCTCTTCTGTAAGTCTGGCCATTATAGCCTCTATTTCGGCTTCCTCCGAAGCCAGAATCACAATATCATCTGCATATCTTAAATTCGTTATCCGTTTGCCTCCAACAGGGATCCCTCCGTTCCAATCTTCCAGTACCTTTCGCATAACGTATTCTGTGTAAATGTTAAACAGTATTGGCGACAACATGCATCCTTGGCGCACTTCCACTAGTATATACTACTACTACTACTACTAATATATAATACAAGACTAGACAGGCAAGATTAGACGAACAAGATTGAAGAAAAGAGTCTTGACAGACAAAACATCTTCTATAGTCTTAGCTAGTTTTATTTGTTTAAGCTTCCCTGTTTAATCTTGTGTATCTAGTTTTACCTGTTTCGTTATGACTGTCTACTCTTGATTAGTTGTCTAGTCTAGTCCAGCGTTTCTCAACCTTTTTTGGCTCACGGGCCAGTAAAATTTAAAAAAAAAAATCGCGGAACAGTGATATTTTTTTAACAACAAAATTTTACTAGGTATTACTACATAAATTAATTATAACATTTTTATTATCATTTACTTACAATAATATTTAAATGTAAAGATATATACTAATCATAAATTACATAGAATTAAAAATTAGTTAAGATATTTGTATTTCGTAAATTTATAAATCAAAATTTTATTTTTATTTTTTTTTCATAAGTAAATTTGTTTCGCCAAAAGAAAAAATTGTCCGCGGACTAGTAAAATTTCTCCGCGGACCACTGCTGGTCCGCAGGATCTACTATATGGTCTAGTCTTATCTACCTGAATTCGTCTGCCTAGTTCCTCTGTCTAGACTTTCCTGTCTAGATTTGGCTGATTGGTCTTGACTATCTAGCCTTCTCAATTTAGTCTTGCCTGTCTAGTCTTATCTGTCTAGTCCTATCTGTCTAGTCTTATCTATCTAGTTTTATTCTGTATCGTCTTCTGTGTTTAGTCTTTTCCGTGTGGTATTTAATGTTTTGTATTGACTATCTAGCCTTGACTGTTTAGTCTTATCTGTCTAATCTTATCTGACTAGTCATGTTGATTACATCTTTTCTGCGAAGTCCACCTTTTCTTTCTAGTTTTGTCTATTTAATCTCGTCAGTCTAGTCTTGACTATCCAGTCTTGACCTCTGTCTGTTATCTTGAATGTTCAGTTTTGTCATTCATTACATCTTGTTGGTCTTGTCTGTCTAGTTTCACATGTAATTTACTGTTAATTTAAATCGAGAAAGTTAGTGGTAAGGATGTGGTTTTAATTAGAGTCGTATTGGTTCAATTAGGAACTGGAATAAAGTTTTATAGCTTGTAAATTGAAATAAATTCGGTTTTAGAAAATGGAACGAAATGCAGAAAAAACGATATGAAATGAGAAAAATTTTTGAGTTTCAATTTCATTTCCTCACAAGAATACATACATTATATATTGTAAATATGTATCTGCTCTTATATACTAAATTAGATATAATACATAATTATTCGTAACATCTTATAATTTATCATATAATCGAACTATGCACATCGCTAATTTATTTACTTATTTTCGTATGCGCAAATAAATTAACCAATTTTTCTTAAATCTTGTTTTATTCACGTTTGTTGTTACTTTGTGGATTTATAAATTCATATTAAATTCTCGCCTCTCATTGTCGGTAGTCTTAAGTTCCATTCCTTACATAACTAACGTCGAAAATTAATTTAAACTAAGTATTTGAACAACATAATTAAAACTTATCTTACCATAGAAATTTTTGATAAATTTAGTTTGATTTTGATCTAATATCTACGTGAAATATATTATGTTTGTAGTTTTTTGAGTTAAAGTTGTGTAATACAAGAAAAACAAAATTTGATAACATGTGTATAATTTAATCGATTAGTTCCTCTGTCATTAAAACAGTAAAATTTATCTAATATTTTTTTCTATATTTTTTTCTAATATTTTAATTAAAATATTATGAAATATTCATTAGGTTTTCACCTCTTATTTAATCGTCCTGTGTCTTATTATTAACGAATGATGTCGAAGCTGAAAGTATTAATAAATTTGAAGTTTTATGAGCTGAAAGTATTGTTAAAAATAAAAATCGAATGTTTTATAAAATAAAAATAACTTTATTTATGCAAAAAGGGGTGATTCAACCACAAAAATACAAAAAAAATGTGTAGCCTAGCATGTAATTAGACTAGTTGATAAAATTTTCGATAATTAAATCAAATGAATTGGATGATTGATGAAATATAAACAAATATTTTGACGATCACAGATTTCCAGGTCTACCAGCCGTGTCCGTATCCGGAACTACCTGAACCGTGACTGCCATATCCTCCAAAAGACGATCCGCCAAAAGAGAGTCCGCCACCATATCCATGGTCTTCGGATTTAACGTAAACTGGAACTGCTTTCTTTATGTAGACAGGTTCTGGGACAGCTACAGCGATCTTCTTAATTACTGGCACAGCAACTGGATGTGGTACTGGAACAGCTACTGGATGAGGTACTGGCACTTTAACTGGTACACTGTATGGTACGGCAACAGTTTTTTCTACTGGATATGGGATTGGCTTGTCTACATGTACTGGGTATGGTTTTGGTACGTGGACTGGGTATGGCCTGTCAACTGGTACAGAAACTGGGTGTGGTACTGGTACTGGCACATCTCTGGTTACTTGAACTGGGTATGGTCTTGGTACTGGGATTCCAACCCTGTTAGTAACGGTGATATGTCTGTGGACTGAGCTGCCTAAGTCAATTGTTCCCAAACCAGCTCCTCCTCCGAGTCCACCACCGATACCTCCTCCAAGACCACCTCCGAGTCCACCTCCGAATCCACCACCGTATCCACCACCGTATCCACTTCCAAATCCTCCTCCTAATCCGCCGCTATGTCCTCCCAAACCACCTCCTAATCCGCCTCCATGTCCTCCCAAACCACCTCCTAATCCGCCACCGTGTCCTCCCAAAGAAATGGAAGATAATTCGATGCCGTGTCCAGAACTTAATCCACCAGATAAACCGCTTCCATGGCCTAAGCCTCCTAAGACGGCTTCACCATAAACTCCACGTTTCTCTTTCTTTTCAGCTTCTTTGGCCAAGCTACCGGCAACGGCCAGCAACAATATGCAGATCTAAATAAAAACGAATAAATTAATTATAAAAATAAATTCTCAAAAACAAACTAAAACGAATAATTTTCGTTTTTTTAATTTGTCTTACCGTAGACTTCATAATGCTTTACTTGGGTTTATTGATAGCAGAAGACTGATACTGTTGGTGAGTCGCGCTGGGGCTTTTATAGTGGAAATAATCATAAAGTTCGCAGTAAGTGAGTGAGTGGGGCGGATGTTACTCACATGCCATTGCTCAGCTCTACCTTTCTATACCCAATATCCACCCGAAAGATGATGGTCTACTTTCGGACTTATGTAACTCCGCGCGACTCGGAAGAATATTGACACTGACTTTATTACTTTTGTGATTATTAATTTTAATTGTCTGCCATTAACGATGATTTATCGGTTATTTCGTTTATAAATGGGTTTTTGTTAAAAATTTCTTATAGAATTAGACGTTTTAATCTTAAGCGATTCAAAGTGAAAACGCCATTAATAAATAATAATATATTTATGTCTTTGTGCATGTTGTCTTCACATTTAAAATATTACATAAAACACTAACATTTTTATGTTTAATTAAAAGTTGATTAAAATGTGTTAATATTAATATCAGGTTAATTATTAATTTCCTTACAAAAATCTTGAAATTATGAAATTGAAACTAAATTCAATATTTAAAGAACTACCATTATTCTATAACAATATAAATTCCATGTAATTTTGTAGAAATACATTTCTTTCGTATCATGTTCTCAATATTGAAATAGTTTTCTCAAGATTTTTTTTTTTAATTTTTAATAATTAATAAAATAAATTAATTTAATTTTTAATAATTAATATTTGTAGCTGCCTAAAGTTTGTAGCTGCTTAGTTTATTTTTATATTAATTATTGTTCAAAACACGTACCCACAACCAATGGAATTGGTTTTACGCATTTATTTGTGTATAGTATTATGGATGGGTTATCTAACAATACATTTTAATTGGTTTTGCTTAATTGTGAGACATTGTAAAATTCTATTTTCGTCACCGTAAATTCGTAATCCGTCCCAGTGTGAGCCGGTTTGCACTAATCGGCCTAGTCTGAGTAAAAAAGTGAACGTCTGTGGGCACCATTACAACTTAAATTCCTCCGCCATGAAGTCCTGGAAATTTAAAATGGTAACCATCGCAATTGTGAAGTTGTTGCACTATAAATTTTTTGCAACATGAAGTTGTATTACTATAAACTTCTTAAAATATGAACTTGTAGCCAACGTAGTTGTAAAGTTGTTTCAATCTGAAGTTGTTGCGCCATGAATTTGTTCGAACTTGAAGGTATCACAAAATGACATAAAATATGTCTGTCTAGCTTTTTATGTTTTAGCGGATTTCTAACGGATTAATCGTGTGTTGGAAAGAAAACATCAACGTATAACAACGACAATCAGAGTAAAGAAGTGCCTGGGGGAGGATATAGAAGAGCGCCCCGATCTAAGAAAGAGCTTCAACATGGACAGAATTATGGACCACCAAATGCCACCCTTATTGAAAGGTGAGTCTATATCTGAGATAAATACGCTAACTCAAATAATTACAGACTCAGCACAGCCGTGTAATTGGAACACACGTCCACACAAACCCACACAAACATAAAGCAGGCAACCTCCGGGAATATGCCAGGGCACGTAGGATGAACAAACAGGCACTCAAGGTAAAGAGGCAGAACCACGAGGAAAGTAGGATAATACAGAGAATAAGCCGTGTATTATGTATATAAAGCCAAAAAGCGCTGACAACTACATTCACATTAGAGAATGGGAAAAGCATTTCAATGATATGTTTGCTACACCACCGGACGTGCTCCCTACAAAATTATCTGATACTAGAGCAAACACTGGTGTAACGAGAAGATCTCAGAGCAGGAAGTCGCGGAAGCAATCAACAGCCTGAAAAAGAAGAAGGCAGCAGGCATAGACGGCATAACGAACGAACACATCAGTATTCAATAAACATATTCAATACTGAAAATAATCATACTGGAAGCTGGAAGCATTCCAAATGCATGGAGGACTTCAAAACTTAAAACACTATACAAAGGCAAAGGGTGCCTCAACGATCCAAATTGCTATAGAGGAACAAAATTCAGTCCTAACAAAAATACTCAACAACAGGATCACCGCCAACATCGAGGACCTGCTACCCACCGAGCAATACGGCTTCCGAAAGAACTGGGGGTGCGAAGACGCCATAGACCTACTAGTGAAAAAGATAAAAACAGCAATTAGTAGACCAAAAGGAAAACTATAAGTAGCTTTTATAGACTTCCACAAGGCTTTCGACTCAGTAGATCGGAAAATAATGTGTGACAAAATGGCGCAAATCAGTATTAAAGGCAAAATCTTCAACTTAATCCGTGACCTTCTGGATACAAATTTCATTAGAGTCAACAACGGCAAAGAGCTGTCCAAGGTGATCTCCCAGGTATGGGGAGTTCCACAGGGCGATTCATTAAGCCCAACCCTCTTCCTGACGTTTGTCAAAGATCTACCCGAGGCAATAAGAACACCAGGGGTACAGTCTATAATGTATGCCGACGACTTATCTATATACTCCCAAAACCTAGAACAACTTCAAGAAAGCCTGGACCTCCTCCAGTTCTGGTGCACTACGAACAAACTCCACATCAACCACAGCAAGAGCCAGATAGTGAAATTTAGAAGAGGGGGACTCGGACCAATTGGAATTCGTCAACGAATATGAATACCTAGGCGTGAATCTACAACCCACGCTCACGCTCACAAAACACATCAACTTAAAACGAAGAAAAATGGCACGTGCAATCGGAATGCAAAAGCATCTCCAGAAACTGGATATAAATACAGCAAAGGCAATCTATAGCATTATCATATGGCCTGCCGCGACCTATGGTTTAAAATCGATGAGCACCCTCCTGACTGCGAACCATATGTTGCTACTGGATAAAATCAAGGCCGGCTTCTTTAAAAAGGTCTTGGTCCTACCGATAAATGCATCCAATACGGTTACATTTCATCTGGCTGATGTCAAAACTATGGGAGAGGAGATACTAAACAACTTTAGACAAGGGCGATTGACGAGAATAATATGAATTTCAGCCTTTGCATGTAACTCGTGGAAAACATGAAACCAACAAGAAAGACACCTTTTAACCTGTTTGACGCTGCATGGATACCATCACATAATATGTAAGAAAGACCACCACCCAGATTCCACCCCCCCAGACGAAGACTGCATCTGCAGTCTATGTGGCGAAGTAGCAAGGAGATATCACACGCTGACCTGCCCAAGAAAGGGAAACCAGTCAATAGCACAGTTTATACGTAGCACTACAACTACCTGACTATTATACATGTAAAAATTTTTTGTAAAATTAATTTAACTTTTTGTCTGTAACGATGGTTACGAAATAAAGATATTACCTTAATCGTGTGTTGATATGTTGTGTTAATACAAAATGTTTTTATATGAAATGACGTCACATAGGTCTGAAAAAATGTTTAGTCTAGTTTTGGGATCGGCAACTGGTTTTATACAAAGTGCCATTTTCATTAAACAAATCAAACATATCTTACAGAAGAGCCGTATTGAGCCATAGATGATAATATTGCAGAGCACTGTGGATCATTTCTAATAACAAATGTTATATGTTTAATTACAGTTACTAGTTAATAAAGTTCTAATTACTTACGACTCCTCATGCGCTAAAGAAAATACAGGCGATGATTTTAATTCAGAAAATTCTTGTGATGTCACAATTTTCTTTGGAGACAATAAGAATAATCACTTTATTAAATGAAATTTGAATATCTTACAATAAACTTAAAATACATATTTTTAAAGGGCTGAAGAGCCACACAACTTTGATAAAAGGGCCGCATGCGGCTCGCCAGCAGCTAGTTGCCGACCCCTGGTCTAATCTGTCGAAGCAGGAAAATCCTTTCTGTCAAAGAGAAAAATCTTTTCTGTCAAAGTGCAGAAGAACTTTTTCAGCAAAATATGTTTAAGATTCACCTTTAAAAAAAAAAACAACAAAAAACAAATACAATGTCTTTTTCATTATATCCGTTTATTTAACAAGAATTACCACATTTTATGCAAGAAATTGTAATAATATAGAGTTTGTGAACTCAAACAACTAAACCACTTTATTAATATTTTACATTTAATTATTTTTATTCAATTTTGCCTTAAAAAATCATGTTTAATTCTTTGGATACGGATCAATAAAACGGTTTATTTATTGTAGCTCTCAAATAAAAAAAATATTTGACCAGTGAAATAAAAATATCCATGGTAACGCATCAAATTAACTCACATACGGGCTTCGTAAATATAACCCTAAATGTTGATAATTATTCGCTGATGTTCTTTTTTGATCACCAATCACAAAACTTATTATACATTTCTTTGTATAAATCTCTTGAATTCCGCGGCAGAAATCTCTCCTTAATTGCGTCTCCATCTTACAATAATATTTAGGATACATGTATGATTAATAAAACACAAATTATTTACACAATAATTAACACAAAATTTTGACATGGGTATCAACAATTATATCGTTGTCATGACAACAATCATTGCAAAATGTAAACAATAATTTAACAATCAATTTAACAATCCGCTTTATATATTATTTTATTTTATTTCTCAAATTTATGTCAACATTCACATTGATTAGAATATTTTCTTTGTTTCTAAGTTCATTTAAATAATAGTAGCGTGAAAATAATTTCGTATACAATGGGTATACATTTTAATTAATTTTCGAATTAAATTATTTCTTTTTACTATAACATAATCGATAATATATACTCAATTATGCCAAGTTAAAATAAATTATCGCAATAGATCAATAAATTATTGATTATAATGTTTAGTAGTAGTTTAGACAATACTAAACGAAACCACACTATAGACAATTCCATACTGGACAAAACTAAACAAGGCAGTCTAGACCAGACAAGACATGACAAGACCAAGCAAGATAATCAAGACCAGACAAAACCACACAAGACCAGATAAGACTAGACAAGACCAGACAAGATCAGACAAGATGAGTTAAGACGAGACGAGAGCACATAGGACCAGACAAGACCAGACAAGGCCAGACAAGGCCAGACAAGACCAGACAAGACTAGACAAGGCCAAACCAGACCAGATAAGTCCGATAAGACGAGATGATGCTAGACAAAACTGATCAAGACGAGCGAACTACACAAGGCTGAACAAGTTTGGACGACGCTGGATGATACGGGAAGACTAGACAAGACTCAAGAATACTAAACAAAACTATGAGATAAGGTTACTTGTAGAACATAGACAAATACATAATAGACTAGTATTACAAATGACACCATTTATTTATACTAATATTGATTTTGAAGATTGTAGCTAAGATAGTAGTTTGATAAATAAGATTAGTAGTTTTGAATAGTATTAATCTATTAATACTTTTTTATCTGTGTATTAATTATCAACTTTTTATTGTCTTTTGTATAGATTGTCACTATTCACAAAATATTAGACACGAGACACAGAAGTTAATATTTATTTTAAAACAATCATATTTCTTTTGATAATAATTAATTTATTAAAAATATGTGACTGAGTAGTCTTAGATGAATATCTAATTAGGCTATATAGATTAAAAATCTGCTCCATGAACCAGACAAAGAAATTAGTAAGAAATTAGCTATGGCTAATAGCAGAAACGAAGCCTGTCGACAATTGTTACATAAAATTATTTCGTTTTTTGATATCGATATTTATTTATCTGCAAATGTTTCGTGTAAGTTGAAAATCTCGAAACTAGATTTGCTTTGTAAATTTCCAATTGTCCGTCTGAATAGATTGTTACCGTCGTCTTATAATAGTTGAAGCATACTTGAACTTTATTGGGCTTTGTTACGATTCAATATTCAATTAAACTCTTTAAAGTTTGAAATGCACGATTAGAACAAGATTTTGATCAAAGTATCCTCCTAAAGAAGCAAAAAAGACTTACATTAAACTAATGGCATTTGTTTATATATAAATGAAACAGGTTCAATTTAATTTACTATTCTAAAATAAACAGAATTTTTTAAATATTATTTTATTGATATGGAATATTTCAATCAAAATTATTCCTACAGAAAATTATTATATTATATCGTATTATTGTTTAATAAAGTAATATTGTTTAAATAAGTTTAATACTTATGGCAAACTCGGGTATTAAAAAAGAAATTTCATGCAGTGAAAATAGAGATTTTTCTTATTTCTTCAATTATTTTCCAAAATAAACGAAGCTTTAATATGAATGAAATTTTATATTATATATTCACAAAATGTCTTATTCACATTAAAAATATTTGTCCATTGTGTGCAATTCGACCTCTTCCTCCGTTGTTCCTGCATCGGCTGCGAGTTAAGAAAGTTGCGAGAAGGAAAGAGTAATCCGATAAGAATTTATTGAAAGTTTAGTTTACTTTACAACGCGAAGCTTCGCGTAATTGGAAACGGGAATTCGCCAATATACGATCTTATTAAACTTTTATTTGCCTTTTTCGCATTTTTGTTTCTCATCAAGTACACAAACCATCAATATTGAACACCACTACATTTAAATATCATGAATCAAATAAGTTTATGCTTACAAAGTTAGTTACATGTAGTCTTATCTAACCTACAGTAGACAAATTTGTATACTCTAGATATGCTTAGACGGAACTCTACAATATTAGACAAGTTATTACATAAGACAAGAAAAATCACGAAAACAAGACAACGGAGACAATACTAGGAAAAATAGACCTGGCAGACAAGAAGAGATACTCAAGTCTGATTGTCTCCCAATTTTTTTTTTAAATTTTGTATTGCTGTCTATGTTCAATTTTTTTTATCCTCTCTTACCTATGTAGTCTAACCCAATCAAATCCAATCTTGTCAAACCCAATCTAATCTGCTCCTGTCGTGTTTTGTCCAATCTTGTAAAGTTTGCTTGATGTTGTGCAATTCTATCTAGAATTTACAGACAAGACTAGACACAAAAGACTAGACAGGCGAGACTAGCCAGACAACACGATATAAAAGACTAGACAAACAGGACTAGGCAAACAAGACTATACAGACAAGGCTAGACAGACAAGACTACACAGACAAGACTAGACTAGACAGACTAGATAGAAGACAAACTAGACGCACTAGACGGAATAGACAGACTAGCGGTGTACAACAAGGATCAATCATGGGCCCAAAACTTTGGAAGATACTGTTTGATAGCCTACTTAGAACGCAGCTACCAGTGGAAGTGGAGATACTTGCCAATGCTAATAACAAAGATGATGTAGCAATCGTGGCGAAAGCGAGAACAGAAGAGAACCTACTGAAAAACGTTAACGAATAACTACGATTGATTGATAAAACAGGTGGATGCAAGAAATGAAACTAAGTCTAACAAAACAAAAATCAGAAGCCATCATAATAGTGGTCAGGAAAAAATTTAAAAGGGTTGAATTTGCCCTAGAAGATGAGAAAATACCAATGAAAAAAAAAATTAAAAATTAAATACCCCGGTGTAACTTTTGATGGAGCATTAAAATATAGAGCACATATAGCAGAGAGGACATAGAAGGCGAGCAGTTGCGCTGCCGCCATAGGAAGGATCCACCTAATCATGGAGGGGTTGGAGAACATTAACGCTCAATTTTCTGCAAAGTAGTGGACTCTATAATACTGTACGCTTGCCAAATATGTGGGAACGCCCTTCAAACAAAAAAATACAAACTAATGATTGATAAAATACGGAGGAAAATGGATCTCAGAGTCTGTATTGGATTCCAACCAGTAAGAACGGAGGCAGCATTGGTGCTGGCGAGAACCCGCTCATATTAGAAAACCGCTCATATTTGGTATTACCCCTGTTGTACTAAATATGAGCATGTGGTGCGAGAAAACACATGGCGAAATGAGTTTAGAACTAACTCAAGCTCTCACCGCACATGGATCTTTCAAGGTGTATTTGGAAAGATTTAATAGAAGCGATACAGCGACTTGCTTGCTATGCGGACATCCCAACGATGATGCACACCATACAGTTTTTATATGTTCCAGCACCGAAGAGGTAGGGAATCAATTAGAAGAAAAATTAGAAGAGAAAATAAACGTAGAAGGACTCTATGAAGAAGAATTAAGGATACTATGTTCTTTAATTCACAAATTGTCTAATAACATAAATAAAATATAATTATTAATACGGGGTGGCTCTTGCTCACAAAACAACCAAAAAACATCCCCTGAACCCCCAATCTCAAGAAAGGTTGGGAGAAATAAGGAAACGACAACATATGACGCTACGCCGAAGTAATGCGTGAGCGGTTCCGCTGTGGTCGATCTATTCAGAGGGGGGAGTGGGGAGCACTTGTCAAGCAAACCGCGTCTAGACGGACTAGACAACTAGAGGGAGTAGACGGAATAGACGGACTATGCGAACTAGACGGACTAGACAGACAAGTCTATACTGACAAGACTAGACAGACTTTTGGTGCTTTCTGACAAGACTAGGCAGACAAGACTAAACAGATAAGATTAAATATTGTAGACGAACTATTAGCTAGATTTTTCCACCACGCCTAGATAAGCTAGTGCGTAGTTATCTCTCAAACCGAATGATCCTCATGGAAGCAGATGGCAAGTTCGTTGAACGCGAAATCTATAGTTGTGTTCCACAGGGCTCAGTTATGGGGCCCACGCTTTGGAATATAATATATAAGGCTGTGTCCTTATGCATCAATTGTCCGAGGGTGTCGAAATAGTCGACTTTGCTAATGGCCAGGCTCTGATTCGGACGGGAACTGAAAATGGTGTAGCAAAAAGAGTAAATAGAGCCATAGAGCAAATAGACATCTGGTTGGAGGAAAAGCATCTAAAACTCGTCCCAGAGAAAACAGAATCGGTCCACTAACCGGAAGAAGGAAAATATTACAAGTTTTTTTACAAATAAAAAAAACATGCTATCATCCCCAAAATGCTGTCAAATACTAAGGCGTAACTATCGACATATATGTCTCCTTTAGAAAACACATCATATTTGCGGCCGCGAAGGCACTCAAAACCTCAGCGGCCCTTGGAAAGCTTATGCCGAACGCGGGTGGACCAAAAAGCACCAAAAGGAGGTATTATCCTTGTAGTACCAAATATGAGCATGTGGTGGTAGAGAACACAAGGCGAAATGAGTTTAGAACTAACTCAAACTCTCACCGCACATGGATGTTTCAAGGTGTATTTGGAAAGATTTAACAAAAGCGATACAGCGACCTGCTTGCTATGCGGCCATCCCAACAATGAAGCACACCATACAGTTTTTACTTGTCAAGCAAACCGCGTATTTGCTACGTCCCCCATACAAACAAAAAGACTAGACACACTAGACGGACTAGACGGGCTAGACGGAATAGACGAACTAGGCGAACTAGACGGACTAGACAGACAAGTCTATACTGACATGACTAGACGGACAAGACTAGACAGACGACTGTGCAGACAAGACTAAAGAGATAAGACTAGACAGACAAGACTAAAGACGAACTATAGACGAACTATTAGCTAGAGCTTTTCCACCACACCTTGATAAGCTAGTGCGTAGTTATCTCTCAAATCGAATGATCCTCATGGAAGCAGAAGGCAAGTTCGTTGAACGCGAAATCTATAGCTGTGTTGATTGTGTGATTTTTTAGTTTTCACAGGGCTCAGTTATGGGGCCCACGCTTTCGAATATACTATATGACGGTGTCCTTATGCATCAATTGCCCGAGGGTGTCGAAATAGTCGGCTTTGCTTATGGCCAGGCTCTGATTCGGACGGGAACTGAAATTTGTGTAGCAAAAAGAGTAAATAGAGCCATAGAGTAAATAGACACCTGGTTGAAGGAAAAGCATCTAAAACTCGCCCCAGAGAAAACAGAATTGGTCCACTAACCGGAAGGAGGAAAATATTACGTTTTTTTTTCAAATAAAAAAAAACAAGCTATCATCCCCAAAATGCTGTCAAATACTAAGGCGTAACTATCGACACAAACTTCTCCTATAGAAAACACATCATATTTGCTGCCGCGAAGGCACTCGAAACCTCAGTGGCCCTTGGTAAGCTTATGCCGAACGCGGGTGGACCAAAAAGCACCAAAAGGAGACTGCTATGCTCGGTCGATAACTATGCCCTGCTATGTGGCGCGCCAGCATGGGAGCGGGCAATGCAAAAAGCAAATCTCCGACAAAAACTGGCGTCCATCCAAAGAAAAATGTCTTTTGGCATTAGAAATACATGTAGGACGGTCTTAGGTGATGCTACTTTCTGATTGGAGATATAGCGATAATTTTATGCCTTGTTGAAGAAAGAAGCAACATGTATAAGTCAAGAAGAAGTGATGAAGGAATTAACAAGAACAAACAGAGAAAGAGGGCAAAGCTATCCTTCATAGATTTACCTTCTATGATCGTAAGTTGATAAAAGTGCTGGATCAACTCAACTAAAGAGAGTGGACACAACTCTTGATCCCAGAAGTAGATCCATGAGTAACAAGAAAGCACGGGGAAGTAAATTACTACCTGACCCAAGCTTTGAGCGGCCACGGTTGTTTCAGGCTGCACCTGTATAATATCAGGAGGGCAGCGGATGATCTATGTGTCTACTGTGGGAGCACATACATTGTGTCTCACACAATCCTTGAATGCCCCTGGTGGTTACTAGAGAGAGACAATTGGACTGCTAAAATGAAGGAAACCTTAAAAGCAAGAACAGTTACACAGGGCTTCACACGAGACGAGATAGGGCAAGAGTTTAAAAAATCTCGTCTCGCTCTCGTTTGTTCTGTAAAAAATTACTCTCGTCTCAGTCTCGCTCTCGCTCTAGGAACCGTTAGTCTCGTCTCGCTCTAGCTCTCGTAACCGTTAGTCTCGTCTCGCTCTCGTAACCGTTAGTATCGTCTCGCTCTCGTAACCGTTAGTCTCGTCTCGCTCTCGCTCTCGTTACCATTTGTCTCGTCTCGTCTAATCTCGCCAAATATCGTTCTAGCTAGAACTTATTGTTAAGATAGTCTAAAACGAGATAATCATTCATTTTATTGTAAACTAATCACTGTCACTTTACATAAATGTTCTATTTGGTTACTATTAATATCTTATCTACATGAAAATGTAGTGATAACACACCATAAATGTCAGTTTATATAAACCTTCTATTTTGTTGACGATTTAAAAAAAAATAATAATAAATACGAACATAATTTGATTGTCTACATCTATTACATATTACGAAATCTACTCTATTAATTGTTATATAATGAAATGTAACTTGCCCGAGCCTGCAGTTCAAATGTATGCAAGAAAATATTACGGCTGCCCGCATTATAATCAAAGATTGAAGAAGTATGACCGGGATCAGAAACGAGACTCTCGTGTCTCGCGAGAACGAGACCACATGCGCTCTCGCTTTTGCGAGAGCGAGACCATATACGTTCTCGCTCTCGCGAGAGCGAGACCATATACGTTCTCGCTCTCGCGAGAGTGAGACCACATGCGGTCTTGTCTCGCTTTTACGAGACGAGACGAGACGAGACGAGAAAAATATCGTTCTCGTGTGAAGCCCTAGCCACAGAGACCATGAATAGAGTTACTCAGCAATAAGGAAAATGACGAAAGGATAAACAGAACGTAGAGCAGAATCAACATCAATTCCTAAACCCCTAATCACTTGCTGCGGATGGGGGAAGCAAGGCGAGAAAAATATTACGAAAATATCATTGAAATTCCATAGGCAACGCCATCTTGAACTCGCAGTTCCGAGATGCAGTTTCGAGATGCTCGTGAGTTCAGGAGGGCCACTTGACAAGACAACTGAATGTGCTTTCTACGTCCCCATTAAATAAAAAAAAGGACAAGGCGAGACAGTTAAGACTAGATAGTCAAGACGAGACAGACAAGATTAAACAGAGGAGACTAAATAGAGAGGACTATACAGACAAGATAATCGTCAGATTATTATAGGCATATTTTGAAATTGCAATAGTTTTAAAACCACAGTTAGTTAACCTTACTATCAGTAGTTGCAGATCCTATTTTGTCGGATAAATTCATTGTTTTGATAATGGTGGTAAGTAGCGTGTCGTATTTAGTGAGCGACTTTCATCGCGTGATGATAAATCTTCATAAAACCCAGTAAGTTTTTAATTAGGTTTAATTAGAGGCCGCAATTATTTTCCTCCTTTCATTTATGGATATTACATCAAGTAATTACGAATTTTAGGATTTCTTGTTTTTGCAAATCGTTTTTCTAAAGAGTTACCCCAAAAAAGCCACACAAGGACTAAAGGTAGAAATTTTATTTGCACATGAAATTTGTATGTACCAGTCAAAGCTTAAAAATCTAAACTCAATGCACGGTATTAGTTATACAACTTAATATTCTCATATTGTTGGTTAGGATAATCTAGTTTTGTCTATCTAGTAGTGCCAGTATAATCTTAGCTGTCTATGTAGTCTGTAAGTCTAGTCTCGGTTATTTTATCTTGTATATGTAGTTTTATGTGTTTTATCTAGTCTCTTGAGTCTGTGTTTTCTGTATAGTCTCGTCTAGTCTAAATCGACAAAATATCTGTTTGTATCTGCTTTTTCTTTCTTTTTTTTTGCATTTGTTGTACTAAAATTCGTTACATAATTAATTTGCCAAATAAAATAATCTGAAGAGATTATTTATTAAATGATTTCTCTTGAAATAATTTATGATAATTTCTTTCGAATAAATAAAAATGCAGGCGACAATGTCTGTTTGATTTATTGCATTGTGCAAAGCGTGACAGAAATCTCCCATGCACAGAAACACGTAATTATTATACTCCTTAGTTGTTATTATGATTTTCGAGAGAAAGAAATTCTTGATGTGAACCGATGCAATGTTTATTATAAGTGTTTAGTTTAATTACCGTTGGTGGTTTTAATAAGTTAATTGTGATATTGTATTAGCAATCAACGTTCACGAATGCTTTCATGGGAGATAAATTTTATTACTGAAATATTGATTTATTGTTGAGTTAAATGTATGAATATATTATAATGTATGAATATGTCAAATGTATAAATTGATTTTTTAAAATATTGGTTTATTATTTCGATTTATGATCTCTTTTAAAAAAGTAATTAGTGTTAAACCCTCCAATAATTGCACAATATAAAATGTTTTTAACCTAGTTCAACTTGTATAATATCAGTTAAGAGTTATGTCAAGACCAGTATTATGTCTAGGCCAGGAGTCACCAAACTTTTTGTAAAATGGGCGGGATTGAAACATTGGCGATCCGACGAAAATTATTCTTGTTGAAATCCCATTTGAACATTATTTTGTACTGCATCAGGAAATTCCTAAAGTTGTACAAATCGACACCAGGCTACATAGTTCTGCAAGAGGCGAATGCCTACAAGGTGGCCGTTTTAGCGGCAAACAGGGTGTTAAGGTATGAACGCAAAGTGAGTGAAATGGGGGATGAAAGAATAATAAAAGAGGTATTTAGAATGGCGAATCGGGAGGGTGAAAGAGGGAATAATGGGAATGCGTGGGGAATGAATAAAAGGAAATTATATGAAAGAGGAGGGATATCTGGCAAGGGACTAGAAAACCTTAAGAGGGAAGGGGCAAACTGGTGTGGAAATGATAGGTGAGGGATTAGTAGAGGTACAGTTACAGGAACGCCAAATCCAAATTGCCAACAGTAGATTTTTCAAATAATATGCAAAGATTCAGGTGCTTGGTCGTTTACCTACCTATTTATACTCCACTAAAGAGGCAGACACGCAGCTCATACTGGCAAGGTTTAGGTGTGGAAGCGAAGAGCGTGGTAGGATATACTGGATGAGTGAAGAATATCGGAAGTGCACAGTTTGTGGGGCTGGAGAGGATAGATGTAAACATTGGATGGAAGAATGTACAAGGAATGAATGGAAGGAAATGGAGATAAGGCTAGGACAAGAATGGAAGGAGTGTTTGGATGAAAGGGGAAATGGTTTGAAATTGTTAAGGAGGGTGAAAAAGTGGAAAGAGCAAATAAACAAAAAGGAAGAACATATTCCCTTTAGTAGCTAACTTGTAATATATGTATAGTATGCCAATATATGTAGTTAGGTAAATTATTTTGTATTTTGTATATATGCCAATAAAAGGTTATAATAATAATACTGCATAAGGCCGGATGAATCCTTGCAGGGCCGGATCCGGTCTGCTTGTCATAGTTTAGTAAACACTGTCGTAGTCTAGTGACCACCCATTTGCAAGGTTTTGCTTCCTATACCTTACATAAAATTTCAAGTTTAACTTATTCAGCTTGAAAATATCGGTAAGAAAAGCAACTTATGTCTACCAAATGTCTTTACTAAGGTAAATCATTAGTCGTTTGTACAAAAAAAACTTCAATTAATTTTTAGATCATAATTCGTATCTTTCGACGACAATTAGTGTAGATGAGAAACCTCATCTGAATTCATGTTTTTGCAGTTTATGAACCATTCAGCTGTTGATTGGCTTTAAGAATTTTAATCAAAGAATTAAGTACCACTTGTGGAGTGGCTGTTACAACCTTGCCGTAACGTGAATAACGTTGAATCAAGCAATCACGGCCGGCGCTATATTTTCTGCGCAAAATAATAACACGGCGCCTTCTCTCATATGAACGGTGCTTAAAAAATTCACAGTTAATTTTTTTAATACTATAATGTCAATAAATAATTATAGAAACAGTTTATATTTTAATGTCAAAAAATTAAAAATAAATAGATTAGGGATTAGTATCATTTAAGAGATTTAATCTACCTCGCTTATTAATAAAGTTATTTATAACATCGTCTTAAATCATCGTCATCAATACGTCTTAAAACATTATGCAATCTATATATTTCATATAGTCGGTAGTACTATATATCGGAAAGTACTATACATCGTAAGTACTATATATCGGAAAGGGACCGATCAACGGAAACGACAACGGCAGCGAAATATGGATTTGAATATAGGTACTTGGAACGTTTTGAGCTGGTATAGACCAGGGGCCGCCCAATTGGCTGTCGAAGTCTTGGAAAAATGTAAAATGAACATAACAGCAGTACAAGAAATCAGGTGGATAAATTCCGGCAATATTAAGATTAGCAAATCAGTAGTACTATATAGCGGAAAAGAGGACACGCACGAATTTGGGACAGGTTTTGTGATCAAGGAAGAACTGATGAGTGAAAAACTAATATCCTTTAAACCCATAAATGAGAGAATATGTTCGATCCGGTTACGTGGAAAATGGTACAATATCACTAGCAGCAATACACGCACCAACTGAGGTAGCCGAGGAAGGGACTAAAGACACTTTTTATGAAATACTGGAACAAACACTAAATGAAATACCAAAGGAATATATGCTGCTGGTTTTAGGAGATTATAACGCCAAAGTACGAAGAGAAGAAACATCACAACTACAACTTGGAAGACACAGCTTACATGCTTCTTCTAACGACAATGGAACCAGGCTGATCGACTTTGCAGTCTCGAAAAACCTGCTAATAAAATCAACAATGTTCCCTCATAAAGATATACACAAACATACTTGGATATCTAACGACGGTATAACGAGAAATCAGATAGATCCCGTATTGGTATACACTAGACACGGATCGAACATAATAGACGTTAGAAGTTGCAGGGGAGCTGACGAAAATACGGATCATATTTTGGTTAGGCCCAAAACTAGACTGCGACTAGCTGCAAGAAAAGAGAAAAGCCACAAGAAAGAAGTACAGTGGAGCATCGAAAAGCTAAAACAACTAGATGTTAAGGAACAGCACCAACAAAGAATAGAACAGGCATACAGAGAAATACATGTACAGAACCTAGGAGTATAGGATACTTGGAAGAGAATAAAGGAAGTAATTCAAGAAGCCAACAAAGAAATCCTTGGTGAGAAACAAAATACAAAAAAGAAGATGTGGTTCGATACAGATTGTCACAGATTTAATGGGGAAAAGTATGAAGCAAGAATAAAGATGTTACAAAATCCTTCGGATGAAAATAGAAATAAGTTCCATAACCTAAGAAACAAAATGCGAAAACTTATGAGAAAAAAGAAAAGAGAATGGAATAATGAACAGCTACATGGAGTGGAAAGAGCTAGAACACATGGAAACACAACAAAATTCTATAAGCAAGTGAACATATATAAAAAAGGATTTCGCCCAAGAACCTCTACAATGATTAAGAATGATGATGGCGAACTTATGACTAGCAAACAGGAGATCCTCAATACCTGGAAAGAATACTTTCACAACCTACTCTATATAGAGATACTCAATATAGAATAAGACCCGACATATCAAAAAGAGGATAAACGACATAGCGCTGAAGCCTGGGTTGATCCACCATCTAGAGAAGAAACATATCAAGCCATTAAAGAGCTAAAAAATAATAAAGTAGCAGGAAGAGATGGAATCCCCATGGAATGCCTGAAGGAGAGTGGACAGAAACTTGGAGATACCATACACCAGCTGATAAACGAAAAACAAAAAATATGGGAACAGGAATCGATTCCAAAGAACTTGAAAGTAGGAGTTATTATACCAATACATAAGAACGGAAATAGAATGTCATGCAACAACTATAGAGGTATCACACTCCCTAACACATCATATAAAGTTCTATCCGACATAATTAGGAACCGAATAACACCGTATGCGGAAGAAATAGTTGGAGAATACCAAAGTGGATTTAGAAGGAAACGATCAACAACAGACCAGCTATTTACGTTATAACAACTGTTAGAAAAATGCTGGGAATTCGATAGAGATTTGCACAATCTATTCGTAGACTTTAAACAGGTGTATGATAGTATCTTGAGAGCAAGCTTAGGGTTAGCACTAGAAGAGCTTGGAATACCCAGCAAACTCACGAGAATGATTAAAGTATGCGTTGAAGGAGAATATGGTACAATTAAAATAGAAGATCAATACAGCGAAATATTTGATATAACAACTGGCCTTAAACAAGGGGATGCACTGTCACCGGCTTTGTTTAACCTAGCCTTGGAAAAGGTGATAAGACGAACCGAACTAAGAATGAGCATTTTCGAAAATAGCGGACCCAGACTGATTCTAGATGTTGTGGGAAAAAATACAATTAGCGTGAAGGAAGCCTTTAAAAACTCGAAAAATAGGCAAAAAAGATGGGATTGAAAGTAAACGAGGAGAAAACGAAGTATATGCATATGATACGAAACACAAGACGAAATCGAATTCGACAAAATATTACCATGGATGATTACAACTTCGAGCACGTACAGTCTTTTCGATACCTAGGGGCATTAATAACATCAGATAACAACGTTAAAGTAGAAATAGGACAGCGCATTGTACAAGGAAATAAATTCTAATACACAACCCAGCAATTATTACGATCAAGAGTCCTGACCAGACAAACAAAAATAAATAAATAAATATATATATATATATATATATATATATATATATATATATATATATATATATATATATATATATATATATATATATATATATATATATATAAAACAATTATAAGACGAGTGGAAACTTACGCTAGCGAAACATGGACCATGACCGTACAAGACACGTTAATACTCAATCGTTTTGAAAGAAAAATTCTTAGGAAAATATTTGGAGCAGCCTGGGATCAGCAAACGTTGCGGTATAGGATGCGCACGAACAACGAGGTATATGAACTATATAATAACCCAAGTATAGTACAATAAATCAAGTCAAACAGATTAAGATGGCTGGGACATGTCCAGAGGAGTAATGACTCAAGGCTAGTTAAAATGGTCTGGGAAGAAACCCCTAACAACAAAAGACCACTGGGGCGCCCAAAGCTTCGATGGCGGGATAATATCCGCAAGGACCTTCAAACTCAGGATCAGGATCGGAGAGAATGGAGGAGAATTGTTGAGGCGGCCAAGACCCACACCGGGTTGTAGAGCCATAGATGGATATGTTTCTTGATTTATTAGCTTTTGCCGATACTGATAAATTGTATTGTTCATCTTTAAATTGCATAACATTTGTGTCCAAGAATGCATGCATGTTATATGTACGGTGGACATGCATTTTATAAGTGTGGTCGTTCATAAGAAATTAATCGTTCACTTACGCGCCGCCAATCGGAAAACCCCGTATCTGCTATAAAAACTTGATCAAAGGCAAATAACTTGCAGCAAAAATAAAATATTTTGTCAGAAGATTTGCAATATATAAGCCATCTTCTGTAATAATTGTCTGCATTTGCCCTTATTCTCGCATAATGTGTAGCGAAAGAAACTTGTCTTATTAGCAGCCTTTGGTAAAGCATTTGTGGTTGAAGTAGAAGGTGGACAACATTGAACAATTATTGTTCTCGTAGCATAGTTTAACATTGTCGGCCAACGTGGCTGGGTCAACAGTGGTAAATAATTAATTTATTTCTTACTTCTTTTGTGATTAACTTTTATGTTTTCCAGATGTAATTGTTTGGCATTCATGAGGTGATGCATCAGGTTCTTCGTGTTCTCTAATTATTTCAACATATGCTTCTTTGTTTTGTGTTGTGGAATTCTCGTTATCAACATCAACAGGACTTCGCATGAAAATATGTAAAATAATTGAAGATTTCTTTATAAATTTATTTAAAGATTTTTTTTTACTTTTGCCGCTTCTTATCACGTTTTCTTTTACGTTTTTCACACCCACTTCTTTCACGGCTAAGCGCTAAACATTCAAGGGTTATATTGCGAGTGGATTAAAAAATAATTTGGCTAGACTTGTAATAACAGTTTTAGTTTCGAGTAGTAGTCTACGTTCGGCATATTTAAAGTAGCAACTCAATTAAGTGTATAAATGTGTCCGTCGCAGCAGACTGCGGCGCAGGCGACTACACACGCCAATAGATGAATAGATAAGGTTTGTAGGACTGGGATCGGCAATCCTACAAACCTTCTATTGTGGATGCAAGTTCTTTCATTTTCGTTTGAAACCTACGGACATATCGTCTAGCGATTTTAAATTAAGAGATTAGGATTTTTAAGATTGTCTATCCAGATCTACGTACCGCTAGTGTAGTAAAAACAGGTACCCCACTATTGTACTTGTAAGTTGTAATTCTCCAATAGATTTTTGCCTAAACTATTATAGATTTTTGTTGTCAACTCCGACCACGTCAGCGACAAGTTGTCGTCTGTCAAAACAATAAAAAAAAAATCTATAAGAGCTTACACTTTGTAGAGTCACTGTCCCTTAGGATCAAATCGATTTTTAGAAACAAAAGCCAGCAATTATAGCAGACAAATGTCACAAATACCGCTAGTGTAGAAAGCGTAGAAAGATTGTTTAATATCCTAAAGTAAAAACAGGTACCCCACTATTGTACTTGTAAGTTGTAATTCTCCAATAGATTGTTGCCTAAGCTCTTATAGATTTTTGTTGTCAACTCCGACCACGTCAGCGACAGGTTGTCGTCTGTCAAAACAATAAAAATCTAGGAGAGCTTACTCTTTGTAGAGTCACTGTTCCTTAGGATCAAATCGATATTTAGGAACAAAAGCCCAGCAATTACAGCAGACAAATGTCACAATACGATTAATAGATCTTTCAGTCGCCTTAAAGACTTAACCCCTACATTAATACAATCAATTGTTATTTATCGCATACCTTGTGCTGAGTGCGAGCTAGTTTACGTTGGTCAGACCGGCCAAAGACTATCCTCCAGATTGGCCAATCACAGAAGTGATTGCAGACTAAAACCTCACTCTTGTGCTCTGGCAGCGCATTGTAATAATAAGGATCATAGGGTCAACTATGATGACCTAAAAGTCCTTGCAAGAGAGCCACGATTATCAAAGAGACTTTTCTTGGAAATGTGTTTCATTCAGAACACCGGTGCGACCTTGAAATCTAGGAAAGACATGGATGGTTTGAGCAATATGTACGCGTGGCTTATGACTTGGGCGATGGCTAGACACAGTTGATTTGATGGTCTGTTTGGGTTAGCTATACACTTCTTATTTTCGCTGCATGTTGTGTTCTCTGATGGTTTCACCTGTTATAATCTTTTAAATGGTTGTTGACTTGACTTAAATTACTTGACCCAGAAACCAACGCGATAATAAATATACCAAGCAGTTCCTAGAAACAAGAAGCTCACCGTTCTTGTTTCTAGGAACATCTTGGTATATTTCTTATCACGTTGGTTTCTGGGTCAAGTGCTGCGTAATGGTCGATTCAAAATTCCTGACGACTTTTACGTCTATAACTAGGTTCTTCCAGTGTCTTCGTGACTTCGGTGTCTTTCCAATGTTACTGATGTCACTGCTGTCCTAATGCGCACCTTACTTCGCAGGTTTTTTGCAATCTTAATTTATTTCAATAGATCGAAATTTTTTTGTTTGTTTCCTTGTGCTATACCGATCGGTTGGTATCCGACATTTTGTCTAGATATATATTGTAATAATTTCTAAATACGTTTAATTAAATTGTTTTTGAGGCCACCATGGCTTATATTACGCAAGTTGTAGTGTAATCTGCAACGTTTTTCCCACCTTATATGATGTTATACGTTCTTATAAGTTGTTTATTACCTTCCCTGTAAGCAATAAAAAAATCTTTTACCTTGTATTTCGTAACAATTGGTATGTCTTGAAAAGATTTAATTAATAAATCGAAACGTCGACTTGAGAAGAATTTGTGCTATTCCGTCTTGGAGTGCTGTACAGTCTTGTCCACTCTTATTTAGTATTGTTCAACATTGTTTAATTTTGCTTCTATCTAGTCTTCTGGTCTTGTCCTGTCTTGTCCAGTTTGGTCCGATTTTGTCCAGTCTTGTCCAATATTCTTATCGTCTTATCGATCTTGTCCGGTGTTGTCTGGTCTTGTCTGGTCTTGCCTGGTCTTGTCAGGTCTTGTCTGGTCTTGTCTGGTCTTGTCTGGTCTTGTCTGGTCTTGTCTGGTCTTGTCTGGTCTTGTCTGATCTTGTCTGGTCTTGTCTGGTCTTGTCTGGTCTTGTCTGGTCTTGTCTGGTCTTGTCTGGTCTTATCTGGTCTTGTCTGGTCTTGTCTGGTCTTGTCTGGTCTTGTCTGGTCTTGTCTGGTCTTGTCTGGTCTTGTCTGGTCTTGTGTGGTCTTGTCTGGTCTTGTCTGGTCTTGTCTGGTCTTGTCTGGTCTTGTCTGGTCTTGTCTGGTCTTGTCTGGTCTTGTCTGGTCTTGTCTGGTCTTGTCTGGTCTTGTCTGGTCTTGTCTGGTCTTGTCTGGTCTTGTCTGGTCTTGTCTGGTCTTGTCTGGTCTTGTCTGGCCTTGTCTGCTATTGTTTGGTCTTGTCTGTTTTTGTCTGGTCTTTCCTGGTCTTGTCTGGTCTTGTCTAGTCTTTTTGGTCTTCTCTGGTCTTATCTGGTTTGGTCTGGTCTTATTTGGTCGTGACTGGTCTTGTCTGGTCTTGTCTGGTCTTGTCTGGTCTTGTCTGGTCTTGTCTGGTCTTGTCTGGTCTTGTCTGGTCTTGTCTGGTCTTGTCTGGTCTTGTCAGGTCTTGCCTGGTCTTGTATGATCTTGTCTGGTCTTCTCTAGTCTTGTCTGATCTTGTCTGGTCGTGTCTGGTCTTGTCTGGTCATGTCTTGTCTGGTCTTGTCTAGTCTTGTCTGGTCTTGTCTGGTCTTGTCTGGTCTTGTCTGGTCTTGTCTGGTCTTGTCTGGTTTTGTCAGGTCTTGTCTGGTCTTGTCTGGTGTTCTCTGGTCTTGACTGACCTTGTCTGAGAATGTCTGGTCTTGTTTGGTCTTGTCTGGCCTTGTCTGGTCTTGTCTCAGCTTGTGTGGTCTTGTTTGGTCTTGTCTGGCCTTGTCTGGTCTTGTCCGGTTTTGTCCTGTCTTTTTGGCCTTGTCTGGTCTTGCCTATTTTTGTTTGGTGTTGTCTCGTGCCGTCTGGTCTTGTCTCTTCTTGTCTGGTCTTGTCTGATCTTGTCTAAACTTGTCCAGTCTTGTCTGGTCTTGTCTAGTCCTGGTTAGGCATGTCTAGTTTTGTCTAGTCAAGTATAAAGTCTAGTCAAGTAATTCAGAAAGCGTCAATTTTAATTCAAAAAACATCAATTGTAATTCAGAAAGCGTCAATTGTGATTCAGAATAGTCAATTGTAATTCAGATTTGTTTATTGTAATTTTGAAAACGTCAATTGTAATTCAGAAATAATTAATAATTATAAATATTAATAATTCATTTATATAACAATTTAACACAAATAATTTAAAAGTTTAAATAGTTTAAAACCTAATTTTTGCATAAACCCATAAGAATGGATCTTAAGGAAAATTACGCAATTTTCCAATCTGTAATGACAAGGAATCCAGTAGTACATTGCTGCCCTGTCTACATTTATTTCACAAAAAGTGCGCACAACCTATAATCGATGTTGTAGATAGTGCTTGTCTTATCTGCAGAACAATAATGACTGGAAAGGATAAAAGGTTATGAATAATTTCAACAAATTGTTATCTTTGTCAACCGTAGGTAATTATTTAGAAGGCCGACTGTTGACTATAAAAGGAGTACACGTTGAACCTGTTACAATGAATTCTGAGGCGAACAAAACAAAACGAGCTGAATACATACAATCCTTGAACTAGTACATACAGCAGTAGAAACAAATTGTTTGGATGGATGAAACAAATTTGAATTTGTTTTCTCGTCGAACTTTCGGCCGTGTAAGAGTTGGGAAAAGAGCAGTACAACATCTTCCAGCATCAAGAAGTCCTAACATTCATTTAATTGGATCAATTTCAACTATGTAAACCGTATACATGGAACGCAGAAGGGGTACATTTACTGCCCACTTAGCGAATTATTGGGTAGTTATTTTAATGCAAAAGTGGCAAGATATGGGAAATCAACTGGAAGATTTGGTGATTTTTGCGGACAACGCAACTTGTCATTCAAAGTTAGAAAGAGTAATCGATGATACGCCAGCTTCTCTATTGCTGCTAGGATACTATTCTTTGATGCTAAATCCCTTTGGGAACATTTGGTCTAAAGTAAAAGCCTAAAGCGGTAGTAGAGATGGAACAATTAACATCGGAAGATATGCAAATCAGACGGGATGTTCGACAAGGTTGTGTCTTGTCTGCACTCATGTTTAATCTGTACTCGGAAACTATATTTAGAGAAGCACTGGATGGAGTCCAGGGCGGAATCAAGATCTAAGGAACTCCAATAGGCTAATATTATAATAGCCAACGATGTACAAGAACTACAAAGCATCATAGATTCCGTTCACTATAGCGAGATGTTTGGATTGCATCTCCAAGACCAAATCAGTCTTTTCTAAGACTCCAATAAATGCACACATGCGTGTCAAGGGACAAACAATCGAACAAGGGACCTCAATAAAATATCTGGGAGCTAACATCAATAGCCAGTGCGACCCGAAAAGGGAAATACAGTCAAGGATTCAGCAAGCGAGAAAAATCTTCATAAATATGAAATCATTTTTTACATACCTACCCTATGGATGTAAAAGCTAGACACTAAATTCACAGACCGAAAAGAAAATCCTTCGAAATGTATGTGTATAGACGGATGCTGCGAATTTCATGAGTAGAAAGGATCACCTACGAAGAAGTACTCCAGCGCATGCACAAACAAAATGAATTACTGAACACCATCATGGGAAAAAAATGCAATACCTAGGTCATGTGATGAGAGGTGATATATCTCATAATAGAGGGCAAAGTACAAGGGAAAAGATAAGTAGGAAGACGCCGAAACTCGTGGCTGAAAGATTTGAGGAGATAGTTCAACCGCTCGTCTGCAAAAATCTTTCGTGCTGCAGTTTCCTGAGCTAAAATTGCCATTTGGATCGCCAACCTTTGACAGGAGAGGGCGTAATAAGAAGAAAAGCCTATGCCAAAAGCAACATTCGTGTCCCAAACGTAGCAGTTCCTAGCGTAATGGAACAAAGATTGATCTACTTGGAGGATATTATAAATCATGCAACGAACACCATAATTGGGGGTGATTGCGCTCGTGCTGTACAACACTGTACAGTTGGTAATGAATGACATGGCGGTGAGTTGATAATTTATTTTTAAAAATACTACGAAATACTAAGTATATACTTGTAATAAAATAAATAGCTAATAAAATTTGTTTTATATCTGAATTACAATTTACGTTTTCTGATTTACAATTGACTAGCCTGAATTACAATTGACGCTTTATGAATTACAATTGACTAATCTGAATTACAATCGACGCTTTCTGAATTACAACTGACTAATCTGAATTACAATTGACAAATCTGAATTACAATTGACGCCTTCTGAATTACAATTGGAAAACGTGTAGTCAAGTCTAGTCCTGTCTAATGCTAGATCCTGTCTGATCCTGTGAAGTCTACTCCTGTGTAGTCCTGTCTGGTCCTGTCTAGTTATGTGTAGTCTTATCTAGTCTTGCTTGGTCTTGTTTAATCTTGACGATTTTGACACTTGACACTTTGAATTTTTAAATTCAGAGTAAGTATGAATTAAGTATGAATTACCACGAGTAACGGTCGCAACCACCATTTTCATCTGGGGGCACGGCTGTGGCTTCGCCAAGTCGAGCACAGCCGTACTACTATCCTTTCTTCGAAGCGACTCACAACACTTTTGACCTCCGTGTAACTTCGTTGTGTATAATGCAAGAAGTTTGAATTTTTAGATATCAAAAGGACATTCTATAACTGGCTATATTGCCAATATACCTAATAATTATACCTTATAGTATACGAATTATTGCCAAATTATTGTCAAATTTCTTGATTTTGTAAGCGCTTAAAATTTATTCATCCAATATTCGATTACAAGTATACAAAACTCAACATACAATAAATGGATGAAGTTCTACAATAAATAGATAAATACAAAATAAATTAATCAATCCAAAATTCGGTTACTTCGTACAAAATAAATTACTGAATCCAAAAAAAGGTTAATTCTTCCAAAATAAAATGTAATCATCCAATAATTGTTTTTTTCGTACAAACTATGATTTTTTCCTTGCCACAATAAATTTCCTTTTCCTTTGACAATAATCGTACAACATAAAGTAAATTCACCCAAAAAAGGTTTACGTGTACATAAAAATGTTGTTTCATCCATCCATTTGATTGCTCTTTACACAAAAACAATTTGTTTGATATAAAATTTGAACTAGAATCAAATAACTATTACCTATAATCTATTGTATGTAATATATTATGTTTTATTTTATATTATATGCTATATAATCTGTAATAAGAGTAGCACATGACCGGCCAGATATTGTAGTGATTTTTAAGAAACGAAATGAAGCTATTATCATTGAAATTGGAATAATAAGCCAGGATCAGCTGCAAACGGTTGAGACAACGAAACTGCATAAGTACGACATGGTAGCGAGTGAAATATTACAAATATAAGTGTAAAACCAAGATTATCCCGTATGTAATGACGGGGTGGTTACAAAAAGCCACAGCAGATATAACCAGCAAATTGGAATAACACCAAACATCGAAGCTTACATCCAAACTAGAGTTCTGAAGAGGTCACTTGAGACTGTGTCGTTTGAGACACGCAGGGGCATACCTGATGGACCTGGCGAGGGCGAAACACCCGAAGCAGCAGTTGAGAGGTTGATGAGAAGAAGCGATACGGTGGCCAATGCGAGTATAGAACAATATTAATTCATAAAAACTACTTCTTAAATAAATTTATTAAATATATATTATGTGTAATTTATTATGTGTTGGTTAATTTTTTATATATTTTTACTTCATTAACGAACTAATGCTGGCTTAAGTTTTGAAGGTCGTCCACGTTTTCGCTTCTGTCCCAATGGAATTTATTTAAGTGTCAATGGAACTTTGTACAGTTTCAGGAGAATTCCGAATCCAATACTGTACTTACATATGTAATTTATAACTTTACAATATGTAATGTTCAGAGTCACTTTCCACATTGAAATTTGATATGATTTGTACTCTTCAAAACCATTCCAGTTTTTCAGGTTTTCTTTGTTTTGTACTCTGAAATATTGATTTCTGATATCTTTTGACTGTTTGGACCGATGTAAAAAATTGATTGACCATTCAATTCTCCTTTCACAACGGTTGGTGATGATTTAACCCAATGATAGACTTCTTTGGAAATTTTATTCGTTTATTGGAAGAAATAATTGTATTTTGTATAAAAAAAATTGTTTGTAAAGAGCAATAAAATTTTGGATGGATCAACCTTTTTTGTACAGTTAAACCTTTTTTGTGTGAATTTATTTTATTTTGTACAGTTTCATCAATTATTGTGCTAAACCATTATTATTTGTAAGAATAAATTGATTATTGGGCGTTTATATTTTATATTGGACGAAGCAACCTTTTTTTGAAAAATGTAATCGATTTTTGTATGAATAAACCGAATTTTGTATTTTTCCAGCTATCGTTTGTAAAAAAACATCTATTTATTGCACGCAAAAAATCCAAGCCTTTTGTAAGTGACACACTCACCGATCATCAAAAATATATGGTGCTTCTAGCAATCTTACAAACCTCAAATTTTGAATTTTAGTTAGCATTCAGCATATAAAGAAAGAATAAAAATGAAAAATAATGAAATTTAATTTTCCGTTAAATGAAAAATAAGGATTATTAAAAATTACATTCAACGAACGCATCGCGCTTGTACATGTGGTTGCTAACTTTAAAATAGAGACAGGGAGAGCGCTTTAAGAAAATCAGTAGCTGACGGACACAATGTATTACCCGAGAAAAAGAAAAGGAGAAAATGGCCTACTAAAAGTAATGAGATTCCTTTAAAAACATGTGACCGTAATATATCAATAAGTCAATAGTGACCGTATCAATATTAGACACCTTTATTTCTATTATAATTATAATGACTTGGCAATGAACATTTAAAGTTAAATTTTCTAGTTTTATAATTTAAAAAAATTACTAAGTTTATAGTGTGTTAAATAATTGTTTATATTTAATAATTGATGTTTTTATTTGCTAGAAAACTTGATAATTCATCTTTGTTTGAGACACAAACATAAAAAAATAACACATTTGCATATTTCATGAAAATTCTCTGATCATAACCAGTTTTGCTAACGATCTATAAAAAATAAATTATGATATCAAGTAATAATCATAGAAATTATGAAAATTAGTTCCAAATGGAAATGTCCTTATGTACTTATCTAAATTAAATTGGAAATTAATTGTTTATTGGTATATTTAAAATTACATGGCCATTGACTAAACCACACACGAATTATGAAACCCAACAAAGATGAAAGGTGCATGAAAGATCAACAATTGGGTTGTTGAATAAAAAATATTATCGATTTTTTTAAAGTAATTTAAAACCTTATTTGCGATGCGAAAAAGTTAAAAAAAATCAATTAATTATAAACAATTTAAAAGTGATAAAATTTTGAAAATAATCACGTGACTCCAAACACGCCATAATTTGTTTTTGACGTCGAAGGGGTGAAACTTCATTCAGACATAAACATTCTTTATAAAATCGTCGTTTTAGGATTTTTTCGGCGCACTGTTTAAAACCATTGGTTTCGACGTTCAACAATGTGGGACATTTAAAAACATTTTCTAAAGAGTTCATTTTGTAGTACACCTACACGATGGTACGAAACAAGCACTATAACTTTTAATACTTGACTTTTAATATTTTACATATTTGACATGTCTACTAGAGCTACTGTATCAACAAAGTCAGGCCCGGGTAGAAATTACCCATTTTACGTCACAACGTGACCTGTTTTCGGTTCGGAGTTTAAAAATATATTTTCTATTTGTTATAACTTTTTAAATTCAACGACAAAAGAAAAAAATGGGTTTTGTTATAAAACCTATATATGAGTTGAAATACCCAATTAATCAAAGGAATTTACAATAATTTTATACTTATATCTTTCTGGTTCTAAATTTGTTCTAACTTTATTTGGGAAATATAAATAATTTAGTATAGCAATAGAAAATCCTGTAAATTTAAAAAATATATAAATATATATATATATATATATATATATATATATATATATATATATATATATATATATATATATATTCATATTGATGCCATAAATCAGTGGTGTGTAAACACTAGGTCGCGGCCCTTTAGGGTGTCTCAAGAGAATTGTGTCAGGTCAGGAAATTAAAAAAAACTGTCCAACAATATACTGCAATGTCTACTGAAGATAAAATGAGTAAAATATTGCAATATCCACTGAATATACAAAAAAAAGTTTACTGTCTATCAAGGTAGTTCCCGCTCAAGCAGTTCGGTCGTCCCGGACAATTAAATAAATTGCCGCCCCTTAATAATATATGGTATAAGCAAATATGCATGTTCAAACACATGTTGAAGCAGCGCTCTGCTCGCTAATGATATTCTGTTCAGAGAAGTATCCATGTTCATTCATAAGAGTATGCATATTCAAGCAGCGCCCTCCACAATTTTTGCGTCAATTTGTCAATAATAGTGTAAATATTTTTAGCTTTTAGACATAAACAATACTCATACCCTACGCGCTATAAATGTTTATTTATGATATAGGAAATTTTCTAAAAATTGGGTATTTAACACATCAATATATTTCTCACTTACAGTCAAAAAAGCGTCCCTAAATCTTGGCGCCTCAGACAAATGTCTGGGTTGTCCATCCCTAGAGCGGGCACTGATCCAGGGATGTCGACAAAATTTTTGCACGAAATAGGGGGTCTAGAATAAAATTCGCGCACCAAGGGGTTGCGCACCTCTGCTATAAATGATAAGGCAGAGAGACATTTAAGCAGTGGTAGAGTAGATATTTACAAAACTTCTTACAATCATCTGAATTGATTACATTGCTCAACAGATGGCATTCATTGGTTTAACTCAAAATTACTAACTGCATTTCTTTTACTTCCTTCTAATAATTTCAAAAATAAAATTACTAATATTCCAATAAATCTTTTAATTATTGATTCTATTAATTATTCATGAACTGTATAATAATTTTGGTGCAATTTGGAAAGAATTTTATTTCTCTTTACAACAGAAACGGGAACTTGTTTATCAACGTTCATCAAGTTAATTATCACAACCAGAAATAATTTACTTCCTGAGAAAAAGTCGTTAATTTTAATTAACTTTTTTTCGAAGATTTATCGCCAGATGAGTAAAAATGCTACGCATGACCAGCTTAAATTACGAATTCGATTTATTTAAGTTTTGTCACATTTGTTATAATCTTATAATATGTATACTTTATAAATTTAAAGAAACCAATAAGTAGGTATTGTTTTAAATTTGATCGAGAGAAGATAGATTAAATGTAATCTGATTTTCAAATCGATTTAGTTATGAATTGAAAAGAAATTTAATATATTCAAAATCCTCTTGTAAGCGTTGCAAGAATATCTATTAATAAAAGGAAACGAGGGCACGAAATAAAAACCTTCTAAAACTAGCCTGCTCGATTACTAGTTTTCTAATACCAAAAACATCATTTTATTTTATAACATTTTTTTTAATATAAACCATTTTCTCCGCCGCAAAACTTTCTACTAGCACCTCGAAAACATCTACATACAACACAAACAGTTTTATTCATAATAACATTGTACAAACTTAACAAACTTACAAGGACTAGTCAACAAGAATAATATTACCACAACTAATAAAACAAATCATATTTATTGAGGTTTAAACAAACCTAGACCTCCCAAGCCGCCATTGCCCTGAAAACTATTCAAATCCAAAGATCCAGTTTGACCAGAACCAGAACTACCAGAAGACCCCAACGAACTAAATCCTGACGATGATCCAGAACTTAAAGTGCCTCCTCCTCCATATCCCAAAGATCCGAAATGAAGTCCTAACGAAGAACCAACTGCTAATCCAGAACCTACTCCATTGCCCAGAGACGCGATACCATAATTCAAATCACCAATACTAGATAAACCTCCTGCTGAAGAAGATATTCCTCCATAATTTAAAGCTCCTAAGATTGGCTTAAAACCTCCACTACCGGATGAGCTCATTTGAGCTGTGTTTTGACCTGTCCCCGAAGAACCTCCATAACCTAAAGAACCCGAACCTAGTGCGTAATTTCCATTACCGTAATTGACAACACCTAAAGAACCAGACCCTAATTGTGTGGGTGGTGTAAACGAAGGAAGTTGAGCTAATTGTGGAATGGGTTTTGGTTCAAAGTTTTCTTCTCTAACTTCGTAAGCTTGTGTGGGAGTTGATGTGTATTTCTGGGAAATTATTGGTGTTGAAATTTGTTGGTTCGAAGAAAATTTAATGCTCGGTGTAGGTTGTGGTTGATATGAAGCGCTGATTGACGTACTGATTTGCGGTTGAAGTTTCGGTAATTCAGGAGCAATTAAGCTCTTCTCAAAGGAGTGCGTGAGTGATGCACTGACTGGACTAATTGCATGCTGAGCTGGATGGTAACTTTGGTCTTCCTGGTGATGTTCGTGCAAGCCGGAGATGTAACCGTAGCCTAGCAGAAGTCCAGTAGGATAATGATGGTCTAGATGGGTGTGTGAGAGATCCAAATGTTCTCCTAAATCGATTAGGTTTGCGGTGCCATGGTGGTAATGCGGAGCGTAAATGTGGTTTAAATTTCCTCCTAAGACTGTTGTCAAAACCAGACAACAGATGATTATCTAAAAATAAATTTTTTATAATTTGTTTCGATAAAAAATTAGTTTGAATAAAGTTTTACCTGTTTCATAATGTTTGTGTACTTGATCGAGAAAGACTGTCTTCATTTCAACGGTGCGGCCTTGTTATATATACCCCTTCACTAATAATAAGTTAATTTTACTGCTAATGGATTTACCAGAGGCGTATCAAACATTCCTTCCTTCCCGCTTAATATTTAGATTTTTGCTTTTTAATTGAAAAAGTGAATGTGTGTGGAGAGATATTCAAACTGAGAGTAGATATTTAAGAAACTTGATACGTTCAGCGTATCTGCATTGTCAACACACATTGTTTTCTCAAAATTATTAACAGCATTTGAATTTATTCGTATTTTCATTTCTCCTAATAGTTTCATTATTATAACTTACATTTACTAAATAGGATGATTGCGACCGTATACGAAGTAATCCAAACTTACACTGATTTGAAAAATTCACTCAAAACCTTGTGAATTTTTCAAAATTTATTTAAATTTACTAAATTTGGAATAAATACAATTTATAAAAGGTTTAATAATTTCGGTGAAATTTGTAAAGGAATTTATAGCAAAAACAATCACCATTTATCAAGTTAATTACCACAATTAAAAATAAATGACTTATTGAATTGTAATCTTTAATTTCAATAAACTTTATCTAAAAATGTATCGGTTAATTAATTCAAATTTTAACGAATGACCAGCTTATTTATATTACGAATTCGATTTTTTATAATTCACAATTATTTTATAACTAATTTATGTATTTAAATCCAACAGGAAATTTCTGATCTTAAATTTGGATAAGAGATTATAAATTAAATTTAATCTGAAATTCATATTAACAGGTGGATTACCAAACAACGAGATAACCCGTAATGGTTTATAGATAGTTTACCGTAATGGTCAAAGCAACGTGCTAAAGTCGATTTAGTTGTGAATTGCAAAAGAAATTTAATCTATTCAAAAACCTCTTGGATATGTCATAAAAGCCTCTAAGAAATGAAATGAAAGGAATAAAAATAAAAGGGCAAAATATAAAATCCTTCTAAAACTAGTTTTCTGGAATACTAGTTTTCTAATACCAAAAACTTTATTTTGTCACATCTTTTTCAATATGATCTATTTGCTCCAAAGCATAAATTTCAATTCGCGCCTCCAAAACCTTTATATACTACACAGTTAATTTTACATATAATTACATTATACAAACTTAATAAACTTACAAAGACTAGTCAACAACAACAAATCAATAATTTTATCACACAGATAAAATAAATCATATTTATTGAGGTTTAAACAAACCGTCACTGCCCTGAAAAAAAGAACCAATTTGACCAGAACCAGAACTACCAGGAAAACCCAAAAAAATAAAACCAGGAGACGATCCAAAACTTGAGATATCAGAAGAACTTAATCCAGAGGAACCGGAAGAGCCCAAATTATTTAAGCTTTGTGTTCCTCCTCCTCCATATCCTAAAGGTCCAAAATGAAGTCCTAAAGAAGAACCTCCTAATAGTTCAGAACCTCCTAATTGTCCAGAACCTGCTCCATACCTCAAAGACGCGGAACCATAATTCAACTCTTCAACACCAGCTAAACCTCCCACAGAAGCGATATCTCCATAATTGAAAGCAGTACCGGATGAACTTAGTTGAGGTGTGTTTTGGCCTGTTCCCGAAAAACTTCCATAACTTAAAGACTCTGAGCCTAGTACGTAGTTTCCATTACCATGGACTCCAAATATAGGCCCCGTCCTAATTGTATCTACTACTGTGGGTGGTGAAGGCGGAGGCAGTTGAGATAATAATGGAATGGGTTTAGGTTGAAGTTTTTCTTCCCTAATTTCAGAGGTTTTTGTGGGAGTTGATGTGAATTTCGGAGAAGTGGTCGGTGTTGAAATTTGTTGGTTCGGAGAAACTTGAACGTTGGGTGTAGATTGTGGTTGATAAGAGGTGGTGATTGACGTGGTGATTTGCGGTTGGAGCTTCGGTAATTCAGGAGCAAGTAAGTTCTTATCGAAGGAATGCGCGGGAGATACACTGACTGGATTAATTGCGTGCTGAGCTCCGTAGAAACTTTGTTCTTCATGGTGTTGCCCGTCCAACCCGGAAATGTAACCATAGCCTAACAGAAGTCCAGCAGGATACTCATGGTCTAGGTGGGTCTGTGAAAGGTCCAAATGTTCTCCTAAATCGATTAGGTTTGGGTGGCCGTGTAGGTAAAGTGGAGCGTAAATGTGGTTTAAATTTTCTGCTATTACTGTTGTCAATGTTAGACAACAGATTATTATCTGAAAATTAAATTTCTACAATATTTTTAGTTTAAGTTTAGTTTGAATTAAGTTTTACCTGTTTCATAATGTGTGTATATCTAATCAACAAAGAACGTAATTTTAACGGTGCGGTCTTGTTATATATACCCTTTCACTGATAATGCGTTGATTTGCTCCTAAGGGGCGTATCGTACATTACTTCCTTAATATTTAGATTTTTCTATTTATTTGGAAAAGTGAATGTTTGAGAAGTTAAAAAATCCCTCTAGATGTTCGGGAATGTTTTACGGATTTATATAAACTAATATTTTCACTCGGCTTTTAAGGGACTCTTTCAGTGTGATAAATTAAACATATTTTTGATTGTAAATTGTAAATAGATGAGATAAATTAAGCGTAACTGCTTAAAGCAATTGGAGTAATATGTGATTTCCTGCAAATATGGTACAAGGAGAATCATTTTTCTATACCTTTTTCTTAAGTAATAGAAGTGATTGTAAAAAATGAGCTTTTTAGATCAAACGTATTATTTAACAAAATATTCTGCGATGACTAATTTATTAAAATGAAAATTACTCAACGTTACGCAACTAAAAGTATTGTATCCTTATTATACGCTTTAATATTGTTTATTTAATGCTGTTCATGTATAGAAGATCTCAATTTATATAACTTACAATTTAACTTGCTATATATTGTAATTTAACTTTAAGTTTTAACACATTTAAAAAGTATCAATTTACTTGTTTAATTTATCAATTCTCATTAAAACCTTGATTTCACTTACTATATGTAAGTCGTTAAATCCATTAATAAAGATTAGTTTTGAGCAAACTTGCTAAATTGAGTTTTGTCTAAAATTGTTAAATCTTAAATCATATGTTCGGTCCGTTAATTCCATAAAACATATATAACATAACAAATCAATATATAATAATATATAAAATAACAAATAAATAAAACATATTAAACGAAAAGAATTGCATAAATTGCCTAAATTGAAACTAGGAATATTGGGTGGGAAACCATACTAATTATAGATACAATCATAGAAACTTACTAAAGCGAAATATAGCTTGAATATATAAATATATTCAACCTGTTCGTAGCTCTATAACATTAAATCTTGTTAGGACTATGCACAAATCTCATATTGAAACAACTAGAGATATGCATGCTATTTCAAGAACCAATCCATATTCATGCTATAATTGCTATATTTCGCTTAAGTAAGCTTGAATCTAGGAAATATGTTTATCTTGTTAACGTAGATTATAAAGTTTGAACTTCAAACAGCAATTCTAGTAAGCATCACAAATATTCATAAATTCGTAAGCAGATGTATAAGCAGATGTAAGATGTAAGCAGATGTAAGCAGATGTATAAATCATCACTTTTTGTTTTAATATTATATAAGTAATTAAAATAAAACAATCAAGACCAATGTGTATTAATGTGTGTCCCTGATGTAGTAATTATTATAATAACTTCTGGACTTACTATTAGACTGGTACATTCGTTTAAATAAACCATTATAGTCCAGTCATTTAAGCTTAAATTAGGTAAGAATCTCGGAATTCGAGATACCCAGCTGTAAGACTGTAAATCCTTGTATATTGACACCCTAAAAGTTGTCTCAAAACCTACATATGGTAGGGTTTTTTTACCATATGTAGGTTTTGAGACAACTTTTAGGGTGTCAATATACAAGTATTTACAGACTTACAGCCGGGTATCTCTAATTCCGAGGTGAACTTACTATAATGACTGGACTTTAAGCAAAAGTTTTGCTGAAATATTCAGATAAATATCAATTAAATTAAAAACAGTTTTTTATTCATAAAGCTTTTATTGAATTTATTATTATTATAATCTAATTATAAACATAGAAAAAATACGATAAAAAGATAAAAAACATAATATGAAGTAATGACATAATAAGCATTATCAAATACGTTAATAAAAGAACATCAAAAGACCATCAATGTTTTTATTAAAAAAAAATGATTTTTATTGTTAACAATTTTAATAAAAATTACGATGTTACGCCTATGTGAAATATCTATATATAAATTGCATATAAAAAAATATTTTCAATAAATGAAATAATGAAAATCGCAGCTCAAATGGGGGCACTTATCGGAACACTTTCGCCCGCAGAATTTCAAAGGAAGGAGGAAAATATGATCGTACGCATAACTCTTGCCAAACGGCCGCCGGATGTTGTATACACAATTATTTCCGCTTTAATTCCGCTTAGAATGTATCTAGATTTTTCCAACTAGATACCTAGCGCTAGGCGGTGCCATTACATTTACATAATCGCTCTATTGCCCGAGATTATTGTGCGATTTGGATTCGTTATGACAAAAGGTAATATATGTTATGTAATTCAATTTCTCTGATTGTCGCTGAGAGAGATTATTATTGTTAGAATTGAACGGTTATCAAAACTTAGCAATTTACTTAGTTTATGGATTATCTTTTCTCTAAAGTGACCACATTTCCATTGAGACAGAGCGAGACAAATGGGATGAAATGAGAATTATGAAAGCAAACCAATAATTTAATGTATATATATATATATATATATATATATATATATATATATATATATATATATATATATATATATATAGAACTAGTCGTTCCTTTTAATCAGTAACTAATTTCACTTAGTCCTTCCAATGTCACTGACGACACTATCGTTACCCAAAGCGCACCTTCGCAGTTTTTTTCAACTTTAATTTGTTTCAATAGATCGAAAACTTTTTGTTGGTTTCCTCGTGCTGTGCCGATCGGTTTGATATCCGACATTTTCCAAATAAAATAATAATTTTTAAACACCGTAATTAAATTGACCATGGCTCGCTTTACAGTACTTGTTATGTAATTTACAACTTTTTGTCAAGTTATGTGATGTTATACGTCTTAATAAATTTTCTTTTACTTCGTTTTTTGTAATTTCTGTAACAATTCTGTAACGTTCAACTGTGTTTTTTCAGTTGTCCATATTTTAGTAATACTAGAAAAAACTCTCTCATTTTAAAACAAATTCAAAGTCTCATTTTAAACAGAATAAACAGAATCATTTTAAACAGAATTGCCGATGATCACTAAATTTTTGACTCAAATTTTGTTGTAGAATACCTCTAACTGATCTTAAAAAATCCTGAAATTTTCAAAATGATGAAAATTACAATTTTTTTAATTTTGGCAAATAAAATAATTTTTTTTTTCTACCTTTGTTAAGCTATCATATAATTTTGTAATTTTAAGCAAGAAAAAATCCACAGTCGACCATCTGTTTACGCTAACTCAAATTTGAGAAAAGAAAACAGCACGAAAACAAGAAGTACATCTCCTGTACGTAGATCTGAAAAAGGCCTACGAAAGTATACTTTTAGTAAAACTTTGGGAGGCTCTCCAACATAGCAATATAAACACAGAAATAATAAAAGCTGTGAAGTCTTTATACGCGGGCTCTACATCCAGAGTCAACACCAACGAAGGATTAACATCTGGATTCACAGTAACCAAAGGTTTTAAACAGGGTTGCTGTATATCTCCGACACTGTTCAAAATCTACTTGGAACACGCGCTGAAGACATGGAAACGGAAATGCAATAGCATGGGAATGCCAGTGGATGACTACACGACAGTATATACCCTCTCCTTCGCGGATGACCAAGTAGTTATCGCACAAGATATAGATGACATTGAATATATGAGCCGAAAGCTCATCGAGGAGTATGGAAAATGGGGTCTGGATGTCAACATTACAAAAACGGAGTATATGTGCATAGGAGGACAGCAAGAAGACTTACATCTAGCAACGGGACAGATCATCAAACAATGCAATATATACAAATACCTAGGAATGAAAATATCTAAGGAAGGGACACTAGACGAAGCAATATCGGACAGAAACGTACAGGGAAGAAGAGCTACTTCCATGCTGAATAGTATTCTTTGGGACAAAACCATTACAAAAGAAAATAAAAAAAGGATTTACAACTCCATCGTGAAAAGCATAATAACATATAGCTCGGAGGTATGGCCGATAAAAGAAAAACACAAAAAAAGCTAAAACCCACAGAAATGGACTTCTGGAGAAGAGCGGCGGGAAAATCCAGGAGAGATAGAGTCGCAAATAAAACCATTAGACAAGAAATGGGAATACAACACGACATTATTGATGACGTTACAACTAAACAACTAACATGGTATGGACACGTCCAAAGAATGTCAGAACACAGAATCCCAAATAAAGTACTAAACTGGAACCCCCAAGGAAACCGAAAACGAGGCGGACCGTGCAGAAGCTGGAGAGACGTGGAGTGGACAAGGAAATTCGAGAGACAGATCTGGAAGAAGGGCTGTGGATGAACAGAGAGTAGTGGCGATTAGGAATCGGAAGACGTAAAACGTTATAACCCGATATGTGTATATATATATATATATATATATATATATATATATATATATATATATATATATATATATATATATATATATATATATATATATAATGTAAGAAAAGAATTATTAACATTTTTTGGTAATAGTTTGAAAATTAAGTCAGTTAAGAAGTGTTACACTCCGCCATCTATGTATCTACTGTTAAAATTTTTTATCGAGCAAATTGCCATCGGAGACCTCACCAGAGGTCTTTATTTTTTGTGATATTTACATTTTTAGAGGTTAGTTAGATCGTGATGTACTAGTAAACAATAGCAATAATAGTTAAGGTAACAATAATACAAAAATAGTTATGGAGAAAAAAAAGTGTTCAATTGGATTATTTAGAAATGAAAAATTCTCCAAGGGAAAATTAATAGATTGTAAAGATTTTTCTGATCAAAATCGTATTTCATTGAATACTAGAAGTGGTACAATTGTTCGTTTCATTTGCAGCGAACATGACAAGTTGTATCGTATCAATTACAGTTTGAAGCACCTAGTTTGTGCTGATCCATTTAAAATTCAGGGTGTTAAAGTACGTAAATCTTTAAGACCAGCTACTTTTGAATTGTTTGAACAATGTAAGGTGTATTAGTGTATTAGTGTACCTTCTATTATACCAGGAAGTAAACTGTGTATTTCGTGTATGAAAAAAATCTATGAAGAATTGAAAAAACATCATGAACATAAATTAGAAGCATCTAAACAAACTATAACTGCTGAGAACAGTGGCTCAGAAAGTGTCTCTGGAAATTTAAGTTTTACTCCATCCAAACCACATAAAACACCTGACCAAGAGGAAACCCCACTTAAACAATATTCAAAGCTACTGACTCAAAGCTGAGAATTTTTATCTGAGAATTTGCAATTATCAACTACAACTTCAACATCTGACATCTGCAGCTCAACCAGCGAAACTTTTACTCCCACTAAAATTAATCTTAATCGCCTCAATACTGTCGCGAAAACATTCAATCTATCGCCGATTAAAAAGAAAAACATAGATCGATCAAAAACTTACGTTCAAAGGAAATATCATGACATAAAATCTAAATTGCAATTATGCTTTGAAAATGTAATGGAAGATACTTTTATTACGATTCAAAATAGAGATTTTATCATTGATGATAACCCAGAATTAACCGGAAAAGAAATAGTAATGCAGTTGAAAGAAAAATTTGATAATAGCAGCAAAGGGAGTGAAAAATTACTAATTTTATCTGTCTTACCGTCAAGTTGGTCGGCAGAAAAAATTGTTGACGTTTTTGGAGTATCAACTTACATGGTAAAAAAGGTAAAACAAAAAGTAACAGAAGACGGCAATTTATTTACTCCTGTCAAAAACAAAGGTCATCCACTATTAAAAAGTACTGAAGACAAAATTCAAGAATTTTATAGAAATCAAGATGTCAGCAGAGAATTACCCTGTAAAAAAGAGTATAAATCTGTTCATGAAAATGGCCAACGAGTACAGAAACAAAAACGGCTAATATTAGCTAACTTGAACGAAATTTTTTATTCGTTCAAGCAAAAATACCCATTCGAAAAAGTCAGTTTTTCAAAATTTGCAAGTCTTAGGCAACGACACGATATTCGTTTGCAAGTCACTTCAACTGAGTGTGTTCTTGCTTGTGCGTCTGGTACTCATGTGGTATGTGTTTGTCTCATTCATGAAAATTTCAAACTTACATTAAATGGTGCAAAACTCGAAAAACTGAAACTTAAAGACGAGAGTCAGCCATTTTCGTCATATCGGGATTGTTTAAAAATTGTTTTTTGTCAACAACCAACGAATGACTGCTACTTTGGAACATGCAGTAATTGTCCCGGCTCGACAAAATTGCGAAGTACAATCGAAAGTCTTTTCATCGATAATTTTGTAGATGAAGTAATGTATAAACAATGAACTCAATCATCGATATTCTTTGGAGACGGTTATAAAATCAACTGATGACTTTGTTGATCACTTGGTAGAATCGATTTCAAAATTACTTCAGCATGACTTCATTGCTCAAAACCAGGCTAAATATTTTCAAATTACAAGAAAAAACCTGGAAGTTGGACAAGTACTTGTTGTTGCTGACTTTTCTGAAAATTACTCGTTTTTACTTCAAAACAGTGTCCAAGGAGTTTATTGGGATAATAAACAAGCAACAATCCATCCATTCGCTTGCTATTATAGATCTATTACTGAGAATGGCAACAGTACCAATAGTACCTATAAGTTTGGTAATAATTTCAGATTGCTTGACGCACAACACAACTGAAGTTTACAGTTTCCAAGAAGTTTTTACTTTATTTCTAAAAAATAATGTTCCGAACATTTCTAAAATAATCTATTTTTCGGATGGCGCAGTAGCTCAATATAAAAATCGCTATAATTTGGTCAACTTGCTATATCATGAAGAAGATTTTCAAATCAAAGCTGAATGGCATTTTCTTGCAACTTCGCATGGAAAAGGTCCAAGCGATGGTTTGGGCGGAACAATAAAGCGATTGGCTAGTCGAGCTAATCTTCAATTAAAAACTGAAGAGCAAATTCAAACACCCAATGAGCTTTGCAAATGGGCCAAAAAAAATGTACAAGGAATCATTTTCGACTTCGTCTCGGATGAGCAGATTCAGTGCACTCAAAAGAAACTGTACAGCAGATTTAAAAATGCTGTGCCATTACAAGGAATATGTAGTTGTCATGCCGCCGTTCCTATTTCGAATGAACTAATAAAAATGAAAACCTTATCATCGTCTGAGGAAGGAAAAGATTTTCTATTAAAAAATTTACGATTTCGTCGAAGAACGAGCTATTAAAACCAGCTAAAAAGACGGGAATATTGTGTATTAGTAATGTAGTAATTGATATCAAATTTTGACTTAAAGATTAATAAAACCCTAACTTTTTTCAGATTAAGAAAAAGAACTGAGGCACTAACATCAGAAAAAGGATTGAAAAAAAAGACTTACGTAATAAAATGTATATGTATAAGTTTACGCTTTAATTGCTTTATATAAAAATTAAAACAGAAATATTAATTTACTTTTCTCATTCATTGCAATTTTTACTGCTTAAAATTACAAAATTATATGATTGCTTAGCTTAACTTAAAATAAAGGTAGAAATAAAACATTTATATTATTTGGCAAAATTTTAAAAATTATAATTTTGAAAAAAAAAACATCATTTTGAAAATTTCATAATCTTTTAAGACCAGTTACTACAGGTATTCAACAAAAGAAAATGAGCCAAAAATTTAATGATCATCGTGAAGTTTGACGATTGTTAAAAATTCAAAATTCTATAAATTTGGCATTTTTCTAATTTTTTTTCGAAATATTCGAAATATCCTCTTCAAAACGAACCCTGTTCTTTTTTTGTAGCTAGAATAGTTTTACGATATACATATATTAATACATACTACGATAATTACGATATACATATATTAATATTCCTTATCAAAGTATTTTGAAAATATTATTCTGTTTAAAATGAAGCAAAAACTCCGTCCACATTTTGTCTGTTTAAACATTTGCAAACATTTAACTTTTTCATGAGTAACGTAACTTTTTACTAATCACACCTCATCAAAAAGATCATTTTCGCAAATATTTATTCAAAAGATTTTTACACATATTAACATATAATTCCCATTAAAAGAGGAGATTTCTTTTACTGCCACCCTATGAAAATTTCAGAACAAGGTGCCATTAAACGACCGGATTTTCTGAAAGAAGTTATAATAACTGCTTTGAATATCTTGAATAATGGACAGTTCAATTCGAGGATATAAAAAATTTTCATTGGTTGACATTAAAAAAGGAGATTTTACGCGAATATGTGGAAAAATTTTATATTATATATTACAGTACATGTAAAATAAGAAATGCAGATATTTTCTAGAAAGCGCGACATTTTTTAAAATCGGCGGGACGCGGGACAGGCCTCCAAAAATCGGGACGTTTGTTCACTTTACTTTTCTCTCGATTGTTGCATTCCGTGCCATATCCATGCGATTCCACTCAAAACAAGTAAATTTGGTAAAGTTTTCAAAATAAACTTTATATCATATTTAATGTCAAATTCTATACATAGCTGTAATCGGTACTAATGACATTGAAACTATAGTCAGTACAGCTGTCTGTCTACAGCTATCTTCTACGTATTGCGTTATGTCAATGGCTTTTACAAACATTTGTTCTAATCCCGAAATTCCTGACGCAGATTCTTTTGACCGATGAAGCTAGTTTCTCAAGAAATTCAATAAGAAATTTTCATAACAACCATGTGCGGTCAGATGAAAATCCGCATGAGGTGCGTGAAGATTGCTTTCAACATCCATTCTCCTTGAATGTTTGGATAGGAATTGTGGGTAACTATCTAATTGTAGGTATTTCTACAAGCAAGATTTACTGGTGAGATGTATCGTAACTTTTTGGAAGAAACACTGCCCAATTTTCTACAGGATATACCATTGATGACAATAATTGCAATGTGGTTTATGAACGATGGTGCACCACCACATTTCAGTTTGGTTGCTCGTGATTTTCTAACAGTAACATACGGAAATCTCTGGATTGTTCGAGGTGGGCCACACGCATAGCCTGTTGGATCTCCAGACTTAAACCCCCTGTAATATTTCTTATGGGGCTATCTGAAGTCATTAGTTTTCGCTACTTCAGTGGAGAATTTGGTCGACTTGCGAAGTCGACTAATTGCTGGGTGTACCTCACAAACAACCCTGATGTGTTTGAAAGAGTTTCGAGATCTTACTATTGCGCAACGTTACATGTACTTGTTGATAGTAGAATATTGTTAATGTTGCAAATTGTGTTCACCCTGTATCTTCAAATCAATGGTTTTTTTTTCAGAAATCATCATAAGACAAACAACTGTGATCATGTTGACATTGCATGCAAATAGATTTATAAAATGGACAATGATATTTTTGAATAGCATGTGCCCAAGTTCATGAGTCGTAGAAATAACTTTTCATATCCGTTTTGTTTTACAAAGCATATCTTCGCTTTAATTAAAAAAAGCGAAAATAATGGAATATTTATTTATTTATTCATGTCAGAAGTACCAAACATGAAAGATACATAAAATGGGCACAAGTACACACATAAAGTTTGTAATTTTAAACAGTTCCTGCCCAAAACTTAGCCAATTCGAGAGGACTTGGATTAGCTTGAGACAAATCTTTCATTGTACATCTGAATGGGCACAACGGACAGCATAAGAGGTGCTGTGTAGTTTGAACTGCTCCACATAAATAAAATGGGACAAGACAAGGCAAGACAAGACACTTCCCTGTGGTAATACATTCTTCTAAGTTCTCCATCGGCTGTGGTGTCCCTGGAAGTCAACGAAGAACCGATGATCTTGTAGAAGTGTTGCTATCAACATAGTGAATCCATAGTTGTCAGTTAAATTATACAGTTTATGTACCAGTATTCTATGGTTTACGGTGTCGTATGCAGCGGAGAGATCAACTAAAGCTACAGCTGTGACCCTTTTCTTTTCAAAACCATCTTCTATGAACTGAGTGACATGTAGGACTCGTGAAGTGTAATTTTTCACTGGTCTGAATCCAACTTGTTGAGGGATGAGGAGAGGATTAACTACAGTAGTTAAGCGATTCAGGATCATTCTCTCTTGGATCTTGTAGAGGTGGCAAAGGAGAGATATTGGTCTAAAACTTTTGGGGTCATTTGACTACTTTAACAGGCTTTAAAATAGCAATTACACGAGCCTTGCGCCATAATTTTGGCATCTTGAAAAATGCAAGGCAGTGATTGAAAAGATTTAGAAGCCAGAATCTCGTGGCATTGACAATGTTTAATTTGTCCAACAAATATATCATCAAGTCCTGCTGCCTTGCCATTCTTACTTGTGCGGATGGCTGTTTCTAATTATGAGAGGTCAAATGGTCTAGTGAGTTCACTGTTCTGATTATGATTCTTAACACCAAGCTTGAAGTCAGATTTTCTAACTGAAGATCTTGGTGTAATATTATTTATTAGTTGTGATGCGATTTTATTGGCAGTGGTGTTTGCGTGTGTGGGGCTCTCAGTATGATCATTATTTAGTTTCTTCAGCAGCCTCCAAGCCTCCTCAAAGTCAGCTTCCTCCATTAGTTTCAGCCATGTTTCTCTCTTGTTCTGTACTATCGTGGTTATTAGCTTTTGGCCTCCTGAAATAGTTTCATCACTAAATTGATTATCTTTGAAGAGTGAAAGGTAATTACACATAAGATCAGCTGTTTTAGATGTTAAGCCAAGCAAGTATTGTGTCCTGCATCCTCGGGGCATAGATAACCCTCTTTAACCAGGCCATTCTTTTTACATGCCTTCTTCACTGCATCCACAAATTTATCATATTCTTCTGGTTTTGACTGGATATCAGCTACAAAACTAACCAAAGTAGAACTAGTCTGCTTTCCGGAAGTTGAATCTTTTACGATAGGACAAAGTGATCGGTGGCGCTATTGCAGTAACTTGGCACATCACAGATCGATGTTGAGAGTTAAGTACTGGAGAACAGATTGTCTTCATACATTGTAGGCTTATGTGCTCTATTGAAGGATGGAGGAAGTTTACTGTCATGAACAAGGGTTAACTGGAAGGTGTCAGCCCATTTAGCACCTCTTCCCCATTATCATATCATCTTGTGCATAGCACCATACTGTCCTGTGACTGTTAACGTCACCGACTATAAAGTTGATACTTTGTGAAAGCTATCAGGGCAAAGGAAATTTCAACACCTGGTGGTTTATTTACAGAAGACACGATGCAATTACTTAGTTCATCAGTTAATATTTCTATATCCTCGTATTCAGAGATGGATGATGACGTAATTTGAAGGTCAGGTCGAACGAATAAGGCGCTTCCATACTGTTTGTGAGGTCTCTCGGCAATAAGTCCCAAGCCAGCAATTTTGGGGTGTCGTTGCTGAGTGTCTATATGTGTCTCTTGTAGGCAAAGAATGTCACAGTTGTTAGCTCGATATATTTCACTTAGGAGCTCTTCTTTTGGGGATGAAAGTCCCTCTGTATTAAAGGTGATTATACTTAGCCTTGAAAAAGCTTTTGTGAAACAGATGTCATCTTTTATCTGCTTTGTGCTTCTGGAATGCTGATGTTCAGTTCAGTACTTCTTCTTTGCGTGCTTTATCCCTTCGGGATGTTGGCGATCAACATAGCAATTTCCGTTCTATCTACAGCCTGTCGAAAGCCTGCCTAAAACCTGTGAAAAGTTGTGTGGAAGTGAGCGAGAACCACTGCCTCCGGTTTCCTAGCCACGAGTTTCTTCTTCTACCTGGTCCTCTGTGTCCATCTACTCTTCAGCTAGATAACTCAAAAACCAGCTGTAGTAAGCGGTAATTCTGGTTTCTCATTATATGGTCAAGATAGCCAGTTTTTATCTTCTTGATTGTGCTCAGAACTTGCCTCTGCGTGCCTATTCTTTGCATTACCACCTCATTCGAAATGTGATCCCGCCAGGATAGGCGGAGCAGCTTTCTATATACCCAGAGCTCGAACGTCTCTACCTCCCTTTCTGTTGCTTCCGTTAGCGTCCATGCTTCTGCGCCGTACAACAGAACAGAGAAAACGTAACACCTGGCCATTCGGACCTTTAGTTGTAATGTCAGGTCGCTGCTGCATAGCATTGTTTTGAGTTTATTAATGCCGCTCTAGCCTTCTCTATTCTGCAGTGCAACTCTACGGAGTGCTCCCAGTTGTCGTTGACAATAGTTCCCAGGTAAGGGCACTTCTATACTCGTTCGACGATCTCTCCTACTAACATCAATACGCTGGGATCTGAAGCATTTCGGCTTATTAGCATTTGTTTTGTTTTGCTTTTGTTGAGCTTGATGCCGTATTCCGAGCTAGTGGTGTGAATCTTGGTCATTAGTTCTTGTACGTCTTCCAAACTGCTAGCAAGTACGATGGTATCGTCGGCGAATCGGATGTTGTTTATAAGCTCCACATTCATCTTGATGCCTTCGCTGGTGTCTTTGAGCGCTGCTTTGAAGATTTTCTCCGAATACAGGTTGAATAGAGTCGGAGATAATACGCATCCCTGTCGTACGCCTCTGCGGATGTTAATCTTTGCGGAGTTGTTGTCATCTACTTTTACAGACGCTGTCTGATTCCAATATATGTTGGCTATTATTCTGATGTCTTTTGTATCTATGCCTGTTTCCGGTAATACTTTGATCATTTTATCGTCCTGTACATTATCGAAGGCTTTGGAGAAATCCATGAAACAGGCACGGGCATCACGGCCCATATTTCTGCATCTGTGAATCAGAACCTGGTCTGTAAAAATAGCCTCTCTTGTTCCCAGTGCGTTCCTGAAGCCGAATTGGCTTTCACCTAGATATCCTTCGCATTTTTGATAGATTCTAGCATGTATGATTTTAAGAAAGGTTTTAACTATGTAGTTCATTAGGCTTAATAATCTGTGTTCGTCGCAGTTCTTTGCAGTTGGTTTCTTGGGTATCGTGACGAATATGAAGTGCAACCAGTCCTCTGGCATGTTTCCGGTGTTATAGATATTATTAAAGAGAGCAGTTAGGATATCTAGATAATCGTTCGCAGTTTTCGCATTGCAAATTATCTTTAACATTTCGGCGTTGACGTTGTCTGGACCTGCGGATTTATTATTATTTGCTAGTTCTATGGCTTTCCATACTTCGTCTTTCGTGATTTCTGGACCGCTTTCTGTCATGTTGTTATTGTTATTGGGGTGCTCTGAGCGAGAAGTGTCGTTAAATAGGATTTCAATGTATTCCTGCCATACCTCTAGTTTGTGCGAGGTTTCCGTGACCAGTTTACCGTTCTTATCAGCCAGACTCGTTTTTGTTTTTGTGTTATTTTTCGTTCCTACCATTTCCTTAATTTTCCGATATACGTTGAAGTGATCGTGGATGCGGTCTAACTTTTTTATTTCGTCGCATTTGGTCGATAGCCAGCCTTCTTTGGCTTCTCTGATTTTGGTCCTTATATCTTTGTTTATTTGACGGTAACTGGTACCGTCTGTTTGTTTCACTTTCCTTCTTTGTTCCATTAGGTTCAGAATATCTTGTGTCATCCACTCTTGTTTGGCTATCTTTACTTGTTTGGCGTTGCAAACGTTAGTTTTAGTTAGTTTTTTTATTGCGTTCCATTTTCCTTCCGGTTCCGATATTTCTTTTATAGTATTTACGCCTTCATCGAAGCATTTCTGTAATCTTTCTTTAACTGTGTCATCATTTATTCTTCTCATGTCCAACCTTGGTGTACGTGTAATTTTGCATACTTTCTTTAGTTTTAGTTTAAGTTTACATATTAAAGGGTTGTGAGTTCAGTACTGGAGAATCTAATACAAGTACCTATGCAGGGGTACCACGAGTAGGGATTAGGTTCACCCCACAATGGAATTATTATAGAAGATCCAAAGTACAATTCGATCTTGACAAGTATGAAGAATTAAGGTATAGAATCAAAAGGGAAATTAGACTGGAATACAGGAAATTCATAAAGATGTCAAAGAAATAATATCAAAGAAGACCCAAAAACATTTTGGAAATTTGTGAATCAAAAACTAATAGTGTTACAGGCAAGATAATTTATGATGAAGTTAACCAAGATTTCCGCAAAGAAATCCGCAAAGATTTTCCAAGATTTCCAAGCATTTCCGCAAAACATAGTAAACACATTTGCTACGAAATTTGCTAGTATTTTAGACAGGAGACAATATTCCCATACCGACAACGGCCTCTGCGTTTTCTGCACTACAAACTGTTACCCAAGTGTGGGTGTTAATTTAGATTTTGAAAATATTCCTGTGCTGCCATCTTTTATGACATCGGAAGAAGATATAGAGAAAGCGGTGAAAAGGATGTAAAGAAATTTCGTGTCAGGTCCTGATAATGTACCAGCTTTTCTAATTGTGGATTGTTTATGTAGCTTTAGTAAACCATTATCTCACCATTATCTCTTCGACATAATTATAAGTAAAGTCGACTATCCAAAAATCTGGAAAGTGGAGCGTGTACATCCTATTTTTAAGTCTGGTGCAAAGAAAAACGATGCGGTCAGGGGACCCCCGTCAGGAACGAAGTTCCTCGAGTATTTAACAGAATGGAACAACTTCTTTTTTTGAATTATTATTAAAATAATGAAAGTGCACGCAAATATTTTGATTGAATGTTCTGGAAAATATGAATAAACAATCTAAATCTCCATATTCAAACTCAGTACAAAGTACCAACTTATTACAGCACAGCACAGATATAATATATATAAATATATTCAACCTTTTCGAATCTCTATAATATTCTTAAGTCTTTTTAAGCCTATAAAGACGATTTCTACGAATCGCTACAAGTACGAATCACTATAAAGTATTTCTCATGCATTAGTTTTGACATGCATTTAAGTAAGGTGAATTATAAAGTTGCTGTCGAAGAAATGATGCATATATTTGAAGAAGTAAAATTCTTATAAGACATTCAAGACGCGTTTCGAGATTTATCTCTCACCAGTGCAGCTTTGCTTTTATTAATCTCAAAAAGCGTCTGCAGATGGCTACTTACTTAAGTTATCGGAAAGACATGACATTAAAAAAAATGTTATTTTTATGGTTATTGTTGAGTGCCAGTAAGGTGGACTGAAAGCTATTAAATAACTGAAACATTTCACATGAGATTTGTTTTGGTAGTCCTAAAAAGATTTAGTAATTGTTATAGAGCTCCGGAAAGATTGAATATATATTATATGTGTTCCGATTGTTTCAAGTTTTTATGATTATCTATAACGTAGGAAGGTTTTACCAATTCTACCTTTATTTTCTTTTTCCTTTTATCTCTGTCGATACTCTTTTTGACCCTGAGCTTGTGATTTCACTATTGCCTATAACACTATTGTATATAAATATAGTACAAAAAATAGCAAACACTGTAATCACATGTACGATAAATCTATGTAAACCGTAAGCGATTGCTTCAAATTATAATATTTTAAGAACCTACTTTTCTGAATCAGTATTTTATATAATTCCTTTTTTTATCTTTTTCCTTTTTTCTCTGTCGATACTCTTTTTGATGCTGAGCTTGTGATTTCACTATTGTCTCTCTAAAATGTAAATGTCATAGTGATATAGTGAAATCTGTTAGATTGTGTAAAACCGAGATATTCCATGATCTGCCGACAGTTTGTGTATTCTATTTTGAAATACTTGATACGACTAGCTAGTTCGTGAAACCATCTGATATATGTTTTTTTATTTATCTCTTTATTAATAGGTCTGATAATTAAGATATCAGATATGCTATCAGATGACAGGCATTTGTGGAAACGTCGAATCAGTAAGTAAGATAGTGTAAATCCCAGTTAAACAAGTTCCATATAAAATTTCAGCTGAGCTGGCATGAGATTTCATGAGCTACACGAACTAGATGAACTACTCGAACAGCCGACAGGTCATGCAATGGCTCAGTTCTAAACAATCTGACTGATTTCAATATATGACTACGACATATATAAATATAGTAAATATCATTCACTCAAATTACATGTAAGACAAACATGTGTAAACGGTAAGCAATTGCTTCAAATTGTACAGTTTTGTTTTTATAAACTTACCTTTTTTCAGGATTTTGTATCCTTTCTTGACTTTCTATTTCTCAAAATCTAATTAAAATAATGAGTATAATATAAACAATATATGACTCTCCTATGATTTAAAACAACAAAAAAATACGTTTGAACATTTTTTTTCTTGTTTAGTTTTAAGGTTATAAACCAGCCTCGCTCGTCTGTCACTCTGCTAAAGAATAACCGAGAGCACGCATTATAGAAATATACACTGCGAGAATGAGAAAGAAAGAGAGAGAGATAGCGCGCGGTATAGAAATATACACTGAGAGAAAGAGATAGGCAAATAACGTAACGATAGCCGTGTAACAATAGACGTGTAACGTTTTCTGCCGAATCGATCCTACCGAGACCTCCCTAATGGAACTTCTTTCCAAAAAAACAAGATACTAAATTACGGACCAATTGCACTTTTGTCGAATTTTGCGAAAGTGTTGATTTTGTCGAGTCAGTCCTATCCACTATTCTGTATAATCATGTATCGGTTAGACTAGTCCCTGAGCAGCACGGCTTCGTGATGGGAAGATCAACAGCAACCAATCTCTGTGAATTCACGCCATTCTTATCTTTACCATTGGATAAGCGAGCACAGGTTGATGTTATATACATTGACCGAACAAATGTTCCTTACTACCCTTATTTAAGATACTGATCACGGGTAGACTGAAAAATATGTAGAATGTGATGTTTACGCCTCGAATACCTTTTATGTAAGCAGGTGTGTCGCTCAACGTTCCAATCTTGGTCCCATGCTTTTCATAATATACTTTAATGATGTTGTTGAGTCGCTCAACTGTCATACGCATCTTTATACAGATGACCCCAAACTGCTAAATGTTATGAATTCGCAGGATTGTTGTATGGAGATGCAGCAGGATATAGATTGGTTAGTATCCTGTTGCAATACAAACAAACTAGACCTAAATACACGGAACTGCAAGGTTATGTCATTCTCCAGAAATAAAGTAAATCTTAGTTTTTTCTACCATATCAACGGAAACTTACTAGGTAGATACAACGAATTTACCGACTTAGGAGTTATTATGGATCCCTCCTTATCGTATGTCCCACACATAGAACATATTACTAATGCAGCCCTACGAAACCTTGGATTCATTATAGCACCGAAATATAGAGCATTGAGTATAAAGCTATTATTTTACTGTTTAGTTGGAAGCCAGCTGGAATACTGCAGTGTTTTTTGGAATTCGCATTAACAAATATATGTACACTGAGCATGTGTTACGCAAATGCCGTAAGCTATATACCGGAAGAAATTTGGGATCTTTCCTACTAGACATTGTGATCAGAATGCTTTGTTGAATATTGTTAATAATGAATCATCTTTAAAGTCAAGGAGGAACCTTAAACTATCTGGTTTTTATGCATAAAATTGTACACGGCAATATTAGATGCCAATCACGGTTAAGTATGATTCAGATACTTGTCCTCAAAATAACTAGTCGAACCCCCATTCCATTCTACCACGTAGTACCCAACACATTCCATCATTATAATTTTCCTTGTTATCCTGCATTAGACTATGTAATGGCCTGCAAGATGAACATCTATTTCCTGAAGAATCGCAAGAAGAAGATGTGGTATTGAGTATTACGTCGAAGAAGATGCTGAAATTAAAAGTAATTTACAAATGGTAAGAATACTTGCCAATTTTTTTCCTTAATAATAAAATCAGTTGCCTACAAAGAAACGTAAAACCCGAAAACGTAAAAACCGAACCAGAAACCGGAACCGCGGTTTTTAATTTTCAAAAATCGAAAGCGCGGTTTTGAGAAAGTGAAGCTATTCGGAAACCTTAGTCTCAGTAGAATTGATTGACTAAAATTTTCTTGGATACAATATTTTCATCTTTGTCTTTATTACAAAATTATGTTAAAAAATTTCCAAATCAAAATGAAAACTAAAATACTTATAGTTATACTAAATAGTTTGTTAATATTTAAATCTCTTGAATATTAAAGAGGAATTTTTGCAATAATCGATTAGGGGTTAAATTTTAATTGATTACTAATACTCACGGATTCAACTTTTATACACATTAACAACTTACTAAGTAGATAGTTGTCTCAAACAATTTATAAGAAATATTTAATGAATACAGCTAATTAACTATAAAGTTTCTAACGCCATATCAACATAATCAAATTTCTGTTTTTAATTTCATTTCCTATTTGAATTCGTGCAATGTATAGAATAATCGTGAATGTATAGAATAACACTGATATGTCTCCGGTAAAATGATACATGGCTTTTTGCGTAAACACGTTTGAAAGTAATATTTATTTTTTATTTTTCGGTTTGGTCGATATAATTTCTCCTCGATCGATGAAATGCGATATAGTAAAACGCAGCGAGTGTAAAACTGCAGTTTTCCACTCAAGTAAATCAAAATTATCGTTTTATTTTAGGTTCGTTTTATTGAGAGAAATTTTTTAATCAAAATAATTATTGAAAGTTAACATTGCATTTGCGTTTTTTTTAATTGCATATTTGTTGGTGATTGTTATTGCTGAGTATTATTTAAAGCCATTTTATTTGTAACAACAAGAGCAAATTTAAACAAGCTAGATTAATTTATGTTACATTTCCGATATTCTGAAAATTTGTCAAGATTGCGGAAGATTTGTATTTTTCTGTTTACAAAAATAGGAAAAAATTAAGATAATCTAGAGTAGTTAATGTGTTTATCACTCTATATTTTGATTTGATTTCTTTTCTAAATTGATTTAATTTGAGTTTGGGACAAAACCAGTGAGATAAAATGTAATAATTAATTTAATAAGTAATAATTAATGTAAGCTTGTCAAGTACAAAGTAAGCTTGTACATTCCAAGTGAAAGCAATTATTGATTATATTGAAATTTATAATGAGAAATAAAGGTCTGATCAAAATTTTTAATGGGCTTGATTCGGCCTGCAGTGCCCGGGTAGCCCGCCGCGACTCTTCAAAATTGAAGACTGTTCAAAATATTAAATATAAATTTGATTCTTGATAAAACAACAATGAAACACACTTGAATTAAAGTACGTTTGTGTGTCTGTAGTTAACAAAAAATTCTGAACTGTCCAAATTTTCAAATTATTTAACAACAATTTGAAATAGGCTGGAATAGATTATGTTTGTTAATCTGTATTTAAAAAAAATATGTATTGATTGTCTTAAATTTCAAGTTCGGTTTTTTTCTGTTCATAAAGTGAGTTTGTCTGTTGATATAACAAGAACAAATTCAGACAAGCAAGAATAGTAAATATGTAAGTTTGTCCGCTAGTACTGCTTCTGAAAATATGTCTGGATTGTTTTGTCCCGACTGACCTACAAGTCTGTTCGTTGATAAAACAAGAAGAAATTCAGAAGGAATAGAATACTCGATTAAATTTTGCATTTAAATTAAAAAATAAAAATGTAAGTTTTTCTCTGTGTTTTTGAAGATTTGTCTAGACTGCTCAAAACCACTTCAAATTTGAGTTTGCTAATAAAACAAAAACGAATTGTGACAAATTAGGATAGTTAATGTAAGTTTGTCTATATTTATTTTGAAAATTGGTCCAAAATTTAAAATTTGAGTTTGTCTGTTGACAAAACAAGGACACATTGAACGGACTACAATTTATGTGGACTTTCCAAAATTTCTAGTTAGTATGATTCTGTTAATAAAACAAGAAAAGAATGAGTTTGACCAGGACATGACTAGACCAGGCCTGGGCAAATAGCGGCCCGCGCAGCGCATGCTGCCCCTGCCGACATTTTATGCGGCGCACTAAGCATTTTATAATTATCTTTAATTACAAAAATAAATCTATATGTATAATATAAACAAGTTGATTTACAAACAAAATAAGATGGTTTCGTGATCGTGTCGTGCAAAAATATTACTTCACTGAGAAAACAATTACAAATTTATCTATACATAATACCCACAATTATCTTAATTCATATTCATAAATTGTCAATGAAGCCAATCAAATTGAACAGTTATACGAATTAAAGAAAATTATTAGATATATTATTATAACACATACTAAAGAATGTAGTAATAAATACATGCAACATGTCAAGGGAACTTAGATCCAATATACCCACAGAAAATATGACCGACATCTTGACCACCTTCATCCAGAGCGACGTTTATGAAAACCTTATATCTGGAATAATAAAAAAACATACGGAACCACTGCATGAAGAAAATCGTCACTTGGCAGAACAAATTAGAGAATTGAAGCAAAAAAACGAGAGACTATCGGAGACGGTAATGTTTGCTGTAGAATCACATTAAGAAACAGATGGACCCTCTTAGACCCTCATTATTAATTAGAGAATTAACTAAACAGATTTAACTTAAAGAGAGCCAGGTACCCGTTATCCTGTTGCAATACAAACAAACTAGACCTACATACACGGAACTGCAAGGTTAAGTCATTCTCCAGAAATAAAGTAAATCTTCGTTTTTTCTACCATATCAACGGAAACTTACTTGGTAGATACAACGAATTTACCGACTTAGGAGTTCAAACCCAGAAGCTAAGACAGAAAAAGAAATAATCTACAAGGATGCGCGCTAAAACATAAAAACTATAGACAAACAACACGACCCCCAAAACAGATCGGAGGAAAATAATACCATTAGGGACAACAGGGACCACGTGGACCCAAATACAGAAATTATAGACCCCGAAAACCAAGGGTTCGTCGAAGAAAGAAGAAGGAGAAGACACCGTGCATCGCTTGGTAAAGCTAAGGTTAGTGAAGAAGATATTATCACTGCTTTTGTAGGAAGGAAAGTTGAGATCAACAAAATATGGCTGTACATTGCTAGGGCAAGGGACCATGTCACAGAGGACATAGTACGTAGATATCTATCACAAAAAACTGGTCATGATGAATCAGGTTTCATAGTTGAAAATATCATACCAAAAGTAAAGAAGGCTAACAATAATAGCTTCAAAGTAGGAGTGGATCTCTCTCTGAAAGATCAAGTATATAGCTCTGATTTCTGGCCGGAAGGGATTTTGCACGAGAGGCTGAATTTCAACCGCTTAGATAGAAACCGTCAGGCAAATTTTACACAGGCAATCACTCGGCCAACAGTAAGATAAAGAAACAGGAATTGAATTACAATCACAATAACAAAAATACCAGTACTCGTGTCGGACTAATAAACATAAACAGTCAGTCAATAGGAAACTCCTCAAACATAATTGAGTATATGTTAAACAAAAATAACGAATGCCGACTCCTAGTAGTAACCGAGCACTGGAAAAGTTCAGAACAAATCGAAATAATTGAAATTAACAACTTCCAACTAGCCTCATATTTCTGCCGAACTGAACGGAAAGACGGCGGTGTAGCCATATATTGTAAACGAACCAAAAGTTACAAAAACAGGGAAGATATCAACTCTCTTACCAAAAGTCACGTATTTGAATGTACGGCGATTGAGTTAAACCTAAATATGAACGACATCGTCTTAGTAGGTATATATAGGGCACCCCTAACAAATTTTAAACAATTTTTACAAAAATTCCATAACCTATTAAATAAGCTACACAAAGAAAAGAAAAAATGCATAATTGCAGGTGATTTTAACGTAAATAATTTGAAGAATAGTACTGAAAGTAGAGACTTCATTTCCCTCTTCGATTCATTCAATATGCGCCTGACATTTGAGGAAACAAGCCATCCCAACTTTACCTCATGCATAGATAATATAGCTATCAGCAAAGAGACACCCTACATAACTCAAACATTAAACTATCATATATCCGACCACCTTGCTCAATATTTTATCTTCGAACACGAAAAAAAGGCAACCCACAATAAGATTGTGTGAAGATTGTGTGAATAACGATCAGAACTTACACCGAAAATCAAATGGGAAATTTCAAGGAGGCTATACAAAAAGAAGGGTGGGAGGAAGTTCTCGCCACTCAAAATTCTGATGTCGATAAACAATGGGATCTGTTCACACAAACGTTATACATTTTAACACTTGCTTTCTGCTAAAAACAATAACCCGTAAATAAAAAAATAGAAAGATATTTTCAAATGCCTCAATCGAAAAAATGCGTAAACGTTATACACTCTCGCGAAGTAGCACGGAGTTGAGCGAGGAACGAGAGTGTGGTCAGTTTACTCGGTCCGCCTTGTGCTTCCTCGCCTCGCCTTGGCTAACTTCGCTTCATGAAGCGGTTTTTCGTACCCGAGTCAAAGGGACACGAGGCGCGAGTACGAGGAAGTTAGAGTATCACGTCCACACTCTCGTCTTTAATCGTCCTTTCCTATATATTATGCACACAAATAGTTGCAGCAGCAGCTAGCACCTGTTTGGTGTCAGTCATGGCACTGAGGTCGTCGCGAAGTAAGGCGAGAGTGTAGATGCCTCCTCCGTCTAGTTCCTCGCCTCGAACAACTTCGGCGAGGATCCTCGCCGAAGTTACTCCGCGAGAGTGTGGAGCGGGCATCAAAGACGAACACTGACTTAAAACGAAACCGAAATATACTACTGAGACGATATAAAAAGTTACTACGACAAGAAAAAAAAAGAAATATTACGAACGTAGTATTACGGACAGCGATAACATAATAAAATCTACATGGGCGGCAGTTTCCGAAATATCTAACCTTAAAACTAAATCAAAATCAACACATACTTTTGGACCGAGTCACAACCCCAATTCCATAAACTGTTTTTTCGCAGAGCAACCTAGAAAAATGACAGCACACTTAGAAAATAACATTCATAATGACAATATAATTAATAACACTGAATCAATATTTTTACATCCAACCAACGAAGAAGAACTGAAAATTATTATAAAGGACCTAAAAAACATAAAAAGCGCGGGAATTGATGAGTCACCTAGGTCAGTAATAAAACGTTACGTCTGAAATTATAGATCCACTCGTACACTTAATTCATAACTCCTTACAGGAAGGAATCTTTCACAAGTGTCTCAAATTTTCTAAAATTGTACCTATACATAAAAAAAGGGAATATTAACAAAATAGAAAATTTCAGACCAATCAGCGTGCAAGCATCCTTCGCCATAATAAATGAAAAGTTAATCTGCAAAAGAATCTTAACATTCACTAAAAAATTTATTAAACAATAAATTATATATAACATATTAAACAATCATCAACACGGATTTATAAAAGGCCGAAATACAGATACAGCATGCTTCGAATTTCTTAAAGAAGCGATATATCAAATTGAAAGAAGCTATATCCCCTGCGGAATTCTCTTAGATTTATCAAAGGCATACGATACAGTGGACCACAAGATATTAAAAAAAATGTAGGCAGTCAGGCACTGCCGACTGAAGTGAAAACTTTGGAATGAGTGTGTTTTTCTTAGAATTTCTAAATTATAGTATGAAAAATTAAAATTTAATAATTTGAAATGAAAAAATAAGTAATAATAAAAATTTAAGTGGTATGGATGATGTTTGACGAGTGATTTGCACTGCATCATCGTCAAGATTGAGGCGTGCACTAAGGTTTCTTGATTTTGCAGCCCGTTTTCATGCACATGATTTTGGAAATTTCATCCAAATTCTTATGATGTCATGATTCTCATCTCTCTCCACATGACACAATTTTCCTACAGTGCCATTTGACAATCCATCTGCGACATCTATGTTATTAGTTTTCATATAAGATCGGTTAAGAACTAAAATTAATTCGTAAGGCAATCCACCAGTATCATCAGCTCTCATTTTATGCAGCTTTTGCCTAACGAAATTTTCTTGTTCAGTATTATGACAACCAACGAAAACAATAGATGCCAAAGATGTTATTTTATTTTCTATACCGTTTAAAATAGAATGGTTGTACTCATTTTCTGCGGCGTTTGTAAATATAAGACTAATTCCTTCAGGACATACTAATTGAGCTTCTTCTTTTGTGATAAATCTTGATTCTATTACTTGTATTTCTTTTTCCGTTAGAATATTCCCATTTCCAATATTCGTTAAAATTTCGACAAACTGACTATCTTCTTGTCTCATTACTTGTTTCAATTCATTTTTTTAATTTTCGCCAAGGTGTTTCACCAGTCATTCTCATTTTAATTTGCTTGAAGATTGGCGTAGCCCTCACTGGAGGTAATTGTCGCAAATCTCCAATAAGTATGACTATCTAATCTAATCTATCTAATCCTCCAAACTCTTTCGTAAACAGGCCAGTGATTTGTTTCAGCCGAGTATCAATCTGTTCTAATAATTCAGCGGAAACCATACTGACTTCATCAATAATAACAACTTGAACAAATTTGAATAAAGTTCTATATTGATTAGCTTTTTCAATATTAAGTGGCATTAGCCGGGACAATGATATGCTTAATGCACTATGAACTGTTGATCCACCTATAGCTGTAGCAGCCTTTCCAGTTGATGCACACGCTATATAAGCATTGAAAATGCCATCTGTATCTGAAAATCTATTGTATATTTCCATTATTCCCTTTATTACAAAATGAAAAATTTCTTACCACTACCAGCAGTAAAAGTTAAATATACGAGCAACGGCTCTCGCACTGCCTCATCTGTAGATATCAAATGGTGCATTGTATGAACCAGAATTTCTAGTTGTTCTTCATTAGCTCGGCGCATAAGATCATAGAAATCATTATAACACATTATGTTTTCTTTCTTTTTAGCTATAGCTCCAAGTTTATTCAACATTGCAAGTTGTAAATCATCATTCATCTCTGCATTCGGGTCATTGTATAATTCCTGAAATGGGTTTTCATCAGGAAGTCTACCTACAGCATTTCTTATTTCTTCATTATCATCTGGAACTTCTTCGCGGCATAATTGTCGACAAATTAGTAGGATTCTTTCGATGTCTATGTTGGATTCAAATTCTTTTCTCTTCTGTAATATAAGATTTACATTTTCGTCGTATAATGTAATAAATTTCATATCTTCAAGAATTTCTGCCTCTTCATGACGAAATGGAATGTGTAAAGTTACCATTTCTCTCTCATATTCGTTAAAATCAGTAGCCATATCATAATTGCGATAAAGTATGACTCTCGGTTCATCTCGTTTGACATACTCTCCCTTGGTATTTTTTTAGTACTATAGTACTGTAGAAACGAATTGCACGAGTGAAATATTTTCTAAATATTCAGGTCTTTTTTCATACTTGTCAAACCAATTTTCTTTCCATATATCTGTGTAATCTTCATCCAATTCACTCAATTCCTTCATGGTCTTTTTTATTCTTTATCTTTTAATGGGCCAGATAGTCGGTATATCAACAATTACGGTTGAACTTTTTGACGTGGGCTCTCTCAATAAAAACCAGGCAGCTTCTTGACTTGTTATCTCGGTGTGATTCAAAAGATTGATACTAATATTTTTAGTAATTTCAAATATATCGAATTCGGGGTGCTCATCCATGATTTAAATTATTTTCCTTTGTAAATTGCTAACACCTCTGTTCGTTTTATTGACGTATTCCACAACATAAGCTGTGCACGAGTACTTTTCTGTTATAAATTGAAAGTCAGTATTAGATTTAACAATGTTCAATATAAATGGATTAAAAGGATTATGCCATTTTTCATGAGGTTTACGCTTCGGAAAAACTCGTGATCTATTGATTCCGGCGCGAATGATATTAACATATTCCTGATCTGAATTTATATTATTATTTTCATAAAATGTTTGGAAATCATCATATTCATAATTTTCGAAATTTTTTCTGAGGGCATTATATTTTGCTTTATACTCTTTAAATCCATCTTCGGTGAATTTCATCGGTGTCAAATCATTGTTGTCTTGATTGGCATAAAATGTGCTTCAAATCTACATTTTTTAATTCCTTTTGACGTTATTCGTTTATAACATGTAAACGTATGCTTGTGTGTTTGTAATTTAATATTACCGGATGCCTCTGCTGCAGATACTGATGTAAGGAAGACTATGAGATCGATGGCTTTATTGTAATCTTTTTCAAGTGCATCTTCGGGAGCATTGTGTAGCCAAGCTAAAATGTGCGCATGTGGACTACCCCTATGCTGAAATTCTATTCTTTTGAAATAATGCAAAATTTTATATTTTTTGAAAGGACTACATCTGTTTGATTGCATAATTTTCATGAGAACATTTACCAACTTATTGAAATATATAGCGCAATTAACTGCATCTTCGTTAACAAGTGTACTCTTTTGTATAAAGTATAATGCTGCTACATCTTCTAACGATATTTCGTCAGATCGTCTAAGTTCACTTGTTGCCATCATAAAAGGTGTGACAGTAAGGCCATCACGAAAAGTTCTAAATTGACCCAAGTATATTTGTGGAAAAGATAATTCTTCTGCATGTTCATCAAACAATAGACTAATGGGAACATTACCTTCTGCAGGAGCAATCCTCAAGTACATCTCGTCGTCTCGTTCCACATTAATGTTTGTTGGTGTGCTATTAAGCTTTTGTCAATTGGTATTTGTTCCGAAATGTCATTGTCACCATCTTCATCATATATGATTTCATCTTGTATATCATCTTGGCCGTTTAAGAAGTTATCGTCAACAGCAATGCCATAAGAAGTATAAAGAGGTGTATCTTTCAAGTATCGCAACCACGCTTTTATTTTTCTTTTGTTGACTATACCATAAACGTAGCTGGATTTGTGTATTTTCCTTCTCTTTATATGAACAGTAATGCTATGATCGTCATCTATATTTCTTGGCAATGAACGAACCATTGTATTTACTTCTGTTGGAACATTTATTACCTGTCCATAGATTCCAAATTGACCATGAATATGTCGAAGTCTTTGAATTTGCATAAATGGAATTCTCGGAAAAACAAGTCTTTCTGTTACCAAATCTAATGGAAATTTTTTAAGATTCTCCGGAAATTGAGGATATTTAAATCCATTATATACTGAAAGTGGTGGAACGCGATCCCTATTAATTATTGTTAAGCAAGTTGAGCATATTTTCACCTCTGCTACATTAACGTTTGTAAGCATTGTTCTTATAAATTGAATATTGCGAGTTGTATCGTTATTGAAAAAAAAATTCAATTGTTTTTTAAACCACAGTCTATCGCAAATGTTACAAGCGTGACCGAAATCATTTTCAAAAAAGTCTTTTTCAAATTGTCTGTAATGTTGTTACAGAAAAGAAGAATATAAAGGAATTTGATGTGGAGAATGTATGTTTTGAGTATTATTTTGAAGATCACGTGGAAGAATATTTTGAGTATTTGGTACATAATTTGTTATTATTGGTTCATCTAATTGTGGAACATAATTAACTTGTGAAGAAGAATCATTGTGAATGTCTTCATCATAATCAGATTGTGAATTTGGAATGTATGATTCATTTTGTGTTGATAGCTCAGCAGAAGGAATTGATGGGATATATGGCACATTTCTTGTTGATGGGCCTGCAATTTGGGAGTTATGGAAAGTTTCAAATTTGGAAACATGCTATACAACTGGTTTTGAGGATTTATCAGTATGTAAATTAATAAAATTAGTAGAAGCTCTTTTCTTTTCTCTGTACCGCTGACTATTTTGTTTGAAATATTCTTTACGACTTTTAATTTTGTCGTCCTCCTCAGCTTTTATAGTTCGATGTTTACAAATTTCTGTACTAACTATTGAAACAGTTTTTTTCTTAATCTTATCTCTATATCGCTGACTATTAATTTTATATTGGAGTTTCCTTCTTTCATTATATGCATATATTTTATTTTGACTCGTGCCATCATCACTGGAATCCGGTCCTTCATCATCCTCCTGTCTCTTTCTTGTACCGCCGTTTGAAGAAATGTCCATTTTTTTCAGATAGGATAAAGGATCTAACCAATATAGGAAATGGATATTTAGAAACACTAACTAAATATAGTTTTTTGTAAAGTTGTAATGGTGAAATTGATAACCAATTCGGTTAATCACGAATAAGACCTATCAAAGTTATTGGCAACAATGTACGCATTCTGAGCATGCGCATTAGGGGCAAATTGAAATAAAACCTCCAGTGATGTGTAAAAAACGCCACCGTAGCTACAGATTTGAATAAAATGGATGGTTAGATTAGGTTATATTAGGAGCAGATAAACCAAGACATCATATCGCGCGGAAATAAGAAAAGAAAAAAATTGCAATAGTTTAAACAATTTTTTATATACCCGTTTAAATTTATTTTCTCTACCCCTATGTGACTTGCAATATGGAAGTTATAGGCAACATATTGTACGCACAATGGGTACATTTTATTGCCTATAACTTGGATGCGTCTTATTTGTGATTTACCATGAATTTTTCGAATCAATCCAATAATCTGAACATTCAAATAATCCGGCACTAGTACATCCAGCAAAAGTACTTACTGTCGTACTGCACACTGATTGTACGGGTTGATATTTGCTTAGAATCGCTGCGTTCTGTCAACGCTGCCAACAACTTTAAGTATTAAATTTGACGTTCAGAGCCAACTTAAATATATGTGTATAGATGCGTTCTTTTGAACACATTAAATTTTTGAGTAATTGAATTTTTTTATAGAACGCAGCTAATGATGACGATGACGCAAATGTATGATTTTACCCTCTACCCAAATGTCATTCAGCGCGGCTATAGAAGTTTTCACTTCAAAAAACTACAAAAGTTTGGAATTAGAGGTATCCCATTAAATTGGATTTCTTCCTACTTATCAAATAGAAATCAAATAGTCGAAATATATAAAGCAAAAGGAAGGCTTAGATCACAGTCAACCACAACAAACATTGGAATCCCTCAAGGGAGTGTCCTGGACCCCTCTTGTTCACTCTTTATGTAAATTCTGCCCAATATGCAGCTAAACAAAACTACGAAGTTGACCAGTTATGCAGATGATACCAGCATAATATCATTAAACACAAATGTACATGACATTAAACCTAACATTAGCTCTACAATTAGAATAATAACATCTTGGTTCAATGAAAATAAACTAGTTTTAAATAAAGAAAAGACGAATTTAATCATATTTAAGATTAAAAGAGACAATAGAATATATCCCACCGAAATAGCCCTGGATAATAGCAATATAAAACTACAACGCGAAACAAGATTCCTAGGACTCTATATAGAGGAAACGTTCGACTGGTCACCCCACATCTTAAATTTAAAGAATAAATTAAATAAAGCCGTGTATGCGCTTAGAATTTTGAAACATTACTTAAAGCCGGAGATATTAAAAATGGTCTATTTCGCTAATTTTCATAGTCACCACAGATATGGTATAATGTTTTGGGGTCTTGGCGTTATTATCAATGACGTATTAAAAGACCCAAAAAAACGGCAATTAGAATAATTTATAACCTAGATTACACAGCATTCTGCAGAAGATCTTTTAGGAAAGCCAACTTATTAAATGTCGTTGGAACATATGTATACCAATCCGTTATATTTCTATTTAAGAACCAGCAGTTATTTGAGTATAAGATTATAAATTTAAATATATGAAGAATACCCGTAACAGAAACACAAACTACAAGAAACCGCCACATAAACTTACTATGTCTGAAAAGCTACCGCCTTACAGCAACATCGACATTTATAATAAATTACCCCAATACTGTAAACTAATAACAAAATTTAAGGACTTCAAGAAAGAGCTCCACCACCTACTCACAAATATAAAACCGTATACGCTAAATAAATTCTATCAACTAATAAAACACTACTAAGATCAAGAATATACCGGACAAATTTCATTTAATGTATCAGATTGTTGCAGTTATTCTTAATTTGTATTAAGTGTGTATCATATGTTATATTTATTCAATGAAATACATTATTAAATATATATTAATAATAAAATAATATTAAATACATTATTAAATATAAAAATTATTCCAACATAAACATAACTAAAAAAATTCCGAAAGCATGCCTATGACATGCTAATAATATTTCCCAATCCTGTTTACTCATTTCCATCTGCCACTACCTTCTATCTTTCAATCTTCTTCTTTAGCCATTAAGTCCATACTTGGACGTAGGCTTTTCTCAATTGTATCCATGTGCTAGTTGGATCCATGCTAGTCGGTCTGTTCCTATGGGGTCATCATACATCTTATGAGATGCCTATGGGTCGTAGATAGTTTTCCTTTTTCTCTTTTGTGTTCATATTTTCTATTATGGCCTTCCTTCTATGATTTGCCTGTCCCATCGCATCCCATTTCTTGCAACGTAACCTGCGAATCTTCATCTGAGGATTGCAATTTTCTCACCAATATTGGTGACTTTTAGTTGTTGCTAGTTATTGCACGTATTCGTTTCGCTGTCTGTTCCTTTTTGCAATCCACATCTTCATCGATATTTAAAATTTAGAGTTCGTCTGTTGATATCTTAGAACGAAACAATGTAACTCATATGGGGTCTTCCAATAGGCACTTCCGCAATTTTACAGTTGGTAGCTGCCATAATGTTGACGCTACACCTGTTGAATCCCCTGTCATTAATTCAGTCTCTTTTTCCAAATCACCATGGACTTTCAACAACACGTGCAAATTATAAAATCATCTTTAGCGATGAGGCCGATTTCAGGATGAATCGGTACGTCAATAAACAACATTGTCGAATTTGCAACGATAACATTGTTTATGTTTTCATAACAGTTTGATGTGGATTTTGAGCTGTCGGCGTGATCGGTCCATATTCCTTTGAGAACGAAGTTGACCAGGTCATAACCGTCAACCGCGAGCGCTATTGGTCGATGATAACCAACGTCTTTTGTCATGAATAAGGGCCAAAAGACGATAATAAGGGGATAATAAGGGGTTTCAAAGGTCGGCATTGGATTTTTGCAAGAGCGTTTTGACGGCATGGCCATACAACGCGGAGGTGATGTGTACTGGCTCCGTATTGTGCGATTTGACCCCGTTAGATTGTATCTTGTGGGTTTTTCTTAAGTCGCATGTCTGCGAATAAGCTGGATACCACAGCGGCCCTCACAGCCTACGCAACTCATGCCATCGGTCAAATTCAGCCTGATTTATGCGCCAGAGTCAAGGAAAATTGGAAATTACGGATGCGCGCCACCCAGCGAAGCCGCGGCGGACATGAGAGTCTCGTTTCTGATCTCGTCGTTGCTTCGGTTCAAATTTTTGAAGAAAAAGTTATGCTCGTTCTGGGTTCGGGCAAATTCGGATTGCTCGGTTTAAAATTTATGAAGAAAATGTTACGGCTGCCCGGATCAAGAACAGATACGAGACTCTCGTATGAAGCCCTATTGCAGGATGTTATATTCCATATATAATGGTATCGATAGGTCTTTCAAACAAATAAAAACATTGGATTATATCTCTTCGTTTTATTTAAATTTGAAGATCGAAAGCGCTTAATGAAAGACCCTCCTATATAATCATCCACATTTTGCTTTACACTTCCGGGTAAATCTCCTGAAATTTATTTTTTTACTCATAATTAATTACAATTAAGATTTAATGATACCCAAACGTTTTTTAAATACTTACGAAAAAAATACTCCTATAATTTCTCCTATAAAATTTAACAAAAATGATCTAAAATTACGATTCAAATGTTTTTGTTTGAGAAAAGTCTGTCCGAGTTTCTTTTAATCGAAAAGAAAACTCAAACTTTTGTATTATATTTTTGAAAAAAAAAAATGATTTGCTAATTATTTCCCCATTACTAATTTACTCCTCAATTCCTGTTTCGACATAGATTTATTTAACTAAATATAAGACCAGATAAGATTGGAAACGGGGCATACAAGGCTAGATAAATCCAAACAGACCAGATAACACTAGTAATGAAAGTTAATACTAAACGCTATCAGACAAAACTAAGCAAGGGTGACCTATTCTAAAGTTTAAGGTTTATTCTTCAGATCTAAGGTTTAAGCAGCTCTAGACAAGGCTTTTTAAAATACAACAATTGAGCCAAGCTAGATAAGCTTATTAACCAAGACTAAATAAGACTTAACCAAGACTAAATAAATCAGACAAGACTAAATAAGTTTTATTAGCAAACGATTCGTTTTTTTCCAAATATTTTTATATAAATATAATACGAGTACAAGTGAGATTTACATTGAATGGATCGTTAACTCTTTTTTAGCAACATATTTAAGGTCAATAACTCACGAATTGATCAAACAGTTGGCAATTTCAATAATTCTTCCTTCAATAACTGTGCTTCGGTTAGTTATCTGACCTAGTACTATATTTTACGTAACGCCGTATTTACGTTAATTATGTTTCTATGTATAAATCTGAGTCTTCGCGATGCCAATGGTCTGTGAAATGCAGGCGATCAGCCTTTCACTTGGAGGTGTGTCCGAAACGAATTTAATTTTCTGTCGTTATATGAATGTTTATAATGCCAAAAATGAAACGAAATTGTGGACAGGATTGCGTTACACAATAGATGAGTTACTAGGAAATGCTATTAGACAATTTAAATGGATTTATTACATTTGAGTTATAAACAAATGTGGATTGTGTAAAATTTAATTAAAATTGTGTATTGGTGAAACCATACCAATTATAGATACAATCATATAAGTTTGGCGAAATGTAGCTTGAATATATAAATATATTCAACCTGTTCGTAGCTTTAAAATGTTAGGTCTTATTAAGACTTTGACAAATCTTACGTTGAAATAACTACTTCCCTAAGTAATACCAAGCAGGATATTGAATTATACAACAGACATTTGCATATTATTCCTAGTATAAGTACATTTGCTTGTTATTAACAAGCACTAGATAAATAACATTGCATTTATTATTTATCTTAAACACCATATTTGTAAAACCGTCCAAAATTGACTAAGAATTATTTGGTAAGTTTACTTTATGACACAAGAAATGGATCGGGTACCTTATAGATCGGGCTCTTGATCTATAAGGTACCCGATCGATTTCTTGAGCCATATAGTAAATTTACCAAATATTTTTTTATTCATTTTATTTATGTTTTATACATTTTATTCTACTTTTTATTAGTCTCTTACCACCTAACAAATCCCATTCGATCTCCATTTAAACTGCTTATTGAATTGTCGTGTTTCAAAATAAACATTGGTTGTGTTGATCGCGTTGTTTTTCAAAAATGGTGAGAACGGAAATCGTACGGCAGACTTATTTAATCAAGAGCATCCCGATAAGTACGTAAGCAGAAAATACGTGTTTGAGTTGGTCACGAAATTTGAAGAAACAGATTCAGTAGTCAATCAAAAACGGGACCCTCACCCTCAACTTGAACTCCCGGTGAGAAATGACTACTGTGTTTGGAGTTTTGGGACAAGTTGACGCAGACTAGGGCATCCAAACCGGTTAAAACCGAACCCGGTTAACCGGGTTTTCTGTTAAAATTTAGTTAAAACCCGTAAAACCGTTTTTTTTTTTGAAAATTTTTTTTCTTCATGTGGAAAATACTTTTATTTTTCTATTGATAATCATGTAGTATTATATTGTGGATTTATTTGTACTCAAATAAAACGTAAGAGCAGTAAATATGTAGTCAAATAAAGAGTCACAGATTTAAAGTGCGCATAATCTTGATCCTAAAGAAATATAAATGCTTGTACTCTATTCTTAAATTTTAGTCTAGTTTCGGACTTCGGACAAATAAATTTTTATCTACATTTATAGTTATCTCTTCGTAAAGAATTTGATTTTTTTAACAATGTCTTTTTTATTCTTTACGTAAATATAATGAAATATGTATTAGAAAAATATTTTTTATTATTTATTAAATAATTATAAATAAATATTTATTTTATTTGTTTAACAGCTGCACCATTTTTGAATTAAGTTTTAAAAGGTAACACTCAATTTATTTATTTTTATACCTAAAACTGGGTTTTAACCGGTTAACCGGGTTTTTTCTTTACGAAAAACCGAAACCGACCGAACACCGGTTTTTGAAATTCCATCCCATTCATGCCCTACTGCAGACCCAACTCTGAGTACGAGGAAATGGGCCACTGTAACCAACATCCCTAGAACAATTATTTGTCGAATAATAAAACAACATAAATTTCATCCATATAAAATTAATTTATTACAGGAACTGAATGATGATGATTTCGATAGGCGGCCGGAGTTTTGCGATGTGATGACTGAAAGAATAGGTGCTGATGCGAATTTTCTTTTTCACATTTGTTCTTGTGACGAGTGTACATTTTTCCTAAATTCTACTTGTAAATCATCATAACTTTCGATTTTGGTCGGACGTGAATCTAAGGATTTTCCACTAAGTCCATATTCAAAATCCACTAAAAGTAAATGTCTGAGCCGGTATTTTTCTAGAACCCATTATTGGTCCCATTTTTCCTGATGGTAATTTGACAGGTTACCTGGAAGTGTTGGAAGATGTTGTCCACCCATTGCATGTTGATATCCTTGAAAATGATGATCGTTATTTCGAAGATCACTTGACTTTTCAACAAGATGGAGCTCCACCACAGTATACATAGGCTGTCTGGGAGTTTCTGGATAGAGTTTTCCCGGGACAATGTATTTTACGAAGAGGTGCTCTGGAATGGCCGGCCTGCTCACCTGATTTAAGCGCTCTGGACTTTTTATTGTACGGTCATCTGAAGAGTAGAATTTATGCAACAGAACCAGAGACTCTGGAAGAGTTACATCAACGCATTATTGAAGAATTCCGTCAAATTATGCCACAGATCCTCAAAAATTAGACGACGCAACGTTTCGAGCGGTATTTGTATTTTTGTAAGGGAGTTTTTAAGGAACAATTTGGGAATTTGTTAAACTAATAAAAATCTTTTCTGGCGTTGAATTGTGTTTTTTTATCTTCAGTTTTGCAGTATTTGTAAGGACAGATTGAACAACTGAACTTCCTTTCAACGACATAAAAGACGAACGCGTTCATAACTTGAAATTAAATAATCTCGACAACAAATCGATAAAGTTGGAAAATGTTAACCGTTTAGTATTCAGGTCAAAAAGGTATTTCAAATAGAGTATCAATTACCCCACCGTTCAATTTAAAATTACAGGGGTTGTGGTCCTAGCGCGAAGGGGTTAAGTGAGGGGCGGATTCAGGATTGTTATTTGGGGGGCTTGACCCTCCTGAGGATAGGAAAAGTAAAAACTAGCAGAGAAAACACTAAAAAACACATATTTTATTTTGCTTAACGCATAATAAGCCTCTTTGGATAACTTTTCGCAAATTCCTCAATGACTTCGTTAGGTTGTAGATTAGCAGAGGTATCTCGGTGTATATACATGGAAGCCAAACTGGTTAACCTGTCTTGGGTCATTGTCGTACGAAGGTAGGATTTTATTAGTTTAAGCGAAGAGAAGCTGCGGTCTACACTACAAGTGGTTACTGGTAATGTAATGAGAATTTGTAACAAAATTTTTATATTTGGAGAAAACTCATTTGTCTCTGGATGCGCTTCAGCTGCTGATTTGGGGAGATGTTGTCTACCACTCCATAGCTCCTTCCAAAGAGATATTTCTCCCGATAACGAAATAGGATGAGGTAAATCGTCACTGTAAATGCGTGCAACTACTATCGAGGTCCGATTTTCTGTGTTTACGATGGAACTTGGTAGAAGGTGGAACAGATCGAGAATCGAAGAGTGCTCTGCTCTCGAAAAGCGACTCGTCTCATTCTTACTACATTTTCTACCATCTCATAACAAAGGTTAAGATCTAATGCAACAGCCTCCAGTTACTGTGTAAGCGAAACAGTGATTTCTAATACTATGGCGGTTACCGTTAAGATAAGACAAAGTCTTTTCAATGACGGAGATCTGCCGATTTCTTAAAGGAACTGTACGATAGGGTCAAATAACTCTTTGAATTGAAGGAGCGCATCATGCCTTTCAAACCAGCGTGTATCACTAAGACATGACTCTTTTCGTCTGTGGGTGTTTTTAAAGGATAAAGGAATTTGGGGGAGCTTGAGTCCTTTAGCCACCCCACCTCCCTGGACCCGCTGCTGGGTTAAGTGATTTGGCTACAAATTTTCTTGTAAACGTTGTCCCCCTTACAAACAAAGCTGTGTTCGAGCGTTTTTTGAGAATCCATCTTTAACTATCCTCTGTTTCATTTTCAATGGCCCACCTGCTATAGGGTAGCTATAGCTGAGAGCGTGTATTTGGATAGATCAAATAATTTTATGTAAAGTCATTTATGACTACAAAACAATGTTTAAAAAATGAATGACAATAATGTTCATGTTGATAAATGTGTAAAAAATAAACAGAATTAATTAGGAAATATTGTTTCGGAATTTCATGAACTAAAATTCAATTTAATACAAAATTCAGCATTTCTATAAAATTTGATTGTTTATTTATGTATAGTATTACTAATTTCGAAAGTTCTAGGAAGTATATTTTACATTTCTTCAACCGTCGATTGCAGATCACTCGTCATTTCTGTTTTTTTTTATACTGAATTTCTTTTGAAGATAAGGCATCGAAAGTTCTTCTTTTCTTTTTTTTTGTGGTAAATTTCCTTTATTAATAGGAGCCGGTGCTTATTTATTACATTTTTGATTCATCGAATGTATTCGACTCGAATTTTTGACTTTGGTGTAAAGTGTCCTTTCCAGTAAAGTGTCTTCCAGTAAACAGTTCAGGTGCAATAACTACATTTTTCAATAGTAGATACTTATATCTGGCTTCTGTTTCAAGTTCCCCGACTTCGAACCTTAACCCTTCGACATCTTGATAACTAATTCAGTGACCAAATCTATTAACAAAATCAATAATTTTTCTACTTGTTAGGCTCTGCTTGTTAGGCTCTTTAATACACCACATGATGTGCTGTGGTGTCTTTACTTGACAATTATGGACTAGATAAATTACATTTTGAGCGACAATAGGAGCGAATTGAAAGAACACATTTTAGGCTATTTTTTCGTCTTTGATTACATCCACCAAGAAGAGTAAACTAAAAGTCTGATAATTGTTGTGGTAATGAAACTGTTGTGATAATAGCAGGTTTTTCTATTACATGCTGAGTTAAAATTTTGTGGCCGGTAATTTATTTTTTTCTATTTTCTGTATTGTAACAAAAATTGTTTACAAAATTAATACAGCTTTTTGGAAAATATTTTCTCGTTGTAAATTTTCTAATATTGTATAGTCTATTGCCTTTAGATAATTGGATACTAATATTTTTTTGTTAAGGATTGTAAAAAAAATTATGTCTTTAGAAAACGTTTCCATTATTTTTTCATCCAAATGGTGTGGTATAAAAGTAGCATTCATTTCAATAGAATTTTTTCAAAGATTTTCTCCAATGAATCAGTATATATTTCGTATGACTAGATTAACAAATAACATCACTCTTTCTCAATTACTTTTTCCACTATGACGCTACTAAATTCATTATAAGCTTTTTGGAGGATCTTTTGATGATGTCAATCACTTTAACAGATATTTTCTTAGGAGATATTTTATTATTGAAATGTACTCTAAATTCGGTACGAAAAGATATTTTCGGGTCCACATTTTTTTCGATACATATAAATCCATATTCTTTTATCTTTAGTGAAATGGTTCTGAATACAATTGAACTATTTTTCATTGAATTTATTAACACCATATATAAATAACCATCAATTTTTACTGAAATGTCGAATTTTGTATTAAGTTCATGAAATTCCAAAATATTATTTTCTAATTTATTAGATTTATTTTTTACTCATGAAAATTATAGTCAAAACATTTTCTTTTCATTCATAAATAACTCTATATTATTAAATTACACTTCAATAATTCATAAATAACTCAATATTATAAAATTATATTTCGATCAAATTATTTCAGGGGAATTTAAACAAATTCAAATTTTCTATTTATTACTTTAATAACTTTTTTTTTAATTTTTCAAGATATAAAATACACATTACAATACCCTGTAAAAATTATTTAAAACTCCAGAAAAAGAGCAGACGAAACAAGACCAGAGCAGAGACCAGGTCGTGTTTCGTCTGCTATTTTTCTTGAGTTTTAAATAATTTTTGTGGAGTATCATTAGTAGCTTATGATACAAGTGTGCACAAAAGCCTTTCACAAGCGTGTATCATACATTATTTTATCTACGAAGCATATTAAACTACTATTGAATCTAAAATAAAATGATTGATTTTACCCATATCTAATATTGAAAAATTGTAATTTTGACAGATAATTTAGACAGCTTATTTACATAAGAGTGGCTTATGTGACCAGAACTCCGACCCGATGGACACTATGCTGATCTCATAGCTATTTACATTACGATACATTAGCTTTTTACATTACATTTACATTATATTATTCTTTACAATTTAGACGATAAGTTAAATTTGAGTTAAGGTCGTGATCAAATCTTTTTAATCTAGCACAGTTTATGCAAAAGTAGCGCAGAGGAACAAGCTAGCCTATTTGTTTGAAGACTATGTGTGAACACTATTGATCTCACTATTGATCACTATGCTGGCGGTACAGCTAGTCTACTCTCTTGGAGACTCTCTTGGAGTTTAAGACTCATAACTACGTTTTTTCAATTGCCATGATCGAGTCTCTTTAATTGTTAAGTTCGTTGCTCAAATAGTTCCCACCATTTTTTGTTTTTCGCGGTCCTTGTTACGGTTTCTTCATTTTGTGCTCACGTAAGTCCTTTACAAATCTTTATTCTTTCGGTCTGGTGTACTCAGACCGAATAGTGAAAGTGATAGTGAAAGGGATTCAATAGTGAAAGGGATACTTTCACTATCCAGTGCCCTTCCACTAGATAGTGAAAGGGCACTTCAATAAGACATGTGCTGCTGTGTCTTTTTCTACGCATGGGCATAATGGTAAATCTCTTTTTCTGACTCTGTGAAGTTAGGCCTAGAGGTTGGGTTATTTGGTAATTAATTGGACAAGTCTATGTGAAAAGGTGATGTTTATTTTAAGCCTGTTATTAACTGAAGGAATGAATATTTTGGACCTTATGGCATTTCTAGAGGCTGCGAACTCTCATCATATTTGCCATTATTTTTGGAAATATGAACTCAGTCTGGACTTGATTTATTGGCTGGGTATCTTGTTGAATAATATGGGTATGTTTTCAACGTCTTCCTGCAAATTATCGGTTGCTAGTGACTGATTTGCCAAGCTACCAGCTCGCTCGTTTCCTGCGACTCCAGCATATGATTCCTCCCAATGCCATTGAAGTTTTACCCTTTCAGAAATTTCTCTTACGGCTTTCCATGTCTCTGCGACTAGTTCTGTACGCCTCGTCATGTTTTTCAAGGCGTCGAGCACTGAACGACTATTACAAATTATTGAATAACCTTCTACATTGTCGGTATTGGTTCGGATGTACTGTAAACCTCGCTTTAGTGCGAAAAGTTCCGCTTGGAATATTGTGCAGTAGCTTTCGAGTTGGAATGTTTCATACTTTGTTTTGTACCCTTCCTTCTAAACCACAAAAGCTGACCCCATTTAATTTTTAGCTTTTGAGGAATTTGTGAAAAGTTGGATTTGAAGGGTGTTGGACAAAGTAGTGAGGTATTATGGTGTGGAGAGGTGATTAAACCTGTTAATTTTCTAAACATTGCTTCGTCCAGATCATGCATAGTGAGGTTTTATTCAGTTTGCTTTGCCCCGATATCGGACGCTGATGTAGGTCGTTGTACGCTTAGAAGTTTCATGTTATCTTTGGTTTTACAGAACTTGTGCCAAATTGAGACTCCTGCCTATTGCAAAGCCCGTTTGAAAATGTCTGCTATGGCCGTTGTGTTCAGGCCCCATTCCTTTCTCGAGGCGCTGCCAATTTTGAAAATCCACCTTACCGCAGGATTCCTCACTCTGGAAGTCACCTTGTCGAGGTGTGAGGGCTTAGTTTCGCAACAAACCGCTAGACAAGAACTTCCAAACCCTTAATCCAAGGTGTCATGCGACCCGTGCCGAAGGGCCTGGTTGGTGGACCAAGTTGAAGAGCAACCGGCATCGCTAACGGTGCCCCTCTGATACCTGGCGACCTCAGAGGGTATCAGCCTTACCATGTCAAGCGGGGCTCTGACGTGGCGGACCTTTAGTTCCCTTGGCACTCGTGGGATTTATATGAATTCCAAAAGTAAATATAATTCATGTGTGCGGGACCAAACCGATACAGAGAACAAAGAAGTCAGCCCGGATTACCGGGAAGACGACCTTGACCTCACACTCATAGACATGAGCAGTCCAACCATGTCTACGGAGGCAGAGGAAGATGTTCTTGTAGGGGCAGAGGAGGACTTGCCGCCTCCTGTCACAAAACAAGAATGACCAGCAGGCGCACCAAGATAGCCCAAGTGAACATCCACCATGCCAAAGCAGGCTCAGCTGTGATGGATAGGATGTTCACTAAGCAGCACCTAGGGCTAGCGCTGCTGCAAGAACCCTGGACCTACGGAGGTAAGATCAGAGGTCTTAGCAACAGGGAATGTAAGTTGGTATGGGACAGCCGTAAGTTGGTATGGGTCTCCCCTAGAACTTGCATTATGGTAAGGAACGGCATAAATTACTTATATCTATCAGAATTTTTAACGCGGAATTTAGTTCCGATTCAGGCCCTCATTAAGACCGAGGGCCTCCACCGCGAAGTAGTGATCGCATCAGCATACTTCCCTGGTGATGGTAACAACATACCACCCATTGAAGTACAAAAACTGGTGGAACACTCTATTAGGAGAAGGCTGCCACTCATCCTGGGATGTGACGCGAACGCACACAATGAGATGTGGTGCAGCACGGACACTAATAAAAGAGGTGAGTACCTTTTAGAATACCTCATTATAGAAAACTTAATTGTGTTCAACGTTGGGTACACACTAACATTTGTCACTAAAGTCAGAAATGAGGTACTAGATATTACGGTAGGTAGCGCTAACGTAAGTAAACTAATTAAAAATTGAAGAGTTTCAAGTGAACCCTCAATGTCAGATCATAGTATCATAGAGTTTGAGCTGGAAGGAACGAGTGAGGAAAACACCCCCATTCGAAACCCCAGACAAACTGTGTGGCCTATGTTTAGTGCCCAACTAAAAGAGAACCTAGAGCAGGTGACAGTGCAGGGTAGTATCAAACACTACACCGTGCGGAAGCAGGCTGTGGGATAAATAAATGTAGCAATTACCACGGCATTTGAATCCAGCTGCCCGGTAAAAACCGTGAAGGAGCATAAGGATGAAAAATGGTTGAACAAAAATGTGTCTACATTAAGAGCAAAAGTACGTAGGCTTTTCAACAAAGCCAAGCAATACGAAAATTGGCTAGAATACTCCGAGGTGCTTACCACCTACAACAAAGAGATCAGAAGGGCAAAAAGGAAAAACTTTAGGACCTTCTGTGAAAACATAGAATCCACTCCGGTGGTAGCTAGACTGCACAAAGCACTAGCGAAGGATAGAGTGGAAATGACAACCACTATGAAGAGACCGGATGGGAGCTTCACGGAGGATGAAGAGCAAAGAGCTCTCCTCCTACTAGATACCCATTTTCCAGGATGTAGAGGATACAGGGAGACCGAGGGCTTGATGCAACCACGGAAACCAAGTCGGGCTGACTGGAGGAGGGCAGCGTCCATCTGTACGGAAAACCGAATCAGATGGGCTATCGGCACTTTCCAGCCTTTAAAGGTCCCAGGTGTGGACGGACAAGTTCCTGCCTTCCTACAAAAGGGAGAGAGAGAACTAATGCCGTATCTTCTAAATATCTTTAGAAGTAGATTAGCGCTCGGATATATACCGGAGCTATGGAGAAGGGCTAACGTGGTATTCATACCGATGGTGGGGAAGAAAGACACCACTCAACCGAAGTCATTTAGACCCAATAGTCTAACATCTTTTATGTTGAAGACAATGAAGAAGGTAATTGATAATTACCTTAGGACTATAGTGCTGGTATAGTGCTACACCAGTACCCAGCAGTCAGCATGCATACCGGGCAGGGAAATCCACAGAAACTGCCCTGTATCAGCTGACAAATAAAATAGAAGCAGCACTACAGATAAAGGAAGTAGCGATGTGTGCTTTCTTGAATAGAGAGGGAGCTTTTGACAACACCTCACACGAGGCTGTCAAGGCGACCCTCGAATGGAGGAGTATCGACAGCACTATCTCAAGGTAGATGGGAGGAATGCTGAGAACTAGAACAGCGGAGACACAAGTGGGAAGAGACACCATTAAGAGCCCCACAACTCGAGGGTGCCCACAGGGAGGTGTACTATCACCGCTAATGTGGAGCCTGGTAGTTAATGAATTACTGGTTAGGCTAAACGACCTAGACATCAAATGTCAATGTTACGCCGATGACATAGTCATAATGACCAGAGGGAAGTTTGAGGGAGCGCTCTGTGAAATTGTTCAGAGAGGCCTTAAAGTAACTAGTAGATGGTGCTAAACAGTGGGACTGAGACTCAACCCGAGCAAAACCACGGTGATACCATTTACTAGAAGGAGAAAACTAAACCGCCTACAGCCAATACTCTTAGATGGGAAAGGCAGTAGAATACAAACAGGAGATAAGGTATCTGGCTATCACACTAGATAGCAAAATCCTATGGAATAGACTGGCTGAGGCAGCGGTAGGTAAACCCAAACACGCCCTAATTGTGTGCAGAAATCTGGCAGGAAAAATTTGGGGTTGTAAACGCACAATCCTGCGGTGGCTGTACACCATGATAGTGAGACCTGCAATCACTTATGGGACAGTTGCGTGGGGAAGTAGAATCAAACTGGCCTCTATGAGGAAACAGCTTGAAAAGATTCAAAGACTGGCGTGTGTCTGCATCACAGGGGCGATGGGTCGTGTCCGACAGCAGCATTGGAGCTGATGCTCGATCTGACTCCGCCAGATCGGCGATTGTAAGGTTCAGCAAGAAAGGAATGGGCACAGGTCAAATAATCGGGAGCAGAGACCGAAACATCCTCGCTCCCAAGATCCCCTGGCTGGAAGTACCAAAAGACGAAATAGTATGCAAATACCACTTCGAAAAAACTATACAGCAATGTGTAGTAGTATAGCCGATTGGAGCGACGAATCCTCAGCATACCACATAGAGCAAAATGCTATCAAGTGGTATACAGATGGTTCGAAGACAAAGGAAGGTACTGGTGCAGGAGTGTTTGGACCTCGTACCAAGTACTTCGAATTCACGGGAATATCCCCAAGTATCTTCTAAGCAGAGGTACACGCAATCGAAAGATGAGCATAGTTTAACCTCGACAGGAATTATCTCAAAAAACGAATTGCTATCCTGCCAGACAGCCAAGCAGCCATTAAGGCAATTTGCTCATACACCATTAGATCCAAACTGGTATGGAACTGTGTGGGGAAGCTAAACAAGCTTGGCAAAGATATCAGAGTAACGCTATATTGGGTACCAGGACACACTGGTATAGACGGAAACGAAGAAGCCGATCAGTTTAGATGAAGAAACAAGAGAAAAATGGATGAAAACCTGGAAAGAACTTCCAGAGCTAAGGCTGGCCAAAGTGATGCTGGGATCATTTAACCAGAAGAGAACAAAAGCTTGCCTGAAATTAAGCAGGAACAAGCTTAAAATTCTGACAGGAGTCCTGACGGGACACTGCAGACTTAGGAAACATCTCAAGGTCCTACGCCCAGAGGAAGATGACGGATGTAGATTATGTGGCTCAGCAGAGGAAATGCCCATACATCTGCTTAAAAAATGCGGAGCATTACTCCGCAAGAGACGGGTGCAACTTGGGGCTCACTGCTTGTACACAGAGGAGCTGGGCCTTGAATCCCACCCAGATCCTGAAATTCCTAAAGGAATCAGGATTATAGGAGGCGCTATAAATGGGTAAGTGCACCAACGCTTGGAGGAGGAGGGTGGGGTACAATAGATCTATAAAGGTCGCAGTACAAGTCGTCACCACCATATCTACAATCTACCACAGGATTTTTTAATATGTTCTTTATCTAAGTTTAAACATAATCTAAGTTTAAACATCTGATCTGTTTAAAAAACCTATCCAGATACCTAGATATTTAATAGAATCTTGGAATTAAAATTTTTCACTTGCTATTGTAAATACTGACCTTCTTTAATTGGGCGTTGTTTGGGCCTGGGTCTTTGCGGCATTAACTTTAAGTTTGCATTAGAATGACCATTGACGGAGACGTTCCAAGGCCTGGTGCTCCTTTTTTTTTAGCTCTGTAATTGTGTTGCTTCTTGCTAGCAGCATGGTGTCGTCCGCATAAACCACTATGTTGCAGTCCTCTGGAAGGTTATGATAAAAAAATGGAGTCGTACAAGATCCTCTAAAATCCTGGCCCTGACCTCCAGCCTTGCGGGCAGCCTTTGCTGATACTCAGCTCTATATATATTCCTAGTTCGAAAATATTGGTCTTTTGCTCTAAGAAATAGTGACTTGCAAGATTTATGAGATTATTAGGGGACAATTAATACGGCCAGGATTAATAGGACCACACAAGACCAGACAAGATCAGGTAGAAGCAGTAAATGAGGAAAGATACCCTATTTGTAGTAGCTAAAATCTTTTATGCTGTAGCTCAAAGTGTATTCTTTCTATATTTTGGACAAGATTTTCTAATTCCTTTCTAAAACAAAAGCGGGTACATGGATTTTCATAAAAATTCAGGAAATATTCACAAAAGTACGTCCTTGAAACTAATCAAATGTTTTCTGCTTTTTAGTTGATTTAGCTAAGGTGGTTGTTTAACTTTGATATATGCCTTTGAAACTTGTGTAGCTCTTAAAGCTTCAAGTAAATTTTACTAACCAACCCAGATGGATAAACTTTGATATAGTCCATTTTGTCTAAACTTTGGACTAGACTTACCAATTTCTTTATAAAGGAATTGATTTTATCAACGATTATTAACGATTGGGTGAATTTTATTGAGAATTTCGGGAAATATTTGGGAATGCATACCTTTGAAATTATTCTAGTTTTTGTAGCTTAAATATTATTGGACTAGCCAATAATATTTTATCCCTGTATGTACATATGGTGAAACTTTGAAAATAATACATTCTCTCAAAGTTTGAACTATCTTTATAGTACAAAATCGATGAATTTTTAACAGACATACTGAAAATTTTCTTGTAAATACACGGTGTAACTAGTCCAGCTTTGGTAGATTTAGTCTAGTTGGGCTAATTAGTACAAACTTTGATGCAGTAATTTATGCTTTTTCAATAGAAAATAATACTTTTAGTTTAGTTCGTTTACTCTAACAACTAACCAATTACAATCAATTTATTAACTTGACTGTTACTGTAGTATTATACTTCATTATAGCTGAAGATATTTAATCGATTGGATATGCAATACTTTCTAAGATACATGAGATAATTTATCAGGAAAGTAAATTCCCTTTGAATATTCGCATAATTATACCTACGTCACATTTAAACATTTTTCAAGTTTTCTAGGAATGCAAACACTTGAAGCGTTACCTCAAATACATTTCAAAAATTACAAATAAAACTGCCTTACTCTCTGTATATCACACAACTGACAATAATAAAAATTTACGACTCGCGACGTCGCAATAATTTACACGTTTCCCTCTGCACTTACACACACTAATAACTCACTCCAGCAAGAAAAAAAAGGTAGAAAAAATCAGAAACCATGTCGACACAAAACTCCTTACAAAAAAAGAAAACTAGCCTTAAGTCTGCCACCGCAAAAGTCAAAGGTCAAAATATAGATCTCGAAAGTTCAAGCACAAACAAGGAAAGAAAGGTTTTATGTCGTTGAAGTTTGTATAAAAACTTTCTAAGATTATATAAGTTGAGACAAGATTGGACAAGCTCAAACAAGGTTTACACAAATCTGGGCTTAGAGTAAAACTAGACCGATGTAATCTACCTAATCTTAGCTGTTTATTTGCGCAGTCTATTTTTGTAGATGGACAAAAATAGTTAGACTGCGCAAATAAACAGCTAAGATTAGGTAGATTACATCGGCTTAGTATTGTCTAATCCTAGCCCAGATTTTCTTTTTTTTTCTTTTGCCCAAACAAAAGTTTTGACTGCATCCTCATCATACTTATATATATTTTCACTTGTGAAAATATACAACGTTTATATATATATATATATATATATATATATATATATATATATATATATATATATATATATGTATATATATATATATATATATATATATATATATATATATATATATATATATATATATATATATATATATATATATATATATTTCTAGTAGTAGACTGTAATCCTTAAGATTCTTTCAGTAGGGATTTGTTTTTACCTAATATCGATAATTATGAAATTCACGAACGGAAAATCACATTGTTTAAACATTTTATATAAGAAAATTTATTGTTAAGAGGAAATGATAAATTGTGTTTTCATTATGTCACAATGTTTTGTGATGAAATAAAAAAGCAACAAAACACAATATTGTTTACATTCTGAACAATTTCCAAGAATAAGGAAGGTCTGTAAATCTAGTCCAATCGTATGTAATCGCACTAACCATATATAAATAACATTTGTTGGTTTTTGGAAAAATACAGAAAGGCCTACCGGTAAAATACAAAAGAATCCATCGGCTAATATAGAAAGTTTCCATTTCACAAATATTGAGGGACAAACCGTCTTCAACTAATCTGTTTATAATTCTATTTGGCAAATTAAAATGAAAATTCCGGCTGGATTTTTTTGCTCCGTGCTGTGTTACGTAAGCATCAATGAAACTGATTTCGGAGAAATTTCGGAACAAACTAAATCATTCGGTGGCATTTGCCATCGAAAGGATTTGACCATTAAAAAAGTTTCTACTGGTTTCTCCGCACAAAATTCAATGTAAACAGTTGCAATTTACACCAATAGTTCCATCAAAATACCTCGGCTAAATATTATACGTTAATTATACATTATTACACAAATTATACATTATAACACATTACGACTAAATAAGACTAACTAAAGACTAGATATGACTAAATCAATGCAGATAAAATGAGATAAGGTCAGACCAGATATGACTAGACAAAATTAGACAGAAAATTACGAGATAACACAAGATTCAGTTTGCTGGCAAAACTAGAAAACTATATAAGATGAAAAACTCTATAAGATTTGAAAAACTAGGTTAGATTAAATTATTTTCAATCATTTCCAATTTGCTAAACAGATTCTTTTGGAAGACTAGCAAGAATAAACAAAACTTTAAAAGCATCATGCGAAAGCATAACAAGTCAAAAGTATTAAAATCTAAGTAGGGCTAGAAAAAATTAAATAATTTCAAATTCACCACTTTTTGCGGGTTTATTAGATTAATAGTGAAATCTCAAAAACCATCGAGCTTAAATCTAATTAATTAACAAAACTAGACAGACTAAGACTAGACAGGAAAGACTAGACAGACAAGACTAGACGGACAAGACCAGACAGACAAGACTAGACAGACAAGACTAGACAGACAAGACTAGACCAACAAGACTAGACCTACAAGGCTAGACAGACAAGACTAGGCAGGCAAGACTAGACAGACAAGACAAGACAGACAATAGCGGGGTGGCGCATACTAAGAGCCATAGTGGAATAGCGAAGGGGTTTGTGGATAGCTTCCGCCAAACCACTTAAAAAGAAAGACAGACAAGACTAGACAAACGAGACTAAACAGATAAGGCCAGTCGGACAAGATTGGACAGACAGGACTAGACAGACAAGACTAGACAGACAAGACTAGACAGACAAGACTAGACAGACAAGACTAGACAGACAAGACTAGACAGACAAGACTAGACAGACAAGACTAGACAGACAAGACTAGACAGACAAGACTAGACAGACAAGACTAGACAGACAAGACTAGACAGACAAGACTAGACAGACAAGACTAGACAGACAAGACTAGACAGACAAGACTAGACAGACAAGACTAGACAGACACGACTAGACAGACAAGACTAGACAGACAAGACTAGACAGACAAGACTAGACAGACAAGACTAGACAGACAAGAATAGACAGACAAGACTAGACAGACAAGACTAGGCAGACAAGACTAGACAGACAAGACTAGAGAGACAAGACTAGACAGACAAGACTAGACAGACAAGACTAGACAGACAAGACTAGACAGACAAGAATAGACAGACAAGACTAGACAGACAAGACTAGACAGACAAGACTAGACAGACAAGACTAGACAGACAAGACTAGACAGACAAGACTAGACAGACAAGACTAGACAGACAAGACTAGACAGACAAGACTAGACAGACAAGACTAGACAGACAAGACTAGACAGACAAGACTAGACAGACAAGACTAGACAGACAAGACTAGACAGACAAGACTAGACAGACAAGACTAGACAGACAAGACTAGACAGACTAGACTAGACAAGACTAGACAGACAAGACTAGACAGACAAGACTAGACAGACAAGACTAGACAGACAAGACTAGACAGACAAGACTAGACAGACAAGACTAGACAGACAAGACTAGACAGACAAGACTAGACAGACAAGACTAGACAGACAAGACTAGACAGACAAGACTAGACAGACAAGACTAGACAGACAAGACTAGACAGACAAGACTAGACAGACAAGACTAGACAGACAAGACTAGACAGACAAGACTAGACAGACAAGACTAGACAGACAAGACTAGACAGACAAGACTAGACAGACAAGACTAGACAGACAAGACTAGACAGACAAGACTAGACAGACAAGACTAGACAGACAAGACTAGACAGACAAGACTAGACAGACAAGACTAGACAGACAAGACTAGACAGACAAGACTAGACAGACAAGACTAGACAGACAAGACTAGACAGACAAGACTAGACAGACAAGACTAGACAGACAAGACTAGACAGACAAGACTAGACAGACAAGACTAGACAGACAAGACTAGACAGACAAGACTAGACAGACAAGACTAGACAGACAAGACTAGACAGACAAGACTAGACAGACAAGACTAGACAGACAAGACTAGACAGACAAGACTAGACAGACAAGACTAGACAGACAAGACTAGACAGACAAGACTAGACAGACAAGACTAGACAGACAAGACTAGACAGACAAGACTAGACAGACAAGACTAGACAGACAAGACTAGACAGACAAGACTAGACAGACAAGACTAGACAGACAAGACTAGACAGACAAGACTAGACAGACAAGACTAGACAGACAAGACTAGACAGACAAGACTAGACAGACAAGACTAGACAGACAAGACTAGACAGACAAGACTAGACAGACAAGACTAGACAGACAAGACTAGACAGACAAGACTAGACAGACAAGACTAGACAGACAAGACTAGACAGACAAGACTAGACAGACAAGACTAGACAGACAAGACTAGACAGACAAGACTAGACAGACAAGACTAGACAGACAAGACTAGACAGACAAGACTAGACAGACAAGACTAGACAGACAAGACTAGACAGACAAGACTAGACAGACAAGACTAGACAGACAAGACTAGACAGACAAGACTAGACAGACAAGACTAGACAGACAAGACTAGACAGACAAGACTAGACAGACAAGACTAGACAGACAAGACTAGACAGACAAGACTAGACAGACAAGACTAGACAGACAAGACTAGACAGACAAGACTAGACAGACAAGACTAGACAGACAAGACTAGACAGACAAGACTAGACAGACAAGACTAGACAGACAAGACTAGACAGACAAGACTAGACAGACAAGACTAGACAGACAAGACTAGACAGACAAGACTAGACAGACAAGACTAGACAGACAAGACTAGACAGACAAGACTAGACAGACAAGACTAGACAGACAAGACTAGACAGACAAGACTAGACAGACAAGACTAGACAGACAAGACTAGACAGACAAGACTAGACAGACAAGACTAGACAGACAAGACTAGACAGACAAGACTAGACAGACAAGACTAGACAGACAAGACTAGACAGACAAGACTAGACAGACAAGACTAGACAGACAAGACTAGACAGACAAGACTAGACAGACAAGACTAGACAGACAAGACTAGACAGACAAGACTAGACAGACAAGACTAGACAGACAAGACTAGACAGACAAGACTAGACAGACAAGACTAGACAGACAAGACTAGACAGACAAGACTAGACAGACAAGACTAGACAGACAAGACTAGACAGACAAGACTAGACAGACAAGACTAGACAGACAAGACTAGACAGACAAGACTAGACAGACAAGACTAGACAGACAAGACTAGACAGACAAGACTAGACAGACAAGACTAGACAGACAAGACTAGACAGACAAGACTAGACAGACAAGACTAGACAGACAAGACTAGACAGACAAGACTAGACAGACAAGACTAGACAGACAAGACTAGACAGACAAGACTAGACAGACAAGACTAGACAGACAAGACTAGACAGACAAGACTAGACAGACAAGACTAGACAGACAAGACTAGACAGACAAGACTAGACAGACAAGACTAGACAGACAAGACTAGACAGACAAGACTAGACAGACAAGACTAGACAGACAAGACTAGACAGACAAGACTAGACAGACAAGACTAGACAGACAAGACTAGACAGACAAGACTAGACAGACAAGACTAGACAGACAAGACTAGACAGACAAGACTAGACAGACAAGACTAGACAGACAAGACTAGACAGACAAGACTAGACAGACAAGACTAGACAGACAAGACTAGACAGACAAGACTAGACAGACAAGACTAGACAGACAAGACTAGACAGACAAGACTAGACAGACAAGACTAGACAGACAAGACTAGACAGACAAGACTAGACAGACAAGACTAGACAGACAAGACTAGACAGACAAGACTAGACAGACAAGACTAGACAGACAAGACTAGACAGACAAGACTAGACAGACAAGACTAGACAGACAAGACTAGACAGACAAGACTAGACAGACAAGACTAGACAGACAAGACTAGACAGACAAGACTAGACAGACAAGACTAGACAGACAAGACTAGACAGACAAGACTAGACAGACAAGACTAGACAGACAAGACTAGACAGACAAGACTAGACAGACAAGACTAGACAGACAAGACTAGACAGACAAGACTAGACAGACAAGACTAGACAGACAAGACTAGACAGACAAGACTAGACAGACAAGACTAGACAGACAAGACTAGACAGACAAGACTAGACAGACAAGACTAGACAGACAAGACTAGACAGACAAGACTAGACAGACAAGACTAGACAGACAAGACTAGACAGACAAGACTAGACAGACAAGACTAGACAGACAAGACTAGACAGACAAGACTAGACAGACAAGACTAGACAGACAAGACTAGACAGACAAGACTAGACAGACAAGACTAGACAGACAAGACTAGACAGACAAGACTAGACAGACAAGACTAGACAGACAAGACTAGACAGACAAGACTAGACAGACAAGACTAGACAGACAAGACTAGACAGACAAGACTAGACAGACAAGACTAGACAGACAAGACTAGACAGACAAGACTAGACAGACAAGACTAGACAGACAAGACTAGACAGACAAGACTAGACAGACAAGACTAGACAGACAAGACTAGACAGACAAGACTAGACAGACAAGACTAGACAGACAAGACTAGACAGACAACACTACACAGACAAGACTAGAAGGCCTGGCAACGGGCAAACAAGCGACAGATGTAAGAAAATTTGCTCGCAAAATTAGAGAAATCTACGAGCAGCAAAACAGCGATATACTAGCACAGACAGCGCAAAATACAAGAGCTTACCTTGGTTTAGTAGAAAACATATAAATTGCGTAGTAGGAACCCCAGTAAGGACAGATCTTTTATACCAGACCTTTTGACACTTGTCATTTAATTTTTTTTTTCAAAGCATTGTAGAATTAAGTTTTAATTTTTCTTTTTTGGTGACGGGGTAGTGTGTGGAGAAAAGGAAAATAACAAACCCGGAGACGATGTAACTTTTTATTGCGCGTCACGTGACGCGTGCCGGTTTTGATGCGAGTTGTGGAAGTTGTCTCTGATGTTCTGCTGGAAGTTGTGTTCACTGATGTTCTGCTGGAAGTTGTGTCTGGATGTTGTTTCGAAGTTGTCTCTCGAAGTTGTTTCTAAAAACTGTCCGTCCTTTGTCACTCCCGTCCAGTCCTTTTATCCCTCGGTCAAACGCATCTTCTCTCTGGTAACTTTGGTGGGAGAGGTTTTCCGTTGTCCCGATTGGTTGTTCGTTCTTCCCTCCTATTGGTGCTGACGCCAAGTAAGAGGGAGGAAAAATCGGTATTGTTTGATCGGCTCCAGCCCGCTCATAAAAACGGTCTGGGCCATAAAACGATTAAGAAAAACCCGAACCTATCGGCTTTGTTTGATCAGCTCCAGCCCGCTTATAAAACGGTCTGGGCCATAAAACGGTTTAGGAAAACCCGAACCTGTGCAACTCATCTTGTCAATAATGAGTCCCTACAGGACCCCCCTGCTAGTGATTAACGCTACAAGTGCATAATTTACAAAGTTACAGGGTTTATCTCAAACCGGCCTGGTAAAATTCGGTGAATCTAACGCGGCGTCCTGATCTTGTTCGGAGGCCTGGGTCGGTGTTGGGAGTCACAGGTTGGGGTGCTAGCGATGGTGCTGGTGCTGGCGCTGGTTGCATGGGAGCTTGGGTTCCGCCCGCGTCGTCCGGAGGGTCGTCATCGGAGTCGCTCTCCAGCTCTGGTTTTTCGATGTTCTCGTCGATGATGTACGCAGGTTTGAGTCTATCGATCGTAACTGGTACGTGTCTTCCCCGCATCAAGAGAATGAAAACCTTGTCAGTGCGAGAAATTACTTTGTACGGACCATCATACGGCAGTTGGAGAGGTCCGTTTGGTGCGTCGTGGCGCACAAAAACGTGGGTAGCAGTGACGAGATCCTTAAAGACGAAGATTCTGCGCTCACCGTGCCTGGACCCACTGACTGGACGGGTGTCTCGAAGCGTTGACGAAGTTCCTTCACGAATTCAGCGGAGTTGTCGACCTCTGGGATCGCCCGGGATACCAGGAATTCTCCGGGAAGGCGAAGGGGCTGACCGTAGACCATCTCGGCTGTTGTCGCCTGTAGGTCGTCCTTCCAAGCTGCACGTATGCCAAGTAGCACCGTTGGGAGTGTTTCAGTCCACCGAGTAGCCTGCAAGCACTTGATGGAGCTTTTTAGCTGCCGATGAAAACGTTCGACCATGCCATTGGCCGCTGGGTGGTACGCCGTTGTGTGCAGGTGCGTCGTCCCTAGGAGTTGGTTGAGGCAGCGGAACAGGTGGGACTCGAACTGCCTGCCTTGGTCGGTGGTGATCCGGAGAGGTGTGCCAAAACGTGCAACCCAGCTGTTGTAGAAAGCGCGGGCAACGGTTTCGGCTTCCTGGTCCTGTAGAGGGATTGCCTCCGGCCATCGCGAGAAACGATCAACGCAGGTTAGGCAGTACCTGTATCCCTGCGAGTACGGCATGATGATCAGGTCCAGATGAACGTGCTCGAACCGGCGGGAAGGTGCTGCAAATGAGCCGACTGGAGCGGATACATGCCTGGTGACCTTGGATTGCTGACACTGGATACAAGCTCGTGCCCAGGTGCGACAGTTCACGTTGATGGAGGGCCAAACGTAGCGCTGTGTCATCATTTTCGTAATTGCCCTGATCCCAGGATGAGACAGCCCGTGGATGGCGTCGAAGGCTCCCCTGCGGAACGGCGTCGTGAGAAAAGGCCTGGCAGTGTGTGTTTTGACGTCGCAGAAGATCGCGGCGTCTGAACCCGGAATGCGGATTTGTCGCAAGTCCAGCTCGGAGCTGTCATCTTGCAAGAGTCCTTAAAGTTCCTGATCTTGTTGCTGCGATGTCGCCAGAGCCTCGAAGTCCATTGGAACAGTGATCTCGTCGACCCTGGATAGAGCGTCGGCGACGACGTTGTCTTGCCCCGCGATGTGCCTGATGTCGGTTGTAAATTGGCTAATCAAGTCCAGGTGACGGAATTGGCGTGGCGAGCATTTGTCGGACCTCTGGCGGAAGGCGAAAATTAGCGGCTTGTGGTCCGTGAGGATGGTAAACGGACGGCCCTCGACCATATGCCTGAAATGCTGAACTGCACAGTAAATCGCTAGGAGCTCCCGATCGTATGCGCTATATTTATTCTCGGAGCTACTAAGCTTCTTTGAAAAGAATCCAAGCGGCTCCCAGTGATCGTCGATTCGTTGTTGAAGGACTGCGCCTATGCTGTAGTCCGACGCGTCGCACGCCAGGGACAGGTCTGCGCCGGGTCGAGGATGCGCCAAGAGTGCTGCGGTGGCCAGCTCCTCCTTGCACTGCATGAAGGCTGCCTCGGCTCCGTTGTTCCACTGAATCGGCGTGCTCCCCTTGATGTTACCTTTGAGAAGGTCGTTGATGTTCGCCTGTGTTTTAGCAGCCCTGGGTAGAAACCTTCGATAAAAATTGAGCATCCCCAAAAAGTGCCGTAGTCCTTTGGCAGTCTTCGGCTTCTCATATTCTCGGATCGCGGCGACTTTTTCGGGAAGCGGTTCTGTTCCTCTCTCGGAGACGCGGTACCCTAGAAACTGTATGGTTGCCGCGCCGAAACAGCACTTGTTGGGGTTGATCACGACACCAAACTGCTGCAAGCGTTCGAACAGGGTTTGCAGATGACCACGATGCTCCTCTTCGGACGATGATGCCACCAAGATGTCGTCTATGTAAGCGTAGCAGAAATCCAAACCGCGGAGGACTTCGTCGATGAACCGCTGGAACGTTTGCGCGGCGTTTCGCAACCCGAAGCTCATGGATGGAAACTCGAATAATCCAAATGGTGTGGTAATGGCCGTTTTAGGAACGTCTTCTTCCGCGACTGGAATTTGGTGATATGCCCTTACCAAATCGATCGAGGTGAAGATCTTCTTCCCATTGAGCGTCTGCGCGAAGTCTTCGATGTGGCGCACCGGGTAACGATCCGGGATGGTGCGTGCGTTGAGGGCCCGATAATCACCACAGGGACGCCATTCGTCGCCTTTCTTTGGCACCATGTGCAAAGGTGAAGCCCAACTGCTCTTAGATGGGCGGCAAATGCCCAACCGCAGCATGGACTCGAACTCCTTTCTGGCGTTCAACAGTCGGTCCGGGGCAAGTCGACGCGGTCTTGCGGCTTCAGGTGGTCCGGGCGTCGTGTGTATGTGGTGGACGGTACTGTGTTTCACTGTTGGTGCCTTGCCTGCTCCGTCGGGTCGCGTGATTTCTGGGTAGCGCTGCAAAAGCTCGTGATATTCGGAATTTCCGATGATGATTTTGACACTTGCGATGTTACCCGAACTCGGCCTATTTCCGGTCGCCTTGACTTGGGTCAGGCTATCTACGAGATGTTTGTTTCGCATGTCTACCAGCAGGCCGTAGTGAGCCAGGAAATCGGCGCCAATAATCGCGCGTGTTACGTCCGCGATCACAAGGTTCTACGTGAAGTCGCGTCTCAATCCGAAATCCAATGTCATTGTCACTGAGCCGTACGTCGCAATCGGCGTGTTGTTTGCTGCGGAAAGTTCGTAGTTTGTCTTTGTCCGGCGACCACGCACAAGTTTACGGGGAAAAATACACAGATCCGAACCAGTGTCTATCGGAAATTTCGTGCCGCTAATGCGATCTGGCACGAACAAGCGGCGTACGTTTGGGCAGTCATCGCTTGCCGCCATAAGCGATGATCCGCTTAGTTTCCCGAACGCGCGGTGAAGACGGCGTTTAACTCGCACGGAGGCCTGCATTTGCGCGCACTGTCACCGAACGTGTAATGATACCAGCACATTCCGTCGTACTGAACCGGAAGGCGAGAACCTGAGCGGTTGCGGTTCGACGGTGACCGATCCGAGCGGTCTCGACTGATTGAACGGCTGCGGCGCGCTTGCTGGAGCTCTGACCTAATGGCCGAGATTTCCCGTCGGTTGTCTATCTGCACCTCCGCCAATTGTCGTTGGAGGCCGGCCAATTGCTCTAAGATCTTCGACTCGAGGGAAGATGACACTGCGGATACCTGGTTTCGCGGCTGTAGGGTCCCGATCGAGTCCAAAACGTTGTCCGCGATCCTGGCCAACTCGTCGAGGGAGGTGTTTTCTTGCTGCGTCGCTAGGCAGGCCCGCACGACCGGGTTGAGGCGGTCCATCCAGAGGGCCTTGGTGATGTCCTGGGCCCCGTGTTCGCCGGCAAGTAGCTGCAGCTGTCGCAAAAATTGTGACGGAGTTCGGTCGCCGATGTCCTCGCGCTCCAACAACTGCCGTGTCCGTTGTTGCTGTGTTTTTCCGAGTCTCCTGATAAGTTTGTCCTTCAGCTTCTGATACGGGTCGTCGGCTTCCTTTGGTGGGTCGAGAAGTAGGTCGCGGATCTCCTTAGCGTACCGCGGCTCGAGCGACGTACCGACGTATTCGAACTTCTCGGTACTGGTAGTGATACCAGCGTTTTTCAATGCCCAATCAGCTAGTTGGAACCAGAGGTCCGGGTCCTCTGGTAGAAATGCGGGCAGTCTCACACGCGCCCCGTTGGAGTGGTTATTCGCCATAGCTTGTCGCGAGTGTCTTGGCGCACGTTCCTACCACCGTCACTTGTAAAATATGTAGATCACGTCGGGGTCACCACTTTGGTGAAGGGGTAGTGTGTGGAGAAAAGGAAAATAACAAACCCGGAGACGATGTAACTTTTTATTGCGCGTCACGTGACGCGTGCCGGTTTTGATGCGAGTTGTGGAAGTTGTCTCTGATGTTCTGCTGGAAGTTGTGTTCACTGATGTTCTGCTGGAAGTTGTGTCTGGATGTTGTTTCGAAGTTGTCTCTCGAAGTTGTTTCTAAAAACTGTCCGTCCTTTGTCACTCCCGTCCGGTCCTTTTATCCCTCGGTCAAACGCATCTTCTCTCTGGTAACTTTGGTGGGAGAGGTTTTCCGTTGTCCCGATTGGTTGTTCGTTCTTCCCTCCTATTGGTGCTGACGCCAAGTAAGAGGGAGGAAAAATCGGTATTGTTTGATCGGCTCCAGCCCGCTCATAAAAACGGTCTGGGCCATAAAACGATTAAGAAAAACCCGAACCTATCGGCTTTGTTTGATCAGCTCCAGCCCGCTTATAAAACGGTCTGGGCCATAAAACGGTTTAGGAAAAACCCGAACCTGTGCAACTCATCTTGTCAATAATGAGTCCCTACGCTTTTACTAATTTTTAGCTCCTTTTTTCCCATGTAGCATTTTTAATCTCAATTGAAGTGTAATGATGGACAACTACAACAAAAGGAAGGAGTGAGGGACAAAAAAGACAAAAAACCTGGAAATTACTTTAAAGTCGGAGGCGAAACTAAATCATGTTACGACGGATATAGAAAAACGGCTGAAACAGCTGAAAAAGGAGGAAGAGGAGGTATTTGCAAAATTAGGTATACGCATCGATAAGATCGATGATGTAAGACTTACAGAAGACGAAGACTTAGAAGAAGACGAAAACTTACAGGAACGTCAACAATTCCATTAGAACCGCTAACAACGAAGCGGGAATCTTATGGAAACGAATGAAGGACCATCGGGAAGAAAGGGAGAAACTGGACCGAACGTACCAGGAAACTAGGCGAGAAACTGGATCTCCGGGAAATAATACCGCTAAGAATGCCGAGCGGGAACTTCCCCCAATACAGAGAGACAAACTACCGCAAGTACCAACACCTTCAAAAAGGATAGAAGTCATAACGGTACAAAACGTAACACGAGAAAGGACTAACACAAAAAAGCCGCATGGAAATCAAATACGCCCTAAACCGTCAGAAACATTGACCGTTAAACCAATGAAAGGTGTGACATACGCAGACATGCTCCGTAAGTACATAGACCCAGCGAAAGTACACCCAGCGCAAGTAAAAACACCCCCAAAAAGGAAAGAAGTCAACCGATACAAAACGCAAAGGAAAATCAAATTGAGACATTATCGATATCGATAGTCGATCAAAACTGGCAAATAGTGGCGAGAAAAAAAGAGAAAATCGTAACAAGACTTGCACGAAAATACCACATGGAAGCCAAATCCGCACTACACAGCCGGAGGCATTACCAATTAAACCAGCGGAAGGTGTCTCATACGCAGACATACTACGAATGGTTAAAAAAAAAACATAGATCCAGAAAAATGCGGAGTTGAAATATTAGGGATAAGGCGGACACAAAACAACGAACTACTGGTAAAAATTAAAAAAGGGTTTGTTGGAATCTTGAGAACTGCAGTCGCCAAACTCTTGGGAAATCAGGCAAACTGTGCGGACCATGACACGGAACTGCATAATCGAGATCCGGGATCTAGATGAGATTGTGGAGGAAGCGGATGTGACTGCCTCCATATTAGCGGAAGTAGAAGAAACCTCCCCAGATTCAGTGAAAGTGCGATCACTCAGAAAAGCTTTCAGTGGCACAAACAGCAGTAGTGACAACATCGAAGGAAATTGCAGAAAGACTGCTGAAGACTGGCAAAATCAAAGTAGGATGGATCTTATGCAGAGTTAGACAGAAGCCAGAGGTTATTCGATGCTTCCGCTGTCAAGGATTTGGTCACGTAGCATTACACTGCAAAGCGACAGACAGATCCAAATCTTGCCGTCTTTGTGGAAAGCAAGACCACTTTCCGAAAGATTGCAAATAGGAAGCCTTCTGCGCAGTCTGTAATGAAAAAAAAAGAGGCGCGAAACACACCCTTGGAGGTATAAGATGTCAGTCATTCCAGGAGGCACTAAAGAAAACGAAGTAATGACGAAGTTTCTTCAGAAAAACTTAAGAAGAAGCCGCGAAGCACTGCTGCGGAAAAATGTACGGATGTGGTAATAATCAGCGAGCAGTATCATGGTTCCAGGATGTGACAGGTAGAGCAGCCATCGCCGTGCTGAATCAGAACCTACGAATCAGGGAAGTCAGTAAGCAGACATCCAACTTTGTATGGATCGATATCGAAGGTTTAAGAGTATATAGCTGCTACATCTCACCAAATATTGACCACGATGACCAAGATTTTCTAAGACAGATAGACGAGCTGGAAAAAAATCTGAGATCGGCGAACAGTGAAGTTCTTGTGGCAGGTGTTTTTATTTGCAAATCACCAGAATTCTTGGGGCCCAAGAATAATGGATAGAAGAGGCGAAGTTCTGTCTGAAAGGATAGCGAGGCTGAGTAACCCTTAACGAGGGAAACTCTTTCCCGAAGAGGAAATACTGGGTCAGTTATTGACGTTACAATAACATCGGAAGGCATCGCGCCTAGGGTGAAGAGGTGGAGAGTACTAGAGGACGCCACACTTTGCGACCACCAATATCTGGAATTTAGCCTAAAAACGAACCCAGAGAGTCAACAGAGAAACAATACCATCCAACATGGAAACAGAAACGGATGGCTGGTGAGGAAACTCGATAGCACTTAGCTAAGAGCGACACTGGAAGTAGCTAAGATGCATGGAGAATTGCAAAGACTCTCAGAGATAGGTGATGTAGATGGACTTGTAGAATATGCGGTCGAAACCATTACAACAGCGTGCGATGCTTCGATGCCAAAGCGCAAATTTGCCTTAAATGGAAAAAAGTCAGTTTACTGGTGGAACGCTGAAATCAATAATCTAAGGAAGAAGTACGTTACGGCACGCAGGTCAGCCCAACGCCACAGAAGACGGCGGCAAAACACAACAGACAGGACGGCTGGACAAGAAGTGGTCCTGGACGCGAATTTCAAAAAAGCGAGTAAGGAATTGCGCATGGCCATCAAAAATAGCAAGCAGAAATGCTGACTCGAACTATGCCGATCCATAAATGAAGACCCATAGGGCCTCCCATATCGAATTGCTACGAAAAAACTAATGGGTAGACAACTGATACCTGGGATATCGTGCCCACAACGGATGAGAGAAACAGTTGCCACACTATTTCCAATTCACGAACAAAGACCGGCAGAAAAATGGCAAACCACTGAAAATCTCGTGACACCTTTCAGCGTAGAGGAGATCTTTGAGGCTAGGAACGATTACTGTCAGGGAAAGCACCTGGTTCAGACAATATCCCAAATGAGATCATCGCAGAAGTGGTGGAAATGTGGCCAGAGTTGTTGCTGGAAACTTACAATGCGTGTCTTCGAAAGGGAACCAGGGGTCTTGCCACCATTCTTGTGGAACAGTATGTACGATGGCTTGCTAAACCTTGACTTACCTAGAATAGCGCAAAAAGTTGGGTTCGCAGATGACGCCGCAGTGGTGGTGACTGCAAAGGAAATAACTACACTAGAACCAGCAACTAACAAAACCCTTCGGCGGGCAAATAATTGGTTAAAAAGCAGGGTCTAACAATGGCATGTCATTAAAACAGAAGCGACAATTATCACGGATAAGAGACTATTCGCCCCACCTAAACTCATTCTGGAAGGGTAAAATATCCCTTTATCGAAATCGTTGAGGTACATTGGCGTCCAACTAGATAGCGGTCTGAGAGCGGTCACAGACCATATAGCCAAAACATCGAAAAGGGCAGCGTCTACAGTGACAGCTCTGGTAAGGTGGATGCCGAACATTGGAGGGCCGAGGGAATTGAAACGGAAACTTCTCAATAAAGTTGTACACTCAAGAAATATCTACGCGGCGGAAATATGGGCGGGCGTAACGAAAAAGGTTGGAGCGAGAAAATAACTTACAGGAGTACAGAGAAGAAGTGCTCTGAGAGTAATTTCTGCCTACAGAACGGTTTCGGAGGCCGCGGCGCTTTTACTTGCAAGCACGCCCCCAATAGACTTACTGATTCGCGAGAAACAAGAAGGCTACGAAGACCTGCAACAACACAGGGCAAAAAGGATGTAAAACATGAGAGAGCAGCCGCTAAGGAGAGAGCACGTAAGAGACTCATGGACCGATGGCAGACAAGATGGGATAACGACATTATTGGAAAGTGGACACACAGACAATTGGTACAAACACCACCACCCACCTGAAGTAATGCTCACGCAGTTCCGGGTGGAGTGTAGTGTAGAGACAGAGGAGGGGTTTTAGTGGGTATGCTGGTCACGAAGAACTCGATCAGAGAGCCCCACACTGCAGGGTAGAGCCCTACACGGGTTTGAATATCCGGTGTGCAGCAATGCATTCCCCCTTCTCTCCGAAAAAAAAACAAGAATAGACATACAAGAGCTGACAAACAGGACTAGACAGACTAGACTAGACAGACAAGACTAGACAAACAAAACTAGATAGACAAGATTAGACCTACAAGACTAGACAGACAAGAGTGGGCAGATAAGCCTATACAGATAAAACTATACATATAAGTTAACAGACTATACTAGAAGGACATGTCATGTAGGATAGACACGCTAGATAGACCAGACTAGATAGACAAAATGAAACAAACAAATCTATACAAACTTCTACTGTACTGCCTAGATTATACCTATACTGCACTGCCAGGACTATACAGACAGATTATAATGACTTCATAGTCATCATAGCAATAGGGAAGTTTGAGGGAACGCTGTATGAAATCGTACAGATAGGCCTAAAAGTAACTAATAGAGGGTATCAGACGGAGGGATTAAAACTCAACGCGAGCAAAATCACGGTGATACTCGTTACTAGGAAGAGAAGGTTAAACTGCCCATAGCCCATATTTTTAAATGGCAGTAGAATACAGACAAGAGATAAAATATCTGGGTGTAACACTAGATAGCAAACATCTATGTAACGGACACGTTAAGGAAATGGTAGGAAAAGCCAATCGCGCTCTAATGGTTTGTAGAAACCTTGCAGGGAAAGCGTGGGGTTGTAAGCTCACAATCCTGCCATGAATGTTCCAAGCTGTTTTCTACAAAGAAGCAGCTGGAGAAAATTCAAATACTGGCATGTGTCTGCCTCATGGGGTCATGTTCCACAGCAGCAATGGAGTTGCTGCTATGTCTGACTCCGTTGTACTTGGCCGTGGAAAGGACCTCCAGGTTGGTAATTGTAAGGTTCAGTAAGGAAGGAATAGGCAGAGGTTAAATAATCGGGAGCAGAGACCGAAGGAGTTTCTCTGCCAAAATCGCCTGGATGGAAACACCAAGAAAAAAAAAAGTGTTTTGAAAAAAACTACATAGCCATGTGTAGCAGTAAAGCCGGTAGGAGCGACTCAGCATACTACATTGTGGAAAGTGCTATCAAGTGGTAGATGGTTCGAGGATGACGGAAGATGTAGGAGTGTTAGGGCCTTGTACCAAATACTTTGAATTCATCTAAATTAACCCAAGTATCTTCCAAGCAGAAGTACACGCAATCGAAAAATGCGCACAATTTAACCTCGACTGGAACAAGCGCAAAAAACAAATTGTTATCCTGTTAGATAGTCAAACAGCGATCAAGGCTATTAGTTCATGAACCATCAGATTCAAACTAACCTGGGACAGTGTGGCAAAGCTAAACAAGTTCGGCAGAGAAACACTATAAAGTAACACTAAAGTAACACTATACTGGGTACCAGGATATACTGTTATAGAAGGAAATGAAGAAGCCGATCACCTAGAAAATAAGGCATCTTGTAATCCCTTTATAGTTGCGGAACCCTGTTGCGGTATGAGTATGAACACCATCCACAAAAGTGTAGATGAAGATATGAGGAAAAAAATGATGAAAACCTGGAAAGAACTTTCAAGGCTAAAACAAAGTTATGATGGCATCATTTAACCAGAAAAGAACAAAAGCTGGCCTGAAATAAAACAGGAACAAACTCCGAATTCTGACAGGAGTCCAGACGGGACATTGCAGAAAACACCTCAAGACCCTAGGCCTAGAGCAAAATGACACTTGCAGATTCTGCAGCTCAGCAGACGGAATCCTCATACATCTGCTCAAGGATTGCGAAGCAATGCTTCGTAAAAAAATAAATGTACCTATAATCTACAATCTACATATAGACAGATTATATAGACAAGTGAAGACGAATAGGTCAAGAGAGACCAATCTTTATGTACAAGACTAGACGAAACACTAGACTTGACAGGCGGAGATATAGTTTTGTTTTCTCCTCTATGCATTAGAATTTATTCTGATTACATTTTTATGATGCAAACTTTATTTATTTATTCGAAAAATATTTACAAAAATTGAATAGATAGGAGGGAAATGAAGAAGCCGATCAAATAGAAAATAAGGCAACTTGTAATCCCTTTATAGTTGCGGAACCATTTTGTTAAACAGATCTTAAACATTTATATTTATTTTATAAAAAAAAAAACATGAAAAGTTTCATACAAAGTTATACATATATGTAGTGGTTATTTAACAGTTAGCCTCATGTTTTTTTTTTCGTTCTGGAATTCCAGTCGCTAAGTAGGAAAAGAACCAGGAAGCTCTTAGAGAAATTGCGCGAGAAAAAGTAAATAAAATCCACAACAAAAATTGTAATAAATGTTTGTTCTTGATTTTATTTACTTTGCATTACTTAACATTACACAACAAAATATTTGTATAAATAATAAACAAGCTTGTACTTTATATAAAACACATAGCGGCTCGTGTCGTTTTGTTACAATTTTAACAATTGAAAATCGTAAATTTAACCTGTTTTTATTTCAATCGACTGATAGGTGGAAAGAATATAAACCATCATTAATTAAACGACGTTATTTATTAAACATATTTTATAATAAATAAATAAATTAAATAAAACACTAAATGAGAGAAAAGACTACATTTAAAACAAAAATACAATTAAAATACTTTTTTAAATTACAAAGTTTCGTTATTAGCTAAGATTTCTTCCTTTTCTTTATCAATCGTTTCAAAAACAGTAGCGTTTGCAATCGCATCTTTTTCTGTAGTCGTACTAGTTGCTGCAGTTGTAGTTGATGACGTGGTTGGAAGAGTAATGACTGGAGATGTTGTGGATAAGGGAATATAAGCTGTTGTTTTGTTGGTAGTTGGGGTGTGTGGTTTCTTTGTGGTTGTGGTGTATTCGGAGAATTCGCAGTTTCTGCCGGAAGTTCCCTCGCGACACAAACACCTGAAGCTTCCGTCGTCTTTGGTGAGGCTGATGCATTTGGCGCCGTTTTGGCACGTGTCCGGATTCTTCTCGCAATAATTCAATTCTGTAAAAGTTATAATGTAATTACTGAGGTGATGGTGGAATGTAATTGTCTGGCAAATTAATCAATTGTGAAAGTTTTACATAATATTTTTTTTAATTATTAAACAGTAAAGGTGAGACCTTGGGAGAGATTTTCGTTTGAATATTAAATATATAAAACAGATGTATTATGGTAGTAAAGAAATTTCTCTTTTGGCTTTTGAAACTATTTGAATAATTTAATAAACGTCACTATTTTATATTATAATATTTCCACATATTTTGCAAATATTTGGTGTATAATCTAAAATTTCCTCTAAAAAATTATGATGGTTTATTGACCCAGTGAAACATATTCTTATTAATTCTTTATTCAAAGAACTTTTTTGTATGTTATAGTGAATTGCACAATGATTTGACAATATTTTTTGTGAAACTATTTTATAACATGAAGAGAAGTTATATGGACATGAATTTTTCAACTCCGAGTATTTTCATTAAACCTTTTTTGAATTGGAAATATATGATGTGATCGAATAATTCCAGCTAAAAGAAATTTGTGCAAAATCATTTCACCATTAATATATTAAATAAAAACCTTTAAAGTTTCCATTAAACTTCGTAAGGTTTTTAACATATTAAGCAATTCCTTTAATAATAAATGTTACACGCAAATTAATTAACAGTTTAATACGTTTAATTTATTTTTTAATCGTCTAAATTGTTTTCTCATGGTAATCTCTTATTTATTTTGTAAAAAATAAAAATATTTCATATAAATTTCGTTTAGTACCACTAACATTTTCTGTTGTTTGTCATATTCGTAGCTCGAGATACTTAATTAGTTCATTCTTGCCATACTACGAAAGATGATATCACACAATAATTACAATTTATAATTATATTACGAAAAAAAAAACGAAAAAATAATGCAAACTCAGTGAATTTCATAATTGCTTCTTTGAGCAATTTCTCCATCTAATTGTTCAATTAACATCAAGGTTTAAAATCTCCTCAACTTGACGAAAGAAAACAATTTATCAGACTAATTAAACTAAAACACAAAAAAAAATAGACGGAAAAGAGTACATAGATAAGACTCAATAAAGTAGACTAGACAAACCAAATTAGAAAGATGCAACTAGGCAAACAAGACTAGGCAGACTAAACTAGATAGAGAAGAATTGACAGACAATACTTGACAGAAAAATACTATACCGGCAAGACTAGAAAGACAAGACTAGACAGACAATATTAGACAGAAAACGACTAGGCAAGAGTAAGGCAAGAGTACTTTGTCAGTAAGACTTGACAAAGTCAAGACTTACTTATTTATCTAAAAAATCATGAGCACACTGAGTTGAACTCTGTGACTCCCGGAAAAGACTCTGAGAGTATTTTCCGTTGATGTATGCAATGATTTTGATCCCATCCAGCAGATAATTTGTTTGATTGCTTGAGTGGTCCTTTGCAAGATTCTCATTTCCGTTTTTCCAACGATGGTTAGTACAGGACATGAGATGCAAAAGAGGGGCGGATTGTGTCACAGATCTTTCTATTGCACGCCAAAATACGATAAAAAATCTCCAGAACATATGTGGAAAGAGGAGAATAGAAGGAGAAATGGAACAAACTATCTATAGAGCAATATCGAACCGAATACCAGAAACAAATTGAAACCAATATACAAGATCAGGATAAAACACTACAGAACAATGATGACATAGAACATCAATTGAGAATTATACAGAAAATATAATAGATGCAGCAGAAACGATAGGAAAACAAACATCAACAAGGAACAATAACCAATGGTTCGATAATGAATGTAAGGCAGCGATAGAAGAGAGGCGACACGCAAAATCAGATAAATCAAGCAAGTATCAAATTCAAATACAACAATGCCCCCGGAACTGACGATTTACCTGCAGAGCTATTTAAAGCTAGGTGCGATGATCTAATCAAAGCCCTCAACAAACTTATTGTAGACATATGGCGGAAAGAACAATTACCTGTGGTAAATGAGTGGTAAATCGGAATCATATTCCCAGTACACAAGAAAGAAAACAAAGTAGAATGCAGTAAAAATGGAGACATATGTCTCCTAAACATTGCATTCAAATTTTTGCCCACATCCTCAACCAACGAATTGATTCTCTTATAAAAGAACTACTATGAGACTACCAAGCGGGCTTTACGGGAGACTACCCTACGGCAAATTCTAGAAAAATGCTGGGAGTATAATATTGGCGTCTTCCAACTATACCTTGATACACTGAGAGAATTTGGGATCCCAAGAAAATTAATCAGGCTTGTCAAAACGACAAGCATAGGAACTAAATGCAGGTGCAGGATCGGGCAAAACGTTTCGAAAGATTTCAATATACCCAGAAGTGTGAAACAAGGAGACAAAACATCAACCATACTCTTACTGGACTTATGGACTTATTAACTGGAGTAAATAACAAGACAACAAAAGCACTAACAACCTGACGTGGAGGCCCACAGAGAGAGAATTAAATTTTGGAGATACAGAACCCGCCAACTATATAAAACGAATACTTTCAAATATTTAGGCACTACAATCAACCACAAAAATGACTTGCCTAGCGAAATAAAGCAACGCATAATAGCAGGTATACTAAAATCGAGAGCATGCAAGCTCCGTTGATACAAAACTGCAATAAAACCTGTTTCAAGTTATGGAAGCGAGGCGTGGACCCCCACACAAGGAAATAAGGAGCTACTAAATCGATTTGAAAGAAGGGTTTTAAGGAGAATATATGAACCTGTGTACGACGAAGCGGAAAATGGATGGAGAATACGGATGAAATACGAATTAAAAGAATTATTACAAGAACAAGACATTATTGGTTGGATTAAAAGACAACGTATAAGATGGATGGGCCCCGTCTGGAAAATGCTAAACATAAGAACAGCCAGGAGCTGTGTTTGCAAATACACCTGAGGTAAGACGACCTAGAAGGCGGCCTCGGTAAAAATGGACAAGCTAGAAGACCTGAAAAAACTGAGAATACAGAACAGGACTATAGCAGCTCTAAATAGAGACAGATGGAAGGCGGTTGTCGAAGAAGCCAAGGCTCTACATAGGAGGTAGTGACTTGTGTGTGTGTGGTTAGTACAAGATCGCCAGCGAAGCCTATTAGCTTAGCCCCTTCAGATAGTTTTACCGAAGTACTACATCTTAAATGTTCTACATAGTTGATCCTATTACAGAGCCCTGTGGAATAAAACTAGTGACGTTGTAGGTTAGTGTTCCGTGTACAGCTTGGAGTAGGACTCTGATGTTCTCAAAGAAACTATGAATCATTCGTAGGAGGTAATATATTTTTCTTCTTATTAGCTCTACTAAAATGTGTTACCTTAATGTGACGGCCGAGTTATACTCGTTTCGAATATCTATCGTTACTAGTACACATATTTGTGTATGTCCTTTCTTCTAAGTCCTTTTGGTGCCTACTTTGGCCGTTTTTGCGATGTCTTCTTGCGACGTAACGGGGTTTATAGCATTTATGATTTATCCGCACTCCTGGAAGCCGAACGACTATCTGAGAAGTTTATGCCATAGTTAAGTTCTTTCTTAAGGCGTCTTATGAGTAATTGTTCTAACAGTTTACCAGCTTCATCAAGTACACACCTCCGACGCCAGTCTAACCAAGGTTGCCCTATTGGTTTCTTGCCTATTTTTTATGAGAACTAGCTTCGCCTGTTTCCATTCACTTGGGAACGTACAAGTAAGTAGATTTTTATTCAGGACTTTTATCACGAGTTCTAGGGAGATTTTTACCATTAGTTTGATGGTTTCTAGAAGCAGGCTACCTGATCCTGTCGCTCTGTTATTGTTTTAGGCGCTTCTTGCCACATTTAGCTCTTCCTCAAGGATTAGCGCAATTTTTGTTATTAATTTTTATTTCCAATTTAATTTCTACTGGCGGTTGTTCCCAGGTTAGTTTATGATGGACAGTGAATAGAAATATGTTGTCTGTCTGTCATCTGATTATCTGTTATCTGTCTGTCTGTATGAAGGCTGTCTCTAGAATTTTGCTCATCGCTAGTAATTGGTCGCCTGGCCGATGCGCAGGTTCCTTGTAGCTATTTTGAAGGCAACCACAAAGTATTTTGGTCGATGCTTTAGCAGAGCTTTTCTCAATGTATGTTGCTAGGAGGTCTATTTCTCTGCGCATCTCCTTTTTGCATCATGGTAAGACCGCTTTACCTCCTCCATCTTTCGGGCGCAGCGAAGCCATAAAAAGTAGCTACTTCCTATGGCTATACATGTTATTTTTGTTGGTAGCAACGGCCTGGTTCCAACAATATGGTTTTTATTTCTTACAGGCATGATAGCTCCACATGCTTGGTTACTGCTGCTGGAAAGTCAACACCGGACAGGTAAAACTAGCCACACTAAACAGTCAAAACTAGAGAGACAAGACTAGTGAGGTAAGACTAGACAGGCAATACTAGACAGACCCAGCTGTTCCATCTCGATCACTCGAACATGGTATGGTTGACACTATCGGCCAAACCACAGTATACGCAATCTGCGTCGGATGCTCTCCCAATGTTGTGGAGGTAACTTCGGAAACAACCGTGGCCCGTGAGGACTTGGGTGAGAAAATATGACACTTCGCCGTGTCGTCAAGTAATCCATATTTCAATGTCCGGGATGAGGATCGTCGTCCACTGACCTTCTGTGTAGTTATTCCACTTTTCCCGCCACTGCAGATTGAGTTTGGTACCGGCCTCTTATTTAGAAGTTTTATATTTTGCCTGTAGTACGATTGGTGGGATATCTGCAATTACCAAAGCTGCATTTCGCGATACTGTTCGGTAATCACTGCAGACTCGTAAGGCGTTTTTCTCTGGTATACTTTTTTTTTCTTTAACCAATGTGGGTCCAGGGAGGTTAGCCCTTAAAACACTGCGGCCCATTGGCCTATTGTATTTCCCCGCATTGTATCGTTCATGCAAATAGATCCAGTCCCTCTATTGGGTTCAGGATTCTATGTGCCATGTTTTTCACGGGGACTTTCGCAGCTGTAATATGAAGCTTGTGTCTCCTACGTGCAATTGCTTCACAGTGGAAGATTATATGGGCGGAGTAATCGTCCTCCATAGCATAACCTGCATAAAGGTTCAGCCTTCCAGATACCCATTTTATGCAGGTGTTCTCGTAAAGGGCAGTGTCCTGTAAGTAGGCCTACCACAATTGCGATCTGCTTCCTTGGCAGTTGCAGGATTTCAGCAGTTAGAGTTCCCGATAGGTTTGCTAACATTCGTTTGCTGTGTGTCAGACCATTCAAATTGACCCACTGTAGACGGTGCTTAGTTGCTACCCATTTACAGATTTATTTCGGGTCGTGGTCTTGGGAATGTAGGGTCCGCTTTCAGCAATGATGTTTGCCTTACAGGCTCTGGTATACTGCTAATGGGTTGATTTTTTCCCTATTAAGAACGTCTACCCATATGGGAGTTCCATAAAGCATGGCAAAGTGACCTAAAGTGCTTAGAAGCCTTCGTTTACTACCTCTAGGTGCCACCATATTTGGCATTTGTTTTTTTAGTGCCGCAGTTGTTTTCATACCAGTTTCTGCCACTTTTTTAATATGCTCTGCAAAGGACAGACCTTTGCTAATTATGATGCCAAGTTATTATCAGTAGTTTTTTAGTTAAATATCCAAACCAACACCTTAAGGGACATAGGGGCTAACTTTCTGTATCCCGTTATCAGGACCGCTTCGAACTTTTCCGGCGCTAGGCGGAGACACTTTGATGTCATCCACTTGATGATTTGTTCAATCGCCAAATTAGCTATGTATAGTGCCTCTTTCTATTTTACCCACTACCGTGAATGCCAGATCGTCTGCAAAACCTATGATGTTAGCTCCTTCGGGTAACAGCCTGAGCACACCGTCGTAGAGTACGTTTTACAGGGTCGGCCCTATTACGGAGCCCTGAAAAGCACCACTGTTGACGACACTGGTTTGAACTTTGTTTTCAGCAGGATGATGCTGCGGTCGCATAGATAGCTACGAACCATTCTTAGTAGATATGGCGGTATATCTCTCTCTGTTAATTCATTCATAATGTGCTGCCACGCTGCCGAAATAAAGGCATTTCTTATGTCTAATTTTATAAGCGCACATATTCTTCTTGTTTGTTTTGTACCTTCTTTTGCCTTTTCCGCTATATTTAAGACATACATTTACATACTTTACCTCATCTATTGTAGGCCTTCTTCTACCTTCTCTATAAGGAGGTACCTTCTCTCTAAGTCCAAATTATCCTTCAGATAAGTTTCTGCCGTTTCCTAGTTCTTTCTTTAATCGTGCTAAAATTAGATGTTCCTTCACTTTGCCTGCGACATCAAGGATATAGAGGGCCTGGTATGAAGAAGGCACACCTAGGGACTTGTTTATTTTTTTAATAATACAAGCTTAGCTTGCTAGCTTCATAGTACGAGAGAAGGGAAATTTTGTACAGTTATTTTTTCGACCTCCGCGGGGATACCATGAGGTCCTGGAGCTTTGTTGTTGTTGTGCACTTGCTATCTTTAGTTTTTTCTGTGAACGGACGAATGTTGTCATCTTCAGGTTGCGCCGAATTTGGTTAGGGATGCTTTGTAAATAGTGCTTTAGTCACCTCTATCATTTTGTCCAAGAGACAAGAATAGACAGACAATACTAGACAGACAAGGCTAGAGAGACAAGATTAGACAGACAGGACTTTTTTTTAATGGGTGTAGTGGGTTGTAGTGGGTAGTGTAGTGTAATTGGTGTAGTCACTTTTGGGTTAACTCTATAAGTGAGCCGCCTGAAATTTACCCGAACACTCCGGAACCGCTTATCGCATTTCTTCAGGGTGTTAGTTGGTTGACTGTTACATTTGTACTATCTACGTCCCCCTTCCGCACTGCGTGCGATTATGGGTTCGATTTTTTGGGTTTTGCTTTTTTCTCATCGCATTTAATTATTATTTTGACCAATTCGTGGATAGTGTTCCATGCTTCCTGCGATTTTCATAGGTACGCCATCATATTTTGTGGATCGAATTTGTCGTTCACAAACATTTCCCTCTCGTTTTCCCATCTTGAACACTCGAATTTGGTATGGGCGACACTATCGGCCAAACTACAGTATACACAATCTGCGTCGGATGCTATCCCAATGTTGTGTAGGTAATCTCGGAAATATTCGTGACCCGTCAGGACCTGGGTGAGATAATATGGCACTTCCCCGTGTCGTCGAGTAATCCATGTTTCGATGTCCGCGATGAGGATCCTCGTCCACTGACCTTTTGTGGAGTTATTCTACTTCTCCTGCCACTCCAGAGTGAGTTTGATACCGGCCTCTTTTTAGAAGTTTTATTTTTTCCTGTCTCATATCGTTCATTACTATATTTTGCTCGGTAGTTCGATTGGTGGGATACCTGCTATTCCCAAAGCTGCGTCTCAAGATACTGTTCGGTAAGCACTGCAGACTCATAGGGCAATTTTTCTCTGGTATACTGCTAATTAGTTGATTTTTTCCTTATTAAGTTCATCTACCCATATGGGAGCTCCATAAAGCATGTCAGAGTGAGCCACAGTGCTTAAAAGTCTACGTTTACTGCCTCTAGGTCCGCTTACATTTGGCATTAGTTTTTCTAGTGCTGTTGTTGTTTTCATACCAATTTCTGCCGCTTTTTAGGGTTCCGTACCGAAAACGAAACCCTTATAGGATCACTTTGTTGTCCGTCTGTCTGTCTGTCTGTCCATCTGTCTGTCTGTCTGTCTGTCCGTCCGTCCGTCTGTCCGTCTGTCTGTCTGTCGGCCAAGACCATTTTTCTCAGGAACGCGTAGATGTAACAAGTTGAAATTTGTATCAAATACTCAGGTCTGCGGTCTCTTTCAGCTGTCAAAAAATCAAACTTGTAAGTCAATGCGATCAAAAAATATGACCGTTTATGTTGCATATTTTGCGATTTCACAAGAGAATCAAAACCTATAGGGGCTAATTTTCTGTAGCCCTTTATCAGGACCGCTATGGTATTTCAGGTGGAGAGACTTTGTTGACATTCACATGGTGATTTGTTGAATCGCCAAATTAGCTCTAAGCATAGTACCTCTTTCTCTTATACCCACAAGGTCGGATCCATTACGGAGCCCACCAGAAACACCATTTTTGACGCCACTGCTTTGGACTTTGTTTTCAGCGCGGAGGATGATGCTGCGGTCGCATAGATAGCTACGAAGCATTACGATAGCATTCTTAATAGATGTGGCGGTATCTTTCTCTCTGTTAATTCATCCATAATGTGCTGCCAAGCTGCCGAAATAAAGGCATTTCTTATGTCTAATGTTTTAAGTGCACATATTTTTCTTGTTCGTTTTGTACCTTCTTTTGCCTTTTCCGCTATAGTTATGACATTTTTTACAGCATCTATTGTAGAGTTACCTTCTACTACTAATGTTGTCAACTTTAGATTGCGCCCAGGTTAGTCTGGAATGGTTTGGGAATAGTGCTTCCATCACCTGTATTATTTTGTCCATCGGTAGTAGTGCATTCGGCTGCTGAATACGTAGGCTCCTAATTGCTATTCATTATGCGTCTCCTCATGTATCGTCGCTGATGCTTTCACATAGGGTTTCCCAGTGGGATTTTTTTGAATGGTTAATTTCTCGTCGTAGATGTTTTTTTAGCATCGGTGTATGCTTGCTTTAATTGTTGCAATTTAATAAAATCCTTGGTTTTTTTGCGTGCCGTAGATATGTTCTTCTTGCGACGATACATATTGTTCTGGAGGTCGCAATGGCTTGGTTCCACCAGTATACACATTTTCTCCTGCAGTTTATAATTTTTTTTTGACATGAAGGCGTCACATGCTGTGCTATGTGCTATAAGCCAGTCGACACAGTATACTCCGCGTTTGCTTAGTTCCCTAGACATATTTCTGGTAAACAGGTCCATGTTTTTCTGGTCAATGATCCAGCATTTCGTAATGATGGGGTTATGTGAGACTGTCATCTTACATTCTTCCACCATATAGAATATATATTTGTGGTCGCTGAGAGACTTGCCAGTTTTTGGTTCTCTGCGCCAGGTCGCTTGTAGTGAATGTGAGGTCTATGATAGAGTGCGACTCTGCACTAAAAGGTGGGTTCGGTGCCTATATTTTGTATGTAACGTGCGTCCATTTTTGGGGAACCCCAATTCGGTGATTTAGCGTTAAAGTCTCCAGCTAACAATAAGAGTATTGGTTTTGAGTGATTTCTCATTGCATCACTTAACTCTCCCAGTGTTTTTTCGTGATCCAGTCCAAGTGATCCAGTCCCTTATTAGGTGAAAAGTAGCAGCTGTAGAAAATACATTCCGCAGTCTCATCTATCCACACAGTACGAGAGAAGGGAAATTTTGTACAGTTATTTTTACGACCTCCGCGGGGATACCATGTGGTCCTGGAGCTTTGTTGTTGTGCAGGCGGCTACTTGCTATCTTTAGTTTCCGCGGGGTCATCCACACATGGCCGTTTCCACTTCCACTGTCCAGTACTATTATGGTGTTTCTTGTTACCCTTATTGCTGAGTCCTTGTTGTTATCTGAGAACCATTTTCCATTGTTTATAATTTTTTTATTGGGTTCGCTTATAATAATTATGTCTATGTTAAGGTCCGAAACTTTGGCGTTAAGAAGATCATGCGCGGTACGGCAACGCATTGCATTTAGCAATGACAGACAAGACTAGACGCATAGGACTAGAGTGACAAGACAACACAAAAAAGATCTTTAAATAGATAAAGAATTTTCAAGAGTATTAATTGCTTTTCTCGCGAATGTATTAACTTAAGAAAGTGATTGCCATGTGTTTCTAAAAGGTTAGGTTAGGTTAGGTTTTTTAGGTTTATGTTTAGTTTAGGTTGGTTAGGTTAAGTCAGAGTAGAATGTTTTTAGCGATTTACATCGGACAGTTTTATGGTAAAATGATAGAATTGCTTCTTGCTAGTTCTTTTCAATCACTTCAATGGTATCAAATGTAACAAATGTAACATTACACTGAAAGTAAAATATGCGGATTTATTGCAATAAGTCGTTAATTTGGGAAAATTTTCGGCGATGATGAATGAGATTTAAAAACTTAATTTCTTAATCTCTAGTGAGTACGATGTGCTTAGAGAGAATCAATAGGAAACTGAAATTTCTATAACAATATTTTGTATTTGTTGATTTTATAGTCAATTTAACAATTTTGAGTTTTTTAGAAACAAGAAGATCCAATAAATTTATTATAAATACCTCCTTTGTAAGACATATGACGAAATGAAAATCAATTTTTTAAATCTAGAATTATTGAATTCTCATTACAATTAATTGTAAAATTTTGCTATTGCATCAATTTATTTGATTCGAACTTTTTATTATAATTTGGATCAATTAGTCCATCAGATTATTTGGTGATATTACCGATTGCATTGTAAATTATTTTGTTACCTTGATCACAGAGCATTCCACCCCATCCAGGTCTGCAGTTGCACTCCCAAGGACGGTTGCAACCTCCATTAGTACATCCTGGATACGGGTAACACTTTTCACAGTTCTTGCCCCACCAACCTACTTTGCATCTATAACAAAGAACATCGAAATAACAAACAACATCGGAAAAAAACAAAAATAAGTTTAGGTACAGAGTTTACTATACCTGCATTCTCCTGGTTTTCTACAATATCCACGTTCTTTATGACAGGTCTTCGAACAAATTGCTAAGAAAAAAGAATATCAGATTTTTTGAGTTTCCTAAAGCAAAATGTTTACATACGGGTTTGGCAGAGGATACCTGTCCATCCGGGATGGCATTTGCATTCCAGAGGCTTTTCGCAGTAACCATGCTGACATCCTGGCAAAACTTGACATTCCTTGCAGGTTTTGCCTGCCCAACCTAAGCGACATTTACATTCTCCTGGACTATCACAATAGCCTCTTGTTAAATGACAATCCAAACGGCATAAAGCTATAACAAAAACAAATGAAAGCAAAAATAGCATAATAAGCAAACAAGATAAAACAAGACTAAATAGAAGACTTAACTGACTAAACTTATGAGACTAGACAGATAAGACTAAACAGACAATACAAGACAGATAAAACTAGACAGAGAAGAATACACAGAGAAGACTCACTAAACTCCCTATTCCACCTTGGATTTGGAGATTTTTCCACCCCGGTATTGCATATTTTATATTTATTCAGAGTGGGCAGGACGGTTAGTGAAAACCGCCCCAGTTGTTGTCTCCCCAATCAGGATTCGAACCCGGGTCTTCGCATTCAAAGGCGGCATGTTGTCAACTACACCACCGAGGACACACAGACAAGTCTATCTAAATAAAACTAGACAGACAGTCCTAGATAAGCAAAACTTGACAGACAAAACTATACAGATAAGACGAGTACAGAGTCGCGAGTTGAAGCTCGACGCGAGTGGTTCACGTTTTAAGTGCGGAAACACGAGTTAAGCAAATCAAAATAAGTAACAATAAAAATTATATTACAAAATAGAATACTACTGAATTTAATAACAGCTGTAGTAATATCAACAATCAAATTAATTATGACCAGAGAATTGCGTTCAAACACCCAATCAGAAGCCCAAGGCGACAAAAAGCCACCGTATTTCTACAGAGCGGAATTCAATAAGTTAATATCTGCAATAGTAAAAAGGGAGGTCGAGCCCTTAGAATATTATTAGAAAAAATACAAGTACTCACCAATCAATTAAAATCACAAAATTACAACAAGCAGCAACACCTCCCGCACCCCGCTACTCCTCCTGTGCTACATAAAATTCTACCAAGTTCTTCAACTGCACAAATCGAGCAACCTCTACCAATCGCCGGCGATAAGCCGCCAACTTGCGCTGATAATGAAAGTAGAAGAAACAATAAGATAGGAGAGCATACCGGAGCAAAAAAGAAAGTTTTTGCTACAGTATCCCAAACTGAGATTTCGTTCAAAAATAATCGAAACGACGATATAGGGACGTCCCAAAAATTTAAAAAAGGAGGCAGAAAATCAAATATAATCCATGGCACAAGCGAATGCAGTGAAATAAAAGCCGCTGTGAAATATGAACATCTCCATGTTTATAGACTAGACCCTAATCTATCGGAAGGCGAGATTGTCAAGTACTTGCATGGTAAAAAGTTCAATTCAGTAACTTGCAAAAAAATGTGGTCAAAACACCCTGAGGAGTACTCCTCATTTAAAATTTCAGTTTCAACCGAATTTTACGAAAACCTAAAAAAGCCTGAACTATGGCCACGACATGCTTGTATCACCCGTTTTTTCCTGAAATTGGAAAAAACGAGAGATTTAAAACAATTAAGAAACACGTCAAATAAAGTCACGATCATAAACTAAAATGTACAGTCCATCGGAAATTCAATTGAAAAGCTAGCATACATGTTGGGAAAAAATAAACATTGTAAATACTTAATAATTACTGAACACTGAAAGAACGAATTAGAGCTGGAAATTATAAAGCTTCAACATTTTCAGTTGGCAACAAAGTTTTGTAGAGAAAAAGGGGCACAAGTGGATCTGCTATCTACTGTAATGAGTTAACAAGCTGGAATCTAAGAGAAGACATAAATAAAATGGCAGATCAACACATATTTGAATACACTGCAGTCGAAACTAAAATTAACAAATATTGTTTTGTCATTGTTGCAATCTACAGATCTCCACAGACAGGCAGTACATTGTTTTTGGAAAAATTATATAAACTTCTCCTAAAATTACACAAGGAATCGAAACAATTTGTCATTGCTGGAGATTTTAACATTGATATATTAAAAACTACAACAATAAGTCAACAACTGATAGACGTGTTAAAATCCTTCAACGCAGAACTTGCATTTAGCAATATAACTCATCCATCAGGAGCAACCTGTATAGACAACGTAATAATCCACACCAATATGACGTATAATGTCGAAACTTCAGATTACCATATATCAGACCATTGTGCACAAACCCTTACATTTTCTGTACATAGGGAGGCGCCCAAAAGAAATAAAGTAGAAGTACGATTTTACAATGAATACAATATGCAACGATTTAATACATGCCCCGAAGAAGAAACTTGGAAAGAGATTTTACAAAGTAAAAACGCAGATGTTGAACAGGGAAAAATTGATGAAAATTTTCTTAACCCACATTTATGAATGTTTTCCAGTAAAACAAATCAAGGGTAAGAAACCAATGGTACAACTCTTTAAGAACCCAAAAATTGTTGAAATGGGCAACCAGTTGCAACTCTTGAAAATTATATCAAAGTATTGCCATAATACTAAAACAAAATACAACAATTTACGTAGGAAATATCAGGCGATGATAAGAAAAGTGTCTCAAATTTGAAATGAAATTAAAAGAAACAGATAACCCCCAAAAAACAACTTGGGAAATAATTTTAGGAAATAACAAACTTAAAAAAGACAAAACAAAACTACACAGTAAAAGATAACATAGACCCATTGGACGTCGCTACAAATATCAACAACTATTTCTCAGAGAGAGCAGAAACGTTACTAAATAAGTTACCATTAGTTAGCTATGAAGATGACCTGCAAGAGAGCTTGGAATCAATTTTTTTACAACCAACGACAAAAGAAGAACTTTTCTCCACTATAATGAATTTAGAAAACAAAAAAAGTGCGGGACAGGATGAAATTCAAATTAAAGTGATTAAAAACGCATGCTTGAATATACTTACACCGTTGGAATTCATTATAAACAATTCAATTCAATTTGGAATTTTTCCGGCAAGCTTAAAGTGTCATTAATAACGCCAGTGTATAAAAAGGGAAACAAAGAAGATTTCGAAAATTACAGACCCATAAGCATCCTTCCAACGTTCTCGAAAGTTTTCGAGAAAACAATAGCAAGCAGGCTAATGGATTTTCTCATAAAATATAAAAAATTAAGTGCGCAGCAACACGGGTTCATAAAAAGAAGGAATGTAAGTACCGCCTTTTTCGATTTCGTAGGTCACATAATAAAAAATCTGGAGTTGCACAATATCCCGTGCGGAATACTTTTAGACCTAACAAAGGCATATGACTTAGTCGATCATAACATCTTATATTCAGTGTGCAAAGTTGTGCAAATATAGCATTCGAGGAGTTGCAGCTGACTGGATTAAATCCTTCCTCGTAAATAGAAAACAGTCAACAAAAGTAGAAGGCCACCAAGGAACAGTCATCTCAAAATATACAATTACCAACATGGGAATGCGGCAAGGTAGCATACTTGGTCCGCTACTTTTCATAATATACATCAACGACCTCCCCAATAACATAATTAACAAAGACCATATCATGATAAATTATGCCGACGACACAAGTATACATACTATCGATAAATAAAACCATTGAAGACATTACACCTAACACTGACATGAATTCCCTACAGTCTTGGTTCATAAGGAATAAACTTATAATTAATAAAAATAAAACAAACGTTATCTGTTTCAAAACAAAACGCAGCACAATCAATTACCCTGAAAACATTATTATGGGCAACGAAAATATACCAATTCAATCAGAGATAAAGATGTTAGGAATTTATATTGATGGGACTCTTGACTGGACACCTCATATAACAAAATTATTGTCTAAACTGAGCCGAGGATTATATGCCCTGAGGATACTCAAAGGTTATTTAGATACATAGGCTCTTAAGATGGTATATTTTGCTATTTTTCACAGCCATATGCGTTATGGTATTATCTTTTGGGGAAATGGAACACATTGGCAAAACATATTTAAACTACAGAAGCAAGCCCTACGCATATCAACTAAATTAAGTTTTAAAAATTCATGTAGGGGAAAGTTTCGTAGAGCTAAAATACTTACAACAACAGGAACATTTATATATGAGAATATACTTTTCCTAGTTAAATATAGATACCTGTTTAAAGAGTACTTAAAGAGTTATGATAAAGGGACCAGAAACAAAAATGAAACATATACATACCCTCATCATAAACTCACTTTAACGGAAAGGAATCCTCCATACATAAATCTAAAACTGTACAACGGATTGCCCAAAGAATTAAAAGGAATATCCAACAAAAATGTATTTAAAACGCAATTATACAGCTTTCTTAATAATTTGGAACCGTACAACCTGCAAGAATATTTCGACACTAGCAACAGAAGTTTTTGAATGGCTTGGTTAGTCAAATTATGTATTTTAGATTATACCTAATTATTTTTGTTATTTCATATAGAATCTGTATTAATCATTTTCATCTTGTTGTATGTATTCTATATGTTATCAATTTTTTATATTGACACATTTCATTTAGACCTACTTTGTATTGGTGCTTATATAGTGAAATAAATTAATTTTGATTTGATTTGATTTGATTTGACTATAAATACTAAGCTTGACAGACAAGACTAGATATAGAAGATAGACAAACAAAACTGGATAGACTAGACTAGGCTGACAAGCTTGAACTATTAAGGGATATAAGACTAGAAAAGGCTATACAGACACGACGAGACCGATACGACTAGACATTCAAGTCTAGTGAGGCAAACGTACACAGAGAACACTAGGTAAATAAAACTAGACAGACAAAGCTAGGCTAATAATATGGGCTATAATAAGGTTAAACAGGTAAGACAAGACAAACAGTTGACTAGATAGACAAGACTGGGCACATGAAACTTAACTAGACAAGATTAGCCAGGCAAGACTAAATAGATAAGGCTATATATACAAAACGAAACAGACAGGACTAAGTAGGCAAGACTAAACGGACAAGACTAGACAGTCAATACTAGAGAAACAAAACAGATACGAGAAAAAAGTTTAGACTTGAGCTCTTCTCTGTCTAGTTTTGTTTGATATTTTTCCAAGTATTTTTGTCTATATCTATACTTGTTAGAAACAGAAAAATACTTTTGATCATTAGGTTTCCACTGTAAACCATTTCCATAATCTATAAAACTTAATCTAGATTAGGAAAAAAACAGAAACCCATTAACATAATTTCGAAACGTCATCCTTTCCCAACACTCACACGCGGCATTACGTAAGTAGTGCTGTCGCACACGTCCATTAACCCCCCGTACAGTGCAACTGCCCTAAAAAATCTTCTTACGCTTCGTTGGCTCCGTCTGCCACCACAGGAGAAAGGCAACGATTTAACACTTAAAATAAGCTCAAACTCACGATCAGAGCAGAACAATCCGTCCCAGCCGGGTTGGCAAATGCACTCGAAGCTGACGTTGCAGTAACCGTGCCGGCAGCCCGGCAAAGGTATGCATTTGTTGCAGCGGTCGCCGTAATAGCCTAGCTTGCAGAGGCATTCTCCAGGGCGATTGCAGTAGCCTTGCAGAGGGTCGCAGCCCGGGCGGCACTTAGGGACATCGCAGAGGTCGCCTATCCAGCCTGGTAGACACTTGACTTCCCCGTCGTCGTCGCATACGTAATGCGAGTGCTCGTTTTGGGACGACGGAATTTCACAAGCCTAAGACAATAAGTAACATTAATTTTCTAATAAAAAGTACAAACTGTCTAAATTCGATAATAGATTAATAGTCAACTGTAAAAATGTTTTGGAAACAAACGGAAGCAAATATGCTAGAAATTAACATTTGCGTATATCCACAACAAACTAGAAAATACTTGTTCACATATTACAAAACATGATAAATTAAATGATGAGTGGAATTAGCTTGAATAGTGAAATAAGACAGACACCACTAGACAAAAAAGATTTAGGTGACAAAACTATACACATATGAACCAACAGACAAAACTAGACAAAGAAGACTAGACTGGCCACACAGAACTAGACAGACAAAACCAGAATGCATCCACAGGAATAGACAGAAAAGAGTGGAGAGAAGACTAAAACAGACGATGCTAGAAAGACAATACTGCACATACAAAACTATACTGACAAGCATAGACCGACAAGATTACAGAGACAAGACTAGACAGATAAGACTACACAGAAAACACTGGACATACAATACTAAAGAGACCAGAATAGGCAGACAAGACTAAACAGATAATACTAGACAGACAAGACTAGACATACGAGACTAGACCGACAAGCCTAAACAGACAAGTCTAAACAGATAATACTAAACAGACAGAACTAGACATACAAGACTAGACAGAATAGACTAGACAGACAAGACGAGACGGACAAGACTAGATGACAAGACTACACAGACAAGACTAGACAGACAAGACTAGACATACAAGACTAGACAGACAAGACTAGATAGACAAGACTAGACACACAAGATTAGACAGACAAGACTAGACAGGCAAGACTAGACTGACAAAACTAGACAGACAAGACAAGACAGACAAGACTAAATAGACAAGATTAGAAAAACAAGACTAGACAGACAAGACTAGACAGGCAAGACTAGACAGACAGACAAGACCAGACAGACATGAATAGATAGACAAGACTAGACAGATAAGACTAGACAGGTAAGACTAGACTATACAGACAAAAAGCTAGTAAGTTCAAGAGATTGGTTCAAAGAAAGCAAACATGACGCAGCGATAAAATTAGTCAATAGGGACGAAATCGTTTTGGACAGTAGCAGTGTCCCTGGTTTTGTGTGGGTTAAACTGAAGGAAGAAATAATTATTAGCTGCTACTTCTCCCCAAACAACGGCCTAGAACAGTGGCAAATTTCACTAAATGACCTGAGACAATGTATAAGACGCTCTACTAAACCGAAATTGATCGCCGGTGATTTTAATGCCAAGTATCCATACTTGGGTTCCTCGAAAATGGACGTACGGGGAGATCTGGTTATGGACTGGCTATCCGAGATAGATCTCACTGTAATAAATGAAGGTAATAAACCAACTTTCGAAAGAAGGGAGACAGCTTCCATTATAGATCTAACACTGACAACAGCTGAAATGGCAAACAAAATTGAAAAATGGCAGGTGCTAGATAAGGAGACCTTAAGTGACCACAAATACATCTTCTACCAGTTGCATGGCAAAACGATATATCGTTCGTCTCAAAGTAATGGCGTAAAGAGGTTGGCGAACCAAAAACATCGACGAAGAAAAGTTTTCAGAAAGGCTGCAGCTGCAACCCTGAAGATCCTTACGAAAACATGCGACGCCACTTTTAGCATAAAACCAGCTTTCAGTAGGAAGAGACGCACCTTTTGGTGGAATGATGAAATCGCAAAAAAAAGAATGGAATGTATTGCTGCACGAAGAAAATATCAACGCAAAGCCAAACAAAATCTAAACCCGGACTCTGTATGCAGAATCTCAGAAACCAATACAAAGAAGAAAAGAGATTACTGAAGAAGGCTATAAATATTTCAAAAAGAAAACACTGACGTGCCCTATGTACGGAACTAGACGAAAACATCTGGGGGTATGCCTACGCACTCGCCACCCGTGAACTAAGGCTTAGGTACGCAAATTCCAAACTCCCCATGGAACAGCTGCAAGCAGTTGCAGATGTCCTGTTTCCAAAACACGAGGTACCACAGTAGAATCTACTGGAAGTGAAAGAAACCGAAGATTGGAACACGCTTGAGGAATTGGAAGAGCCAGCAGACGACTAGGTAATAATAAAGCGCCAGAACCCGACGGTATACCGCCAGAAGCTCTTAAAATTGCCGCAAAGATATGTCCTGACTTCATATTAGAAATTGCAAACGCGATAATGAAGGATGGAAATTTCCCTGATATATGGAAATTCGCCTATTGACTAATTTTATCCAGGTTGGTCCTCCTAAGGAAAGGCAACAAAGCTATAGAGAAACCGTCATCCTATAGGCCCATATGCCTACTAGATGTCGCAGGGAAGCTATTAGAACATCTAATACTCGAGAAAATTGCAAATGACTCCCCGACAGACAATTTGGGTTTAGAAAAGGGCTATCCACCGAAGATGCCATATTAAGGGTGCTAAAGGTTGCAGAAGACGCTTCAGAGGGCTCCCAGCGGAGAAGGAAGATATGTGCTCTGATCACGCTAGACGTCGAAAATGCTTTTAATTCAGCTGCACTGCAGAACATCTTAGAAGAGCTGATACCCAGGAGTTTCTCCCCATACCTACTGAAACTGGTGAGCAGCTATCTATCGAAGCGCTGTATCATATTGGAGGCGGAAGGTACAGCTGTCGAAAGAGAAGTTTACAGTGGTGTTCCGCAGAGCTCAGCGATGGGACCCACCTTGTGGAACATCCTATATAACGGTTTTCGAAGGCTGAGATTACCAGAAAGCGTTGACATAGTAGGCTTCGCCGACGAACTGGCTCTCATCGTGACGGGCAAAAACGATGGCAATTGGCAATCGAACAATTATGGCAATTAAACATGGCAATTAAACTTCTTGCAACTTGGATGAACGGGAAAAAATTGAAACTAGCTCCAGAGAAAACCGAAGCTGTGTTACTAACAGGAAGGAGAAAAATAGGCCCCATCATGTTTAAAATAGAACATGAAAAAATCATACCAAAGAAATCTATAAAATACTTTGGAATCACTATAGACCAATGTGTCTCCTTCAATCAACACATTGCGACAACAATGGCAAAAGCCCTCAAAACCTGTGCTGCATTCGGAAGGCTCATGCCATACGTTGGAGGACCAACGAGCAGCAAACGGAGAGTGTTATGCATGGAACAAGGCCATGGAAAAGGTTACCGCGAGACAAAAGTTGGCATCAATTCAGAGGAAGATGGCACTGAGAACTTGTAGTGCATACAGGACGGTGTCAGGAGACGCGGCACTTGTAATAGCGGGGATACCACCAATACAGCTCCTAGCCAAAGAAAGAGCTGTATTACACGGCACAAAAAACAGTAGTCAGGCTACAGACAGAAATCAGCGAAAGAAGACTGCGAGGTCACAACTGCACACCAGTTGGCAACAACTGTGGGACAGCTCAAACAAAGGAGAATATACCCGACTGTTAATCCCCCAAGTAAAACCATGGGCGACAAGGAAGCATGGAGAGGTGGGCTACTACCTGACACAATTACTGTCCGGCTACTGGTGCTTCAGACAGTACCTGTGCGGCATAGGACGAGCCTCAGACGGCTCGTGTGTATACTGTGGGGAAATGGACAGTGTGCAACACACAATCTTTGATTGCCCCAGGTGGACACCAGAAAGAGACAAATGGGCAGACAGAACCCAAGCAACACGGGAAGGGAAAACACTTACGGACATAATGTTAAGGTCGGAGCAGGACTGGATAACAACGGTGACCATGGCTAACGACATATTACGAGAAAAAGAAAACGACGAATGGAACGCACATATACATACCTGAACCTCTAATCACCTACGGTGGAAGGAGGAAGTAAGGTAGGAGCCTTAAATTGCCCGAAACTGCAGACACCTTTAGAAAGTAATAAACAGACAACGTCATCTTAAAGCTAAATGCCATGAGGCGGTACCAAGATGATCGTGTTATTTCAGGGGGCCACTTGTCAAGTTACAGAATGTGCTTGCTACGTCCCATTAAAAAAAAGACTATACAGACAAGAGTAGACAGACCAGACTAGACAGGCAAGACTAGACAGACAACACTAGGCAGGCAAGACTAGACAGACAAGACTACACCGTCAAGATTAGACAGACAAGACTAGAGAGACAAGACTAGACAGACAAGACTAGACAAATATGACTAGACAGGCAAAACTAGACAGACAAGACTAAACAGACAAGACTAGACAGGCAAGACTAGACAGACAAGACTAGACAGGCGAGACTAGACATACAAGACTAGACAGACAAGACTAGACAGACAAGACATAACGGGATCGAAAAGGTAAAAGCCAGAGAAAATTTGACGAGGAGACGGCAAGAAAAATGGAATAATGCAAATTATGGACGATGGACTTGGTTCTTAATTCCAGATATAGAAAAATGGACAAGGAGGAACTATGGTGCAACAGACTATTATTTAACTCAAACTTTGTCAGGCCACGGGTGTTTCAGGAAATACCTCTTTGATCGCAGGAGAGCAGAGACGGACGAATGTAATTACTGCAGTGAGGTAGACGATGTAAACCATACGCTTTTGATTGCCCTAACTGGACACAAGACAGAACGAACTTTACGCATACCACTGGAAGTACGTTTAATGCGTACAACATGAGGGGCTAACAGGATCGGAGAAGTCATGGTTTTTAGTCAGAAAAGACTAGACAGACAAGACTAGACAGACAAGACTAGACAGACAAGACTAGACAGACAAGACTAGACAGACAAGACTAGACAGACAAGACTAGACAGACAAGACTAGACAGACAAGACTAGACAGACAAGACTAGACAGACAAGACTAGACAGACAAGACTAGACAGACAAGACTAGACAGACAAGACTAGACAGACAAGACTAGACAGACAAGACTAGACAGACAAGACTAGACAGACAAGACTAGACAGACAAGACTAGACAGACAAGACTAGACAGACAAGACTAGACAGACAAGACTAGACAGACAAGACTAGACAGACAAGACTAGACAGACAAGACTAGACAGACAAGACTAGACAGACAAGACTAGACAGACAAGACTAGACAGACAAGACTAGACAGACAAGACTAGACAGACAAGACTAGACAGACAAGACTAGACAGACAAGACTAGACAGACAAGACTAGACAGACAAGACTAGACAGACAAGACTAAACAGACAAGACTAGACAGACAAGACTAGACAGACAAGACTAGACAGACAAGACTAGACAGACAAGACTAGACAGACAAGACTAGAGAGACAAGACTAGACAGACAAGACTAGACAGACAAGACTAGACAGACAAGACTAGACAGACAAGACTAGACAGAAAAGACTAGACAGACAAGACTAGACAGACAAGACTAGACAGACAAGACTAGACAGACAAGACTAGACAGACAAGACTAGACAGACAAGACTAGACAGACAAGACTAGACAGACAAGACTAGACAGACGAGACTAGACAGACAAGACTAGACAGACAAGACTAGACAGACAAGACTAGACAGACAAGACTAGACAGACAAGACTAGACAGACAAGACTAGACAGACAAGACTAGACAGACAAGACTAGACAGACAAGACTAGACAGACAAGACTAGACAGACAAGACTAGACAGACAAGACTAGACAGACAAGACTAGACAGACAAGACTAGACAGACAAGACTAGACAGACAAGACTAGACAGACAAGACTAGACAGACAAGTCTAGACAGACAAAACTAGACAGACAAGACTAGACAGACAAGACTAGACAGACAAGACTAGACAGACAAGACTAGACAGACAAGACTATACAGACAAGACTAGACAGACAAGACTAGACAGACAAGACTAGACAGACAAGACTAGACAGACAAGACTAGACAGACAAGACTAGACAGACAAGACTAGACAGACAAGACTAGACAGACAAGACTAGACAGACAAGACTAGACAGACAAGACTAGACAGACAAGACTAGACAGACAAGACTAGACAGACAAGACTAGACAGACAAGACTAGACAGACAAGACTAGACAGACAAGACTAGACAGACAAGACTAGACAGACAAGACTAGACAGACAAGACTAGACAGACAAGACTAGACAGACAAGACTAGACAGACAGGACTAGACAGACAAGACTAGACAGACAAGACTAGACAGACATGACTAGACAGACAAGACTAGACAGACAAGACTAGACAGACAAGACTAGACAGACAAGACTAGACAGACAAGACTAGACAGACAAGACTAGACAGACAAGACTAGACAGACAAGACTAGACAGACAAGACTAGACAGACAAGACTAGACAGACAAGACTAGACAGACAAGACTAGACAGACAAGACTAGACAGACAAGACTAGACAGACAAGACTAGACAGACAAGACTAGACAGACAAGACTAGACAGACAAGACTAGACAGACAAGACTAGACAGACAAGACTAGACAGACAAGACTAGACAGACAAGACTAGACAGACAAGACTAGACAGACAAGACTAGACAGACAAGACTAGACAGACAAGACTAGACAGACAAGACTAGACAGACAAGACTAGACAGACAAGACTAGACAGACAAGACTAGACAGACAAGACTAGACAGACAAGACTAGACAGACAAGACTAGACAGACAAGACTAGACAGACAAGACTAGACAGACAAGACTAGACAGACAAGACTAGATAGAGAAGACTAGACAGAGAAGACTAGGCAGATATGACTAGATAGGCAAAACTAGGCAGACAAGACTTGACAGACAAGATTAGAATGACAAGGCTAGACAGATAAGACTTGACAAAAAAATTTATTCTAAAAAGACAGTTAACGCTAAACTGATAAGACGTGACATTATCTATTAAAAATATTTTCTAAAAAAGAAATTATATATTATTTGGGTTAATAAGTCAGTCACGTTAATGAAAGTCATGACGAAACAAAGATACACATTTGGCGATGGGACAGACGAGCGAACTTGTATGCCGTCAGGAATTGTGAGCGTTTCTAGGCCGCACAGATTTTTTTCATTAATATTGCACACTAAACGTATTATAATTTATGCTTATTTCTTATTGGCAGATTTTAATAGTCCACTAGGTTCCCAGAAGACATTCATTTTACATACAGTTAGATAAACAAAGCTAATTAGAATAGTTTAATGTTTAGTTAACACGATAAAGAAGCTCTGAAAAATAAGACTAGACAAACAAGACTACTAGATACTTGTCAGATAATACTAACCAGTCAAGAATAGACAAACAGGTATAAACTGACAAGACGAGGCAGCCAAGGCTAAATGGACAAGGCTAGACCAACCGTACAAGACGAAAAAGACTAGATAGTCATGGATTGATAGACAAGAGGCAGTCAAGACTAGACTAGAGAGACTAATTTAGGTAGATAAGATTATGTGGACTAGACTAACAATAAGCAGGCAATACTATACAGGCCTCACTAGATAGATCAGACTAGAGAGATCACAATGAGACTAGACCAGACTAGACATATCAGGCCATAAAGACCAAATTAGATAGACTAGATTTAACAGAGTTGACTATATAGACCAGACTAGATGGAGCAGACTAGACGAACTAGACTTAATAGACTAGACTACAAAGACCAGACTAAACTGATCAGAATAAACATTCAGATTAGGCAAACCAGACTAGGCAGAGCAGACTAGATAGACCAGACTAGACAGGCTAGACTAGACGATCTAAACTAGACAATCCACACTAAATAGACTACACCAGGCTTCGGAATACTATGACCCGTGGGTCATTAAGTGACCCATTTAATAATTTCTGGTGACTCACTGGAGCCACAAATAAAGTATAATCTATAAAAAAAATTATTATAAAATAGACTACCCCTGGCCAGAGTTGCCGCAGCCGATTGCCGACGCTTGGACTAGACAGACCAGACTAGACAGATTAGAATAAACAAACCAGATTAGGCTGACCAGACTACACAAGCTAGGCTAGAAATATAAAACCCGATTGTCCACACTGCACAGAGCAGGCTAGATAGACAATATTGAACAGACGAAGATTAGACAGGATTAGACATTCATTATCAGGTAGAGGAGATTAGATATCTGACATCTTAACAAAGAATTTTAGACAGTCAACACTAGGCAAACAAATCTGAACAGACAAAACTTAACAGACAAAACTTGTCGAGATAAATTTGACTTATTTAGTAATGCATACATACTTGTTTCTTCCATTTTGGTACATATCTAGCTGGCAATGCCACCGGAAGTAAGATGCAGCCAACAATTAAAAGCGGAAAGAACTCCTTCATATTCAGCAAACGAAATCCAAACACATTTATTTCTAAACTATCGTAGATGGTGTGACCGAGACCGTGAACTTGGCCATACTGAAGGCTTCGACTCTCTCAAGTTGCTGACCTTCTTCAAGCCCACTTCTTCGGTTCATCGTCGGCGACGAAATCTGTGTCAAACGTGCCAGAAGGAAGAGAGAACAAAGTAATAATAATATCTAGAAGTGGAGAGAGCGATGAACTCAACGGAACAATTGGTATGAACTGTGGATTGCGAGGGTAAATATTGTTTCTCATGTTTAGGCTATTACTTTGCATATATTTCGTCTTTAATGATTTTGTGAAATTTTTTGTTTTAATTAAGTAAGCTATGCCAATAATTTGGACTAACTGGACCAATCACGCTAACTTTAGCTACCCATTATAGACCTTAGTCTAAAATGAAATTTTGTCTTTCAACATTGTTATTTTTTAAAAGTTTTTATTGTTTAAGTTTTAAAGTAATAACATGAACCAATATATTAAAAATCTTTAAGTTGTATTGCTACATAAACATTTATAATTTTAAGAAGTTTTACAACTTGTATTTCCTAAATTGATAAAATATATTTCTAATCGTTAAACACAAGGAAGTGGTAATAAAATAAGTCTGAATTGTAAAATAAATCACAAAACTCGTGAAATATCTACTTTATCTTAAGTTATAAAACAAATTTTTTATTGTTAGACAGAGATTTACAGAATATTTTTTTAAATAAATCTTACAAAGAATTATAGTCAAAAGTACAAAATCAGTCTAAATTATAAATTAGATATTTATTGCCATCTTTATATTTTTAAACAAATAAAAAGCTTCTCAAAACTAACTTGCTTTCTTTGTTTTATTGTGTAGTTAGTCTAAACTGTGCAAAAGCCTTGTCGGTCTACTGTCATTATAATTTCCTAAACTTATAATACTAGATACAATAGTATATTAAAGGACGAGTTCAGTAAGCGTGATATTACAGCACGCGTCCAATTTTGGAACGACGAGCGTAGCGAGGAGTTTTCTAATGGACGAAAGTGATGAAAAACGCCTTACGAACGAGTTTTGTATAGTATTTTTTTTTATTTTGCGCCCTTTTATGCAATTTTATGCCATTTCTAAATAAAAAAATCGCCCATACATGTTCATAAAATTTTATGGTGGTTGGTTACACTGATAATTAACACTTTAAATTAATTTAAAAATTATAATTAAAATGGGTGAAAAAATATCTTGCACTCCACTAGAATTGAAAGAAATAACTGCAAATACAGTGTATAAATTGTTGCCAGATATATTGCGAGCAAGATATGAAAAAGAATACTGCAAATTTAAGTGGGTGTGGTGTAATCTAAATAAAGTTACAGTTGTTTCGGAAAATGTTTTACTTGCTTACTTCGAATTACAACGTAAGAATATATTATATATATAAACCATCAAGTTTATGGACGATATATTCTATGTTGAGGTCCTATTTATCTATACATAAGGATGTAGATATATCCAAATATTGTAAATTGCCTTCTTGAAATGGATATCTCATGCACCTAAAAAGTCTAAGATTTTAGAAGAAGATATTCATAAATTTATAAGGGACGCGGATGATAAGTCTTATCTGGCTATAAAGGTTGATAAATTTGTATGTATATCACAGCTTTGTATGTAACGGTATCCATTTTAGATCGTCTTGATAATGGGTTATAATGGTGTGCTTAGGCGTCAGGAATTAACGGATATGTCTGTCAATGACATAGAATACAGATCCGATTCCATCATTGTGTCTGTATCTAAAACAAAAAATTACATTCCAAGAATGTTTGCAATTACACATCCTCATTGGATTGACTTAATTAAAAAATATGCTAACTTACGTCCTAATAATGTTATGTTTAAGAGATTTTTCTTAACTTTTCGTAACGGTCATTGTATTAATAGTCCAATTGGTATTAATATGGGGAGAATATCAAAAGACATTGCGACATTTCTCAAAATACCAAACTCCAATCTTTACACTGGACATTGTTTCTGAAGAAGTAGTAAAACACATTTGGCCAACCATGGTGGTGATTTGTTGACAGTTAAAAATCATGGTGGAAGTCTACTACTGTTGCGGAGGGGTATGTTGACGCTTCGTTAAAAAAGAAGATTGAAATATTTAAAATGCTTGGGTCTGAGCAAGCAATCTTACCCGGATGTTCTTCTAGTGCCCCTCATTTGCAATTTGATAACAACAGTAGTAGTAGCACTGTATATAATGTACCTGGTGTGAGTGTTACTGCTCAAGAATCCAATGTTACTATAAATATGTTTAAATACTTGTACCATTGAAAAGATTTTAAAATAAATATGTGTTATATCGTTTATTACCATTAATTAATTAAATATGTGTATTCACGATTTCCACACATCTTCTTTTAAGTGCCATCTCCTCTTAGAAGGTTGGCTATCATGATAGCTATTTTCACTTTTGATGTTGTAGCTCTAAACAACTCAACGGAACTATAGTTGTACCATTTTCTTAGGTTATTTAACCAGGAAATGCGTCTTCTACATCTTACTTTCATCTTAGCTACATTCAAAACTGTCCCCGCCGGAGACCCGAATAGGGGACTAGAGACTCCGGTATTTTCGCCTTGGAATTAGCCATGTTGATTAACTAGGGATATGTAATCAGGTAGTTTCCCGTTGCATTCCTGATTCCAATGCCGTTGACTATGTCTTATAGTTCGTCCGCGTTCGGGGGCGATGTCTCACCCCCAGGACAATAGAGTGCCCCTCTGATATCATTTGATTTTGGTTGATTGCTTATACCATCGCGGTCTATTCATATATTATTATATTACTTTTAAGTCCCATAAAGAAAGAAAAAGAAAATTTGACACTAAAATAATTTGACATTTCGAAGGATAATTTTCTTGAAACCAAATTCACTTTTTTTTTCAACTCAATTTTTAATACTAATACCAATCTAAAGTTAACTTTTTGTTTTTTCACTATAAATTTCTCTCTATATAAACTTTATACCATTCAAAAAATACATAATTTTAAGGAGCAAATTTTTGTTGTAATTCCACACATCACATAACCTCAAAACTATTTCGCCGAAAATTTGACATGACACTGACAGCTCTGAATTTCTGTGCCAACTTTGAATAAATTAACTAACTAAAAAAATTACAGCACTCGGCGAGCCATTACCGCACGCATATGAGTGCTGTAATGAGTCCATTACAGACGCAAAATAGAAAAATATTTTTGCAAAAACTATAAGATTATTAACTACAAAACCATCGTAATAGCTACATTGTTACTCATTGTAACTTTAACTTGTGATAAATTATTTAGAAATATATGATCGTCTTATTAACTACTAACATAACCACTACATGCTACTTTATTTTCTTATTTATTATTTTCAGTCTTATTTTATCGCCTATTTATATATATATATATATATATATATATATATATATATATATATATATATATATATATATATATATATATATGTATGTATATATATATATATATATATATATATATATATATAAATGGTAAAAAATTATAATCATAATCAATGACTGTAATTTTTACATCCAATTACATTTATTTCAATCTATTTATAACTGTGTAGAAAGTTTGTAGCTTTTGTATGTGGAATTGGAACGGAGTGAATCTTCAAACTTGATTTAGATTTATTTTCTTGTGAAACCGGAATCCTCCGGTTTTACCACTTCAAGTTCAACAATCCCTGACTCACAAACGCAGTCTAACTGTACCCGGGCAGATCGTAATTTTGATCACATTCAAATAAAACAGAAAACCAAATAAACCCAAGAAAATTATTAGTCAATTGATGATTTTATGATTGAAAATAAGATTTGCTTATTTAAAATAATTTCTAATTTAAGTGATTTATTTTTTGTATGAAAATTATTTTATAAAATCTAGAATTGGTTTAAATTAGTTAATGTTTATATCTGAACTTATTAGACTATGTTATGTTATGTTTTATTTTAATTTTAGAAAACGTGTATATAGAAAACCTTGAGCTAGTATGTACCGAAATTAGAGAAAATAAATTTTGATGAATAGTTTTCTAATTCATAGCAAGGATATATTTATTTCTTAGTTTGATAATTACGATTACAATTGAATATTATTTACTTATTTGATACTAAAAATTTCTTAAAATTTATTTTTTCTAGATTCAAATTAATTTAATTGCTACAATTAATTAATCTCAAAAGTTATTTTATATTAGTTATATAGTTAATTAATCCTAAAATTTATTTTTATCTAGAAACAAATTAGTTAGTTTAGTTAATTATTTGTAGAAAACCTGATCTTTGTGAGAAACACATAAAATATAGAAAACACATAAAGTACATGAAATACATGAATATAATCACTTTGAATTCAAAAATTCATTATGTTCTTAAAACAAAGTTTGTAAAAATATTATATAATTTGTGAAGTTATATAAATCTACACACTTATGTTATGTAATAAAAACCAGGACTGGACATCTGTGCCATTAGCGCACATTCCAAAACGTGCCCTTTGTCCCACGAAAATTATTTTATAGTTTGTCCAGAAACTAAGGGTTTTTATTACCACGCTAAAATCTACCTCCCCCAAACATATTAGAAAACGTGCGAAGGCCTATAAAAACCTTCTTATAAAGATTAACCAGAGGACCAGACTTTTTCAGGTATTTAGAGAATTTAAGCCTCGATTGTTTATGGGAGGAGCCAAGAAAATTCATTCTCCCCCAAGTAAGAAGTAAGAAGTACGAGAAAAGAGAGTAGAGTGGTAAACTATAAGTTCTTAAGTCTTAAGTTGTTTCGTTGAATTATTGTTTTATTAAATTGTTTAAACCAACTCCACTATTATTCGACAAACTACTTGCCTTGTGAATCCCGGTGAACATTACGTTGCAACCATCCTTTCCGTTGAATATAATGTTTAATAATTCTAATCTGTCTGTTTAAACTTTACTGATTCCTATATGCAAGAGGAATTTAATTTGATTGTTTGTTTGTTAATCTTGTGTTTGGGTTAGTATTAGTTATGTACCAAAATGATCGAATTTATCCCCTTAAAGTTCGATTTTGTTGTGATTGCTGTAATAAAATAGATTTTGTTTTAGGGGAGACTGGGGCACCTTTGAACAGTTTTTAGTTTTTATATAGTTGTTATTCCGCCTTATATATTTAATACACCAAAATGCACTGCCCTTGTAAGTTATAATTTAAGCCACCTCTTAAAATTGTCTACCCATGAAAATAGTGATTCTGTTTCCCATAAACTGGCCTTAACGCAAGCCTCTCCCTTTGTTCAAAGGTGCCCCATGTATGGGCACCTTTCAACAGGCATGGGGCACTTTTGAACACCCATAGTCAACCTCAAATATATTGGAGAAAATAGTCCCAAAACTAGTTCAAGTGGTTTTTATTACACTTAAATAAAATAATTAATATTAAAACACAAATTATTAGCATTAAAAAGTTTGAAATAAATTTATTTATTATTTATTTATTATATATAACACAATTTATTTATAACACAATTAAAAATTAAAAAATCAAGTAGGTAGCTAAATATAAAATTGTCAGTTTTGGTACTGCTAACAAAAGTCTATACAAAAATGAATCAATAGAACCCAAGCATTTTATCCTATTCTGGAACACTGAATATGTCACGACGTCCAGCACTGACCGGTTCTGGCTCCCCTATTTTGCTAACTATTTCAGTTGTAGAATAGGACACCTCGTCTATCTTGGTTGGCCATACCCATTGCCTGCCTTTTCTTATCATAGCACTGACAAGTACCATATCAGCATCTAATTGTTTAGTAATTTTTCCAGGGTATAGCTCTCCTTCGTACATAACAATAACAAAATTTCCAACTACTATCCTATCATCAACAGTTTACTTGTTGGATGGAGACGTTTTCTTAGAAGTCGAAGGTTGGATAACGTTTTTTCTATTTGCTCTACATCTGTGGCAGTCTGTTTCATCAGTTGTTTGTAATGTTCTTTCTCCAAGGTATCCAAAAACTATATTTAAACAAAAAATAAGTTTATCTCAAAATAAGGGGCTATTGGACACTGTTCAAATGTACCCCACTACACTTTGTTCAAAAGTGCCCCACATAAAAACACCGCATAAACTCATAAATTACAAACAAAATATTAAGAATATTCAAGTTTTACTACTATAGATGGATAGTGTACTTACTTGATTATTATGTGCAACAGTGGTTTGATGATAATATGTTATTATAAAATCCTTGCAACTGTAGAAACAAATACAAATTTCTCAACAACACATACACAAAAGTTCACCTTGGAAAAAACAGACATTCTGATGTTACAAAAGATGACTGCTCAACTACCAGCTGGCTTGTCATTTACTACCAGAGTTGACAAAATAATAAAAATAATAATTATTTCAGAGAAATTCAAAATGTTCAAAGGTGCCACATGTTCAAAAATGCCCCAGTCTCCCCTACATATTTTTCTTCAAAAAATGCGAAAATAACTCGTTAACTAGACAGAATTAAGAAACAAGTTTCCCTTAAAACTTGGGAGGTATTAAATTTTCTATACGAAAACTTGTTACTCGTTGATGTTTTGTTAAAATGATACGTTAAAAAAATGTAATACAACCGGCAACACTGTATAGTAATAAATGTAGGCAACTATGTAATATATAATAGGTTATGTTTTAATACAACAGTAAGTTAACAACAGGTTATGGACTCAGAACCCACGTTTTTAGTTGTGATTAAGTTAAGATAAAGTGAACAAGAATGGCTGGAAATTAGTTGCTAAATATTCCCAAGCTGAAGGGGCAAGAAAACTATAGTGATTGGGCCTTTACGTTACAAAATTTTCTAGTTTTAAAAGGTTTAGAAAAATGCCTCAAAGAAGTTAATTCGGAAGACTCCAAAGCGAAAGTCAAGCTAGTCCTATCTATGGATTCTGCCTTGTATGTTCACATTAGAGAGTTAAAAACTACTAAAGAAGTTTGGGATCATCTCAATAAACTATTTGATGATTCTGGCTTTACACGAAGAGTAAGCTTACTCCGTACATTAATCTCCATTCGGTAAGAGGATTGCGATTCCATGAAATATGTAAACCAAATGGTAGAGACGGGTCAAAAACTAAAAGGTACTGGATTCAACATCGACGACGAGTGGATAGTGACACTCTTGTTGGCGGGTTTGCCTGATAAATTTCCCCCCATGATCATGGCAATAGAGCACTCCGGCTTGAGCACGGACGCTATTAAATCCAAGTTGTTGAATATGGTAACTGATGGAGCTAGTCAAGAAAGCGCGTTAGACGTCACTAGATTTGGCTACAAGAAAAAGTAAGTTGGTAGTAGTGTTCACAGGTGGGCACAGTTAATCCAAAAGTTAACTTCGTTAATCGTTAACTCGTTAATAAAAAAGTAAATCGTTAAAGCATTAAAATTTCGAAAATTTAACGCAAGTTATAGTTAATCGTTAAAAGTTAACCATCCAAAACGTATACTGCTTTTGGTAGGTTTTGGGATGGGATACATCGGCAAATAAAACAAAAACAAGTATATAGATTAATTGATTTAATTATGACAATCGACAATAGCGGCCCACCCTAAATTCGCACGGGTAGCAGAGCATATATGTACCTACTATGGATGAAAAAGGCTATTTATTGAATTATTCATAATTTTTCATTAGTTGTATGTTGTATGTTCACAATGCCTTTCATGAACATAAGCATATTAAAATTGACATCTGACAGTGATGAGCGTTTAGCTCTCAAAATATCTTTCCGTGTAGAAAAAAGTCGTTCTACTTTGGCGCTTGATGGGATTGCAGTATTATATTTTAAAAAAATATTTGTTAAATAAAACTTGTTCACTTAGAAAAATTCTAAGTTACTTGTTCACCGTAAAAAAATCTTTTGACTGAGTTCAGCCAAGTTCTCCCCAAATTCTGGGCTTTGTTTTTGTGATTTTTTGCATCCTCTAGACCTCTTTTTCAGACTGAGTAACAGAGCTGAAAAAATCTTCTCTTTCTTCTTCATCATTGCTGATTTCGCTAATACAGGCACTATCCTTTTCATTTCCATTTGCCTCCCTTTCTCTATTCAGAACGTCTTCAACTTTTGCTTCCATAAGTTTCTTGACTTTTGATAACTTGTCGCTCTCATACTTTTGCATCCTCATTAGTCGAAACTTCGGGTGAAAGGCTACAGTCAACTGGCATCTTCATATTCCATAAACCGTTCAAATATTTTTTTTATGCCAGATAATAGGACATTGGCTAAAGGGCGACAACAATGAACGACTTTCTCGCCTTTTCTCTGGATTTTTGCTCTTTTCAGCAACAGCGCCGCGCCGCGCCGGTGTGCCCGCGTGGCGCATAATTTAAAAAACAAAAATGACAACATGTCAACAAACAACCAATGTAGTGGACCAAAGTTAACGGAAGTTCAATTTAACGGACGTTAAGAAAAGCGTTAAAATTTTTTTGAGTTAACTTAAAAGTTAATCAGTTAAGCATTTTGTTAACTTCGTTAATTAACTATTAACGGATTATCGAGTTAATGCCCACCTATGGTAGTGTTACACCGAAGGCGACATCTAGCGGTAACTTCAAGACAGAAATAAGGTGCTATTAAAGCAATCAAATCATCAGTGGAATAAGAGACTAAGTGATGTACTAATTGGGCAGGTTTCATACAATTACGGGTGGACCCATGTATTTATTTTCATATCAAGGATAAATCAATTATCTTTGTCAGAGAGGATCAACAGAACTTTGGTAGAAAAGGCGAGGTATCTACTTTTCGATGCAGATCTTGGAAATAAGTTTTGGGCGGATGCTGTGGATACTGCAGGGTACCTAAGAAATAGATCGACTTGTTCCGGACTTATGGACAAAACGCCATTTGAGATGTGGAAAAAACAAGTAACCTGATGTAAGTCATTTAAGAATATTTGAACGTCTAGAATAATGAATAATGAATACCTAGAAGAACGATGCATATTCCTAGACTGCAAAGAACCAAATTGGATAAGAAATCCAAAAGGATGATTTCTGTAGGCTACAGTGACCACACGCAAGGGTACAGATTATACGAAGTCGAGAAGATCAAAGTAATAGTTAGTCGAGACTTAAGGTTTGTGGAAACTAAATTTAATCAGTCTCGTGTGAATGTAGTTTCAGTTGCAGATATGGAAGAAGAGGACATAAGATCTAATGTATTGGTTGAAGTGTCTTTAAATAATGAAAATAGTGATACTGACTATACACCTGAGACTGAAATTGATGTTGAACAGGTAATAAGAAGGACAAAACGAGAAGCTAAACCAAAGCAGTTTGAAGATTATGTTACTTACTTGTGTGATAGTGAAGTTGAAATAAAAACTGATCTAGGTAAAGTTGATGAAGCTATGTCAAGTGTAAATAGTAATAATTGTAAATAGTAATAATAGTCAAGTGTAAATAGTAATAATTGTAAACAAGCAATGCTTGAAGAATATGACTTTCTAATAGAAAACAAGGCTTGGACATTAGTAAAAGAACCAGACAATTGTAACGGTATTAAATGTATGTGGGTACTAAAACAAAGACACACAATTGAGGAATACTGAATAGATTTAAAGCTAGACTAGTGCCAAAGGTTGTGGACAGTTAAAGGGATTGATTATCAAGAAACCTATTCCCCAGTGGTTAGGTATATGTCAACTGGAGGAATTTAATGATAAAACTGATCGAGTGAGTAAGCTCAATAAATCCATATATGGTTTAAAGCAATCAAGTCGTCAGTGGAATAAAAAACTAAATGATGTACTAATTGGGGCAAACAATCAGGGGTAGGTAGACCCATGTATTTATTTTGATATCAAGGCAAAATCAGTTATCTTTGTTGCTGTTTATGTCTATGATTCGATTATTTTCGCAAATAAGACTAGTTTAACCCTTGACTACCTAGCATACAAAAATATTCGCGGTTTTATATACGACAGGATCTGTGAGAAGTATGGCAGGTGGTTAAGGGTTAAGAATGAATCTTGCCAGAAAGTTGATGAATCAATTTAGTATGAAATATTTGGGAAAGTAACAAGTTGTGTTGGTATTCAAATTACTAAAGACATTGAAGGCTGCAAAATGTACATAGATCAAGAGAAATATTTCAAAGAAATACTAATAAAATTTAAAATGATTGACTGTAAGTCAGTAGTCCAACAGACATGAATAAATGTCTCCTAAGACAACGGAAGAGATTAATGAAATGAAAAACAATCCATACCAGGTAGCTGCAGCAAGCCTAGGCCTGACATTGCATTTGCAACAAACAATATAAGTCGTTTTAAAACAACTAGAAATTGAAATATAGACAAGATTAGACCCTATTACAATTAAATGCGATAACAAAAGTGCGATCCACTTGGCTGAAAATGGAAACTATCATGGAAGAAGCAAACATATAGCTATTAGACCACTGGCGAGAAATAAGGAGAAACGAGGAGAGACGATTCTCTTCAAGGGAGCATGGTAGATGTGTAGTTTAGGAACCCTTGTGTGTCATTTTAAAAAAGTAAATTGGCGCATTTCTGTTATTGTATTTTCTTCAAACCCACCCCCGAAACTTTCCACCCCTCAATATCAACAAGAATGAACAATGAATTTTTCTTTGGCAAACACGGTATTAAATGGAATAGAAATAAACCAGCTGCTGTTGGTCCTTTGCGTCATCACAATATTATGCGTTTTCAAGCTGGACCCAAAGAACAAAATTCAGTTCCGATTGAGGTATTCAAGAATTTTTTTTCACAAAACATTACATTCATAATGATCACCGAAACGAATCGTTATGCGAAAGATACATTTTAAAGGTGCAATCTGAGAAATCCCGATAAAAAACGAAGAGTTTGAAAAGAGCTAACGAGCACTGAATTAGATGCATTTATTGGTGTATTTTTGGTTGCTGGAGTTTCACACAATACACGCAAAAATCACTAGTTCTTTGGAATACCGGCCAGACGGCCTACCCATATTCCGATCAGCTATGTCTCATAAGCGATTGCTACGATATATCCGTTTTGATGATAGGCGTACACGTGCATTTCGCCAACGAACTGACAAAGCCGTACCATTAATTCTTGATATGGAATTTTTTTAATGAAAATCTTGCGAATTTTTGCGAAGAAAAAGATTCGCATGAAAACTTTAAACTTTTGATGAACAGCTATTTCCATCCCGCAGTAGAACAAAATTTACTCAATACATTCCATCTAAAACATCAAAATATGGCAACAAAATCTGTTGGCATGCGATTCCAAAACAAAATATCCGTTGCAAGGAAAATTATACACAGGCCGTGATGGAGCAAACTAAACAAGGAAACTAAACAAGGTTAACTTGAACATATGTATTGCTGAAGTTAGCAAATCGATATTGTAACCCTGGTCGTATAGGGTATTGCTGATATTTTTTTCACCACATTTGAAGCAGCAAAGCGACTTGCTAAAATTGACATTGGTTTTGTTGGCACAATTCGATCTAATAAAAGATGTGTTCCTGAAGAAATGAAAAAAAGTTCTTCACGTCCAGTTCTTTCATCTCATTTTGGATTCTATGAAACAGTTTCCATTTACAGTTACGTGCCAAAAAAAATAGGGCAGCAATTTTACTTTCCATTGTGCACTACACCAAAAATTGTGTCGGAGGAGCAATGAACGCCTCCAACAATGCGATATTTCAATATTTTTGTATGGAACCACATGCCACATGTGCCAAATTAAAGGTTAGCGGACTATGTGCCAAACGGAGGGTTAAATATATTCAACCTTTCTGAAGCTCTTTAATATTATTGAGTCTTTTTAGGATAATCAGAACAAGTATCATGTGAAATTTGGCAGTTGTTTACTAGATCTCGGCCCACACTCGTGACACTAAACGAGAAACAGAAAAATAACATGGTTTTTAAGATCATATCTTTGTACTAACTTTCACTTAAGTAGCCATCTGCAGACGCGTTTCGAGATTTATCTCCCATCAGTGCGGCTTTGCTGTTATGAATTATAATTTGACAAACACTTACTTGAAAAGCCTCGTGGTCATGGATGACTAGAGGTTAGATTTTGTAATTTGACATTTCGTTAGAGAGACATGAACTTAGCAAGTTCATTTAAATGATAATTTACTATTGGTAAAACCATACTTCTTCTCAATCGTATCGCACGTCTCCGAGCATCGTGGCAATGGTATGACCTAGGGCTCATATTAGTAGTACTTGTTGTCTCCACTCTTCCCTGTTTTCAGCAGCTTTTGTGCAATGGTGTACAGTTGCGCCTATGGCTTTGGATATTTGATTCATATAGCGCGATGGTGATCTTGCTCGTGGTCTCTTACCCTCTATTTTCCCTTGGATTATTAATTTCTCAATTGAGTCGACCTTTCTTCGCATTATGTGACCGAAATATCTTAGGATGGACTATTGGATACTTTTGCTCAGTCGATCGACGATGTTAAGTTCTCGTAGAATGGATTCATTAGTACGCTGATATACTGAGCATGAGTCTCCAGGTGTACATTTCAAACGCATCAATTCGTATTCTGTCAGCCATTTTGGGGGGCTGACCAGAAATGCTACACAGTATTTGCTCTCTATTTCATGTCCTGAGTAGTACATCATATTGCTATTTTCTGTTTTGAAGTGGCCATGTCCTTTATAGTGAGTTTCAGATATTCCCACTATTTCGTAAGTTATTATTTCTCTTTCTACTATCTGTAGTTTTCCAGCTTTTAGGAGTCCTTGGACATTCCTTGCTCCAATCCTCATAAGTGTTCTAAGAATTTGGGGGGCAGTAGCATACTTTCCATGCGTTGCCTGGCTGGGAACAGTCGCATGGCCGGTAGTCCATTTCTCACCAGCGGACCCGGGCACCCACTGGCGCCGATTGCTAGTCGGGTCGCATGGCGATATCTCATCCTTAACTATCATATCTCATTGTGCTCGTGGGACTATGTAATCACAGTGGGGTCCCTATTCTTACTATGATGGTTTGGGATGGGGTAGAGGGTAGTTTGGTTCATTGGTAGGATCTAAGGAGTATGATCCGATTTCCTCCTTACGTGGGCAGGGGCGCATTCCTGAAGTAAACCTATCCCTGCTGGAGTCACATGGAGTGTCTACCCGCTACCCAAAACCATACTACATTATAGATAATCATGATTCTTGATTAGATTATCTATAATGTAATATAGTTTTACTAATAGTAAATAATGAATTGATTAATATTCACCTTTTAATTTTCTAACAATTTGTGAACTGTAAATAAATTTTGAAACAAAATTTATTTCGGCTTAATCGTAACAAATATAAATAAAAAATCCTCTTACAAATATAAATAAATATAATCAAAACCAATCTAATTGGTATTTGTGTTTATGGCAAGCTGTTAAACACTCCTATCAAATAATCCACGTAAAGTTCCTTTGCTTTGCTTCCAAACATGAAGTCTATGTGGTTGAAGTTCTCTTCCGTGATTTCATGAGCTCCGTATCTGTATTTCTTCGATAAAGAATTATATAGAAGCATACTATCCTGAAAAAAAAACAAATATGATATTAAGATACTGTTAGTTGGTCTAAAACATGTAACAAACAGATTGTCGCCATATAATATTTAAAAGCTCTAATTCAGCACATTCTTACAACAAATGTTTTAGATTATTTTGTTTGTTTTGCTTGATTTTTCTTTTATACCTAACTAAAGCACCCTATACCCTTCTCTACCAATAGACAAGCTTAGTATTCGTCAACATAAACAGAACTAGTATGCTATGTAATTGCTCATATGGTGTATCATATGGTGGCCATATTTGGCTTATTTCTTATTAGTTATCATATTCACTGCGCTGTGAAAAAATCTTGAAAATGGTTCGCACAAATGATATACTAGTACATTGCTAGTATACATTACTATTACTTTACTAGTGCATAAACCCATGGCCTTCAGCCACCGACATATTAGGGCTTGACCTTTCTCGTTACTTGCTTTGACGTAGCGAAAGGCTCACACAATGGATCTTGAGCGCTATGTGCTAAAAAGTAACAGAAGATTTCCGTGTCCCTCCCTTGATTTATTTAGTAAAGCTGTCCCAAAGTGGATGTTATTAAAACTTTTCAATGATATACTAGTGTTTATACTAGACTAATTGAACATTATTACCGTTCATACTGCATGTTGTTTAAGGTTTTTTGAAAACTTTTATATACTTACAGTTTTGGATGTTAGCCAGTCATTTTTCGCATAAACGACCAAAATCGGTATAGTAATTTTGGATACATCGTAAATTGGGGGCTTCAAACTACCATAAACCTTTATGTTATCTCTTCCATAATCGAATTTTGTAAACGGATCGTGCACAAAGTCAATAATATGTTTGATCAGCTTCAACGCCGATCCACTGGGATGCTGATCGAAGAACAATGGGTATTTATCCTAAAAAATAATTTATTACAGTTTAAAATTAATAATTATTAATTACAATTTATATAACAACAAAAAATTAAAAAAACTAATTCTCAAAAAGTTTTATTTCCATAACACAGAAAATGTTAAGACACACGGAAAAAGGTACACTTTAAAAATTACACTTTCAAATAGTAGCAGGGGCCTTTTGACTTTGATACTGAAAAACTACAAATTGCTTTTGTTAAAATTACAGTTCCGATATTATTAGTAAATAAGTTTTAAAAATTACAGTGTGCGACTGCAATCTTTACAAATTTGTATTCGTAAGGCCGCTGCTACTATTTAAACTGTATTTTTTAAAGTCTACTTTTTCCATGCAAGGAGATTCTTTTAGTGAGTTAGTTTAAACATGTAAGCGTCGCTGTGTAATACGATTGCCATTATCTGAAGATGATGACTGATGATAAAGAAATTCATGAATCTAATAAGAACACCCTACTCTTCTAATGGCAGTTCTATAAGTAATATTGGAATTAGTAATTTAAATAAGTGGTTTACGCAGTTTAACCTTCTTCTTCTATAGGGGTCGCGGCCGTTAAACGATCGTTGGCGAGCATGAGTGCAACCATGTTGTTGATGACAATTTTGTCTGCAGCAGCCTGGAAAAGCTGCACTGTTATCTGTCCGCACCACTGCCTAAGGTTCTGTAGCCAGGAGCTACGTCTTTTTCCAGGGCCTCTTCTGTTATATTTCCTTCTTTCAATGATGAGGTGTAGTATTTCACATATATCACTATCTTTCATAATATGGCCGAAGTACTACACTTTTCGTTTTTGTATTAATTTGGTCACGTTCGTTTCTTATTTATGCGTCGTAGTATTGTTTTGTAATCCTCTCCGTCCAACTGATATTGAGCATTCGTCTGTACACCCACTGTTCAGACGTTTGAACATTGCCTCTGTGAGTGTCCAGGCCTCCATTCCGTATAGCAGAGCAGGAAAAACAACACACCTCACCATCCGTATTCTGGGACTTTGCGTCAAATCGTGACTAAGAAAGGTCTTTTATTCGGAGAATATTTAAGCAAAGATAACGATATCCAAGATACCGGCATTACCGTTAACGGAACAAACCTCAAAAGAATATCGAAGGCAGCGTATCTCGGATGTAATATCAACGAAAACTGAGATTCATACATTGAGATTAAAACGTTGAGAGAAATCTCAATGTATGGATCCCAGTTTTCGTTGATATTACATCCGAGATACACTGCCATCGAGATTCTTTTGATCTCCTACATCTTTTGATTTCCTACGAAAAGGTAAGTCGTATATATTATAACACGCATCATTGTGCGGTGGGTTAATATGTACCATTAGTTCTATATGTCGATTTTGTTTTAAATTCCAGAGTGGATAGAAAAGAATACTACCTCAAAAGGAAGTTGAAGAAATTGCCGAAAATCTACTTGATGATGGTGATCCATATCAATGTTCTAGCGACGATGATTATGTCTGGGTTAAAAAAGAATCTGATGAAGAAGGTGAAAGTGAATTGGATGATGACGACAATTCTAATTCAAGTGATTCCAGTGATGCTGAAACTAGAACAAACCAAGATCCTGTTTCCCAAATACTACATCCAACAGTTTTATGGCCTCCAATATTACCAAATTATGTTCCACGAATGAAAATTCCAACTATTACAAAACGTTCAAAAACGTACAAAACGTGCTTCTACAAAACGTTAATTCTCAGTCGACTGAACCAGACATATTTTTGAAATTTTTTCCAGAGAGTGTTTATTGCCCATTGCACTAAGGAAACAATGAAAATTTTTGAGAAGAAAACCAAGAAAAAGTTATGTTGGTAACTGGTGATGATGTGATGGCTGGTGATGTGATGTGATGTGATGTGGATTGATTACCAAGTCAAAGCTGCTATTGGTCTTATTAGTGATAGATTCAAACCATTGATGTCGAAATTATATTTTAATCTACCAGATAAATCACAAAAAAAATCGAAACTCGAAGGGACATTAGGACAAAGAGTTGTATGGAAACTGCCATCTTCCATAACTCAAAAATATGTTGTTATATGTTTTGATCGTTTTTTAAAGTCAACTTTATTGACGAAATCTTTACCACTTCATGAAAATAAAATAGATAAATAAAATAGATAAATAAAGTAGATTCCAAATTGGACGGCAGTCAAGCTGAGTTTCTTTGTACGGATGACGAAATAACATTCACTAGATGGCAAGATATTAAGCAAGTATTAGCACTAAGCAATTGCCATAGGAATAAAATGACTGAGGTTTTCAGAATGCAGCCAAATCGGGAAAAGGCTGCTGTAAAATGTCCAGAGATAATCGAATTTTATAAGAAATATATGGGTAGACCACACGTCCCTATTTTGGCGGGTCCCGCCGATGTCCCGCTTTTTAGAAAATATATAAAATACGATTTTTCCACAGAGAGAGAGAATATGAGGCGTTGCGTATACGAAGGGCGAACTCAAAAAATGGTGGTTTCGAGAAAAACGCATATGAATTTTTTTTGTATCGATTTTGATCGACTGATGACTGACTGATGCCGATTTTGATGAACTTATGATGAACTCTACTTAAACCTAACCTAACCTAACATGAAACCTATATCTGCGGATTCTCGAGAGGGTTCTGATCCCATCCGTAAAAAAAAAACAAAAAGAAAAAAGACCCAATGTTGAGTTCGCCCTCCGTATTCGCAACGCCTCATATATTTATTGTATAATTTATGCATTATACAAAGGGCTATCTTTTTTTTGTTTCCACATGATTTTCCACAAAATTTTCGCATAAAATCTCCTTTTTCTAGTGTCACCCAATGAAGTTTTTTATTATCCTCGAATTGAACTGTCTATTCTTCAAGATATTCCAAGCAGTTATTATAAAAATTGCTGACTTCTTTCAGAAAATCCGGTCGTTTAATGGCACCTTCTTCTGAAATTTTCATTGGGTGACATTAAAAAAGGAGATTTTATGGGAATATATGGAAAAATCTTTTGAATATATTGTAACCATTTTCCGAAAAATAATATTTGCGAAAATGATCTTTTTTGATGAGACGTTATTGGTAAAAAGATACGTTACGTACTAGGTTACGAGTAGGGATTGCAATCCGGAAAACCGGATCCGGTAATCCCGCGGATCCGGCATCTTTAAACGTTTACCGGATCCAGTACCAATATACCGGATCCCGCCACCGGTTCTGATGATGCTAATTTTTGGTAAAATAATCGCGCTGTTGCACTTTAAATGGGTGATGCGCATACCGCCACTTGGTTTTTTCAAAACCAAAATTGATTTTGTGATAAATAATGTATATTTAAAATAATTACCATATTTTACCTTTTATACTATTATACCTTTTTTCCTCAAAAATTGCCTCTAAAATATAGGTCCGCATTATAGGTACAAAAAAAGTAGGTCGATCCGGCCGGATCCGGTCGGATCCGGCCGGATCGATGGAAATGCTGCCGGATCCGGCCGAATTGAAAATGGCACCGGATTGCAATCCCTAGTTGAGAGTGCTCGCCAGAAAATTTATATTCACTACGTCTATGTTTTTTGTTTAATGACGCAAGTAGTTGCCATAGTAACAACAAACAGAGATCGTTTAACAATAAAACTCCATTTTATTTACATTGAACTTTTACGCAAAATTTGGATACTTGTACACACTATTATAATAATGGCCTCCTTCATATACAATAATGTATTAATGTGTTCATTTTGGTGTGTGAGTAGATAAAATATTTTTTTTTAATTATTGGTCTGCTTTCGTAACTAAATTATAATTCTCATTTCATCCCATTTGTCCGTGTGGTCTCAATGAAAATGTGGTCATCGATCAATTGGCAGGCCTCTACGAATTTTACCGGATATCTCAAAAATGGTGGAAGAAACTTTTTATGATATCAACAGTAAATTCCTACGTTATTTTCAATGAGACTAGACGAAAGAAATGAACATTGATATTTTTTTTCGTAGTTTTTGCAGGACAGCTTATTGAAAACGGTAAAAAAAGCGCAAAAGTGAAACGGCGGTCATCCGCAGGTATGCCATCAAAACGACAAACATTACGATCATTTTTTAATTTTGAGGACCATATGATAATTGTACAAAAACAACGTAAATGATGCTTGAGATGCTGAAGCTTGAAAATTGAGAAACGGACAACAACCATTTGTTCTGCAGGTCAAGTTGGACTTTGCAATAACTGTTCCACGCTTTACCATGCGAAATAACCTGTGTTACTATATATGTAGTGGTATGTTATTATAATAAATTTAGTTTTCTTACCAAGACAGACTGTTTTCTTTCAACTCTCAAGTCTATTGGGATATATAACACCAACATAAAAGACTATTGGGACTGTATATCCCATAGTAAAAAGTATGATTACTTTATATTGAAAAATTATCAATATACAAAACCTTCTTAAATATAGTTATATTTACGCATTAAAGACAAAAACTGTAAAATTCACCATTTTTTGCAGAACAAAAATTAGTCTTGAAAGGATTAATGGGTACCAACAAGCAATTGAAGATAAAACATGAAATAAATCGCAATGACTAATTTTATGGATAGGATTAGTGAAACCTCCATCCGTTGATCTGGATTGGTCCAATGATCCACTGTTTGCTCAAATATTCTCTAGGAAAATAATGTGAGATCTATTTGAAAATCTTTCGAGATTCTTGCATTTCGCTGATAATAAAATAATGGATGTATCTTATCGTTTTTCAAAAGTACTGATTGACAAATTCATTTAAAAAATATTAAGTTTAATTATTTATCTATCCACATACTATTGCTAGTGGGCGAGTCATATTCCTAATAATCAATAATAATTTCGAAGAGACTTATTTCACTCAAGATTCCATTTCACTAAAAGTGCCATGAACTATTTGTTTTATTAGTGAACTTATAATACTAAAGACAACGGCTCATATAAGCGAGGAGCCATCAGATATACGCGAGAATTTTAATTCCTGGATGATGGCCAATACTCTTGGTTGGTGCTAGTAGGATCCTTGTAATGGCGAAACTAGGTTCATAGCTTAATTTAGTTTTAACAAAAGATCAAAACTAGAACTGCGAATGTTCCGTTCAGAGAAAGAAGCTGTGAATATTATGCAGTGGCGAAAACCACAAGAAGGCACGCCCCAATCAAAGCTAACGATCTACCCGCAAGTTTAGAATCATAATTGTTTTGGGACTCGAACACTTTGTTCATCGATTTTCTACATGATCGATGTAGAAAATTGCTGTCAACTGCTCAATCATATAAAGGCATTTTATCGATCAAAAAGGTTCTTATCCTTCATGACAACGCAGGATCCCACACATCATATTTGAAACATTTGAAAATTTACATGGAATACCTTGAAACACACACTTCGTAGACCGGATTTGAGTTCCTGTTACTTCCATTTGTTTGGACTCATGAGAGAGGCATTCAGAAAGTAGCCTTTTGCCGACAATACTGGAGTTGAGGGGTTCATGTGCAAATGATTAACGACTCGCCCGTGTTCATTTTACGAATGTGGCAAGAACTCGCACATTGAGTAAAATGCTTTAAGAAAAATAGATTATCTATAAAAATAATGTTAATACCTCAAATTGTTATGTGTATTCAATAAAATGCTATTAGCAAACTCTAGTTTATATTTGTTGGAGACTTAGTTTAAAATTGACTGTTTTTTATGTTGTCTACTTTTTTAATTATATCAATTACTACTAACCTTAGCCTAATTTCGTGATAATTTAATTAGATGTGAAACTAAGCCAAAAACTAACCTAGTTTTTATATATAATTATTCTCATTTATATGTAATTATTATGCAATTTATAAAGGAAGTGTCTCAAAACTAAATATTTAAAATGACCTAAATACTTTTATTATTATTTATCATTTTTTTATCAGGAAAGAAGAATAATTCCAGGTCAGTAGTCGACAACCAACATACCTAAAGTTCCACATATACAGGGTAGAATTAAAACGCGTGCGATTTAACCTAAAGTACCTAAAGACCCGCGGTCTGTGAAACTCCTGCAGATTTAAATTTCTCGCGTTATTTTTTTTTTTTTTTTTGTTTCGCGCATCTAGGTATGTTTAATTTAAGGTTCAGTTGGTAGTTTGCCAAATGCTTAAGTAATTAAAATGTATATGTTGGGTATACATTTTTTTTATTGGGTTTTTAACCATTTTATGGATAATTGTAGTTAGAATAATATCACATTTGGGCCGTGGAAATGAAAACTACGATGGTTAACTTAAGTGCTATAATCCGGTTTGCTCAGAATGTTCCCGATAAAAACGTAAAGAATGTTCACCCTTTTACAAATTAAATTAATTCTTTTGCAAATGAAATTTTTCCTTTTACAAATCAAGTTCACCCTTTTATAAATCTTGCAAATTTTACAAATGGTGGTAGAAAAAGTAGAGTATGTCTGATCAAGAAGATCATGCGCTTTCTGCGTATTGTGGATACATCGTCCAGATTGTCTGGACGTTCTTCCAATTTCTGAATAAACCAATTAAGAAAGCTTTAACTTGAGGACGTACTTACTTAACGATCACTCCGACTTACGACTATCTCTCTGGTCAATCATGTTTAAGAATAAAATAGCACATAAACGTCTAATTCACTTAAGAATCCCGGGTGAATCGGTAATCAGCTTGTATTTTTATGTTGAGTGATACAAAATTAATACAAACGAAGAGTCCTCTCTTATCGACAAATTCGCTTAACGACGAAAGCGAGGAGAACCTATATTTGAGTTGACTGCATATAGTTTCATACATACCTTCATCTCCATATTTTATTATATAATTGTATGAATTATCATTAAAAAAAATGATTTCCTACTAAACATGCTTCCATATAAATCGGCCCTTTGTAAACTTTTGACTAACTATTTATGAGTTGAAATAAATAAGCCAATTGAAGGACAATTTAACATGCTTTAATGTGAGTTTAAATTTGTCAAGAATGCTTATCGTTTATAGGCGTAGCAACCGGTAAACAAAAACGAACATATTTATGTGGTTGTTATATCGAAAATAACAAACTTGTGAAAGATTGTAATTATTGCCTTTGATATTGAAATTTGCACTTTATTCGATTTTCATAAGTTGATTAGTTTTCAAGAGTGTTAGTATGATGCATACTACAACGAAAAAACGCCCAAATTTTTGTTGTAATCGAGAATGGACTTAGCCAGCGAGCTGTTGCTGTCGCCACGATTCGAGCAGTGTTGGGGAGACTGGATCCTTTTATAGACGACCTGATACAGACAGAAGGAGATTTACAACGGCTCGGATTGACCGCTTTATTGTGTCAACATCATAAAGAAATCGTCACATTAATTCTGTTTAAATGCAACAACAGCTCCGTGAAGTACGAAAACTGGCTATTCGTCAGTGGAAAGACAAAGACTGCACGAAAGTAACTTGAAGCGAAGCCGCATACCGCAAGAATCGTTACAGATTACATTACAGAAATCGGCTTTCGTGTTATGGAGTGAGCAGCATGCAGTCCCGATCTAAATCCGATATTACATTTATGGGATGAGCTTAGAGGAATAATCGATGGAATGAGCTTCGAGGTAGGTTTCGTGCCCCAACCTCGTTCCCAGAGCTTATTGTTGCAGAAGAAGTGTGGCACACCCCACAGAAAACCATAGCGAAGTTGATAAGATCTATGCCTAATCGTATGAGAGATGGTATTAGGGGGCATACCTATTATTAAAAATTAAGTGTTAATTTAGATAATTGTCATATTTCTTTTGGTAATAAAGAAATTGTCAACCATATTTCTTTTGGTAATAAAGAAAAGTTAATTTGTTTCATGAGTTAATTCCACTATGTTAAACAGAAGAAATCGGAATAAACGTTAATAAATACAAACTCATATTAAGTTGTCTTTCAAACGGAATATTTCTTTATTTAATCTCATGAATAGTTTCTAATAAAAATAGTTGAAGTCAAAAGTTTACAGTGGACCGATTTGTATACACGCAAGTATTGTTATATATGTAAAAGTATTTGATTTGCAAAGAGTAAATTTAATTTGAAAAAGGGGGAATTTAATTTGCAAAAGAATGAATTTAATTGGAAAAACCTATATTATAAATGTGTGTGTCTGTAAACAGTGAGTATGCTCCAGTACTACATGGTCAGTAGTTACAGGTTAAGAAATGTTACTTCAGTGTTGTAAATTTTATCTATTTGTGCATATTTTTATTGATATTTTTATCATAATTCGTCATTGAGATTGTTTGTAATGATCATTGAACAAATACTCCTTTCCTACATGATTTTTTTTGTTCATTTCAGGTTTCACTTACTATGTCAAGATAATTATGCTTTGCCGGTTGCCGACTACTGGTCTAGGACACCGAAGTATTCAATTTTAAAACTGACAATGAGTTTTCAATATAAAAATATAAATCTACTCAAGAATTGTGTTTAATGTGTTTCTTAAGTAATACCTTTAATTTGGACTAAATCTAAAATTTAGATTATTAATCATTATTTAACGAAAATTTAAATGATTTGAAATCTTCGATGTTTTGTATATTTATTAACTCTATAGTGAGACAAAAACTTGAAAATCGTTTGCAGCACTTTGATTTGAAAAAAAACATGAAAAAAAATCCGAAAATTTTGTCAACAATGTTTATGATTTTGGTCAGGGCGTTTTCGGTTTTTACAATTACCTTAATAACGATAAATCACGGTGTGCTGCCAAAATATTACTTCGTTGAGAATATACATAGTACTTACAATGAATTATCTAAATCTACAAAAAATACCGAAAGCATGGCTATGACATGCTTATTATGTTTACCAGACCTAATGTTTACTTTATTAAATACCTGCCACTATTTTATAGGCTCTGCACAATTACCGGTGTTCTCTAAAAATATTTCGTTTTGCAATCAGTATATATGGTCTGCTTTATGTTCAAATTTTCATCCGTGTCAAATTTTCATCCGTGGACCGACAGCCTAAAGGTTTCGCCCACCCCAGCCATAGAGACTTCTAGTTTTCGACACATCACAAAATTAATTGGAGAACATCTAATAACATGGTAAACTTTTGGCATTTATTATTAATTACTTCTACATACTATTTAATATTTTTCTTTACGTTATTCGTTGGTTAGGTTTTGAAAATTAAACTTGACATAATTAATTGTTAATTAAAACGAATTCTAAATTTATGTTGCAAATTTTAAATACTTATATTATATTATATTTTAAATACTTATGGGATTTCTCCTAATTTAAGGGAAATTCTAGTTTTAGTACAAAATAAAAAAAAATCACGCAAATTTCTTTCGAAAACAAAACACAGGTTGAAATTGTTTGAGCCCGTGTTTATGATAATATGACTTTTCAATACAGCATTTTTCTTCAGTTCACCAGAGAAAATTTAATTCTGATTTTTAAATTTGTATTTAAATAGAGAAAAGTAGCTAAATATGGAATAGTATCCCTAATATGGAATACCGGCATTTCTCGGAAACAAATACCGCTAGACCCAAAAATCAGTGGTCATTCATTTCTTTCTAACACTATACGCGCGTCTAGGTTTTAACTCGTCAGTAGAGGGAATGATTTAGCCGCGGTGAGATTGTTTTGTTTTGCCGCTGTCAGAAAACTTTTCATGGTTCTTAAAAATTAATTATTTTTTGTAATGTAATTGGAAATAGTATTATATTTATTGCATTTATGCATTGCCTAAATGTTTGTAAGTATTAAAGGTATTTTATTGCATTGTTTTGTTTAGTTTAAAAATATGGATATAAATATAAATTCGTTAGAAATGCCAAATATGGACAGTTCGCGGTATCCAAATATGGACCATTCCATATTTGGATCCCAAACTATCAGCTGACTGGATAACTATTTAAATTTATTTAGCAAGATACCCCAAGTCGTCGGCCGACAGTGAACAGGTAATGAGAGGCGGTTCCCCTGGTGCGTTTGTCTGCACATCCATCAGGGTAGATACAAATGAATATATTTACTGATTGGTTCAAACATTTAATCAAACACACAAACCTCACCGCAGAATCGAAAGTCTTGTTGATTTAGATGGTCACTTTACTAACACCCAAAATAATAATCACACTCGTAACATCGATATGATAGAACTACCGAGAGGAAACAGTGAAGAAATTGTGTCTATAGCTCCACACACAAGCCATAAGCTCCAGCCACTTGACAAAACTTTTATGGGACCACTGAAGTCTCATTACAGTGAAGAAATACGAACGTGGATTAGAAATGATAACAGGCCACTAAGTCCTTATGACATCGTCGAGCTATTTGGCATGGATTACCTAAAAGTGCAAACAGGTGAGATTACAGCGAATGGGTTTCGTGTCACAGGACTATGGCCACTGAATAAAAATATATTTAGCGGGTTCGACTATCTATCTGCACAGGATGTAGTTAAAGTTGGCTACATAGTCAAGGTTACTCCAACGAAATCTTCTAGGCTCTCTCGCAGCCGTCTAAATCTGGTTTCTCCCTATGTTTATAGGGTTTATCCCTATATCAGGCCAGTGCCAGAAAAAAAAAGAAAACTTCGAACAGGGGAAGAAAAACATCTGTTGCAGCAATCATCACATCTTCACCTTACAAAAACGACCTCATCGACAAAAGAATGAAGAAAGAATACAAAGAAAATAAATTGAGTAAAGCTAAGATTAAAAAACAGTACGAAAAGAAAACGAAAGGTAAATAACAAAAACATAAAACCAAGGCGAAAAATAATCCAGCGGATTCAGATAATCATGAGATATTCCTGTTTGACACATACAGTGATCCGGATGCCTTGGTAGGAAATGAAGCTGCTGCCTCGGAAGATGCAGAATGCATGTTATCTGTTATATGATGTTTTCTGAAGATACTCGAGGAGAAACCTGGATCAAATGCCGCATGTGCGAAATCTGGGCACATAATGATTGCGCTGATGCAGAATTAGACACCTGGATTTGCGATTATTTCAAGTAATTTAAATTATATTGTGTAAAGTTCCTAAAGTATCTCATAGAAATTAAGGTTGATTTTGGATAGTTTTTCTAGTGTTCCATATTTGTGGTACCTATTGCATAATTAGATAGCTTTGTGTTGATTTTGTTTTAGAGAAATTATAGTACTTATATAATACAATAAATATAATACAAGACTGTTACTATCTAAAGCGCAAATGTATGTCTGTTGATAATTGCGAAATAAAAATTTTTGATTTTTAAAATTTGTTTTTTTAGGCGTAAAAAACAAAATGGTATTCCATATTTGGTTACTTTCCTCTACGTATTTCTCGATAAATTGTTAGGAGTTTTACAACAAAAAACAGTTAATATAAATATAATCAAGAAATAACATCTTGCGTTTCTAGCGTAAAACCTTAATATAGGCTAAATCTCATTATTAAGGTTATTTTACTAAAATTATTTCCTCCAGCCTGGATACAAACATTCAATCTTCTCGTCATACAATGCCGAACTCTTTCAAACACATCAGGGTTGTTTTTAATTGAGTTAGACCCAGCAATTATCCGATTTCGCAATTCGTCCAAATTCTCCACTGGAGTAGCGTAAACTAATCACTTCAGATAGCCCCATAAGAAATAATGCACCAATCCAGCGATCTCCGTATGTTGCTGTTAAAAAATCACGGGCAAACTGAAATGTGGTGGTGCATAAACCATATTGCAATTCTTGTTGCCCTGTCTATGGTACATCCTGTAGAAACTCGGGCAGTGTTTCTTCCAAAAAGATTGGCGATACATCTCGCCAGTAACTCTTGCTAGTAAAAATAACGGTCCAATTAGATAGTCACCAACAATTCCAACCCAAACATTAAAGGAGAACTGATGTTGAAATCGATCTTCACATACCTCATGCGTATTTTCATCTGCCCACACATGGTTGTTATGAAAATTCCTTATTGTATTTCTTGAAAAACTGGCTTTAACCGTGAAAAGAATCTGTGTCAGGAATTGAGGTATTAGAATTACTATGTGCAAAAGCCATTGACATAACGCAATAGTAGTGCCTGAAGACGTTGAATGTGGTGTGGATATAACAAATTGCCCTTAAGAATTTTCCAAACTGTCCAATGACTTACAATCAAAGTATTGGCAATTTGTCGCGTAGAGGTACTTGGATCATCCTCTATCATGTCCAGCACATTCTATTGTAGTTGTACCGTTCTTGGTGTCATTAATATTATTGGCCCTAAATTTCGTTTTAATGTGCCTGTTTCACGAGGATGTCGATGAATGTATTCGAAGATTTTTAGGTCGAGTATATTACGGCTAGGACACCACTCAATGTACAATCGTCTAGCTTGTAATGAATTGCCATACAGAAACAAGTCCACACATGAAGTGCATGTCAGTCATCTCGCCGATCGTATATATGGTAGAGGACTTCATTAACTATTAAGGACACATCAAACAAACAGACGTCACTCAATGTAAACAACTGCGACCGATGCAGGTGATGATCAGTGACCAGACGTGTTCAAATGAAATCCACTTGTACGTTAGTAGGTAAAACAGCCGTTCCAAGTTATCGTCAACAATTTTTCGTACTTGACAAACTCAATAATGTTTTGTACTTAATAAACTCATTGGCGTACGCCATACTTTTATTTACATTAATTATTTCAGCAAACATGGAATATGGTTGTCCCAAATTTTGTTCACACTGTAACTTCGAAACGCATGTTTATCTAACACCTATAACAGTTATTAGCAAACTATGCAGTTATTTATTTATGGTACTACATATAATACTCACTTTGCGAGCACAGCGCATTTTTCTTCTTGCAATATATAACTTTTAAATTTCAAACGAACTATAAAATGTGCCTTTGCTTTTTTAAGAGTCAATTAATCTAAATTTAGAAACACATAGCATCTTCTGCTTCTTAGGTAAAAACTTTAATGTAGTTTAAATTTCTATTTCAAGATTCTATTCAATATGTATATATGTATTTATTATATATGTAATTATTAATTCTATCTTCAAGATTTCAATTTCAAAATCCATTGCTTTACAAACTTTGTTCATTGTTCATTAAATAATTATTCACACTATGAAAATCCAAATTTATCAGGCAGAAGCCCTTGTTTACTAAGTATGCAATAAATAAATAATTGTCAAATAATCTGTAAATGTATCGAGGCAGAAACACCTTTCGTCTGAGATCTCTAGCCTTTTACGCATGCGCCTAACAAACTTTGCTTCTCTCTCGCAATCTATTTTTTTTTTTGTTTGGCCACAATATTTTTGGTTCATTTGGTGAAAATACTCACTGGTGTAATTCCAGTTTTTTGACCGTAAACCAATAAAACTGATTCGAAACACTGCTGCATGAGTCTAGGAGAATTCATGCAAATACTGCCCAAGACACCTTTCGTCGTTCCCTCGTAGGACAACAACCTAGTAAATCCCAAGCTTTTCGCCGACCTCTAAAATAAAACAAAATAATTAATAATTGAACTTATTATTTAAATATATATATATATATATATATATATATATATATATATATATATATATATATATATATATATATATATATATTAAACAATACTGAAAATATCGCTTGTAGTATTCACAATCTCAAATTAAGACTACTGCTAATTTTTAAACACTAGGGACATTATGGGGCTTAATATTAAGGCTTAATACTAAGCATTATTTAATAAACAAATATTATAGCAATATTAAATATTAAGCATTATTAAATAGTATTATTCTATTCTTACTTCTATGGGTTGTATGAGAGACAGGGCTGGTTTTATCGGTGTGATCATGTTGTGCAGTGTGTATGCAGGTGCAGTTAAGACTATGAACTTTATCAGCTGTCTAGCTGCATCTGGAAACTCTGAAGCGTACATTAAGGGGAAAGTAGATCCCAGCGAATGTCCAACGTAAATAATATTTCCCCGTGATTTAGTTTCTTCGGAGATCAGGTTTAGCATTGCTGGCAAATCTTTTAGCGAAACATCATCTACACTGTGAACAGATTAGATTAGTGATCCATATTTAGAAAATCGTTTCTTTTTTTTTTAATTAATAATGAATTAGTTTTTCGTGTTATTAATTGTTTTAGCGTGAGGAACTTTATATTTTGTCATATTTGAACCGAAGTCCTAAATGATTATTTGGCGACATTTTTGAATAATTTGAAATTTTCTGAGTTAGGTTATTAAGAGATAGTCAGTAAGAGATATTCTTAATTGAAATATTCTGAGTTAAATAATATATAATAACATTTATTAAAATGTTTACAGCTCACCACTACACGAGCGACATTTCTGATAATGATTGATAGATATTGCAACTATTTGGGTAAACAAATTAATTTTGCAAATATTTTTTATGGGTTGCGCCATTTTGCCCACCACAAAATAACGCACAAAATTAAATTTTATATTTACCTATAATCCCAATATTTTTCATCGCGGACTGTATATTTAACATGCTCTTCGGAATACTGAGTCCCTCTGTAATTACCCATCCATACATCGTATCCTTGATCGTGCAACTGAAAAGCTGTAACAAAGTTCAAAGTAACTTTAATAAACTAAGCAGCTAAAAAACAAGGAATTATAAAAATAACTTTCTGTAAAACCTTCACATGACAAATACAATATAAATATGAAATATTATTGATGTAGATAATTTTTCCCTTTGCTCAACTAATTTGTGTAATCAATAACCAATAACCTGCTAAGTTCATGGTTCTCTCACAAAATGTCAACATTATAAACATTTAACCCTAAACACCACATGGGTTTTCAAGTGAGTGGTTTACAAATTATTGTTCATGGAACCAAAACTGTGCTGATGAGAGATAAATCTCGAAACGCGTCCACAGATGGCTATTCACTTAAGGTATCGGAAAGACATGATCTTAAAAACAATGTTATTTTTATGGTTTTTGTTGAGTGCCTCGAAGTTGGATTGAAAGCTGTAAAATAACTTACAAATTTCATGTGATATTTGTTTTCGTAGTCCTAAAATAACTCAATAATTGTTATAGAGCTCCGGAAAGGCTGAATATGTTTAAATATTCAGGCTGTGTTCTGTTTGTTTTAAGTTTGTATGATTATCTATAACGTAGGATGGTTTCACCAATTCTAACATATTTTTTATAAAAACAGTAATTAACATCGTTGAAAAGTAACATCATGAAAAGTAATAAATTTTGTTGATTAAAGACCCTAAATCGGTTCCAAATAAATTTAAAAAAATCCTGTCAAGGCATAGCTGTTAGTATTAATATTAAGTGTTAGTATTAATATTAAACCGAGTAGGCATGAACGGTCCGATAACACCCGACACCAAGATACCCAGATCTAAATTCTCTGGATATTTATGGGGTCGTCCAAAAACCATGATGTATGAAACTCCAGGCCGCGGTCCGAATTGCGCTGATGGCGTTCATAGCATACTAATGTTCGGTCTGATTTTTGCTTTCAACGTTCACCGTTGGCGCTACAAACGTTAGACGTCAGAAGTGACGTAATGCTGAGACGTTCACGGTGCTCACGAATCGGACGGTAAGCCTGTATTCCGTGACATAACCTATCGTGGTCCGAATTACTGGTACTGCGAACAGTCGTTAGCGCGTTCCGCGCTCATTAAATCGGAACGTACCAAACACTTTATACGTCGTAAGCACTGTGAGCAATTCGTACCGCGGCCCTTGTCAGAGCACTTGAGTAACTGAAGCGTGTAGAATAGTATCCGAGTACGGATAATGTTGTAAACGCACACTATATTTCAAATGTAAACATATTAGGATGTCCACCAAGTATTAGAAGTCAAGAGAATAATGTGGAAAACCCACATAGTAACAACCCCACGTTTTTCTGTTCACTACCATATATAGAGTCGTTAACACCGAAACTCATAAACATTTTTAAAGGTGAGGATGTTAAGATTGCCCAGCGCATCTTAATAACCAATAGCAATTTATTCACAAAAACAAAAACCAGGTTAGACACATTAGAAAAATCAAATGTGGTATACAATATTCCTTGTCTGAATTGTAACAAAATTTATATAGGACAAACTTCTAGGTGTTTGTCGGGACGCATTACGTCTCACAAAAGTGATTGCAGACTAGATAAGGTGTCTTGTTCCTTGTCAGAACATGTAATTATGAATAAACATTCAATGGATTTTGGCAAGGTGAGAGTGTTATGCACAGAAAGAAATTATCATAAAAGAATTTTTAAAGAAATGTTTTACATCAAGGGAGAGGTCGACAGTATGAACAAGAAAACTGATGTTAACAATCTTAGCATTATATATGATTACATACTAAAATTAGAACATAAAATTCTATCTCGTTCGTAAAACGTAATCGTTGTGTTTTCTTGATCATGCGGTTGGCTACTGTTTTGATTGAAAAAAGGCGTTTTTGTGGATTTTCTTAAATTCATTGTAATGTAATCGATCTGTTGGTGGAAAGAATCAGCTTGTATGTTCTTTTCTCAAACACCCGTGTGCGGGTACATGCGCATTATGAATCAGTTCAGTTACCGGGATTGCGCACAATCCACTTAAAGATGTCAATATAATGTAATTAAAAACTAGTCCATTTCCGTTTTCATCACCGTGGCACCATGTTGTAGCACACGTTTTCAATTTTGTATTTTTTTTGTTAAGTAATTAATTTTGGTAAATTCAATTTTATTTTGTAATCTGTTTTATTATAAAACATGAGGGCTTAACTCTCTTTTTCTAAATATTATTTTTTTGTTGTGTGAGGTATTACATAATACCTTTTTCAATGTGGTTGAATTTTTGTTCAGTGTGTCATGAAGCTACTGTTTATGTCAACCTCACGTTAGTAAGCAGTTTACAAACCATCTTAAATAACATGTAGGTGTTCTAACAAATAAATTATTTTTAGATGTCTTGAGAAAGGGAATAAGCATTCCCGAAAGCTCGATTATATAACAAAGAGTTTCTTTTTACCGACCAAAGCTTTGACTACACCCTCATTAAACGTATATATATTTTCTTGGTTGAAAATATACTATGGTATTTGTTTAATTATCTAGTCATAAATAAAACTATCTTCGTATATATATATATATATATATATATATATATATATATATATATATATATATATATATATATATATATATATATATATATATATATATATATATATATATATATATATATATATATATATATATATATATATATATATATCTGTGGCGGGCGGTGACTTTTCAACCAGCGGATGCTGTCGCACAAAATAACCTTTCATTTATTTATATACACGCTCAAAAGCTCAAAGAGCTTTTTACAATATATAATATTTAATTAACATTTATATTATTTATATTAACATTTAGAACATGTTTAAAAATATAAAAAGTTAATAAATATAACAAAATGAAAAAAATATCAAATGAGCTGTAGCACTTAATGTCACAAAGATATACACAAAAAAAACTCCAGAGATTCATTTTTTAAAAATTAATTTTATTCTTCGCTCTTTTTTACAAAAGTCTTCGATAACAGCGTCATGTAATGTTCATTTATTTTTCAAATTTGACAGTTGTTTTTTTTCAACTGATATTAAAGCAAGACAGTTTATCTTCACTTTGGCTACTTTTTGTGAATGTTTTGATTATTTTCAAAGTTGAAAATGATCGTTCAACCAATGCGCTCGTGGACGGTATAGTGCAAATTAATTGTATTAAATTAAATACTTGTGCTAAAATGTCTTTTAGTTCATCATTCACAATTTTTTTTTTATGCAATTTATAGATTTTAAATGAAAGTCAGGCGTCGAGTACATGTAAAGCAATTCACTTTTCAACCTTATAAAATCAAAGTATTTTCCATAAGATAGCTGAAGCCATTTAAATAGGAAATATGGGAAATTCTTTTCATATTCTTTAAATTTGCCGACGTTAAAAAGTTCCATAAATTTAAAATTTTCAATATCTAGAAATCGATTAGTTGCATTTACTGAAAGAGTTTCTAAAATTTTACTTTATACGTAATTTTCATATCTTCCACACATTCAGCATTATTTCTTTGTCTATTAAATTTTCCAGTTATTAGTTTGTTCCACAATGAGTCAAAATCGTCTTTTTTACTATCTAAAAATTTCCCAAACTTAAATAACGATGAAGAACTTCGGCATTTATAACAGCGTCATTATTCCATTCATCTTCATAGTTCATTACATGGGCGTAGCCAGGATTTAGTTCGGGGGGGGGGGGTTGGTTAAGAGCAGGATTTAGTTTCGGGGGGGGGAGGGGGTTAAGAAAATACAGTAGCAGAAATACACCAATTTACTTTCTAAACTGACACACAAGGGTTCCTAAATTTCACATCTACCATACTCTCTTGAAAAGAGTCGTCTCTACTCGTCTTTTTATTTCAATATAAAATTTACGTATATTTTTCCATATTTCGGGGGGGGGGGGGGGGGGGGGAGGGGTTGAACCACCAACCACCCCCCCCCCCCTTGGCTATGCCCATGGTTCATTATCCGATCGAATATTGCCAACAATTATTTTTGATATTCTAACACCATATTCAAAATTCTGCTATTTTAATTCCATCGTGTAGGGGCAGCAGTTGGAAATCGTTTTTTGATTTCACAATCGAGAAGGGAAATTCTTTTTGAAGATTTACAAAAAAACGATGAAAATTACAATAAATTTTTGAAAAAAAGTTTGCATTCGGCTATATGCTTAACAGATTGCGACAAAACTAGATTCAATCAATGGACAATGGACAATCAAAGAAATAGGGCAAATATTTCGAATTTTTTGTTGCACTCCATTATGCTCCCCGGATATTACAGCCGCTCCATCAAACGTTTGAGCAATTAATTTGTCCAAACATTCTTCCATTCGTCCAAATTCTTCTAAGGTATTACGCATATGTCAAAAAAGAGCATCAGCTGTTCTATCAGGACTAACATCGACAAATCCAATAAATCTCTCCTGAATGTCATCATTTTCATCTATATATATATATATATATATATATATATATATATATATATATATACATATATATATATATATATATATATATATATATATATATATATATATATATATCTAAAAATAGTAGATAGCTGAGCTTTGCGGCTAGTACTTTGGGTTCTATTTTTAAGTAGGAACTAATCCAATTTAATGCCACTCCTCTGATGCCATACTTTGACAGTTTATCCAGCAATATACCATGATCAACCAGGTCATATGCTTTAGAGAGATCCATTAGCATCCCAACATAGATATAACGCGATTCTAAATAGTGTATTATGTCGCTAACGAACTGATAGCAGACCGTGTTCGCGTTCCTTCCTTTTATAAATCCCTGTTGTTGGTTGTTTATTATTTGTTGTTTCTCGAAGAAGGAGAGTAATCTTTCACACATGTCTTTCTAAAACTTACGAGCAAACCGACAAAATATGTATGGGTCTATAGTTTCCCACGACAGCCTTTATCTCCAAATTTATATAACGGGGTATCAGTCCAATTTTTAACTTTTCCGGAAATTTGGCCGTTTTCCAGGAGTTATTTATGATATGTTCCGAGCTTAGAATTCTGACAGGTGTGCTGACGGGACACTGCAGACTTAGAAAACATCTCAAGACCCTAGGCCTAGAGGAAGATGACAGATGCGGATTCTGTGGATCAGCAGAGGAAACATCTGCTGAATATACATCTGCTCAAAGTAGTCTGATACATCTGCTCAAAGCCTGCGGAGCGCTGCTCCGCAAGAGTCAAAAGTATCTTGGGGCCCACTGCTTGTACGCCGAGGAGTTGCAGTCATTGAATCCCTCCCAGATCCTGATATACCTAAAGCAAACAGGACTAGAGGAGGCGCTCTAAATGGGTAACTATACCAACGTTTAGATGAATAGGGTGGGGTACAATATATCTACGAAGGTCGCAGTACAATTCGTCGTCACCAAAACTATGATCTACATGATATGTTCATGTGGTTGGAGGATATATGAGAGCACAGTTTTTAAAATTTTGGGGGAAATTTCATCATGGACCGCACTTATTTTATTTCGTAAATTCATGGTGATATTATAAGGTTCATCCTTACTAACTGGTGTTAAAGCTATCGATTTTGTAGAAGTCATTACTATATAATCTTTATAGTCCGTATTATTTAGAGAATCCGCTGGGTTTTAAGGAATATTTGCGCAAAAAATATTTATGTTGTTGGCACTTGTCCATAGGTCCTCATTGTGGTTAACAAAGGGTTCATTGCACTTCTTCATCTCCGTTATTTTTCTAGTTACATTCCATGCAGTTTTTTTGGCGATTTGGTGACACTTTTTGGTGACACAATTTTTTTTCTTTAAAAATCCTTTTTATCTTTCCTAAGTAACTTATCTTCTACGAAGGTTGTTAAATAAACTGCTGGGTGGCTTAGTCTTGTCTGTTTAGTCTTGTCTGTCTGGTATCGTCTCTCTAGTTTTGTCTCTGTAGTCTTCTCTGTCTAGTCTTGTCTGTCTAGTCTTACATGTCAAGTCTTGTTTGTCTAGTCTTGTCTGTCTAGTCTGGTCTGTCTAGTCTTGTCTGTTTAGTCTTGTCTGTCTAGTCTTGTCTGTCTAGACTTGTCTGTCTAGTCTGTCTAGTCTTGCATGTTTAGTCAAATCAATTAAAACTATTTATTTCATTATATAAGCAACAAAATAGAACAAATACATTTAAAGAGAAAACATATATTGTGAATATTTGTAACTAAATGAAATTTGTCGGATAGTCTTGTCTGTCTTGTCTTTTCTGTCTAGTCTTGCCTGTCTAGTCTTGTCAGTCTAGTCTTGTCTCTCTGGTATTGTCTGCCTAGTCTTTTCTATCTAGTCTTGTTTATCTAGCCTGGCCTGTCTAGAGTTGTCTGTCTAGTCTTGTCTGTCTAGTTTTGTCTGTCTAGTCCTGGCTGTCTAGTTTTGTCTCTCTAGTCTTGTCTGTCTAGTCTTCTTTGCCTGGTCTTGTATGTTTAGTCTTGTCTCTCAAGTTATGTCTCTTTTGTCTTGTCTGTCTAGTCTTATAAACATAATCTTTATGTTAGAATTTGTATCAATTACAGAAAAGAATATTGAATTATTATAAATATTGTCTTATAGTTATATATTTTTCAAAGTATGGCCAAATTTTTGTTAGTTTGATACAAAAACACTTAACAGTTAAAATTGTTTCTATTTAATGCAATAAGGAGTTACAAATGTTATTTACAAAACACAACTAAAATAACGACATTAGAACTTGAAAGCATTAACAGTCAAACTAAAAACTTTGATTAATAATATCAGGTCTGCCAACCTTAAAACCTTCAGACAAGAAACCGCGAATTTTAACACTTTCCCTTTTTAAGGTAGGCTCACCAACAAGCCTTGACCATCTTTAACGCATTCACACAGTTTTCATGCTTAGCCCTTGGTAATGCTTTAGTCAACATATCGGCAGGCATATCTGAACTTAAATATTTAACATTAATGTATTTGTTATTACAACATTCTCTCACAAAATGATATCTTATATCTACATGCTTGGTTCTTTTGCAATATACAGGATTCTTTACTAATTTAATTGCTCCCTGGTTATCACTAAACAAATTTACCTTTTTATCTGAACCTATAGTTTCATTAACAATATTTTTCAAAAAAATGGCTTCTTTGGAGGCTTCTGATAGAGCCATGTACTCTGCCTCTGTACTCGAAAGAGCTAAAGATCTTTGCTTTTTAGCTTTACAAGAAATTACACTGTCGCTAAATTTAAATACATATCCTGTATAGGATTTCCTATCACTGTTGTCCCCACCTCAATCAGCATCAGCAAACCCGATGATCTCATCATCAGATTTATTGAACAAAATCCCTAATTCAGATGTACCCTTTAGGTAACGTAGTACCCGTTTTGCTAAAACCCAGAGATCCTCATTGTAACAATTGTTAAACTGACTCAGGTAACTGACAGCGTAACAAATATCTGGCCTTGTACAAACAGCCAAGTACATCAGGGACGCAATTAAACTTTGATAAGGGATATCACCCTTGAACTTTTCAGCTTCAATGCTTTCGTGATTGATCTTTATCAGAGGAGTCGACACAGGATTGTCGTCGGACGTTCCATATTTTATAAGCAATTTTGAGATGTAATCTTTTTGGCAAATTACAATATTATCAAATTTATCATATGATATATTAATTCCAAGGAAATGTTTCATTTTACCTAAATGCTTGATTTTGAACTCCTTAGCCAGTTCATCTTTTACCTTTTTGCAGAATTCTAAATTTTTATAAACTAAAATAAAATCATCAACATAGATGGCAAGCAGGATTAGATCCTTATTACTACCCTTAAAATATACACAAGGTTCATATTCAGACTTTCTAAATCCAATTTTATAAAGGACTTCGTCCACCCTTTTGTTCCATACCCTACACGCTTGCTTTAACCCATACAATGTGCGGTCCAAACGACATACTTTATCCGGATTGTTTTCATCTATGCAACCTTCTGGTTGTTCCATATATACCGTCTCGCATAACTCACCATTTTAAAATGCCGTCTCTACGTCAATATGGTCAACTGACATGCCTAGTTGGACAGCTGTTGGCATTAACAATCTAAAGGTACTGAACCTAATCACAGGTGCAAAAGATTCTTGATAGTCCAACCCATACCGCTGGGTAAAACCTGGGTAACCAAATGTTAGAGTTTGCATCGTGCTTAATTTTTAACACCCATTTATTTTTAACAATATTTTTCTCCTTAGGACGACCAACTAAGATCCAAGTAATATTTGATTTCAAGCTTTTAAGCTCACAATTTATTGCCTTTTCCCACCTATCAGCCTCGGCCGATTTTCTAGCCTCACATATATTACCAGGTTCTACAGTTACAGTATTATAAGAAGCATACAAATTTGCTTCAAAGTCCTTCTTCCTATCTTCTTTCAACTACAGTAGGTGGGGTGAAAATATTGGGAGGTGGTCCCTCTTCTTCCACTTGAACATTTTCAGCCTCAGTGAGCAGCTGACCAACACCACCAGCAGCCACCTCAAGGGTAGGTTCCATGACTTCAGGAATGACACCGTTAGACTCGGAAGTTTCCAAAATATTCTTCTTATCAGACACAGATTGTTCACCACTACTAAAAGTCTCCTTCACAGTTTCACTAGAATTTATTTCAACAGTTCAAGGTTCTTCATTTTTAAAAAATGACATCACGACTTCTTATAACTTTATCTTTGTCTGGGAGCCATACACAAATCATTCTCATCACAGTAACCAACCAAATAGCCTTTGGTACTTTTCTTGTCTCACTTTCTCCTTTGGAATATGAACATAACTTTCTGTTCCAAAAACTCTAAAATGATTTATCCTTTTGACCCTTTTTCCCGTCCAAAGCTCAATAGGAGATTTATTCTTTATTTGTGTTGGGCCTGTTCTCTTTATTACAAACGTATCTGTATTCACTGATTCTGCCCATAGTCGAATAGGTAAATTCTTAGTGTGTATCAAAGCTCTTCCACTTTCAACTAAAGTTCTATTTTCCCGCTCTGTAGGATTTTGGTCAGGCGTATGGGGCATTGTCACACGGAAAGAAATACCACGTTCTTCTAACAAATGCCTTACGTTTTTATTGTCAAACACATCGACTCCGCCCGTAAGTAAACAATTTATTCGTATTCCTGCAGTTATAGGCTCTCGAATAAATATTTTGAGACATTCAGCAACTTCATTTTTCTCACGAAGAAAAAACACACGACGAAATTTTGAAAAATCGTCCTTTAAACACAGGAAGCAACTTGAGTTACCAATTGCTTGTATTTGCATCGGACCACACAAATCTCCACTTACCAAGCCACCAGGTGCAAAAAGTCGCTCAGTTCTGTCATGAAATGAAGCTGAAAATGTATGCTTTCCCATTATGCAACCTTCACAAAATTCTTCATCTGAAGGCAAACACACTTCAATCTTACGCTCTTTTAAGACACCTTTCACATGTTGCTTATTCTGGTGACATAACGTTCATGCCAAACTTGAAGTGAGATTTTTGTCGCAGATGATAAAGCCTCTTCTGCAGCGCTACCAACAGAAAAAAGATTCTTGGAAACATCAGGTGTAAACCAAACAGTTTCTAAATGGTTTTTCTCCCATTTATTGTCTGTAGTCTTGGTTTCTACATTTACCACACCTCTACCATATGACAAAATATCTTGTCCATTTCCAACTTGTATCTATTTGGGGTAAACAAATTCTTCATACCTCACAATCCAGTCTCTTATGTTACAAGCGTGAACACTGGCTGCGGAGTCTGCCAGCCATCCTCCATCTGACTCTGTTACGTCATGTATTGTTATGAAAGCTTCATCGTGTGAATGTGAGATATCCTTTTTTCATTTTCCTACGTCCTCTAGTTTTTGGTTTGACTTCAAAGGACAGGACTTGGAAAAATGTCCAACTTTATGGCACCTAAAACACTTATACCCAGTCTTTTTATTTTACCTTTTAGCCTCGTTACCCTCATGAGTTCTTGTCCAGCACCAACTAGGGCAATCGCCACATCATGCTTATTTGGGAGTCGCATTTCAATTAAACGCAATCTTTCAAGTAGCAGGTTGACTGTTCTATCCTCAATTTTCACTAATTCCCACACAATTTTAAATTCAAAGTATTCAACTAGTAACGTTGACATGATTCTACTCATGAGTAAAAGGTCCGGCAACTTATTTTTAACTAAACGTTCTAACTCGTCATTAAGTTTATGGAAGTTCTTTCGAAGTTTCACAATATGTGAGCTATATTCTCATAAGGATCCTTTGTGACTTTAAAAAAACTCTTCCATTAACCGATCAACTCTTTGACCTGAGCTTTGTTCATATATTCTTAGTAACTTTGTCCAAATTTCATTAGAACTCTTGCATATAGCTGTTAGCTCTAGATTATTCTCATCTAATGAACTAACTAAAATTAATTGATCCAACAAAAATCAAGGTTTTTTGAATTCCTTTAGTTTTTCAATAAAATCTGCATCTTCGACTTTACTTTCTTCTACAACTGGAATAACTTTTGTACCAACCACCCATTCCTGGACATCATGGTGAATTAGCAGCAGTTCGATTTGCCGTTTCCATTTACTCCAATTCTTAACGCACTGCAGTTTCTCAATTTGGTGTTTAAAATCCAAACTCATTTTATTTATGAAACTAAACACAAACACAAACTTAACACAAGTTAACCTGTATAGGTTATGTTACCACACGTGCATTTAAAAAACAAACTTATTATTCGTGGTCTGGGTCCATAACCTTTTGTTAATTTGATACAAAAACACTTAACAGTTTAAATTGTTAAATAAATAGAGTTGCAAATATTACAAAATACAACTAAAATAACGACAGAACTTGAAAGGATAATCAGTCAAACTAAATACTTAGATCAATAATATCAGGTCTGCCAACATTAAAACCTTCAGACAAGAAACCGCGAATTTTAACACAAATATTATCGACTGGCCGACAATTATACTATTTACCACTACTAATCTTATTACAAATTTGGTAAACCTAGCTGATTCGAATAAATTTGATTGATAAATTATATCAACTTCCAATTTTCTACAAAAAAATTCTAATTTAATAATTTAATGTAGATTTAATGAATAAACTCATAAACAGGATATATAGATGCAATACGCTATTATAACGCAAATCCTGATTCAAATTCCATAATTTCTTCAAAGTCAATGTCAATATCAAAATAACTAATATGAAGTCTCTTGGGCTATTATTAAGAATATGGGAAATGTGGAGTTACCTTCACTAACTGTAGCTAATCGTCTTACAAAGCGTATTTCTAAACGTGGAAAGTAAAAATGAATCTTCTACGTCGGATGGTTCAAGAAATATCCGGGCTTTTGTAATCCAAAAAACTGACATTTTTTAATACAACAACAAATATAACTGCAACTTCTGTCCAATTAATTGACAGAAAATGTGTTTATGCAGCAGATCCGCTGTTGCCAAGTTCAATTCTTTTGCAGCGATTATACTTTTTTTCTGTGTCGCTACAATTTAAGTATTATATGTATTAAATATATTTAATTTTATTTTAATTCTTGCGCAGGGGTCATGTTAATCTTCTATGTATTCTTCTTCTTCTTATGCATATTCACTAATGAATGTTTGCGACCACGATAATGACTTGAATGTGGTTCTCTTGGGAAGTATAATGGAGGTGATTTCCCGTTATCTTCCTCTATGGGTATGAAATTACATTTCCTTAATTTCAGTTCTAACGGTAATACCGCCGCGACTCGGTCGCCAGAGCCTCATCTGTTATCTAGCAGGGTGTGTCGGATGGTCTCTACTAGGCCATCATGCCGCACGCATGTGGTTTAATTGAGAGTTGGTTAGGTTAGGTTGTCCGAGAAGGGAATAGATCAAGAACGCATACAGCGCGAACTGTCGATCGCTGCGCGCCGCGCGCGCGCATGTGGTTTGATCGAGAGTTCGCGCTGCCGCACGCATGTGGTTTAATTGAGAGTTGGTTAGGTTAGGTTGTCTGAGAGAGAATAGATCAAGACCGCATACAGCGCGGCAGTGCGAACTCTCGATCAATCCACATACGCACGGTAGCGAAAATGTGGCAAATAAATTTTATTGATATTTAATAAACATTAGTTAATTTGTCAACATGACAGATACCAGTAACAAAAAAAAGTTTTATTTCACTAACGAAATAAAATTTTTATTTGATAGTTACAATAGCATATAAATGTCCGTTGACAAACAAGACTCCATAGTTGAAGCTATACTCATACTCATAGTTGCGTAGGTAATAAAACAATACAATTTAAACATTCAGCTGTAGGCACTAGATGAAACATTATTAAAATAATAATAAATAATAAACACTAGGTATAAGTTTCACAAATGTATTTATTTAACTCTTTATCGATTTCGGCTTTTTAGGCCTTCTTCAGAATATTATGTACAATACAAAGATGTTACATGTTTATATACACTTTTTTATCATCTGTGAGGGAGAAGGGATTATTTTAGGAAATTCCTCATTAAGATTTTGCAGACGTTGGAATGGATTAAATCTACCTGGTCGTTTAGGATGTTTGCGCCTTTCATAATCGCTTTTTGAATTTCATAAGATTCTAGGAAATCCATTTTCGGGCCTTTATCTACGATATGTAAAATTTGTAGATTTTCTTTATAGCAGATATGATTAGACTCATTCAAATGTTTATCTAGATTTGAATCTGATTTTTTATTTTTTATCTCTGATTTTTTCCTAAAAAAGGGAAATCTGAGATCCTACAAAAATAAAAAATCAGATTCAAATGTTGTTTTTGAAATGAACAATATTCATAAATAATAATTAATGTTAAATCATTTTTATTAAAACATGTTGTTGACTTGTGGCACTTTGAGTTACAAAGTACGTTTCTTTTTTACAGGCACATTTTTTTGTTTTGCATTGTGTTTTGATTGGCTACAGGAACACTTCTTAAATCCTTGACCTCCAGATAAGGATAATCTTCCCGCAATCTCACGCAGACTTGGGTTAGTCTGTGGAACTGTTTCGGTAAATGTTGTAGTAGCTAATTGAAGAGCGTTTCTAGGTAGCCAATCCTATATAATCCCTACTGAGGTACCAATTTGGTATAAACTATTTTTTATATCCATACAATACCTATAATGTTATTTCCATCTAATGGGCCTCTATCTACCTTAGGTACATACACCAAAACTGTGGAATCCACTAACACGTCTTTAAATTTCTTCAAAGAAACTTCTTTCATTTTTTCAGCTGATATTTTCAGGTGCTTTGCAGCATTTTACCTTTGAACTTTGATGCTCTCTTGTTTTTGGCACAAATAGCATAGAATTTTCGATCCATATCTTTCTTCTCCTACTCTATTCCCACATATTGCGTGCATCGGATTTTTACAAATGTCACATGAATAGGCTCCAGTATATCCCATTTCACAAACAACACAACATGCTTTATTGTGATCAACATGTATTTCCCTTCTGATGCAAGTAACACTACAGATGTTTTAACTGTTGAAGCAGAAGTTAAAGTAGAGTTATTAACTGGTTCGAGTTGTCTTGTTGTCGAAAAAGAAATTGATTCAGTTTCTGGTAGATCGTGTGATATTGAAATATTATTGCTGGTTAATTTAACTATTGATAGGTCATTTGAAGTTGAGGCATTGTAATTAATTAACTCAGATGCTGGTAGATCTTTTGAAGTTGAAGCGTCGTTGTTGTTCTCTAAGGCAGCTGCTGGTAAGTCTTCTGTTGTTAAAATAATGTCATTGTCCTGCGGATTCTAAGTAGATCCAAGTCCTCTTCAGTAACAAGTTTTTCAAGCAACTCTTTTTTTTAAATATGACTAGATTGTAGTCCTGTTTTTGGTTCTGTTCCAAATAAAGCTTGGTAAGGTGATCGTTTAATGGTCCGATGAAAAGAGGAATTCTTCTGGAATTGAACAAAGTAACAACCAATAGCCCATTTTTTTTTTATTATTGTCAATTAGCCAAGCACGTAACATCGCTTCAATATCCTGATTTAATCGCTCAACAGATCCTTGACTAGCTGGATGTCTAGGCCTACCATTTACAATTTTGCACGTTGGCCACAAACTTGTTAATTCTTGTATGACAGCAGCCGTAAACTCACGGCCGTTATCGCTTTGTAGTATATGAGGACAACCTACTTCCAAAAATATTTTTAATAGCTCCATTGCTACTTCAGCAGCTCTTTTTGAAGTCAACAGTCGAAGAAAGTCGAATTTCGTCGCGTGGTCCTGATAGTTTAATAAACATTTGTAGTTTCTATCTGGGGTCGACTGTAAGTCAACTAAATCGACTGGGCCACGATGATTGAAGTCGCTACTACAATTGCACAAACAACGATTCATTTTCTTGGATTTTTTTAGACTGACATATCGTGCACAGTTAGAAATTCCAGTACAACTGAAGTAGGTATTTCGATTTAAAACTGTACAGCATTTTATCTCTTCCTCCGTGACCAGTTGACTGGTGGGTTTCCCGGAGTATGTGGTAAAATTTTTCCATTGGCACTATTTTCACAACTGCATCCGAATCAGACTTTCTCTTCAAAATCAAAGATTTTTTAGTACCTACTTCCATAACATCGTATTTTCTTCCATAATAGTACTGCTTATGTGTCCGTTGAAGTTTAAGTAGTGGTGCTAATTTAAATTGTTCAACGACTGTGGTAGCTTCTTCTATTCTTTCACGAGTCCACAAAGGTTTTTCTGTAGCATGTCGTTTGTTCAAAAACGACTTGGTAGTTTCATTAAACTATTCTTCAGATAAAAAAATTGAATTTAATTCGGTCACTGGTTGATTTTTTTCTATATCTGAACCCATTTTTCTACGGTAGATACTTGATAAAACTCGTAATATAGAAAATAATAAAAATATAACCTTCCTACCGTGATGCTTGGACGCTACTTATATGACGGTACGGTCGCCGGATGCGAGCGGTGAGATAAATGGTAGTGGAGGTAATGGTATGGAGTGGTAACAAGCGAACCGTAGAGCCGTGCGCCTCCTGACTTACTTTATTTCATCATTTCACTAAAACAGTTCAGGGATTTGATCAAATCACTAACTTTATTTAGGGAAATGACTCACAGAATTTTTATTTTAACATCTTCCGTGATTTCCCTTAGGGATTTGATCAAATCTCTAATTTTACCATTTCCGTGCGACATATATTTCTTCCAGACTTTTATATCTCTTGTCTTTTCTCTCCAGTTTGTGATATTGCTCTGATCTGCGTCCCTGATAACTTCATCTTTCCATCTTGCTTTCGGTCTGCCTCTCCTCTTTTGACCACCTAAGTTCATTTCAAAAATTTTCTTTGGTACTCTCTCTACATTCATCTCTACATTCATCCTCATGATGTGCACCATCTAACCATCTTAGTCTCTGTCCTTTGACTACAGCGATTATATTTGGTTCTTTAAAGAGATCTTGTATTTATGGGTTAGTTCTCCTTTCCCATCCCTCTTGTGTTATTTTTCCTCTATATATTTTTCCTTTCTCCTCTATATAATACTTTCCTTTCCCAAACTCCAAGTGATGCTTGTACTTTTGCTCCCAATGTCCATACTTCACTTGCGAATAATACTCTTGTAAATGTAATCTTGTATCTTGTATCTTGTAAATACTCTGATAATCGTCTTGTATATTCTAATTGTATATTCTTGTATATCTTGAAATACTTATGTTGTGTATTATTTTCTTAAGAGCGCAGACAGATCGATTTCCTGCCATTCCTTCTTTGGATCACTCTATATATTCCCGGTTTCCTATAGAATTCTGTCCCTAGGTAAGTAAATTGTTCTACTTCATTAAATTCGTAGTTTTTTTCTTCCTCTGTTGTTATGATTAGTTTGTTCCCTTGCTTATATTCTTTTTCTGCCCATGTCACATATTTTGTCTTATTTTCATTTATTTCTAATCCTACTACGCGTGCGTTTTTTTCTAATTGTATTATTACTTCTTGCAGTTATTTTTTCCCTCTGGTTACTATTGTCAAATTGTCTGTAAATGCTAGACATTGATGTTTTTTATTGTATAGAAGACCAGAAGATATTGTATAGATTTCTATTTAATTTTGTTTTCCTTATGACATATTCTAGTACGCAGCTAAACAGTATTGGGGACAGTGTCTTAAACCTTCCTGTACATTGAACCTTTCTGATGTTCTTGTTCTTACTCTCACCCTGTTATCAATTTCTTTTAACGATAATTTTTTAAGTTAATAATTTTCCGTTATTTAAGTTAATTTAAGTTAATCAATTGCTCTCTCTTTATTCGGTCGTACCCTTGTTTGAAATCCAGGAATAGCACATATGTTTCTTTGTTATATTCGTGGCTTTCTGATTGTAGCTCTCTTAAAGTAAATATTTGATCGATAACTGATCTGTCCTTCCGAAAGCCGCACTGGTATTCTCCTATTTCCTGGTCTTACTTCTTTGTTAGTTTATTTTTTAATGTAGAGGCTAGGATTTTATATGCTACATTCAATAACGCAATTCCTGTATAATTTGTGCACTCCATTCTATCCCCTTTTTTGTATATAGGAACTATCACTGCTTCATTACAGCTTTCAGGTTGCTTTTCATGCTCCCAGATTTTTTGTATTAGATGGTGGATCCACTTGCTTATGGTTTCCCCCCCATACTTGAGCATTTCCAATGTTATCTGATTATTCTCAGGACTATTTTTAAGTCTTTTATTATTTCTAAGATTTCTATTAAAATTGGTGGTTCCTCTCTCCGTTGGCTTTCTTCATCAATTTCTTCTTCATGCTCTCTCTCGTTTTCTTGATTTTGTGTACCATTTAAAAGATCATTCTAATATTCTTTCCACATTTCATCCACATGTCATCCACATCATATCATTCTCATTGCCTATTAATCGTCCTTATTTGTTTTTATAATATACTGGTCTCGGTTGATATCCCTTCCTTTCTCTCTTAATTCCTTGGTATAGACTCTTTATTTCTTTATTATTATAACTTTCTTCTATTTCTGCTAAGAGTTTTTCTGTATACTTTCTTGTCTTATACCTCAATACTTTTTTGCACTGTTGCCTTTGTTCCATGTACGCTTGCGTGGATTCCTGTGTTTCTTTTTTTAACATCTTCATTCTCTGAACTTTTCGCTTCTCTATTTCTTTTTGGCATTCTGCATCAAACCATTTTTTTCCTGATACTTTATGCTTTCCTTGGATATGTCTTACTGCTAGCTCTGTACACGTTTTTATATTCGTCCAGATACTCTCTATGTCATTTGCGCCGTGCATTGTCTGAGAGTACCTATTTATCATTTCGGCATATTCCTCTCTTCAATTTTTGCGATTCTGCTCCTCAGTTTTTTCGTCCTCTCGGTCTTTTTGCTGTTTCTTTGTTGAGGTATTTCTTGCTTCAGCTTTATTCCCACTAAAAAGTGATCTGAATCCGCATCTGCCCCTCTGTTACTTCTGATGTCTGTAATGCACTTTTCTTGGGCTTGATCTATCAATACATAGTCTAGTTGATTAATGTATGTACCGTCTGGTGATCTCCAAGTACCTTTGAAAATTTCCTTCTTTTCGAAATATGTGCTTTTTATTCTCATGCTTTTTTCTTTTGCAAATTGTATCGACAGTTGTCCATTTTCATTGGTGTTTTCGTGCTTGCTAAATTTGCCTATTGTAGGTCTGTACATTTCTTCTTTACCTATTTTCGCATTCGCGTCACCTAGAATTATTTTTAGATCGTATCTTGGAGTATTCTCTCGAATACTTGGTCTAGCATATCATAATAGGTTTCTTTCACTTGCATTTCAGTTTCTTCCGATGGTGCGTGTATATTTATTAGTGTAACATTTTGGTATTTTCCTTTTAGTCTTATCCAGCATAGTCTTTCAGATATAGATTTGAATTCTACGACAGCCTGCTTTATTCTCTTGCTTACATGAAACCCAGTACCTAGCATCCTGTTTTTTCTTCCACTATTAAAAATTATACAGTCATCTATTTCCACGACTTCATTGTGTTTTTGTTTTGTCTCTTGTATTGCTATAAGATCATAATTATATCTTTTCATTTCTCTAGTTAGTTGTTTTATTGCTCCTTCTTCGTATGTTCCTGACGTTCCATGTTCCCATTTTCTTTTATTGCCTCATTTTTTTATTTTTTCCTGTTTGCACTTTTATTCTCTGCTCTCTCTTCCTTTTCATAATCCTTTTTCATTGCCAGTTCGCCTCCTTATACTCCCATGTTTTTATTATCTCTAGTTTTTGGCCTTTGCATTTCTAATGACTTTTTTCCCCTATTCCATTTCCACACTTGTCCTTCTCTTATTAATTTTTGATGTCCCACTTTAATTCATTTTCCTTTGTTCACTTCTTCTTTTGGAAATTTTCTTATCTCTCTTTGTGCCTCCCTTTCCTCTTTGGTCATGTCATTGTTTATAAATACTTTCTCGTTTGTGTTATTTTTAAGCTTGTATTTATTTTTCATGATATTTATTTTCTCATCCAACGTATTTAGTTCAATCATGCATGTTTCTTCTCCTAATGTTATGTCATTATTTATTTTTACTTCCACTCCTAACTTTTCCTTGATGAAATTGTTTATTCCTTCTTTTATGGTGTTCCTTTCCCTTGAATCCATACGTAAGGCTTGTATTACCACATTCTTTTTTCTTTTCTCCTCTTCTAATTTTTCAATGTTTTCATTTGTGTTTTGAGGTGTTGTTTGAGTATATCTATTTAGAGCATTGCTTTTTCGTTTATTGCTTTTATATCCTTTAATTCCTCTTTATGTTCGATTTGTTATCTTCGTAATTCTTGTAACTCTTTTTGTATCATTTTCATGTCTTCACTACCTTTTCTTTGTTCTTCCTAAATATCCCTTGTATCGCTTGTGAGGTTTTCCATCATTTCCATCATCCTTTCCATGATGTTTTCATTTTTCTTTTCGTCTTTTTTTGGTGTTCTATTTGTTTTTTGGATGTCTTAAATACCTACTCGTCCTCTCTTGCTCTCTTCCTCTTTCCATCATCGGTACTACTACCGTCGTCGCCGTCTATTGCTCTTCTTCATCATCTTAACCCACCACGCTAAATGAGTAGCTCGGGTCGACCCCTCGTAAGTGACTCTCTTCTTGGTGTCAGCTGTAATTTTTCCTTATATTAGGTTCTTTTTCTGGCGATCCGGCAACAGTGTACGCGCTTCGATCATAAATTCGCCTGTGTTTGTCCTCTGTTATCAGTTAACCTCTCTTAAAACGGGTTTTGTTTACCTCAGAATTTTCGGCGACTGGATTGTCACTTCTTGACTTTTACCCTTCCTGTGAAGTAATTTATCTTTGGCTTCCTTCTTAACACTTCTTAACTCTTATCTATTTTTCACTACCCGACTCGAAGATTCGGGTTTATTGTAGGTGAAAAATACGTCAACAAAGGTTGGCAACCAATTTTTTTGAACTTATTAATTTTTTAAAACTTATTTACTAATAATATAGGAAACTGTAATTTTAATAAAAAGCAATTTGTAGTTTTGACAGTTTCAATTTCGTAAGGCTGCTGCTGCTATTTGAAACAGTAATTTTGAAAGTGTACTTTTTTCCGTGTAAGTCTTAAAAAGATACTTGATATAGACATTATTAAATCTAATTTGTTTATAAGTGTTGTTAATGGGGACAAGCAATAATTATGAAACTTAATTAAACGGCTAATAACTTTAGTAAACATTTTTTTTTTGTAACTTTAATTAATTCACTAATTCTAGAATTAATACCATTTTATCAATTAAAAAAGGTCAGAAAAAAACTACTTATTTCAAAATATGTATTATAATTCTAATTCCATTACTATCTTATATATTATTAATGAGGCCAAGTGTATAACCTTTGGACTACATTCACAAAATTATTTAGTTTACCTGGTGGCTATGTATCATACAATGTGTTAATAAAATGTGTTATATAAAACTGAATAGATCTATGCAAAAACTAACTTTTTCTGAAAAACAATATATAAAAAGAAGAATACTAATTTAATGAAACATTTTGTTTAAATCATAGTTCTGGTATAATCTGATCAATTCATGCTTAGGTAGATCACATGGGCAAACTCCTGTCCTCTACTTCTTTTGGTCCGGCCGTATTAATCTATTTCAGATAATTATGTCTAATTCGTCATGGTAGAAAATATGACGTGTTCTACTAACTCACATTAAGCTTACAAGCGAAGAAATCGCACAAATCAAAGGCCTAGTTTAAGGCTCTTGCATTCAATGTCACAAAGCAATCTAGTATTCAGATTTAGAAGAATAAGTAATTCATATAAATTTAGTTTTCAAATGATTGATTATTATTGATGTATTAGTCTATGTGGTATTTAAAATTTTAGCTTTTCTAATTTCAAATTTAGAATAATAAGTGGTACATAGAAACCTTACATACAAATGTATTTTGATTAATGTAGCAATTTATATAGACAACAACAAGTTCACAAAAAGGTCACACTTCCTTTGGTACCGAGCCACAGGGGACTGGCAGGAAACGAAATTGCGGACAAATTAGCAAAAGATGGTGCTAAAATCAGTATAAACATCGGTGCTGGCAGGGACTCATGCATTACCAACACCATAGCCCGAAATGAAATATGTAAATGAGTACTACTACTATTAAGAACCGGCTACAGTGGGATATAATAAATGGTCAGAAACACAGCAAACGAATGCTAGAAAATTCATTGGTTTCTGATGAAATCCTGCAACTGCCATGGTGGTCTACTCACACTGTCCTCTACGAACACATCTGCACAAAATGGGGATCTGGAGAGACTAGACTATGCTATGAGCAGGATGAAACTGCCTCCCATATAATCTTCGATTGCAAACCAATTGCACGTAGGAGACACGAGCGAAGCATCTCAGCAAATTACATCCCCGTGGAGAACATGGCACATAAACTCTATTGTAGATCTAATACAGGGAAAGTCCCTATTTATATGAATGGAACAATGTGGGGAAATACAATAGGCCAATAGGTCGCAATGCATTAAGGGCTTACCCCCTAGGCCAGTGATGAACCTATGACCCGCGGGTCAGACAATTACCCACACAGGCTATTTAAGTGACCCACGCATTGATTTTAGAAATTTTAGGAATGTTTAATTACGCAAAACTTTTATTAAAGTACATTGAATTGAAAAATTCACTATGTTTTTACCACCATGCAAAGAGGCCTTTGATTTGTGCGATTTTTTCGCTTGTAAGCTTACTGTGAGTTAGTGGAACACATCATATTTTCTACCATCACGAGTTAGATACAATTATCTGAAATAGATTAATAGCGCCGGACCAAAAGAAATAGGGGGCAGGAGTTTGCCCATGTGATCTACATAAACATGGATTGATCAGATAATACCAGAACTATGATTTAAACAAAATTTTGCAATAAATTAGTATTTTTCTTTATATATATATTGTTTTTCAGAAAAAGTTTGTTTTTGCATATATGTATTTAGTTTTACATAACACATATTATTAACACATTGTATGTATATACCAGGTAAATTAAATAATTTTGTGAATGTAGTCCAAAGGTTATACACTTGGCCTCATTAATAATATATAAAATAGTAATGGAATTAGAATTTTAATACATATTTTAAAATAAGTAGTTTTTTTTCCGTTCCTTTTTTAATTGATAAAATTGTATTCATTCTAGAATAAGTGAATTAATTAAAGTTACAAAAAAAAATTGTTTACTAAATTCATTAGCCATTTAATTGAGTTTGATAATTATTGCTTGCCCCCATTAACAAAACTCATAAACAAGTATCTTTTTAAGACTTACATGGAAAAAAGTACACTTTCAAAATTACTGTTTCAAATAGCAGCAGATGCCTGACGAATTTTAAACTGTAAAAACTACAAATTGCTTTTTATTAAAATTACAGTTTACTATATTATTAGTAAATAAGTTTTAAAAATTACAGTATGCGACTGCAATCTTTACAAATTTGTATTCTTTAGTCCGCTGCTAGTATTTGAACTGTAATTTTTAAAGTGTACTTTTTTCCGTGTATTTATTCCTATTTAATATAATCGTATAACCTTGTATTATCGTATCTTATGATTTATATTATATATTAAAAAATAAAAAGTTCAGTAGAAAAATAATTAAAAAATGTTGGGCAATCCTAAAAACGATTTGTTGTTACAATTTTTAATCAAAATGTATTTTTGAATTTTTTGTTACCATTATTCGAATTAAAAATATAACAAATCGTTTACGAATTCCTAAATGAACTTATTGGTTAAAAATATTTTTCACAAAACAAAACAAAAAATCTAAAGCAGATTTTCTTTAAATTCTTTATTTTTTGACTTCCTAGTTTTCGTATCTAATAAAACCAATGCAGCATTTAAAAAAAATCATTAAATTTCTTGTTTTGTTTGATTTTAATTAGCTATTAATTAACACAACAACAAATATTAAAACCTCGTCAAGTACGAACGTTAAAAAAAAACACTCATTCGGTTTCAAGATTTGCATATAAAAACAAACTTCAAATAAAAACACAACACTTGGGAACTGCCCTTAAAATATTTCCATAAAAACAAAAAATAACATTGACCTCAATTGTAAATCGGACCGAAAAGAAATAATTAAGGAAGTGATTATATTATAACCTTTAATGGCATAAAACTCAACAAAATTTACTACAGATAAACTTTTCAACTTAAAAACTGCTTATACAAAATCAAAACTCAATAATGAATATACTTTACAATAACAATGAAGTCTAAGTAAACAACTAAACTGGTCTAGTCCTAGACTAGTCCTCTGTTTTCTCTGTTTAAGCCCCCTGCTCCTTCCATTCTATTATCCTTTCAATCACTACCAAATCACTACCTGGAAGTGAATAAATAGTACAGATTTAAACTTCTAACAGATCTTATCTGCTCTATCTAGTCTTTTCTATTTTAAGTTCTCTATTTAGTCTTGTGTGTTTCGTTTTGTTTGTCTAGCCTTCACTAGTATAGCCTTGCCTGTGTAGTCTTAGCTGTATAGTCTTGTCTGTCTAGTTTTGTCTCTCTACTCTTGTGTATCCAGTCGTGTCTGTCTATTATACACTTGGCCTCATTAATAATATATAAAATAGTAATGGAATTAGAATTTTAATACATATTTTAAAATAAGTAGTTTTTTTCCGTTCCTTTAATCCGTTCCGTATAAGTGTGCCGTGAACTGTCAATATACTTCACTTCGTGAAATTATTAAATTTAAAATACTAAAAATAGTACAAAACAAATAATATAAACTACTTTTTCGTGAGTTTCACTGAAGACCAAGGACATTTAAGTGCTGAAGTATAACAGAATTTCTCTGGAGGACTGTGGTATCAACAGTTTCGGAAAAACGTCTAGTTTGACAATCTAAGGTTATGGAGAGCGATGTACCTTTGTGTGGGATTACGTCACCCAATAAGAACACGGAAGAAAAATCTCCAGATAGAATAAAAAATGTTGAAGATGAAATAGTAGAAGAAGTAAAATTAATGTTTGATCGCGCAAACGAAATAATTGGGTCAGGATCAAAATTAATACGAGTTGAGGAGAAAAAAGAACTTAGAAATAAACTGAGCATGTTCGAACATGAGCATGTTCGAAATTTTTCAAAAATGAGCATGTTCGAACGTATCAGCAACATGGCTGGTATAGTTAAAGAATGGAGGACAAGTTTACAGGCAAATGAAACAAGAGCAAAACCAAGAATAGTAACTACGTCTAAAGCTACATATGCAGAAAAATCTGCTAATTTATTAATTGTCGAATCGGCAGATAAGAATATCTGCACCCTCGAGACTAAAGAAAAAATTGAACAAAACGTCGATTTAGCTAAATCTGGAGTAAGCGTTAAATCTTCACGATTAACGAATAATGGTAAATTAATAATAAACTGCACCACCCAGAAAGATGCTGACATTTTAAAATCAGCCATTTGTAAAAATGTCGAAAGTGTGACAGTTAGAAACCAAATCAAAAGAAAGCCACGAATAATAATTGTTGGTGTTTCTAAAACACTAGAACCATCAGATCTTTATAACAAAATTCGAGAACAAAATTATTTAGTAAAGAACGCTTACGCAAATTCTTCAGATCTTCAGCTAGAGGCAAAAATCTGCCATTCATTTGTAGGTCACAATAAAGAAGGAAAGCACAACATCGTCATGGAGGTGACGCCTAAATTTAGAAATTTAGTGGTCGATAGATCAATATCTATTGGATGGACAATGGTAAAAATTAAAGATTATCTAGATATTACATTTTGTTATAAATGCTTAAGACCAGGTCATATTGCAAAATTCTGTAAAGAACGACAAGTTTGCGGTAAATGTGGTGAAGAAGAGCATGATTTAAAATCATGTCAATCAACAAAATTAAAGTGTGTACAATGTGAAAGATTAAAGAAAACTGATTTAGAACATAGGGCATACTCGAAAGAATGTCCAACCTTGGCCAAGTATAAAGAAATGTTAGTATCTTCAACTGATTATGGATCTTAAACTGAAAAAGATAAATTCCAAATTAAATGCTTGCAGATAAACTTAGGAAAATCAAAAGCGGCAACGGCCGCACTTTTGGAAAAAAATTTAAGAGATAAGTTACAAATTATTTTTATTCAAGAACCACACATTTTTCGTGGGAAGATTATGGGATTTCCTGCTCATTATAGAGTTATACAAAATAATAAATCTGAAAGCTGTACAATTAAATCTACTATCGTAATAACAGACTCACGAATCAATGACATGTTCATGGCAGCAATGTCTACCAATCTTTTGACCATAGTCCAATTGATTTGTGGCGATAAAATTTTTTTCGCAATATCTTTATATTTACCTCCTCAAGGAAGACCAATTGAAAATGATAAATTTAAAGAAAATATAGGAAATACAGAAAAAATAATTGAGGAACTAAATTCGAAAGGAGATATTTTAATAGCAGGCGACTTCAATTCTAAGTCGTATTCATGGGGCAGTCGAACGGAAGATAAAAGAGGAAGAATGGTAGACAGAATATTTTGTAAATATAATTTACAGATCCTAAATCGTGGCTCAGAACCAACATTCGTTGGACCTAATGGTTGTAGTTTAATAGACGTAACAGATGCAAATGGTAAGCTGAGTGGCTTAATAGAAGATTGGCATTTAACAGAAGAATGCAGTTTATCAGACCATAGATATATCAGGTGGTCTATTGGTTTAGGAAAAGAAATACCGGAACTTCCTCTTGGATTTTGTACAAAAAGGGCAAATTGGCAGAAATTTGATGAACTTTTTCTGATCAACATCAACAAAATTTATCCAGCCATAGAAGATTGCCAATCACCTTATGAAATTACAACGTATGCGATGGCTTTAAACTATTCATTGATAAATGCAGCATACCACTTCGCAAATCTTTTTCAAACTCAGTACCATGATGGACCCCTGAATTAACTATTCTCAGGAGGGAAAACAACCGACTTAGACAAATACCAACACAGTTCAGGTACAAAAAGGGAAGAAAATCGTATATTATACAAGAATAAAACGCACGAATATAAGGAAAAAATTATGGATATAAAGAAAGAAAAGTGGAGTGAGTTTTGCACTCACTCTTCAAAAGGAGATCCTTGGGGACCTGTGTATAGGATTATGAGGAGGATTATGAAATAGGATTATGAAAACTTCAACGAGATATCTAACAAGTTTAAAGAAGAGAAATAATTCACTAGACTTGTTAGATACTACTAAAGAACTGAATCCAACACACAAAAAGAAATAAGAAATCAAGCGTTACTGGGTAAAGGGGGGCCTGATGACATCGAATTCGGAATTTCTGAAATAGAGCTATAAGTCAGATGAATCTGAAAAAGGCACCAGGAATTGACGGAATTTCCTCGGATATCTTAAAAGCTGCCTTTTATAGTGCTCCGAAAATATTTCAAAATCTTTTCAACAAATGTTTGAGTAAAGGAGTTTTTCCATCCTGCTGGAAAAAGCAACTTATAAAAATATTTCCAAAACCTAACAAACAAGGCTCAGTTTACTCCCGGTGGTGGGAAAAGTTTTGAACTCACTGCTTATTTGCCGAATAGAACATTATTTTAACATTAAGGACCCATTGAATGCAAACCACTATGGATTCAGGAAGGGCGTGAGTACTACTGACGCTATATTGAAAGTGTTAAGCTACATAGAAACTTCAATTTCGAAAAAACAATATTGTGCAGCAATTGCTCTAGACATTAGTGGGGCTTTTGACAATGCTTGGTGGCCTCTAATTATCCAACGGTTAATTGTTAAAAATTGCCCAAATAATCTTATTAATTTAACAAGAGACTATTTTTCAAAAAGGAAAGCGATAATATTGGAACCAGGTATTCACATCGAGCAAAATGTTACCAAAGGATGTCCACAAGGATCCAAATCCGGTCCTGGTTTTTGGAAAATTGTGTACGACACAATATTTGATTTGGAATTGCCACACGGGTGCGAAATTATAGCATATGCAGATGATACAATGCTACTTGTAACTTCAGGAACTATCGCGGATTTAAAATTAAAAGCAAATAAAGCATTGGAAACACTAAACAATTGGGCAACTGAAACCAAGTTAAGTTTTAATGCGATGAAAACAGAGGCCCTTTTCTTTGGGAAAACCTTCACACAAAGAAGACCTATCTTTAAATTAGCGGGAAATAAAATTAAATGTTTAGATAATATAAAATATTTAGGGGTCATAATAGATAGATGTTTAAACTTCAAAGCTCATATAAAGCAAGTCTGCGGGAAGGCAAAAGAAATAAGCTCTAGGCTAGGTCTTGCATGTAGAAAGGAATGGGGACTTGGCAAGTCAGAACAGGTTCACATCTATAGGGGTGCTGTTGAACCTGGTCTATTGTACGCAGCACCAATTTGGTTTAAATCTCTCTGTGTTAGAGAAAAATTAAAGCTACTAAGTGTTCAACGAATATGCGCTTTGAGATCTGCGAAAGCTTACTGCACAGTCTCTACAGAGGCAGCCTGCGTTATTTCTGGATTACTACCGGTAGACATCAAATTAAAAGAATTGGCATACAAATATTTAGCTCGCGACATGGACGAGTTAACATTTAAAGAAGTTACAGGATAATCAGTATCTCCAACATTAATAGAGCCAATAATACATTACAAAATTCACCCTTTTGAAATAAATTTCATAAAGTACAATCAAGATTTGTCGGATAGACATCGTGTCAGTCTGTATACAGACGCTTCAAAATCTGTTCAGGGAGTGGGTGCTGCCTTTGTGCTATACGTTGATAATGAAGAAAGGCATCATGAAAAATTTCATTTAGCAGAATATTGTACAATATTCCAAGCAGAGCTTGTAGCCATAAACCAGGCGCTGATCTACATTAGGAAGAAAATCAATACCTTTGACGCTTGCTCAATTCTTTCAGATAGCTCGTCTGCTCTAAAAGCATTGATGCAAGTGACTGAACCTACAGAGTTAATCATAGATATTTGGAAATTGGCAAGAGATGTTTCTCAACATATAAACCTGCGCTGGCACTGGATAAAGGCTCATGCTGGTCACAAAGGAAACGAAAGGGCCGATGAGTTAGCTAGACAGGCCTCTGGATTGGATTTAGAGGAAGATGGTTCAGCATTCCAGAATGAAATTATATACGACAAAATTTCTATTCAAATCGTAAAACGGAAACTCTCCCTACGCTCATTTCGCGAGTGGCAAACTCGATGGGAGTCGGCAAAAACAGGCCGTTGGACAAAAAGTTTATCCCTTTCATTGAACCATGGATCAGAATGCAAATTGAGTTGTCTCACCATGCAGTCCAACTAATTACCTCACACGGTAATTTCCAGTCTTACCTCCATAGATTTGGGAAAAGAAATTCTCCAACATGTCAATGTGGGCAAGAAGATACGGCAGGACATGTCCTTTTTGAATGTCCAATGACTATAGACTGGAGACGACAAACAGAAAATTTAATTATAAATGTAAAACGGTTATGGCCAAAAAACGTGGAAGAACTTGAACAAATTGAGAAAGATAGTAAATGGTGGCAAACATTTAATATATCCGCAAAAAAACTGAAAAGAATTGATCACGACTTATAAAAATAAACTAAAATTGAATAATCATTTGTTCATAGTGCACCCACTAAGCCCTATTGACTGTAGTTCATTCCTAAATTGTAATGATGTAATCAATGCTCTGTCTTACGAGATTTTAATATGTTTTTATGTGTAATTTTTATGTTAACTATTATTATTAGTATTATTGATTTGGACTTATGATACTTAATTATTTCTATTATTTGTATATATATGTTATTGTAATATTATCTAGCAAAACCAGCATAGTGTCGTTGCGACGGAGTGCTGGATACATATGAACATCGGATATACTTGTATATTTTACTGTTTATATGTAATAAATAAATACGCTGTCTATTATAGTAAGCCTTATAAGAAATACGAAATTCTATGTTTCTTAAATTATGTTTGTTGGTGCGCTTCAAAGTTCAATTCTATTCTACTTTACTTTGTAACTGATTATTCAATGTCAGATGTCATACAGTAATACTGTCTATATTTAATTTTACTTAACGATTTTTTTAACATAAAATGTTTACAGAACAATCAACCTAGGAGCGGATTAATAAGTGAGTTTTTATTGCAAGATACTTTATAATAGTTATATTGATATTGACATTTACTTTGAAGAAATTGTGGAATTTGAATCAGAATTTTCGTTATAATAGCGTATTGCATCTATATGTCCTGTTTATGAGTTTATTCATTAAATCAACATTAAATTAATAAATTAGAAATTTTTTGTAGAAAATAAAAGTTGTTATAATTTATCAATCAAATTAATTCGGATCAGCTAGGTTTACAAATTTAATACAAGATGTTTAGAGGTGTTAAAAACATAGTGAATTTTTCAGTTTAATGTAAGTATGAATTACTACGTAGTAACTGTCGCAACCATCCTTTTTTTTGGGGAAGGAGGGGAAAATACCTTTACGTACGACCCCCGAGCCATCATGCCTCCAAAAGAGCCATCATGCCTCGAGGAGTGTGGGACTCACCCGGCTTGTTGTTAGCACCGGTCCTACCCACTAAAAACCACCCTCCTTTTCGCCTGGGATAGAGCGGAACCGCGCGAGCATTACTTCACCCTGTCCCCTATGTACCGGCTCTGAGGTATTGATCAGTTGATTCAACACCATTCAATTGTCTTTTCAATTAGCTTCCGTGTTTGTTTCACTATATTTGAGTTTATAAATTTCACCACTATTATGTTAATGTCTGACCACGATTCAGCTTCGAGTAGATTACTGTCTGTAAAACAAATAGAACACGCAAAAATAACAATATAAAATATGTCTAACATAAGGCGCACAAATAACATTAGTATATAAAGAACATTTTAACTTAAAGCGCACAAAATAACTAGTAGCATTAATATCTAACTAAAAAGGACTAGTTGTCCATAAAAATTTTGCAATTTCAATAGTCATCCAGGACTCTTTCACTCTCACGGGAGCGCTCCGCATCGATCTTGTTCGTCAAGACTTCTCTTGTGAAAAGGCGGACAGCATCCCACTCTGCAGGGCCTCGCAGTAACGTTCTTCCGATATCTCGGCCGTTTCTGCATCTGCCTGTAGTTTGTTCCATAATTGTTCTCTCTGTGGACCAAGCTACGCAATTTGTGAGTGTGTGACAAGCATCGTCTAATGCGTTGTCACAATGATGACACTCCTGTGCAATCTTCTTTTTAATGCGGTGTAAATATGTCCCAAAACACCCATGACCTGTGAGTGCCTGCGTCATATAGTGATCAACCTCACCGTGTCTGCGCTTTTTTTTTTTTTTTTTTGGTCCTCCTGCCACTCTTGCTGCCATGTCTCCAGAGTTCTTTCCCGCTCTTGCTTCTTAACTCTGGCCTTGCGTATTGGTTCTTCATTTACTCTCATCTCTTTTTGTCGCTCGTGAATGCGCTTCCTCTCACTCGCTAGAAGATGCAAGGGTGGAATGCTGGCTAGCACTAAAACCGCCCCGGTCGCCACTGTGCGGTACGCTGAAGTTACCCTAATAGCGGCCAGCCTCTGTATAGATAACATAGTCTGTCTATTCCTCGCCTCAGATAGGCCACCGCACAATAATACCGAGTGCACACACTCATCAAGAACAGTCGTTTGAAATGTTTTGCTCCCCCCACGTTCGGCATTATTCGCGCCAGCGCCTGTGCCTTCATCAACTCCTTCTCCGCAGTCTTCGCGATATGTTTACTGAAATTTAGCTTTTCGTCAATTATAACCCCGAGATATTTAATGGTTTTTTAAATTTGTATTTCCCCTCCATTAATTGTTATTTTTGGTGCACGGATGGTACATCCACGGAAGTACACGGATGGTACTTCTACTTTGTAGTATAGTCTCGCTTTTATTAACCGCAACTTCTAATCCCACACTCGCGAGCCAATGTAATGCAGTATTCGCCGCCTCTCCCAGTACCATCTCTAACAATTCAGGCGTCCGCGCCGTTGGTATGACAGCAACGTCGTCTGAAAAACCCACCAAAGTTGCACCATCTGGCATGTTAACTCGTAGAAGGTCATCATACATAATGTTCCACAGGGTCGGCCCAAGTACCGAGCCCTGTGGTACACCAGCGGTTATACGGCGACTCCTCTGTCCCTCTGTTGTATTGTATATTAGTAGTCTGTTCTATAAATAATTTCTAATCATTTCGACTAAATAGCCAGGCATTCCTTTTCTGCGCTGTAGCGCCCCGACTATGGCCGACCACCTCGCCGAATTGAATGCATTCCGTACATCTAGCGTAGTCATCGCACTGGGCGTCGCGAAACGGCCCTTCCTTGCGTTCGCCATACGCGCTATGTTCAAAATCGCTTCCAAGGCATCCATCGTTGATCAGCCCCTGCGAAAGCCGAACTGTCTTTCGGATAATCCCCCTGTATGTTCAATAGCCTCATTGAGCCTCGCAAGTATCATGCGCTCAAGCAGCTTGCCCATCGTGTCAATCATACACAGTGGTCGATACGAGTCCGCTGTGCCCTTAGGTATAAGTACAAGGCGTTGTCTCTTCCACTGGGGATGGAAGCTTTTCCTTTGCAGGCTGAAGTTGTAAGCTGAAAGGAGGACTTCCGGAGCACTAGCTACCGTAGCCACGACCGCCTCCATCTACCATCTATTCCTGGCGCCTTGCCAGATGGCAATCTCTTCGCTGCTGTCCGCAGCTCCTCTTCCGTGAAGTCAGGGGATCCTCCTCAACTTCGCCCGCAGCGTCCCAGGTTTGTCCCTCATGATTCGGGAACAGTTTATCAATTATTCGTTCCAATTCGATAGGATCTTTTGTTACAGGTGGTAATCTGCGTCCTAGTCGTCCAGTAACAATACGGTAGGGGAGTCCCCAGGGATCTTTATCGACAGCTTCTTGCATTTCTCTCCAGCAGGCCTCCTTGCCACTCTTAATAGCAAGGCGGAATTGTTTCCTCACGGCCTTGTGGTCCGATACAAGATTATCAGCCTCCTGGTTACCAGATGTCCTGGCTCGTTGTACCTTGCGCCATGAACGTAGGCATTCGCGTCTTAACGCCGCCAGATTTGCAGACCACCAAAATACGGGCGTCTTTTTTCCAATCCCAGATCTTCTGGGCATCGACGCGTCGCATGCTCTTTCCACAGCCGTTATAGCAGCCATCACTAAGTCTTCTGGTTGGGTACGCCTGATTTTTCTTGCCTCCTCACATATGCTTGTTGTAAACGCTTCTTTGTCCATTTTGTTGGTTGCCCAGCCCCTTGTCTGAAGTTGTGGTCTTAATCTTCTAGTAGCCGGCTCAGATCTACTGTATGTTATGTAACGTTGGTCACTCAGTTACCCCGTCTCTCACTTTCCATCCGCTAATAAGTTGAGCAAGCCCCGCATTGGCAAAAGTCACGTCAATCACCGAAGCCGAGCCTTCTACTGTTCCTTCATTAATGGGACGTATATCAAGTCTCGCCATTAACTCTGCCAGTAGAAGTCCCCTGGCGTCTGGTCGCAACCATCCTATTCATTTTATTATTGTCTTATTAAAATTTATCAACTACAAAGTTATGGATATTAAATATATCAATAATTTTCTTTTAAAATTATTGTTTTAAATATGCTTGCGGTACAAGCCATACAAATCCCAGATTATACCAAACAGAATGGTTTGATAAATATTTGTGATTGAAGAGAATAGAAAGACTGTGTGTGTAATTTCTAATGAAAAGGTTACTTCACGTACATATAATGTAAGAAGACATTTTGCATTCTAATCTCGCCTTTTCAACAGATAAAGAACGAAAAACATATTTTTCACAAAAGAAAAAAGAGATCAGTTCGTGTATTGTATTAAAAGTGTACATTGAGCTCATAATCGTAGTTTATAATACAAGTCTGTGGAGAAGAACTCATTGCGAAACTTCGAAACTCATGTACAAAAGCCTTACACACACGTGTATCATACATTATTTTATCTAAGAAGCATGTTAAAATACGGTTGAATCTACAAAAAAATATTATTTCTTACCGATAATATTGAAAAATTGTTATTTTGATAGACAAAATACTTAAAATCACTGACACAATAAAGTTAGAATGTTTAGCCGCGCCGTGACAAAAATTGCTAACTAGTGATAGGGCACTGTGACGGGAACACTATTTGGACGCCCAAATAGTCGATGTAATCTAGGTTAAATATTTAATCTAGATTCTATGGTTAGTTTAGTAATCCAGACTGAGAGGCCGAGATATCTGGATTCAAAGTAAGATAAATTAATTCAATTTTAACATACGTCAGAAAAATTATTTTTCTACTGATATATGTGAAAATGGCATTTTTTCCACGGCTTACCCTACATGAAAGTGACAATTTTTCATTCTAGAGATGAAAATATTTTCACATCTAGAGACGAAAATGAGCATTTTAAATTTATGAGTTTCTCGACTAAAACACTAAACTAACCAAATTTCCATGAACTTTCTTATTAATTACATCAATTTCAATGAAACATTTTATGTACAAACGTAAAACGAGCCTGAAACTATTTAAAAAACCGAAATAAAATTAGGACATTTGACTTGAAAAGTATCACCTTCTATGAGAATGCAATATGTTAGAATGGAAACGACCAAACCAACAATCAAATTTGTATTGACAGTTCCGACAGTTCGCTTCGAATTGGATTGATTAAAGTTGAATTATGGATTCTACAACCGAAATCAGTAGAAAAAATTGCATTTACTACTCGAGATGAAAGTGTTTTTTGTGGATCGTTGTGATTGCTAACTGGCTGGCGCTCGTGAGCAAACTCCCACTTCACCAAAAAACGCCACTTTCATCTCTTGCTGTAAAATATACTATTTCACTGCGTCTGTATTTTTTGTTTAGTGATGCGAGTTGCTGCCATAGTAACAATAAACAGAAATCGTTTAGTAATGAAAGTCCATTTGATTTACATTGGATTTACGATTTGGATAGTTTAACACACGATTATAATAATGGCATCCTTCACATACAATAATTTACTTATTAATGTGTTCATTTTGATGTGCGAGTAAATAAACTAACATTACAGCTGCTAGTTTTCAAGTTCATCGCTATAAACATCTTTCAGAAAGAGAGTTTGTAAAACAAGCGTTTTTAGAATGCTGCTACTTTATTTACAGATTTTAGAGAAAAAGACTTGATTAAGTAGCAATGAGCAAAAAATTGTTGCAATGTGCAAAAACTAAGTAGCAAATGAGTTACAAATAAGTCGAAAGATCGTATACTGGAATTAGAAAGAGACATTTTTTCGCAATTATATAACGCAAATCTTAAAACTAATAACGTTGAAAGGGTTGCGTAATAGCCTTGATATTTTTAAAGAATTTGATATTGTATTTATAGAAATTTTAGCAGATATTGACCTACAGAAAATTGTTTCTGTTACAACAGACGATGCACCTAACATGGTGAGCAAAAACATTGGTTTTATTCAATATCTTAAACAAAATATTCCACATCTTCTAATTGGATTTCATTGTATTCACACTGAGCGCAACAGCACTAGCGCCAAAGGTGATACTTTTAAGAACTTCATGTGTAGTTACGTCATTATTTTTCATTTATTTGTTTATATTGACATGTATTTTGCTAAATAAAAAAGTGTTTTATTATTACATAAACTAATAAAATGCATAAATTGATAATGGATTCAAGGCCAAAACACGTTTTCAAATGTTCTGTGACGAACTATAAAAATACTACACGAAACTCAAACTATGAATTTTATTGTTTTCTGTCAGCTAACCCTAACTTTCCTTACAAATATGCAAATATTGAATTGACGTATTACAAAACTTATAATTTCTTTTTGCTGTCAAATTTCTTATATTTTATTAAATTAATTATTTTTTTGTTTTTGCCTGTTTGCTTTATTTTTGGCCACGGATGGCGCTAGGCGCGGTTATGCACGGAGCGAATAATACATTCGCTCAAGTTTTATGGACGCACAAGTTTTATGGAGTTATTCATTAATATAATTTTTTTGACATCGTCCTTTATTTTTTACTCTTCACTTCCAAAGTAGAAGTTGTAAAACAAGAAGGAAACTTGAATTTTGCAAAAGCCTTTAAAATTAAAAAAAAGTTTAAAACCAAAAAAAAAAAGTAGTCTTTGACCTCCCTCCTTTTTTCCAACTGATGCCAGTACCAGAATTATTACTGGTAACCCACGAGTTAGTAGGTAAAATATAATGAACAAAATTTGACCCACTACTCAAAAAGGTTCGCCATCCCTGCCCTAGACCCACATTGGTTGATGAGAAAAAAAAATCTATTTAGAAATGTATGTTAAAGAACAACGTTAATTAATATAAAAACTGTAATAACTAATTTAATGAATAATTTTGTATAAATAATAGTTCAGGTATTATTGGACCAACAAATTCTTTAAGTCTGTAGTATTCAAAGTCATATAGATATGTAATATTCAGATTTAGAATAATATATAATAAAAAAATCTAATGTTCAAATGTAGTGATTCATGTAGTAGTCTATTTGTGAGACTCATTTATTAGGTATCAAAGTATCTTGATTCAAATGAAAACTTATTTAAAATAAAATTAGTGAAAAAACTAAAATAAATCTATAGGAATAAGATCGAAAACTGTAGTCAGTCAAAATGATAATTGGCAATTTTCATAACTTTAAGTTGTAACTTATAAGAAAATCATTTTTTTTTTCAAAATTTTGCTAAATCCATAGAAAACGTATAAAAAAATTTGTTTAAAATGCTAATTTACGTAGTCTTACCAACTAACATTTTTTTCAAAATCTTCTTAATAAATTATTTATATCTAGTTGAGTTTGAAGATTTGATAATCTTTGAAGAAAAGATACAACTGCTATTTCTTAATAAATGCTCAACATAATTGCATAGTCTTGTTTAGTTTAGTCTAGTTTTGACTTACAATTATTCCTTTATCTTTCACTACCTATTAATTTAGTGACTTTTATATTTTTCCAATTTATCTTCATTAAATGCAGTTATAAATAAAAATTTTGAACTTTGTCTAGTTCAATTAGCTCAAGACTATTAAAGCAATTTTAATTGCTTAATATATTTTAATAACTCACAATATGCCACTATATTGATGACTGGTCTTATTATTTATTGATCTTGTCTTGTCTTGCCAGCTCCTGTCTTTTCTGGTTTTTCTGCTATTGTCTTCCTTTTTTAGACTTACTAGCCATTTTTTGGCCTTTTCTAGCCTGGTCTGCTCTAGTTTGGTCATGTCTGGATAATTATGTAATGTTTAAGTGTTCTATGTAATAAATTAGAAACAAGACATTTATAGATTTACGATGATTTTACTACATGTTTGCATATGTTACATGTTCAAGGAATAATTGCAAATAAATTATAGCGTAAAGAAACTTATGGCACTTTTTCAAAATAAACATAAACCAAATTATAATTAACTCATAATTTATAAAATATCTCCATTATTACAAATAACTCCATATTTTATTGATGTTCTTTTTTAACAATTAAACTGCCATTAGATTCATATTATCAAAAGTTAAAAATCCAAACTGATAAAGTACTAATTGTCTCGCTTACCTAGTGAGTCGTCTCGGAGGGAAATCCAGTTAGCACAAGTTGTAATCAGCCCATGTTGCAACAAAACTGGACTCCTCTTTTTATTTGAACTTTTAAAATTCGGAATTCTGAATATCAACAGGATATACCCATCACTAGTAACAACTTTGTATTCCATTAGTGGACGTCCACTTCTTACAATTATCTCCGGCTAAATAAAAACAATACATTAGATTTAAACTACTTAAGATCAAGTAGTTTAAATCTAATGTGTAAATCTAATCTAAAAAACCCTTATTCGTCAAATCTTCACTGTCTAGTCTTGCCTGTCTAGTCTTGTCTGTCTAGTCTTGGCTGTCTAGTCTTGGCTGTCTAGTCTTGTCTGTATAGTCTTGTCTGTCTAGTCTTGTCTGTCTAGTCTTGTCGGTCTAGTCTTGTATGCCGAGTCTTGTCTATCTAGTCTTGTCTGTCTAGTCTTTCCGTCTAGTCTTGTTTGCCTAGGCTTGTCTGTCTAGTCTTGTCTGTCTAGTCTTGTCTGTCTAGTCTTGTCTGTCTAGTCTTGTCTGTCTAGTCTTGTCTGTCTAGTCTTGTCTGTCTAGTCTTGTCTGTCTAGTCTTGTCTGTCTAGTCTTGTCTGCCTAGTCTTGTCTGTCTAGTCTTGTCTGTCTAGTCTTGTCTGTCTAGTCTTGTCTGTCTAGTCTTGTCTGTCTAGTCTTGTCTGTCTAGTCTTGTCTGTCTAGTCTTGACTGTCTAGTCTTGTCCGTCTAGTCTTGTCTGTCTAGTCTTGTCTGTCTAGTCTTGTCTGTCTATTCTTGTCTGTATAGTCTTGTCTGTCTAGTCTTGTCTGTCTAGTCTTGTTTGTCTAGTCTTGTCTGTCTTAGACAGACAAGACTGATTGATTGATTGATTGATTGACTAGTCAATCAATCAATCAATCAGTCAATACAATAGTCTTTTCTGTCTAGTCTTGCCTGTCTAATCTTGTCTGTCTAGTTTTGTCTATCTAGTCTTGTCTGTCTAGTCTTGTCTGTCTAGTATTGTCTGTCTAGTCTTGTCTGTCTAGTCTTGTCTGTCTAGTCTTGTCTGTCTAGTCTTGTATGTCTAGTCTTGTCTGCCTAATCTTTTCTGTCTAGTCTTGTCTGTTTAATCTTGTCCATCTACTCTCATAATATATCTATCTCTCTGTTGTTTAGTATATTATCAGTTCTTTGTTGCATAATATATTTCATGATGTATATTAACAAGTTGGCTTACCACTGTGGCATGCACTGCATAGTTGTAAGAGCAATTGGGATTAGTTTTTATTGTGTAATAGTCAGGGATGGTCTTGCAAACGTTATTTTCCTGTCTATTTGCGGTGGTCGCGACGGTGAAAACTACCACAAAAGTGTAAAACTGCAGCATTTCGAGCCGATCGAAACGAAAAGCGCGTGGAGAAAAACTTCAAAGGCATAATGGCGGGACGTTTATATATGAATCTGACTTAAATATGTGAAGCCTTGACGGCCTGGCAAGGTTGCAGCAGAGCGAAGTTGGACGAAAAAATTGACGCCCTTGAGTCTTCGTCAAATTAATTCAACAGGAAAAACAATTAAAGCTACTTATTTAGTGTAGATTCATGAATTGTAATAAGTTAATGTTAGTTAAATGTTTTGGTGTTTAGTCTATTAATGTTGTGTTTAACTCTTTGTGTTCTCAGCACTCGTTCACTTACTTGATACTGTTTGCCTATCGCTGTATATGTGACGTCCGCGGATTTTATACGATGCATCTACCGGAGTAATTCCTTTATGGACATCGACCATCTAGTCTGTATTATAAAGTTTGGATATTTAATCTAGATATAATGTAAGATTAGAGGATCATTATTACATATACAAGAGTAGCGAAACAAGACTAATGACATAAAAATAAACTACACTGGACTTTAATTTTCCAATTTATTTTAATTTTCCAATTTTTGTTTAATAAATCTTTAACGAGACTAAATGTATGTATCTGATGTATGATGATGTATCTAATGTTGGTGTGATATAAGTCAGTGGCAACTTTGAATTTGAAGCTGTTATTTGAATTTTCTTTGTCAATGTTATAAATTGAGGATATTTTTCTATGACGTAATTTTTAGAACATTCTATCCTTTGACGATAATGGCTTCTAGTTTACACTGATTGATTCATTCTGAGAAAATGAGTTAGAACACTTTTTAGTTTAACAGGAAGATTTCAATTCTCACATATGGTCTTGGTCTGGACTCAAGTATCAATTTTTGAAGGACTTTTATGATTCCCAAAGATATTATCGTTCGATTTGAATAAATCTAGATTCGAAGGACGCATAATTAATTTACCGAAATAAATTTGTCTAAAAAAAGATTTTGTAAGATTTTCCTTTTATTACCACGGAAGACTATCACTGCAAATTATCACCTACAACACGAGAACTCTGTCTTGGGACTATAGTCTACAGGAGTTAGAAGAAGAGCTAAAACATTTGAAATGGGATATACTGGGTATCAGTGAGCACAAAAGGGAAGAAGAAAAGCAAATAACACTTCCGACGGGTCATCTACTGTATTACGTAGGAAAGGATAATACAAATCAAGGAGGAGTAGGTTTCCTGATAAACAAAGCACATGTAATCGTAAGTGTCGTCCAGATGGAGAGCATGTGCGCCAGACTGGCATACCCCATCCTTAAAATTAACACTAGGTATTCGTTGAAAATAATACAGGCATATGCACCCACGTCTACCCATGTTGACCAAGACGTGGATAGATTGTATGACGATATCTACACGGCACTACAACACTCACCTTCCCGTTATATAATTGACGTGGGCCTGCCCCGATGAAATCACAAAAAAACGAAATTGACTTCATAATTTCCAATAAGAAATATATTGTCCAAGACGTCACTGTATTGAATAGATTCTCCATAGGAAGTGACCACAGACCAGTACGAGCAAAAATCACTTTAAACGTAGAAAGAGAAACTTCGACCTTTCTCTTTCTACGTTTAAAGTGAGAAAAACTTCGATCTTTCTCTTTATACGTTTAAAGTGATTTTTGCTCGAACTGCTCTGTGGTCACTTGCTATGGAGAATCTACGCAATACATTGCGAAACACAGCAAGAAGAAAACCAACTGTGTACACTATTTAATGCATGTCTAAGAGATTGTGTAACACCCGAGAAATGGAAAAAAGCTAATGTTGTAGTTATCCATAAAAAGGAAGACATAGCGCAGTTCCAAAATTATAGACCGATCAGCCTGCTTTCTCAGATGTACAAATTGTTTATGAGAATTATAACAGAGACTAACAGCGAAGCTGGATCTCTACCAAACACGAGAGCAAGCGGGCTTTCGTGACCGCTACGGTGTTAATGACCTACGGTGTTAATGGGCGAAGCGTGCGACAAGGAGATGTTATTTACCCCAAGTTATTTGCAACCCTCCTAGAATACATGTTTCAAAATGTTAACATCGACAACATCGGAATCAACATCAATGGCGAAAAACTTAACCATCTACGCTTCGCCAATGACATTATATTAATAGCAGATTGCCTTGGTGAGGCACAGACGATGCTACATGAAGTAGACTTTGCCTCCTAGAAGGTGGGCCTGAGTGCAAACGCTAGCAAAACTGTGGTCATGACTAATTTAATTGCAAGCACAAATCTAACACTCAATAACTCATAAATAGAACAAGTATACTCGTGCAAGTATCTGGGCCACGGGATTCGCTTGAGTAGAGACAACCAAGCTTGTGAGTTGCCAAGAAGAATTGTACTAGCTTAGGCAGCCTTAGGCAGCATTTATTGTTACCTAATCCTTTATTAGGTATGTATGGAATATTGACTACCATTAAATAGATTAGAATCATATTTCCAGCTTTGTAGAATTCCATCCAATCTAGCTCAAATTAATCTTAAAATAAATTTAATAACTTCGCCTATTTAAATATCGTTATGTCTCAAAGATTAGCTAATTTACAACTGACAAGTCTGACTGACTACAAGTTTAAAATCGCAGCTAATGTACATGGAACCACATATTTTGGACTAGTAATAAGGTTTTAGCTAGTGACTTTGTGCCCTTGTCAGAAATAATCTCGGAACATTCATGCTAACTACGTTGAATCTTAATATGCATTTAGATCCTCAGTTTTTGATCTGTAGCTACTTAGTTTAAATTAGGCTAATCTAATACAACTAATCTAATATAATCTAACACTAATTATTTGTAACAATTTAGTCTTAGTCTGGTCTAAATATACGCTTGAAAACAGATTGTATTTTACAGCTTGAAAAAGTAGCGATATTTAAAAAGCAAGAATTAAAAAAAACTTTACTTTACAGTTTGATTTATTTACAGTTTGTTCTTGATATGTACAGAGGTAATAGTGACATTTACACATGAAATAAAATATCGGATAATGGCCTCCGTTGCTCTGTTGGCAGGAGTGTACTCTTTTGATGAAATTTCGAAGTAGATTTAGCGGTATGGGCTGCTGGATTTCACGAATTTGTCGTGTAATTTCTTCTTTCAGTTCCTCAGTTGTTTCAGGATGGTTCGCATAGACAAGACTTTTGAAAAAACCCCAGAGAAAATAATCCAAACAAGTTAAATCGCAACTTCTTGACGGAAAGTTTTGGTCTCTAAAACGAGAAATGACATGACCTGGAAACTTTGTGTGCAAGAAAGTCATTGTTTCGCGTGCGATGTGACACCATCTTGTTGAAACCACATCTTTTAAGTCCATCATTTAAGTCCATTCGGTACAATTATTGCATGAAAAAGTCTGTCCAGATGGACCGGTAACGATTGCCCTCGATAGTCACGGTGGGTGGCTCCTTCATTATTTTCAAAAAAGTACCGTCCGATTATCCCTCCTGCGCACATGGCATACCAAACTATCACTTTTTGAGGATGTAATAGGAGTTCTTGAAAGCATTTCTTTACAATTTTCAATTTTTTAAATCATCAGTGGTGAATGTACAATAGATCAATCAGCATAATCAACAATGTTTGTTGTGTTGTAATTTACTATTTTGTTGTTCAATGTTCAAAATGCGTTGTCGTTAATTGAAATGGAAAATGTGGATTCTCGTCAAGTTTTTAAAATAGTCTCCGCAGTTAATAAATTGAGACCACGTGAATATTTCCAATACATGCGTAATTATTAGCTACAATGTTGGATATGTAAAAGTAGCAAATTGTGTTAATTAGTTCGGAGAAGTCTTCGGTTTCACAATTGGGAATGATCATAAACTTCTTGAGTTGTTGGAAATTTCGTTTGTTAAAATTTCAGATAACACGTATAATTAACAAATTCTATGATAATAACATCACTTCTGAAGGTATATATATATATTTATATATATATATATATATATATATATATATATATATATATATATATATATATATATATATATATATATATATATATATATATATATATATATGTATATATAAATACATATATATATATATATATATATATATATATATATATATATATATATATATGTATTTATATATACATATATATATATATATATATATATATATACACTTCGGCACATCACACATCTCATCAGCCACACTTAAACCTAGACTCTGGTTAAGATATGTTGACGACACATTTGTAATCTGGCCCCACGGCAGACCAGAGCTGGACAAATTCCTTAACCATCTTAACTCCCAACACGACCAAATTAAATTCACAATGGAGATAGAAAAGCATCAACGACTTCTTCGCATCATCATCCCAAACAACTAGCATCTGTAGTCAACACTCTTACCACCCGATCCAAAAGACTAGCCGACCAGCTTAACTTACCGAAAGCATCGAGGAACTTACGAGAAACTTACTCTTTCTTCAAATGGATATCCAAACAGCTTAATATCCAGAGCTTTCCGTCGTACAGGGAACAGTAGCCAAATAACTGAAGAACGCCAGAAACCCGTTAGCACAGCATACCTACCATATGTTCATGGATCAACTGACAAAATCGCCAGAATCCTTAAAAGACAAAACATCGACACTATTTTCAAACCTAACCAGAAAATATCCTCCATGCTACGCAGCGTTAAAGACACCATCCCGTTAGAATCCCATGGAATTTACGAAATACCTTTCGGAACATGTGAACGAACCTACATTGGACGTACCAATAGAAAAATATCTGCTAAGATTCAAGAACATGTAGTTTCAGTCAGACACAGAGACAAAGTTTCATCGGCACTTGTCCAACACACAAACACCGGTCACTGGATGGACTTTAGAAATTCAAGAACTGTTGCACAGATATGTCACGAGTATACAGAGAAGCCATAGAGATAGAAAAACGAGACTACTGCATGAACACGAGAGACGATTCCTTGAAACTGTTGTTTCCCGCAACTGATTTTTCCCATAGCGTACCATGTGTTTCTCGAGCTGTTTTGCGGTTATAGCGGTTACCGCTCAAACCGTAGTGCGGCCTCGGCCTGAATGAAAATCTATTATCACTACTCGGTACGAATCTAAGAGGTACTTTTCACATATTATCTAAAAACTATTTAGTATGCAAGCACATTTAAGATTTACTAAATGTTACGTTATTCAACTTTGATTAATTTGTAATAAATCTCAAAACCTTTAGTAAATACTATTACAAAATATCGCCACTTTTTCAAGCTGCTTATTGTAGTTTATATAAAAATCAAAGTTAGTTCATTAAAATACAATCTATTTTCAAACGTTGATTTCGACCAGACTAAGACCAAATTTTTACACATTATTAATGTTATATTAATGTTATATTAGATACTTGAAGTTCTCACCTAGCTTCACTAGGTAGCTATAGATCGAAAACTGAGGAACTAAATACATATTAATATTCAACGTAGCCAACATGAATGTTCTGAGAGTATTTCTGACTAATTGTAAGGTCCAAAGGAACTAGCTAAAACTTTAATACTAGTCTAAAATATGTGGTTCTATGTACAACAGCTACAATTTTAAACTTTGTAATCAGTCAGACTTGCTGCTTGCTAATCTTTGAGACTTAACGATATTTAAATTGTCCAAATTATTAAATTTATAAGATACATTTGAGCTAGATTGGATGGAATTCTACAAAGCTTGAAATATTAATTTAATCTCTATAGTGGTAGTTAACATTTCATACATAATAAAGTATTAGTTAACACTAAATTCACAAAAAATAGTTCTCGTTGGTAAAAAAAGAGGACCTTGCTGGTTGGGTCGACACATAATTCGAAATTTTAATCTTCGTAACAAAATTGCATGCTGGACAGTTGGAAGTTATCACATCGTGTAATAAAAGGAAAATCATGGAAAATCTTTTTCTAGACAAATTTTTTTCGGAAAAATCGTTATGCGTCTTTGTAAAAAAGCTATAATAATAAACTGACATATATTCAAATCGAACGATAATTTCTTGAGAAATGAAAATCATGAATCAATCAGTAAAACCTAGAAGTCCCTACTCTCAAAGGATCAAATGTTTTAAAAATTACGCCATAGAAAAATTGATAGATTTATAACTTTGACACAGAAAATTCTAATAATAGCGTCAAATTGGAAGATATCATACTAACATTAGGTACATCATACCAAAGAGAATTTAGTCTCGTTGAAAATATCTCTCTCTCCAATGGTTTACTTCATAACTGAAGTGTTGTGATCTCATGCTGGCGTTTTATTATGTGATAGCGGAGTTAGCGATCTTCCTCCATTTGCCACCTGTCTGCCGCCGTTCTTATGTTTTCTTATAGTGGTGTCCCGGTGATCTCTTGCCCCTGGTCGATACAGCGTTTTGGAGAGCGTCCCCGAGGTAGCATACCTTCAATTTCCCTCGGATGACCAGTTTTTCGAGATTATCACTCGTTCCACGGATTCCACGGATTAACGTGTCCAAAATATTTAAGTATTCGTCGATTGATAACAGTTGATAATTTTATATCCATGTCGAGTTCTTTTAGTATAGATACATAAGTTCTATACGCTGTACAAGGGATTCTTAATAGCCTTCTCCACGTCCACATCTCGAAAGCGTCAATTTTCTTCCGATCTACTGCTTTCGGAGTCCATGCCTCGTCTCCGTATAGTGCAATTGGAAACACCAGTGTGTTGACGTTTTGTCTTTCTTCGTTTTGTTTCTTTCGTGATGTTGAGCAAAGTTGCTCAACTTTACATACTTTGGTAAGTCTCGTGATGGCTCTTTTTGCAAGTGTTATGCGTCTGCTAATTTCTCTGGAAGTATTGCCCTCACTATTTATGCAGGAGGCTATATAAATTATGTTGACGACGTTTTCTACGTTCGTTATATTTGCTGGATTTTCTCTGCTGTTGCCACGATCTACTACCATCAGTTTAGTTTTTTGGCGATTTAGCTTAAGTCCGAATTTTGAGCTTTCTCTCTCGACTCTTCTCAGAAGTTCGGTCATTTCTTCTTCGTTTATGCTATGATTGTGGTATCGTCGGCAAACCGTAAGTTGTTTATTTTCCTACCGCCAATGGCTATTCCGCCTTCCCAGCTTTTCTCCTAACATAAACTCACCTTATATTTTTAATATTAAGGATAATAGGACGCATAGGACAGTTTTTAGTAGAACGACAAGGAGGGGGGGGGGGTTCCAATGTCTAAGAGGGTATTCCATAATCGGTGCCAGTTTACACAGTCAAATGCTTCGATGTAGAATTTCTCTGGATTTTTCAATAATTTGCCGTAGATTCATGATCTGCTCTCGAGTACCTTTACCAGTTACGAATTCAGCTTTTTCCTGTGGAATTTGTCAGATTAAGAAGCTCCTGAGTCGTCGTAGCAGAATTCTGAGCATGAACATGCTTGCGTAGTAGATTAATGCGATAGTTATTATTGCATTTCTGGCTTGATCCTTTTTTGTGCAGTGAAATGAACATAGATGTATTCCAGTCAGTTAGCCAATGCCCTGTGTGCCATACCTTATTGCAGCTTGCCCACAAGAGGTGTATTCCTTTTGAGGACAACTGTGTTAGCATTTATCCACTGATATCATCTATCCACTGTACTTTTGTTTTTCTTGCTCATGTTGATGGTTTGAAACTCAACTTTTAAGATGTCAGGTTCCTGTTCTACTTGTGTGATGGGTGGGAGACGAACTGTTCCCTGACGTAGGCCTTCATCCGTGTGGAGATTTTCACAGTACTGTCCACTATACCTCTACTTCATCGATGTTGGTTATGACTTTGCCATCCTTGTTTTCTATTTTCTACGTTCTTGGTTTGAACTCTCTCGTGATTTCTTTGATTCTTTGGAATAGATCGCGTGTTTCGTTCGTGTCAATCTTTCAATCTCTTTGCATGTTTCCCGAAGGTGTTCGTTTTTGTCTCGTCGACATAGTCTTTGAATTTCGCGGCCTAAAGTGCGGTATTCTGTCTTCTGTACTTTGGTTATTACATCTGTCTGCCTGATGGTTCTTTTTTTTTCTCCTGACTACATTCCAGATTTAGTCAGTCATGACTAAACTCTCTTTGACTTGCTCTTTGGTTGTCAGCATGGTTGTTTTTATTCCATACCATAGTTCCTCAATCTGAATGTGACTTATATTCTCTGGGAACGTTTTTAAGTTGTCTTCTAATTTTCCCTGAATTGGTCCATATTTTCTGACCGTAAACGATGGGTTTTCTTCTCCGCTTTATTTGTTTTGATGTGCATGTTCAAGATATATTAATCCAAAATTGGAAAATGAAGTAATTAATTAAAATTTAGTCCAGTGTAGTCAATTTTTATGTAATTAGTCTTGTTTGTCTAATTTTATTATATGTAATAATGATTCTGTAATCTTGTATTGTATATCCAGATTAAAGATCCAAATTTTAAACGAGAATCCACGAATTTCTTTGACGAGAATCGACGGTTTTAACAACTTGTTTCTCAATAAAATACAAAATCCAAATCTTTGTTCGATTAATATTTAACTGCAATATTTGCCGTCGCTAACCATTGATGAGAATCGGCGATCTCAAACCGAACTAGATGAGTTTAACATTAATCGGACAAAGATTTAGATTTTGTATTTTATTGAGAAATCACCGATCGCCTTGTAGGAAAAATATTTTTTCTACTGATATATGTGAAAATTGCATTTTTTCCACGGCTTACCCTACATGAAAGTGACATTTTTTCATTCTAGGGATGAAAATATTTTCACGTCTAGAGACGAAAATGAGCATTTTAAATTTATGATTTTCTCGATTAAAACTCTAAACTAACCAAATTTGCATGGACTTTCTTATTAATTACATCAATTTCAATGAAATATTTTATGTACAAACGTAAAACGAGCCTGAAACTATTTAAAAAACCGAAATAAAATTAGGACATTTGACTTGAAAAGTATCACATTCTATGAGAATGCAATATGTTACCGTGGAAACGGCCAAACTAACAATTAAATTTGTTTTGACAGTTCTGACAGTTCGCTTCGAATTGGATTTATTAAAGTCGAATTATGGATTCTACAACCGAAATCAGTAGAAAAAATTGCATTTACTACTCCAGATGAAAGTGTTTTTTTCTGGTTCGGTGTTATTGCTAACTCGCTGGCGCTCGTGAGCAAACTCCCACCTCACCAAAAAAAAAACGCCACTTTCATCTCTTGCTGTAAAATATACTATAATTTCACACCAGTTAGTTATATAAATTTATAATAATTGAAAAGCCAAGGATTTTGTTGTAGATTATTTACTGGTGGGTATGGATGCTAGATCGGAGGCATATTTAGCCACGCACATTTACAACTGTATGTTGCCATTCTTTTAGCTTGTTGTTATTTCGTTTATCTTCGCTTAAATCATCGACACAAACGAACTATTCCGCTCCATTCTCTTCAATTTTATTTTCAATGCAAAAGCTGTATTTAATGTAGGTAATACAGTTCTTCTAATAAACAGAATCGTTCGAATACTTTATCGAAAATGATTGTTGTGCAGCTTAGTATTCTCAGTCAGCTACAACAGCATTTTATTCAATACGTTCCAAATACTTATGTATGAATGAAGCTTATTATTTTTAAATAAAGCATTTATTATAAGTATTAATAAAGTATCTCTTAAATAAACTTATTTCATTGGTTATTACTCTTACCAAACTACCCGGACACACTGTTTTTACAAATATCAGTTGATTATAACAAGGCGAGAAATGGGGAACAGCACTTCATGATTTGTAACGAAACATTGGAATGTACAAAAGTTGCGTTAGAGGTGGAAATTATGTAATGGTAATAAAGAAGATGCAGAATACATCAATTTCTAATTTTCAAGATATATATCTACCAAAAAAAAAAAATATATATATATATATATATATATATATATATATATATATATATATATATATATTATGCTTCTATTATACAACCAAAATGAATTAAAGGAATATTTTTATGAAGAAAGAAGTAAAAAAATCAGCTTAATGACATTGCTAATTAGTTGAAGAACAATAGGCCGATAGAAATGTGGCGAGCGGTAGACTTTGAAGACTATGCAGTTATATTTATGCCTTTAATGATCGACTTATTAATTTCCTTAGCTATATTTCTGCTGCAGCATTTCTATTTTAGGTTTCGAGCTGATTAAATAAAAAATGATGTTTCTCTTGAACGCGCTGAAGGACAAATTTAGAAATGCTGGACACTGAAAAAAAATTATAAGGATAAACGTTGCACTTTTGGTGTAGCATTGAATTAATTATTTAAGATAATGAAATTATAAATTTTAAGGCTAATTATTGCAAATCAATAATACAATTAAAAAAACCAACTTTTAGAATTCAAATATACATTAGCATTTTTAAATATAGATAGAAACTTTTCTTGTCTATTCAATTTAGTTTAGGTGTAAAATCCTATTGACAATAAGCAGCGAACGTATTAAATTTACATATAGATTGTTGGTTGAAGATGTGATAGATTTCAACAAATGTTCTCTGTGTGACACATTCTAGTGGAAATGTGTTACATTTTCAACTTGTATGTAAAAGCTTCTCAGTGTAGCTTCTCAGTGTAGTCTTGCTTATCTAGGCTTCTATGTCACGTCTTGTCGGTATGTCTAGTCTTGGCTGTCTAGTTTTGTCTGTCTAGTCTCGTCTGTCTAGTCTTGTATGTGTAGTCTTGTTGTCTAGTTTTGTCTGTCTAGTCTTATCTGTCTGCCCTTCTCGGTAATGTAGTTCGATTCCCGGTCAGGGAGGCAACAACTTGGGTGGCCTTTAAAATCTGAATGAATGCAATATATGCAAAACCGGGACCAGACAGAGACTAGTCTTGTCTGTCTAGTCTTTACCTTTAGACGCTAGTTATAGGAAATTTACAGCCGTAACCTCTCAATTTTCCTAATTTTTGTGAATTGTACTAGAGTGGATTTTAGGGGATTTACTCAAAGGTCTACCTCTCTGCACCATCTCTCTACCTCTTTTAGTGCTTTTAGGATGAGCTCTACCTTTATAGTAGGAAGTTTCCCTCTAATGTGAGTGACTATGTCTTCTGCATATCCTTGGGTGTAAAATCTTTTGTTATTTAGTGACACAAGTAGACTATTGACAACCATGTTCGACAGGAGAGGAGATAGTACCCCACCTTGAGGTCAACCTTTGATCAGAGGCACTCCTGTCACTGTAGCCTCAACATTTCTACGCTTTCTTTAGCAATATTAATAGATACAAACTTGATATTTGGTACAGTATTAGCGAAAACTATGTAAACTTAATTCGCAATTAAAGTTTTATTGAATTCCGTTAAGTCTATCAAAAATTAGACTTCAAATTTTGTCATTTCAGTCTACATAAACATCGTCAAGTCAAGTCTCACATTTAATTAAATGATTTCTAGAGTCTAACTAATTATTCCGACTAGTTGCACAGTCGAAAAACGCAATCATTATAACAAGAACTAAGTAGTTTAGAGTGGTATTGAAAACTTAGTTGCGTTCCTTGTGGCTTTGTCAGCACTACTGTTAGAATATATTTGTTGTCCATATGGAATCTTAATAAGGAATATGCATCTTTTTTTTTATTTCCTTAATTCACTTTTTAGTTTGTTTTAACACAGTAAAAAAATATAACAACTGTTGAAAGTGTTTCAATTAATTTTTAAAATTATATATAAAACGTTGATTAAATTTGATCTGTTTGAACGGGCCCATTTATCGCGCGCTTTGGATGACGTCACAATACAAGTTGTCATTGTCATTTGAATTTGCTATTGCGATAATGGATAAAGCGAAAAACCCATTTTATAGATATTGTAATACCTGTAACCTACACCGCATTCCCAATTTTCCCTACACCTATGTGAAAAACTATGAAATGGACAGTGAAAAGTAATAAATCAATGACTGAGACAATAAAACCAAAATAATTTTGAAACTAGAAACAACTTTATTTCCAAAAAAAAAATGCTGACTTCAAGAAAAAAGCGGACATTTAAGTATAAATTTATTAATAATTTGCAGAGTTGTGCCCTGTGATTGTCGAGGATACCTTGAAACATCACATGGTTGTTCATTTCGGGGGTGTCGAAAGGAACTCCTAATTTGTTAAAAATTTCATTAACGATGATGGGTTTAATATTTTTGGCGGTTAAACGATGGGAGTTTTGTCTAACAATTTTTTCCGATAATTTACAAATAGCGGACACATCTTTTGGTGGTGATAAATAAAATGCTGCACGATCTTTAATTTTAGATAATAATGGCATATCATCTCCAATTATATGCCGAATACATGTAGGGCAGTCAATTTTCTTAACTACTTTCTTTGAAATATAGCCTGAAATATATTCCACAACATTATCAATATAAGGGTTTAATTGCTAGAAACTACTTACATAATCATGCGCAAAATCTGATACAGGTTTATCCAGTGTTGGAAGATCACCCAAGGGGCATGCATTCTGTTTTCTCGTTGAGATAACATGTAAAATTAGAAGTAGGGGAGGGTTTAATAATAACCCTGACGCTCTCCAATTCAAAAGTGCATATAAACGTTTGTTGGTGAGACACGAAATCAAAGAGGTAGAGAATAGAGGTAGAGAACTGCCTCTTTGATGGGGTTGACATCAAAGAGGCAGTTGCCATTCTCTACCTCTTTGATTTCGTGTCTCACCAACAAACGTTTATATGCACTTTTGAATTGGAGAGCGTCAGGGTTATTATTAAACCCTCCCCTACTTCTAATTGCACTAAAAAATATCTCTAAATAATCTTGAGAAAGTTTATATGTCAACAAATATGTGAAACCGTTGGTTCTTAATTTATCAAACATCGGAAACATATTTGTTAATAATATTATTAAGCCTATAAAGCCAGTTTTCCTATTGGATTTTAGGAGGGCTTTGCCATCTGCATCATTTAAACTAGTAATATAGGAGAGAAAATTATCTGCATGCTCCTTCATTACTTTGTAGTTGCTCTCTGTTAATGTTTTTCAGATTATATATTTTAAATTGATTTTTTAATATATTTTAAATTGATTAAATTGTTTTTTAGATTATATATTTTTACAATTTAGCATATCTGCAATATTGTTAAAAGTTAAACAGCAATCTGCAGTGGGCAAGCAGCCTGAAAATTGTGTTTTTAAATGTGAATCAAGAACTGTACTTAAAAACACAAAAGTCTTATAGACACTCTCACTTAAAACTTGCATTGCTAATCGAACGGTCATGCGGTTAAATTACATGCTTTTTAGTAAAATTTACATGCTTCTCTGTTTATTTGTTAGCCAATCGCAACCCCTCATGTTTTTGTAAATCTTACAATTTTACAATATACTCCCATTTTATTATATCACAACCTGCAGTTTGTAATATTTTTTTTATCTCCAAAGGTGTTTCGAATTAACTTAATCATGTGACAAATCCAGGAACACATAACAAGGTTCTGATGTCACAGGGTTCTGAAAATATGGTTTCAAATGGGGACCATAATCAAAATTTGCCCCTAGATTTCTGCACATGCTTAAATTTGTTGTTGCTCCATCAAAAGTAATGGAATACACTTTAACCTTACTTTCCTCTAACAACCAAAATGCTCGTGTCAATATATTTGTCCGCTCGCTTCCATTTAGGCCACGGTTTAAAAAATACCCAATAGGAATCTTCCATCTTTCATTTAATGACACTGCCATAAAAACCAGAGCATTATTTGCCATTGGCACATTATCATTGTCCTGTTTAATATCAACTGTTCCAAAATCAACACCACCCTGGAATTCATTATGTTGGTAAACTGTTGCTTCTTTAATGGACATTTCATCAATAACCAAATTGATAATAATTTTTTTTGGGGTAGCACGAAGGGCCATAGCATCCAATGCCTCTTTTGTGAAGCCTGGGGAACCATCGACAACTCTGTAGCATTGTCGCACGGTCGATGGATGTGTCAAAAGTTTATTCCAATACTTTCGAACATAATTGTAGGCCTTTGGCGAGTAGAAATGGAGGGTCAAGGCAAAACTCCGTATTTCAGGCGAATACTGTCCCTTTTTCTTTATTTTTCGTGACACAATTTCCCGCAGGCTACTAGGTAGCACCTCCTATAAAAAAAATCTATAAATGCATGGAAAAATATAGTACGTTCGAGAAAAAATAATACTACACCCTTAACCATATTAATCTATTGTCATAGCAATAATGCCAATGTTCAAGCATGGTTTTATAAATTTGAAATTCAAACCTTCTATTTAATAATTAAAATAGTCTTGGAGTAGCATTTGACGAAATCATGACATATGTACCAATAGAGTATTTCCTGCTTCATCAGTAATTAGTCCTTCATTTTTGATCAAATCTTACAGGAAAGGAATACGTTTCAAAAGATCTACTTTTATCCTGTAACCTTTTCATTTTCTTGTTTTTCTTTCGGCGTCACATCGTCTCACTAATGACAAAACTCTTCGAGCTTTTCTAGGGGTTGCCATGTCAGGGGTTGTAATTTCAGAAATACATCGTGGCACTGCAAATTTTCACTTTTTAGGAGTATGAATTATTTCTACCCTCTCAGCACCTGAAAGTAGACAAATGCATTTATAAAAATGAATACAAACTAGTGCAATAACTCTTACTTTCTCCTTTTTCCTCATTAGATACTAGTACTTTTGTTGGCATCTGTATGACAGGTTCTGTTGTGGCGATTTCAACCTCAGACGTTATTACAGCCGGTGTTGCCAATAGGCAAATATCTTCCTTTACATATGTAGATGAAGCTTCAATAAATTCATCAAGTACTGCAGGTGGTGGGTTAGGAACTGATACTGTTGGCACTGCCTCCCTTTTCAGAACCATTCTTCCACCATATAGTTTTACATTGGGTTCCACATAATCATCCATTTAAAAGTGAAGTGAACATATTCTAGTGTGTGATATGTCATCCACTACTTCAGATAATCCAACAGCCTTAAACCATGCTTTGCGCGTTGTTGCATCCTTAGGAAATCTTTGATAACATCATTTGATTAACATATGGATCAATTTTTTTAATAACATATTCAATACAATAATTTTAATACTTACTTATGAAGACTTTTTTTGGGACGCTAGGATTTTATCGATAAACACAAGTAACAACTTGTCGACATGATTAAACTAAATATATGGATGAAAACACACCACAAAAACGAGAAAAAACCATATATATTGAAAAACACTAAAATTAGGTTAGGCACGCGTCTCTTGTCGAGTCATGTGTTAAATTACGGGCTTGGAATTGGTTGGTAGTTGGCGCAAGCGTACCAACCATCAATCAGACTACGGTACAGCAACAGGGTTGCTCTCTAGTTTTGATTTCGGAACTTTCGCCTCCAAAGACGCAATATAGACAGTACTATATATATATGTTATAAAAAACCGCTTTCAGTCATTGTTCTTGATAATATATAATGTCACTATATACCAAAATCGCACTAGGTATTGGAAAACACTACAGAAATATTGCACAGCAAAACATCACAGTGAATATCGACGCCGATAAATGTCATAACGCCCACGTCACACTACATATTTCGATTCGACCAATGGTGATACGTTTCGCAAATTTGAATTTCGCTCGCATATTTTCGACTTTCTGATTTAAATTTTTGAAATTAAATACAAACTAAACGAGATAATAATGGTATATATATATATATATATATATATATATATATATATATATATACATATATATATATACATATATATATATATATATATATATATATATATATATATATATATATATATATATATATCTATGAATAGGATGGTTGCCACAGTTACTAAGTGGTAATCCATACTTACATTGAATTGAAAAATTCACTTTGTTTTTTACCACACTTATATTAAGTAAAAATGTTATATAACTTATTATTCACAGTTATATAAATTTCTACACATATCACGACTCGAGTTTCGACGTTTGACGGTCATTTTCAAGTGATTTAACAAATTGATGAGGTTTTTTTATTTATATTATAGTTTATAGTTTTGTTGGGGTGGGGGGGGGGGGCATAATGGTATATATATATATATATATATATACATATATATATATACATATATATATACATATATATATATATATATATATATATATATATATATATATATATATATATATATATAAAAAATGACCGTTAGGTACAAGCATTTCCAGCTTGTACCTAAGCAGTCTGATTAGATAAAAAGCTGTGAATCACTGGTATTATAAATAATACAATATAGTTTAGATTGGTAATCAAAATTATCTAATTTCCTTGTAGTTTAGTCAGAATTTAGTCACGATTTTAGATTTAATTTTAGTCAAAAAACATTTGAACGGTTTGTCGTAAGGTCATGTATTTTTACTATTAGATTGAAAATGTTAATATTTATTATATATTAGCATTTATATGTGTATTGTAGTCAAATAATAAAACCTATTAAATCTATTTATTAAGAGAGAAATTAAAATGTACAAAAGCATAAGAACTAAATATCTAGTAAACCATTACTGTCTTCTTAATTTATTAATGATGAGTAATGATTGGATCGTGAACGGCGATTGGCACATGATTAACAACAGGCACGGCGTATGGTGCAGGCACTGGCACAGCAACAGGATTATCAACAGGAACAGCGACTGGATGAGAAACAGGCACAGCGATTGGTTTGTCGACAACGACTGGCACTGGGTGATCTACAGGTACTGGGTAAGGCCTAGATACATGTACTGGGTACGGTCTGTCAACTCCAACATGGACCTTAACTGGATATGGGATAGGGATGTCTTTGTGGATATGGACTGGGTAGGGCGCTGGGTATGGGACAGCCACGTCTTTTGTGATGGTGGTATGAACGCTGGTGGTTGATCCTAAATCGATTAAGCCGTGGCCTAAGGCTACTCCGGCTGGGGCTATTCCAGCTAACCCTAAATGTCCAACACCTAAACCTACATGGCCAACACCAACACCTAAGGGTGCTACGCCTAATCCATGACCATAGCCTAATCCTAAAAGGCCACGTTTTTCGTGTTTCTTTTCTTTCTTTGCTACTTCTTTGGCTAAGACAGAGCCGATAAGAAGGAATGCAAGGACCTAAAATTAAAAAGAAATTAGTTAATTACAGTTTTATTTTCAGAAATGGGATTGTTCAAACTATTTGAGCTAGTTTTGGAGATTGTCTCAAGATGAAATTAAATGTTTAAACTGCAGATTAATTAAGACTAAGCTACGATAGATGAGGTGTCTAACAATAAGCTATGTTAGACCATGTGCGTACGCGCCGTAAGCTAAGTTTCTTGTTTATACAATTTTTTTAAGGAATTTATAATTAAAAACTATTTTTATCGACATTTTTCAAAATTTTATGGAAATTTATTTTAACATTGTTAGTGTAAAATATAGTTGAATTATTTTTAATATAATTTATGAATTTTTGATGTTTACAGCAATTTCCATGTTCTTGTTTTATATGTTCCTTTCCAAATGTATCTTTCGGCACATAGGTTAAATTATTATTATTGCAAATCAATTTTCTAAAAATATATTTAGTTTCATATATTTGCTTAATTGTTCACAGAAACTTACAAACAACAGCCGTTGACGGATTGAATAAATTGCTTGTCTGAACAAGGATTTTACATTAATGTCGTGTAAAATATAATAGAAACGGTACCTGACAGCAATAAATTATAGATAACACACTTGACGACAAAAGCTGAAAACGGCAAACAGATACGTAGAAAAAGCAGGTGGATAAGACATAAGAAAAAGCAACAAATTAAATTTAAAATAAACACAATGAAATTAATGGCTAGACAGATAAGACTAAACAAAAAATACTGGACAGACAAAACAGATAAGACTAACACAAGTACCGCCGGATGAAAGTTTGGCTGCCGAATACAAGATTCAATTCAAATTGGGAAATAGCAAACTGTGCCGAAGCCGCAAGTTATTTAATTGATTATAAGTCCGTCTATGATAATTCAGCAAATTTTATTGCAGCAATTATTTCAATAAAAAATTTAACATTAATCTACTGAATTATGAATAAACAATAAATCAATTTAATTATCTTTAAAACCCACACAAGCTTGAAAATATATCCCTGTAATATTAATATTAATAGATAGTGAGAATTAAGAAGTAAATCAAACTGTTAGACTTCTAGGAAGACAAGTTGATAACATTTTAGACTAGTCATATATTAATAGGGTATTGGAAATACTGAATAGAGCAACTAGTACGCTTAGAATTCTAGAATGTTACAACGATATGTGGGCCTGGAAATCTTATGGAGGGTTACGATGAATTTAGCGTAACGGGGCGCGACGGGACGTAACGTAACGTAGAACTAAAACACATTGTTTTATATGCAGCTGATTACGAGCGACGTGACGGGACGTATCAGATCTTAACGCAACGTGAAAGCTGCCAATGTTCCAACTACACGTGGCGTGAACAATGTCAGCAACAATGTCATGCCATTCATCCTCTACAACTTCGCCAGTTGACAATTTTTGGTCCACGAAAGAAGAAGTATCGGAAAAAGCTGAAGTACTGGCCGGCTATAGTTTTCTGTCGCCTGTCTTGCAGATGAAATTATGGAGGCAAACCACACATTCAAAGATGCTTTCCGCATTGTTTTGTGTTTCTAAAAAAAATGCACGCTGTCAAATCGCTGTTAATGCAAGCTCTCTACTGATCGTAATATAATTCACAAACACACCTTAACGTTAAGTTCACTTCTTCACGTCACGTATTGTCCTCTCCCGTTACGTTAAGTTCATCGTATACTCGGCATTATGAGCGGTTTGTTTCGCTAACTTCCAACCGCACCTAAGCTAGGTTTGAAATTTATCTTCTGGGGTAGCTATAAAGACATCAGCAACCTATTGAAAGGTCAAAAAATACAATTTTTTTTTATAAATCCATTTTCAGGGAATCAAATAGGGCAGGGGTTCTTAAACGGTTTTAATCCGAAGACCCGCTCTTCAACAACATTTCTTTTTAGACTTTTCTGGCTCAATGTTATGTTATAATAAATATCGGTAAAATGAATCGTTTTTTATTTTAAATGGCATTGCGCTGGTATTTTAAACGGCAAACATTTTTATTACGATATGTTGTAGAATGAAATAGAATAAAAAAAAAACATAAAATGAAAAATAATAGTATTAAAAAGTATTAAAAATGTTAGGAATTAATCATCGTCTTCTTGAATTGTCCGCAACTTTTTTTTATATTTCCACGTACCCCCAGGAATGGCTATGCGGACCCCAGCTTATGAACCTATGGTGTAGAACTGTAGAGGAAAATTTCAAAATGCGCCTATTAACAAAAACATGTCTCTATATTTATGAATTGCTTGACATCAAATTTAAAAATTATACTCGGATTGGAAAATTTTCGTTTTTATTTAAGTACAAGCTAAATTAACTCTCGAATTTAAATCCTATAAAATAATATTAACTCGCAAATTTAAAAGCCTGCTCATTAAACCTTAATTTTATCGGCGAGGTTAATACAAGCTTTTATTCAATTTTGATTTTCATTTAAAAAGTTAAATTCAAAGAAATGTTCAATTTTCCGTTTTTTTTTTACAAGAAGTTTGTCGGACGACATACCAGTTTGTGTTGTTTTCATGACATCGATAAAATTATTCATTCGTACGTCAAAATGTTGTTTAGAGTATTGAGTTTAATAGACCTCTTTAGGGTTAGTTAAACGCGGGCGAGTCCGCAATGTTTGAAAGGCGTGAATATGAAAGTTTAGGGCACATTTTGTTATTATATATATATATATATCTATATATTTTGTTATTATATATATATATCTATCACATATATATATATATATATATATATATATCTATATATATATAGTTAACTATTGTAGCTCAAAAGCAGTGTTTGTCCAAAATTGGTTGAATTATGTATTGAAAAAGCTATAGCATGAAACAAGCAACTGCCATCGCCGGGCATAAATATTACATCGTGTATGATAATGTTGTCGTTAACGGTTAAATGAACTGTAGCCATAATTTATTGAGTAAGTAAGGATATGCAGGAGTACGAAGTTATTGAACGCAAAACAAAATTTCGTATTTCTGCCGCTCACTACAAAAGGGCCGACCTGGGCCGACCTCCCGCCCTTGTACTTGCCCCGCATCGCCCTGCTCGTGCGCGTCTCGTTTTATCTTAAATACAAGAGGTCACTGAGTAGTTAGTTAGGTACTTAAATACGAAATCTTACTTACTTATATGATATGAAATTCTTGACGAGAGACCTATTTCAAATTTCAAGCCAAAACTAAAATATTATAAAGTTAAAAAAAGAAAGCGAATGACGATTATAATAAATTGATAAATGATAAATCTTTATTTTACCCTTATTCAGTAACTTACATTAAGAATTAACTGAATTACGCGATTATTTTTAAACTAATAAAAAGAAAACGAACAGACGATTATGATAAAACTTTATTTTAGTATTACACTTATTCACTAACTTATATTAAGATCTAACTAATTCTTTTTTTTTAATAACGCGAATAACGCGAATATTTTTAAACTTATAAAAAGAAAACTTTGTATTACACTTATTCACTAACTTATATTAAGATCTAACTATTTCTAGATCTAATATAAAGTAATATATTAACTATTTCTAGATCTATTTCGATACTCTTAACATTCAGTGGTTCAATTGACTGCTTTTGGGCAATTGACTACCAAAAAATATAGGAGGAGGAGGACCTAACTGTATGCAACCCATATGCTTCTGGTGAATGACAATACCACGCAACACATTAGTGTATTTACATAAGTTTCTAATAGTAAATTCGCACTTTTCTTGTAATTAAACTATATATTTACGGTTTTCATATTTTTCCCTTTATATGTGCTGTATTTTTCAAGAAGCGGTGTCTCTTCTTGAAAAATTTCATGATTCTAGGTCAACGGGAAGTACCCTATAGGTTTTGATTCCCTTGTGAAATCGCAAAATATGCTACATAAACGGTCATATCTTTTGATCGCGTTGACTTACAAGTTTAATTTTTTCACAGCTGAAAGAGACCGCATACCCAAGTATTTGATACAAATTTAAACTTGTTACCGCGACGCGTTCCTGAGAAAAATGGTCTTTACAGACAGACAGACAGAGGGACAACAAAGTGATCCTATCATTTCCGGGTATCCGGAAGGGTTCCGTTTTCGGTATGGAACCCTAAAAATTAAGTCACAAATTTAAAAACCTGCTCATTAAACCGTAATTTTATCCGCGAGGGTAATACAAACTTTTATTCAATTTTGATTTTCATTTAAAAAGTTAAATTCAAAGAAATTTTCCATTTTCCGTGTTATTTTTTATACAAGAAGTCTGTCGGATGACATACCATGTTTGTGTTGTTTTCATGACATCGATAAAATTATTCATTTGTACTTCAAAATGTTGTTTAGAGTATTGTGTTTAATAGACCTCTTTACGATTAGTTAAACGCGCGCGCGTCCGCCTTGTTTGAAAGGCGTGAATATGAAAGTTTCGGGCACATTTTGTTATTTTCACTGGTTATACGTCAAAAAGTGCCCGAAAACATGGCTGAAATTGAAACATGCACACAAAAAGTTTCTGTTGTCCTCCCGATAACATCGAAAGTGCACCCCGTCTTTGCAATACTAAACTACCTAATTCACGTTTAGCTTCAGTCGCAGTTGGCCAACACTCGCAACTATAACTATGAAAAGGTCTATTACTTTGTGTTTTATTAACCATAAATGGATACATCCGAAGAATTATTGTTACATGGTGACGCAATTGCGGAAAGATTACTCCCTCAGAAATCAAGAAGGATTATACCACCAAGATAGGATTTATACAAAAAATGAATAATAAATCTTGTGATTGGCGATCAAAATAGAACATCAGCGAAGCCTACAGTTATTTTGGTCCGTTGTCATGGATAATTTTATTTCACTAGTAAAGTAAAATTTCTATTTAATCAGTGAATAAACCACAGTTTTATTGATCCGTACCCTAGGAATTAAACATGACAGGCAAAATTTAATACAAATAATTTTAGTAATTATCTAAAGCAGGGGTGGGCAAATCTTTTGGGAATCAGGCCACTTTGTGATCATAATTATACCGCGGGCCGCAAATAGTTGTGTCTATATTACTATGAAATAGTATAGAATGCTACAACTATAAATCACAATGCAATGGATCTCAACAGAGCAATGCTGACAAAGTTATTAAAATTCGACATCTTCTGGACATACTACGTTCTACTCCGATCTAGGCATCGCAGTTTCTCCACGAAACATTAAAGCTGGATTTCAAACGACTGGAATTTTACTGTACAATTCGGATATTTTTGTCGATTTGGACTCTATATCTTATGCTCTAATTCTACAGCTGCGAAACTTAACAAGCAAGAAAAATAAAATAGAATTCCCCCGCTGTATTGTGATGATGAGCAAAAGTGGCCTAATCCACAAAAACATAAAAATACCAATAAATGTAGATTTTGCATCCCAACTGTTGGGGATGCAAAATCTACATTTATTGGTATTTTCATGTTTTTGTGCATTAGGCCACTTTTGCTCTCATCGCCTCATTTGAAGTGCACAAAACTTGCCGCCCACGAAAAAAGTAAAACCCCAGAAGTTACTACGCAAGAAGAACGAACAACTTCCAAAGAGCCATCAGCATCCTCGTCTTGTACGCGTTTGTTTGATGTGACCCTTGCAGGGAGCGACTCCAGTCCAAAAATCGAATCTTTCAGAATGTTCAAAAAAAGGAGAAATCAACACCGCCGAAGAGTGGTAGCAAATCCCAAAATATGAAGGTAACGTTCAAATACCGTGATTTAAGGTTTGCTTTTTCCTAAGCTTTTTCGCTGATAACGAAACTGATTTCAAAATTCAAAATGGCCGATGCTATATAGCGGATGATTTTTCCAAAAATAATCAACTTTACTGAAACTTGATATTCAGGGGTTTTGAAAGTCGCCGATCGAAATTCAAAATGGCTGATAATGGAATTTGGTTTAGTTTCTAAAACACATCAAAATTAGGGAAAAATTAAGAAGAATTTTATTAACCCTAGAAGCCGAATCATATTATACTAGCCATAAAGCTCAATGGGTTTGAGTAGGCCTAAATTTGGATTGAGCTTCTAGGCTTCAAATGAAATATAAAAATATTGTTATGGCATTCATTTTTTTTAATCATTATCAGATGTATCTGATTCCGAAGCTTTAGCTGTAATTTCTGAAAATAATTCGATAGATTCCTGAAAAACTGACTTTTTTTTTTCTGCGAAAGTTTTTAAAAATTTATAATTTCCGGATCGGATAAAATCAGAAGTTTACGTGTTTTCTTTCTAGCTTTTTTATCTTGGAATACGAAATAAGATCATTGTGGGTACTATGTATAGATTGAATCCCTCCCAGATTCCTAAAGGTGTCAGGACTAGAGGAGGTGCTCTAAATGAATAAGTATACCAACGATTAGATGAAGAGGTTGGGGTAAAATATATCTATGGACATTTCAGTAGAAGTTAGGAAACACCTCAAGGCCCTAGGCGTAGAGAAAGGTGACAAGGAAACCTAATACATCTGCACAAAGAATGCGGAGCACTGCTCCCCAAAGGACAAATTGTATCTTAGGGCCCAGAGGAGTTGCAGTCCTTGAATCCCATCCAAATCTTGAAATTCATAAAGGAATCAGGACTAGAGGAGGCGCTCTAAATTGATAAGTATACCAACGTTTAGAGGAAGACTGTGGAGTACAATAGATCTATGAAGGTCGAAGGACAAGTCACCACCATATCTACAATCTACATCTACTCTCAGAAAATAAATAAAATTTCAGACTAGTCAAACTAGACATACTAGGTGGACTAGAAGGACTAAACAGACTAGACGGACAAGACGGGCTAGACGTACTAGACGGACCAGACGGACTAGACGAACTACACGGACAAGACGGACTAGACGGATTAGACCAGACACACAAGACTAGACAATCAAGACTAGACATACAAGGCTAGACTGACAAGACTAGACAAACAAGACTAGACAGATAATACTAGACAGACAAGACTAGACAGACAAGAAGAGATTGCCGGAACTAGACAAACAGGGCTATACAGACAAGGCTTATAAATAAGACTGGACACATTCCCAACTCGATAGACATGAGAAGACAATAAGGCTGGAGAGATTACAGTAGACAGACAGGACTAGCCAGAAAAGCCTCAAAAGAAAAACTAGCAAACAAGACTAAATAGACCAGTAGATAAGTTCAGATAGACCAAACTAGGCATGAAATGTGATCTGTATGTAGTTTTCAATCAACGTTTCAAAAATTATATTATTGTATTTTTATCGTAGTTTACTCTAAATTGAAATTTTAACTACTAGTAATAAAAACAACTGTGAAATACTTTTAAAAATAACAGAATCTAATGTATTTTATCCTTCACCGTCACTTATCCCACTATCGTATATCCTTTTGACATTCAATCCATCAACCAATCAACACTTTAGCTTCTAAAATATTCTCAAGCATATAAGGATTTTTTATGTAACTATACAACTTAACAAGAATTAAAAAAAAAACAAGACACAATCGTATAATATGTACTGGCAAATATGTACTGGACTAGTTACAACTACATTCTATTAATCTACATACGCCTTCAAATTCTAATCAAGATATATAATAATTCTATTTTCAGTTGCACATTAATTGTATTAAAAAATGTTATTTATTTTTTTCTTATTTGCCTCGACTTACCCAAGATTTCATGTTTATTTCTGTTTCGTAATTGGGCAACACGGGTAACTGTATGTAAGACACTTTCAGGGCTAAATGGAGCTGTGATCTGCACTGATAGCTCGATAAGTGTAAAACTATATAAACTTCAACCCCCACTAGCCGTGTTTGGAACAAAGTGTGGATTATATCTTATGCATTTATAAAATGCTCTTAATAATACTTTCTACCTGCTCTGTTTTATTATGAAATCTCTGTTACATTGAAGGTTTTCGAGGGAAATAAATATATATATTTTTCCAATATTTTAAGGAATCTAGTTTATTACCACAGCATATATTGTGTGAATATTCTAACATATTTTATGCCCGCTATTGGGCCGTAATGTTGCCTGTAAGCTCCTTTTATGTAATTCTGACTAGTCTGTCTAAAAATGAATATTTTAGATTATTGATAAATCAAGACAAATCAAAAACAAATTGAGAATTCTTTTGTTTGTTGTTAAATTGAAATCAAAATAGACAAACTAGAATATTTAATGTAAGCTTGTCTGTATATATTTTGAAAATTTAATTGGTTTGTTGAGAATATCGAATATGACTAATGTTACTTTGTCTGATTCTAATTTGAAAATGATTAAAACTTTGAAAATAAAGAATGAAAAAATAATGAAAACAGCAGTCTGTCTTATTCTGAAAATGGAAACAGCATTAGAAAATGGATAATTGAGTTATTTATTTAATTTGGAAGTAATAAAATGGAGAGCTCCAGTAAATGCTGAAAATGGAAGATCGTAAAGAACAAGTGACCATTTATAGAGCGGATAAACGTAACGACTGTCGTGAATTCGCGATTATTTAATTGACATTTTTGAATTTATACGATTTACAGAAGAAATAAAGTGAAACTGGCGATAAATTCGTCTATTGGAAAGCTTTTCTCGTATAATATTTCACGAAAGTAATTAATTAGACTCAATTAATTTATTACTTTTGAATAATTACATTTTTCAAATTCAAACACAAAATAAATCTTTAAATAAATTTATTGAAATAAATAGGGTCTTCCAATAAGAGGTTTCATTTTAATATGTAAAAAATCGAGTATTTCTAAGCAGAATCATCGGAAGTTTATTTAATTGTAAAGAGGAGGGTATGCCAATAATAACGGAAAGCAATATTAGCCGGATGGCCGTGGTGGCCACGTATGCAGGTCCATATTCTTTTCATGAAATTTTTCATCACCAATTCGCACGCTTGCGGCTGCATAAACTCGATAACTTCACGAATTCCATCTTTCAGGTCTCGAATCGATTGTGGCCCGTTGGCACAGACCTTAACTTTCACGTAGCCCCAAAGAAAAGAGTCTAGAGGTGTTAAATCACAAGATCTCGGTGGCCAATTGTGATAGCCTCTTCGAGAAATCACAAGGTCAGGAAACTTTTGAGCGATGGTATCGTTACTTGTGTGGCACGTAGTCTTGTTGAAAAAAAAAACGTCCTCTACATCAATATATTTCAATTTCGGCCAAACAAAACCATTAATAATCGTTCGATAGCGCAATCCATTCACCGTAACAGTTCCTCCAGCCTAATTTTCAAAAAAGTAAGATCCAATGACCCCGCCAGAACAAAACCCGCACTAAACAGTCACCTGTTGAGGATGGAGAGCCTTTTGAACAAGAATTCTTGGGTTAACATAGTCTCCGAGGTGAAAATAGGCCTCATCACTTAAGATATTTCGATGAAATTCCGGATCAGTTTGATGCATTTCAAGGACCAATCAGCAAGGACACGACATTGTTGATGAGTTCTTGTGTTAACTGAACTTTAAAAGCCTTAAGACCTAAGTCTTTATGTAAAATATAGTGTAATGAAAAATAAAGTGTTTGTGGAATGCCCAATTCCGAAGATCGACGAGAAATGAACAAACTGAGTTTTCCTAAACACTATGGGCTGCATATCCTTAGTTTTTCTTGAGCGACGCGAACGAGTCGGCTCTTCAGATCACAAACTTGTTCCAATAGCTCAAATTTTTCCACCAATTTCACAATTGCTGGCCGAAAAAGTGCTTCACGACGACCAGAAAATGCTTTAGTCTTGCGAACTGTGACCGCAATATTTTCAACATTTTTGTAGTGAATTTTAAATAATTTCAATGCGTTGTTGTAGCATATATCGTTCCATTTGTATTAATGGCGTAGTTTTTACTTATCATCTGTCAAGTAGTTACAGGTTGGCTCATGACAACTGTTCAAATGGCAGGCTATTGAAAAAGAAACCTCTTATTGGAAGACCCTTTATATCGATTTAAAAATAGTCAAAATATTTATTTAAAATATCATAAATGATTTTAATCAAAAATAATTATGAAATGTTTTTAAAATAAGCAATTTTAATTATATCTGTTAAAAGATATTTATAAAATCTTCTTTTGATACTAAACTTTCTTTATGATTAACTTTGAATTTCTTCATTTAAAAAATGCGAGCAAGGCTGAATATATAAAAGCCTAATCCCACTCGAGTTTCATATAAACTTGGCAAAACTTTTTTAAAGAAAACATATATTTCCTGAACATAACAATTTCTGCGAGTAATTCATTATAATGAAACTGTTTCTGCATTTATAATAAATTGTTGAATTAAAAAAAACTCAATTATGGTTACAATCGATTATAATCTAATCCGCCTGTTTTATGCAATGCATTCACACCTTATTACACACAATATTTAAATAATTCTAGGACTTAAAATCTAACCATTTATTTATAAACCTTCACTAAGTAACTACTATTATTTAAAAAATCTACTTTATTATAACAATTATCAACAACATTTATTTTATTTATTTATTTAACCAGAAAAAATACAAAAATATACATACACATACATATGTACATATCTGTCCTATAGAGATGGTTATTCCATCTGTACATAGGTCTAGATACAAAAAAAAATCTGAATTCACAAAAATACCTAACTTAATACAAATATAATTACAAAAAAAAAGAAAAAACGAAGAATTAAAGCAAAAAAAAAGCACATACAATAGAGAAACAGAAATAGAAATAAAAATATTTAATCTACATTCTCAATCCAATTTTTAAGTTTTCCTTTTACTGTTTTTTTATTACAAACTAGGGTTTTCAGTTCAAACATATTATAATATTTAACAGTATATGTAGATTTTTTATAACTAATATATTTATTAATTTTTGGCAGAGAGATTTCCTTATTTCTTGTATTCACCGATAACTTCTTATATAATTCCTTACATTTATTATAGTTGAGTAGCAAAGAGTTAACAATAAAAGTTTTACATACATTTAGGGGAGGTTGTATGTTATAACATATTATTTTAATTAATCTGTTCTGTAATGGAACTAGTGGTTTAAGAGCATTACTATATGCCCCTCCCCAAGAAGAAACACCATAGTTAATTAAACTTTTAATTAGTGCATGATAAATAATTTTTAATGTTTTTTTATTCATATATTGACTCATTTTATAAAAAACAAAGACAAAATATCTCAATCTCCCAACTACTTCATTAATATGGTATTCCCACTGGATACAGCTATCTATATAGATACCCAAATATTTATAATATTGAACTCTCTTAATCTCTTTATTATTTTTCATTAATTTTATATCATTGGCTAAACTCTCCTTGTAGCATGCAATAGTCATAAAAGTAGTTTTATCTACATTCAGCGACAGTTGGTTTGCACTCAGCCAAAGACTCAAACTGTTTAACCATCCAGATAATTTTCTTTCTACTTAACTCCACGTTTGTCCTTTACATAGAACAGCTGTATCATCAGCATATGTTATTATGGAGTAATTTGGTATTATGTTGAAAATATCATTAATATACAAAATAAAAAGTAATGGACCTAAAATTGTCCCTTGTGGTACACCAACAGCTATGCTCTTGTGCACGCTTTTAATGTTCTCAAGTTTAACACATTGAGTCCTGCATCTTAAGAAATCCTTAACTAATTCATCTACAACAATAATGGGTAATGGCAACAATAAGGGGTATTCCATATGCTTTAAGTTTCTGCAATAGTATAACATGGTTTACCGTGTCAAACGCCTTAGCTAGATCTAAGAATGCAACAAAAGTAGGATATTTTTTGTCTAAGTTATCATATATAAAATGTGTAACAACATTAGTGGCTTCTTCTGTGCCTCTGCCTTTTACAAAACCGTATTGGTTTTTTGAGATTACATCATGCTCTGTTAAAAAAGAAATAAGCCTATTATATATAATTTTTTCCATTAATTTAGCAATATTAGATATCGGTCTATAGTTTGTAGGATATTGTTTTTCTCCTGCTTTTAGTACTGGAATAATTTCAGCTGACTTTAAGACACTCGGCCAGATACTCTGATTTATACATATATTAATAATACATTTATGATATTTTAGTACCCTACTATTAATTCCATCTACACCATCCACACACACCATAGTTTTCTCAATTTACAGTCTATCTGAAGGATTTAGAAATATACTGTGTGGATTCTTCTTAACTCTGTTTTCATTAAAAACTTTTTTATCAATTTTAGACGCTAAGTCAACTCCAATATTACAAAAAAAATAGCCAGGTTATTTACAATTTGTTCTTTATCCTCAACTTTATCACCATCATACATACAGTATATAATCTATCTCAGTCTTTTTCTTTTCATTTTGTCCCATTTTATCTTTAACAAATTTCCATAATTTTTTGGATGTGGCTATTTATACATACAGTATGTATACGCAATTGGCTATTTATAAATACAGTATGTACACGCAATTGGCTATTTATACATACAGTATTTATACGAAATTGGCTATTTATACATACAGTATGTATAAGAAATTGGCTATTTATACATACAGTATGTATACTCAATAGGCTATTTATACAAACAGTATGCATTCGCAATTGACTATCCGCACATACTGACTGTATATAAAAATATTGGAGTTACTATTTTGGTAGTAACTACACAATTATAAGTATTTATAGTTTTATTTATTAAAGTTCATTTTACAATCTTGCTCAATAAACTCATCAGGTTCAGGTTGTTCTCGTTCGATTGCACTAAGACCACTACACTCAAGTTTTTTACAATATAATCATCAATATTTACATTTATAATATCTGTATCCATATTTAGTGCATCTTCAGTTGAAATATATCTTGCATGAAAACAAGTTTTTGAAAATATGTCCAAATTATTTTCTTTTCAAGAATATGACGACGTGGTGCACTAAAAGAATTCCAAAATGAATACAAACTTGTTCCCACCGATGTATTATAAATTTTGATATTTTTCTATCAAGATTTTCATCAATGCCATTCTTTGTAATTCTCATTTTGGACTCTAAAGTTTGAAATAATTTTAGCTGTACATGAAAAAAATTGATTCCTGTCTCTGTGAGGGCTTCAGAACATCCTTCAAGTATATTTCTTATTTCGATATCACTATCTATAATTTTTAAAACTTTTTGTTTATTTTTGGCTAATTTTATATTTATTCTTGAATCAATACAGTTTTTGATTTCCATAATACATACGTATATTATTGGCAAACTATGATATTTAGTTTGTATGCATTATTTAAGGGTCCAAAATGATCCTTCAATTCTGTTTGTTGTAGTACCTTCCATTAATGGTAAATGTTTTGTAAAACAATGTAATCACACTTCTTTACAACGATCCCAATTTATAAGGATTTTTTCCATAAGTGTTACATATTTATCTTTTGTTCCTATAAAAACTTGTACAGATTTACAAATTGTTAAAAATTCTTTTTTCTGCTCGTCATATTCTTCATATGATTGGTAATACAAGCATTTCTTGAATTCATACAATAATTTATGCTTCTCATCAATTATTATCATCAACAAAATCTCATCACGCAACACTAACAGAAGAAGAAGTAATTAAATACCTAAGAAATAAAGGGTTCACCAACATACAATGCATTAAACTGAATTCAAAATTTGCTGAAGCATACTCATCTTTTAAAATCACGATTCCTTTGGAACAACTAACTGTATAAAATACCCTGAAATATGGCCCAAATACGTACGCGTCAATCGTTTTTTTTTCCCCAAAGCTAAGAAAACCATTGACTACATAATAAATCAGCCCAATATACAAATAGTTCCAGAAAAAAATCACAACTTATCTTATATGAATCCAAAGCTTAAGAGAAAAAACCAACCAAATCGAAATTTTAAGCGTTGATTTGAAACCATATTTTATATGTTTATCCGAGACATGGTTAAATGACATCAGGTCCACACAAATAAAGAATAGAAAACCATCGATATGATTCACTTATCAGCTCATACCACCGCACAGTTACCACGGGGGATGTGGTAGCAATCTGACCCAACAAAAATATAATTAAATGTAAAGAAATTTCAAACCTATTGTCAATAGAAAAACAAATAACAAAATTCGATAAATAAAAATGAAATAAAACTAGTTTGCTTATACAGACCCCCGCTAGGATCCTTAACCACCTTTATGACATTGTTGGAAAAGAACATCGACAAAATTTTCAACATGCATGACGAAATATAACGATAGTAGGAGATTTCAACATCCATTTCGAATCCAATACCAAAGAAAGTTTCAATCTACTAGAATTCATGAGATCATATGGACTTAAAGATGAAACATCAAGCAGCATTATTGACAATATTTTCACTTAAAAAAAAAAAAAAAAAATTCTAAAATTTACTAAATTTTTTAAATCATACAGACAGAACACAATATGTATTCAACAGAATCTTTAGCGAAACGAACAAATCTAAATTTATTTAGACTTACAAGAAGAATCTTGGGAAAGCAACTTAAATAAAGACGACTGCAATGAGAAAACAGCAGAATTCATAAAAAATCTTCAAAAACATTTTATTAACCATTCCCAATCAATAAACCTAAAATTATTACAAAACCATGGATAACGGAAGAAATCAAAAAGTCAAGCAAAGAACTTCATAAGCTATACTCGGTACAAAAAAAATCAGATCTAAAAAGTACCAGAACGCGAAGAAAAAACCTAAGAGTCTGATAATTCAAACAAAAAGAAAATTTTATAATAATAGAATCAATAACGCCACAAATAAACAAAGAGAACTATGGCGTATCATTAACAAGGTAAAAAACAAACAGAATCTTGAAGAATCAATCACATTAATGAATAACAACCAAATCATCTCTAATAAGGAATATATTGCAACAAAATTCAACGAATTTTAAAAAAATGCACCGATACAAATAACGAAAAACACCCATAAACATAAATTATGACCGTATCCCCAAATTATATAATAGCATGTTTTTGGCAAAAATAACCGACTCAAAAATTACTCTCATATTTCAGAGATAAAAAAAACAATGCAGGATCAGACAATCTGCCATGCAACATCATAAAAGAAGTTCTACCAGAATTGACACTATCAATCAATTTTATACATTGTGACTTGTTCATTCAAAACAGACACTTTTCTCGAATGTTTTAAAACATCAATGATTATACCAATCCATAAGAAAGGCGATAAAACTGTCTTAGACAACTACAGGCCAGTAGCCTTAATATAAATAATAGCGAAAATAATAGAATACTGTATTGAAAGTAGATCACATTCTTCGTATTAAAATAAAAATAATTTCGAATCAACAACATAGCTTTCGTAAAGACAAATCACCAACAACAGCAATAGAAAATGTATACCCAAAATTAATAAATGAAATAGACAAAGAAAACTCTGCAGTGGGAATTTTCTGTGATTTTTCAAAGACATTTGACTGTGTTGCTCATAATACACTACTAGAGAAACTATGGACTATGGATATATAGACAAAACACAACGCTGGCTCCAATCATATAGTACCACAAGAAACCATATTAGCTCCACTACTATTTGCGTTATACACAGTTGACCTTATCCACTACATTGGAGCAGATAATTGTATTATGTACGAAGACGACACTAGCATAATCATTACAGGCGCGTCAATACTTGAAATCGAAAGTACAACCAAGCAGATATTAGACAAATTATATCAATGGCGTTGCTGTATCATATCCATTTTCCTTCATTTTTTTTTGCTTTGCATAATATCCATATTCTTTTTTACCGATTGTATGATTATGATTAAGTGACATTTTTATTAGTGTCCATTTTGTATTTTACCTCTATAAAAATTCAACACTATATCTGGTACAGACTGAATGCAGATTGTATGTATAAAAAGTCAATTGCGCATACATACTGTATGTATAAATAGCCAATTGCGTATACATACCGTATGTATAAATAGCCAATTGCGTATACATACTGTATGTATAAATAGCCAATTGCGTATACATACTGTATGTATAAATAGCCACATCCTAATTTTTTACTGTCCTTACATTTTCGGAGACCTCTTTGCTAAGAAATAATTGTTTAGCGCGTTTTATAATTTTATGAAGAATCTTACAATACTTTATTCTTCAATATTATGTTCTTCTTTTAATTATTCGTTTTTTCTATTTTTTGACCAGGCTATATATAATAATTCCTTTGTATTACATGAATTAATTATGCCTCTAGTTATCCAATTTTTCCGTGGTTGATTTCTATTTTTAATTTTTATTCTCCGCGTGCTATATGTTTTATTTATTAATATTTTGATTCTGCTAATTAGAAGATTCACAGTCTCATTGGGTTCTTGTATATCTAACACATCATTCCAATCAGTTTTAGAAGCTAAATTGCGTAATTTATTATAATTTATATTAGGAACATTTACTGATTTTTTTCTTTGTTTATCTAATCTTAGTGTCAAGAATAATGCAAAATGATCAGTGAAGGTATTAGTAAAGATGCACGATTTCAAATTCCTAATATTAGATTTCACAAACATATTATCTATACACGTGCCACCATCATCTATGAAACTAGGTCTAGTGATACTGTTAAAATATGGTATGTAACTCGCATCCAAAAAGTTTTGAAGAAGCTATTCAGATACACAATTTGATGCCAACAGATTAATATTAAAGTCAACAGCAATTATGTGATTTCTATATCTCCTGTTCTCTTCTATGTACCTTTTGACCGCCTTAACACAAACTTCTGCATCTATACCATGACTCCTGTATATGCCAGTAACTTTGATAGCCTCATCGAACTTTATATTATTTATTATTGCGGTAATATATTTACTCATCATCCATCATTTTCAATAATAACAGAATGATTAATAGACGCCTTAACGTACATAACTACACCATTGGCTTTGTTCACTCGACTGTCATTATAATATATACAGTAATTTTTTAAATTAAAAAGTTTATAGCATGGTAAATACCAAGTTTCGGTACAAATAATCACATCAGGTTTAACTACCAGTCTACTTGCAACACATTCTAATTGCTCAAAATTTGCATTTAAACTTTTCACATTTAGATTTAGTATTAACAAATTTTCATCAAAAAACTGCTTATTCAAATCATCAAAATTAGAATACTCGTCTTCAAAATTTAGTTCCAAATTATCAACCACTATCGTATGACCTGAGGAACAACTGGCTCCATATGGTAATCGGTTTCATCTAGAAATTTTTTGATCTTGTACTTCAAATACTCACATACGCTAGTATCAGTTGCTTTATGATTACTGCACTTACTTTTACCATACTTTTCAGTGTAGAATGTACAATTTATACACTTCATTTCTTTACCTGTACATATCTTAGCTTCATGATTTCCAGCACAAATTACACACTTAACTTCATTTGCACATTTCTTGGGATAATGATTCGCTCTACCACATTTAAAACACAACTTAACATTTATCACATCATATACCTTGCAACGCTGATGACCAATATATAACTTAAAGTCGTTATTTCTTAGGCTCATATATAATTCAGGTGTCATCTATAGAATTAACACACGTCTGTCCATTCTATTTTTATAATCGGCAATAATATTGCAACCTCCATCGAAATTCAGAAAATTACGATTTAAATGTCAGCATATAGTTCTTCTATACTTAATTCAGGCATTCAGAGTCTACGTCAATAACCTTAACTTTGGGTAATTTCAGTCGTTTCAGATCCACACTGAAACCTTTACCCATTTTCTCTGCTAAAACAGTTTTTGTTCTAATAACATCTGCCTTATTTTTAGAGATAATTGAAACCGTTCCATCTTTACCTGTTTTAAATTACAATTTAAATTACCAATTCAACAAACATAGAAAAAAACAATAAAAATCTACTTTATCTAGTCTCTACGTGGCCTCAATTATACATTTTATATTTAATCTTTTACTATTTGAAAATAAAATATTATAATTTAGTCTAGTAGACTACTAAATATGCTGACTGACTACATGGACAATAATAAAGAATACAACCATGGTATCTATCAGTTCTTTAATCCGGAAATGAGTCGAAAACCGAAAAAGAATCGTTATTTTTGAAGAAACGAAAAGCAGTTCATATAAATTCGGTACATTCTCGTCAAAACAATCTTAAGCTACGCACAGACGCACGTGCAGTTAAAGATTGTCCGTCATCAGTTGTAGGTAAAGTCGAAATTCGACAAAATGTGAGTAATTCTTTAATTTTTACTGTTATTACACCGTACATATAAACAGATATACGTAGACTACATTGGTAATATTTGAGTTACCTAAAAAGTTATTTTCTTGGAAAGCGGATACAGTTTTTATCATGTTTCAAGCACAATCCAACCCCGGAAGTGCTACATTTCAACATTTTACGGCTGACCTTGGTAGCAGAGAGTGAATCTTAGAGTCGTATTTTAAGCTTTGGAAATTCGGAGTTTCAAAGAGACCTTGTACTTTTTTAGAGGGAAAAGTTAGGTCGTCCTCGTTTAACCGGATTTTTCGGAGAGTCAAACTCTTTGTATTTACTACTGACAATGAGTTTAAATAAAATGAATGCGTTAACGCCGCATCCAAGAAAAAAAAAAGATTCTATACCAGATTCTACTTGTGTGGCTTCCTATCGAAAACTTAGAGACTTTTTAGTTTAATTTATCTACATAACGCATATGAATATTCACATTCACAAATTTGGTGATTTCTTTTTGATTTCTATAAACTTACTTCCTAGCTTGCTAAAACGGACGTATATCGTTACATCCGTTTTAATGCGACCAATCCATCGCGATGAAGAATTCATGTATTTGGCCCCACTGTGTATCAGTAGAAATTTTGAAGTCATATCCATCGCTCCAGATTTCTATCCATCTTTAGGTCAGGGAACAGCTTTCTTCCTTTTCTCACAATTCCGCATCCGTAAATGCAGTTGAAAATTTGCGATCTTGGATGACATCCTGCCAATGGCTTTGTAAAATCGACAAAAACTCTAAGTCCTAATTTTTTTTCCACATTGTTTACAAATTTACCTGTATACATTCAAACGGGCACATATACCCTCTAAAGTCTGCATTGACCCAATTCTGTAGCTGCGTTTCCCTGGCTTATTGGGCATACTACCGCCTTTGAAGCAAATCATGGATTCATCCACAGATTGAAACAAATCTGGTTTCAAAATATTAAACGTCGCTACCTTCAATATTTACCTCACATTTTTTGATACGGCGCGCCGTATCAAAAAATGATAATTAAGCGCCGCGGAGCTTAATTGAGGGCGCTTTTGTGGGCAGCATTTATTAGAGTAAATACAATGCTCAAAATAATTATCGGGCAATTAATTTGTGCCTCCATAAAATTCAAACGGGAAATTACATGCAAATAAAATTAAGAACATCTCAAAGATCCTCTATTTAATTGTTTTAATTGACACATTATTAGGGAATTATCAGCATCCCAGCTTCCCGAGTATCTGTAATAATTAACAAGAACTACCAAAAACTAAAGTGAAATAATATATCCCAAATTTTATTTAAAGAGCTAGGTAGGTTTTTTCGGTGTCTAAATAAGCCCGATTTCATTTGTGTGGTCCTTTGTTAAAACCTTTTGCAGCCTTTCCGTTGGATCCAATTGATCAATGATCTCACAGAAGTCAAGCCAGGTTTTCCTTTTCGACCTTCTCAATTCTTTATTGTAATCAGCAAGTGCTACTCTGTAGGCTTCCCAGTTGCCTGTTCTTTTCGCACCGTTGAAAGCTCTCCTGGCGGTCTTTCCCAGACGTCCTAGCACTTTGTTCCACCAACGAACAGCCCTTGATTTCAGCATCTTTTTGAGAGGACTGCTAGTATCATTAGTTAGAACGCCTTTTAGATGAGCACGATGCTGCTTCCAGCACGTCTGTTGGGTTTCCTGTCTGAGGATCTCCTTATAGAGTTCCCAATCAGTACACCTAGGGTTCCTGTGCTCTATTTCCACCTTGTGTACCTCACCTAAGTGGAACTCAACCTTTTGGTGGTCTGACATTGATGGCTCGTCGAGTACTCGCCAATCTTTGATTAACTGTTGTAAAAGCATCAGCTAGAGTCAAATCTAAAACGTCTTGTCTTATTGCATTTACAAAGGTGGGTTTACTGCCCTTATTAACGATCTCCACATAGTTAGTAAATAAGTATTCGAGCAAATGCTTACCTCTATTATTTATATACGTGCTGCCCCACACCATATGATGTGCGTTAGCATCGGAGCCCAGAATGTAGTGCTTGTTGTCCTTTTTACACAAGTCCACGAGGCGTATAGTTTCCTCTGGCGGAGGGTTGTCCATATCACCCGTAAAGTAGACCGAGGCCAAAATAACGTGCCTCTTGCCCGCTTTTGTCGGGATCTCCACGACTGCCACTGCCTAGTCTCCTGTGGTGAATTCTGGAACAGGTACAAAATTAATATACTTTCTGAGCATCAGCACTGCTCTTGGTTTAGAACAGCTAGTATCATAAACCAGCTTACATATGTCAGTAGGTAGACCCCTGACAAGTCCCTGGTTAATCCAGAGTTCTTGCAGAATACCAACATTTACCTGTTTAAAGGCCACGTGTAGGTCCCACGCCATAATTGAACTTGGACCCGAGCTGACCTCGACAGGGTGATTTCTAGCATTGGACCTTTAGGATTCCCCCTTAGGAACCTCCACGTGGAGGTTCTTAGGTCGTTCTCACCTTCTAATAGAGCTAGAATCCTTTCGGACTTCTCCTCTATGCCACTTGGGAAGTAGCCGATGGAGACTTCGTCGTGCGGTATCTCTGCCGCTTCCACAAACTTAAGCTCGGCTCTCTCCCATGGTTGGAGTTGGACCTCAAGGCCTTTCACCCATTTAGCCGTCTCTTGATTCGCACAAGTCAGTGCTAACCATCCTGAACGCTTATGCGCCTGTAAGAAATCGGGTTCTAAAGCCCTCCTCTCTCCACTTACAATAGCATCCAGGATGGCCTTCTGGACCGCTTAGATTTGGTCCTCCGTCATTAGGTTTTCGGGGTAGGCTTTACAGGTAATTCCTACCTTTACGGAGTTGACCAGTTGGCTATAAGTAGCCGTACCGGCACCTACTGTGGGCATCTAGCGCCTTACAGTTGCTACAGCCTTTCTTGCCTCCGCTCGCTGAGCCATAGGCACTTCCTGCCTTTTAGCCCGCTTGCTTAGGCTCTTTCCAGGACTACTCCCATCAGAGCGCTGACACTTATTGGATTCTGGGGGTTTGGGATTGATAAGCACTAATGCCTTATCCCTAGCCTTTTCCTCCGTTAAGCCCGCTTTGCTAGGAACTTCATCCTTTTTCTAGCAGCGCCGCTCATTCGCTGCTTCTTTGGGTCTTTTGTTTTCAGACCCTTAAGGTTGTCAGCGAGTTCCTCGTCGCTGCTCAATAGGAGTTCTATCTTCATTATTTGCACTTACGTGCTTTCCATAGGCATTTCTGCGCTTTCGGCGAGGGCTTCAGCCTCTGGTTTGGGTAAGCTTCTTTGAGAAGTCACCCGATCCTTTAAATTTTTTAATCGTTTCCTCTATTTTTGCTTCCACTAATAGCTAGGAAAACAAACAGTCACTAGCATTACCGCAAGAAGGCTAATTGAAACAAGAGTTCGCCATTTTCCTGAGTTCGACCTACTAACGACCAACTCTTTCCCGTGGCCACGCAGCTATCGGCATAAACTGTTCCTCCATTAGCTTGGAGACAATGTTTATTGTGGGTATCATACCACTTGACCCGGGCGGTTAAGCCTTGGTCCCCAGACTCACTGCTCGCAAGACAAGATCAGCTGACAGCAGAGAGCCCGGTATATCGGAACAGATATCACTAAAAGATAAACTGCTCCGGCGTCGTTAACCCTTGTACAGACCTTGGCCACGACACTACAGCCAGGTAGGGTGTGTATCTCTCTTAATCTGATCTTTCACCTTTGACCTGTTCGGCAGTTAAAACATAACACAATGATTAATTTGAAAATGTGCAGCCGGAAAGGACGAAGTTGAGTATAGAAAGTATAAGTACCAGCTCTTTAGAATCCCAAATAACATTAGACAAATTTACAAAATCAGAATTATTAGAATTAAGTAGGATTGATCAAAGAAATAGTTTTTAAAGCTGTTATTGAACTGATTACTGTTAATGTCTGTTCATTTGAAATGTTATGTATGCAGGATTCATACAAATTTCAAAACCAATTGTTAATGCAATAGAAAATAATTTTCCAGTAAATTTGAAAAATAATAAATTGCCAATACCATTTTTTGCAATTGCTGTTTACGGAAGTACCATTTACCATAAGACCAGCTGTTTCTTCTTCTATAGCTTCCTGTAATATTAGTTCGGAATACAGCTTAAAGAGAGTTAACACCTTGTTTAATTGGAATATTTTCCGATGTTTCTCCTGCAATTCTTAAGGTGGAAGCTTGGTTGTAGTAACATAACTCTAGTACCCATAATTCTCGGCTGGGGGTCTCATTTTTTTGTAATTTCTCTATGTAGTTGTTTATATATGTTGAGTTATATCTTCTTCTTTCTTCCATTAGGTATACCATTTCATCATTATTCTTCTTCGTGGTAGGTATTTCTCTTCGACCAAGTTTCTCTTAAGAGTTTACCTTTTGATATTCGAGTCATTTATTTTTCTTTTATAATTTCTTTTTTGGTCTCCTTAAGTTTCTCGTTCTCCTTAAGTTCTTTAGTTTTGTAACATGTTTTTGTAACTAATACTGTTTTGGCTTTTAGTTTTGTTTGCTTTTTGAGCTTCACTCTCAAGCTGGCAACTACCGCGTTGCGATAGGAGGAAACATCGACAACTGAATATGTTTTCGCCGATCTTATGCTGTTCATTTATCTTTTTCGAATAACTATATAGTCGATTTGGTTTTTTACTATGTAGTATCTATTGTGTTATGGTATAATTTTTCAGGTTTAAAGTCTACTGGTTGGTAGCATAAAACATGTATTTGCCATAGCCATTTAATTTTCCTGTACAAAATCTATCAGGCAGTCTCGGCGTTCATTTCTATAGCCTAATCCATAGTCTCTCACCAAATCCGCATGTCTTCCTTTGCCAATCTTGGCATTCGAATCGCCTATCATGATATATCGTGTTTCTTAATTGTCGTCTTAAATTTCGCCTTTGAAGATTTATATTTTTTCATCGTCCCTCTCTAATGCTGGTGCGTATACCTGGCTTTTACTAGTGTAACACGTTTAGACAAGGACTACTTGTCTACTATTATTGCAACTCCATGTCTTTGATACTTCTTCATTAACTCCAGAGAAATACATTGTGCCGTTCGGATTTTGGCACTTAGCTTTACTATACCATCGTATGTCACAAATTTTAAGTCTTAGTATATTAACTCCTACTGTTTTTGGCTCTCGTGTTCTAGTGTTAGATCGCTAACTAACCAATCTGGTGTGTCGTCCACATTTGTACCAAAAGAAAAATGTGTAATTAATTAGCGCTTTACAAATTGCACATGTATCGGTAGCAGTTGTCTACAATGATAGACGTTTGGCTGTTTGAATTGTCTTTAATAGTTAGTGAAGTCCTCTACCATATATATTAACGCCAAGACCAATTAAAGACATGCATATCATGGATGAACTTGCTGATGGCAATTCATTACAAGCTAGACGGTTTTACGTTGAACGGTTATCTAGCCGTAATATCCCCGACTGAAAAGGTTACCGAAGTAGAGAATTCAATTCTTAATCAAGACCACGAAATCGCAATCAATTTCAACCAAATCTGTGGACTCCAAGTGTTCCCGCAATATTAAAAACACAACTTTTCAGAAGAAGCGTTTAAAATTTCAATTTCATGAAACCGTATGTTACACTCACTCAAATCGGCTGCAATTTTATTCGTTATATGAGATAAGCCGCAAAGACACTGAACCGTCACTTTGAAACCAAGGCCTCGTTGTCCACTATCGTCGAACTTTACTTTCTGCTTGCACTGCTTGCATATCACCATTTCCGCGCGAGCGTTGAAAACACTCACGAACTCGATGATCCGGTAGAAATGAGTCAAAGAAAACATCGTCGGCACTGCTGGTTTTTAACTTTTCGGCGGACGCGCTGCTGCCCTCCGCACCATTGTCAGTGTTTGAATACTGTTCCCTTTGAACTTCGCCTTCAGAAAGTTGGAACGATCCTGATCCCTTTTCCGATTTATCGCACTGCACTTTTAAATTCACACGTGCGACCGGCGAACGGCTTTGAACATATATATATATATATATATATATATATATATATATATATATATATATATATATATATATATATATATATATATATATATATATATATATATATATATATAGGTTATGTTCCTGACGTTGTTGCGGCTTTTAAACACGATGAAAAGGCCACAGCGCACACAGGCGTATTTCAGCCGTCTGGCAGGCACTCACTAAAATGCGTATAACTTTGCAAAAAAGTTCCGGATGGCCATATGCTTTTAAGGACTTATTCTCAGATAGATAAGTAGTTTAAAGCAAAAAAAAAATTATAACTGAGGCCCCCTTAAGTGCAACTTGTTGTGTCCATACCACATTCAATGTCTTCAGGCACTACTACTTGCTGATTATTAGGGCCCGGATTAATATGTAACTACATTTTTTTAATTCAAATTATTTTCGGTCTTTATTTTGTTTTCCACACAAATTATGATATTTTGAACGAGAAAATGTATTCTTTATTTTCCATATTTTGCCATATTTATTAAGGTAAGTCCATATTTTACAAAAAAGTATTAAAATAATCCATATTTTAATTATTTTACGACGGAACAAACAATGCACATAATTGGAGTATGCACCACTTTGATATCGCGCTTGCTACTATAACGTTTGTTTCATTCTGCATTCCCGCATCCAATTGAGTGTGACAGCGAAAGTCGTATTATGCATTCGCGTTCTATCTAGACAAAATTACATATCTATACTCGTACCGGTGAGAGAATGCATCTCGTCTTGACGAGCTTAGCATTGTTCTGCGCATACCCCCACTATATTTCGAGTGCGCAATGTTTAGTTCGCATTTGACGCATATTTCTTAAATCAAACTAATCTGCGCGTACCTCGGTGCGTCCCTTGTCCTTCATACCTCGGCGTAGTACAGCTGCATTTTCTTCGGTTCGAGTATATCTACTTATTTAAACCTATTGCGGTTCAAATTTCAGATTCAAAAGATTTTTTTCAGATTTTCCAAAACAATCGTTGAGTACAGATCGGAAAGTACTGCTTTGTAATGTCTGTGAAAAATCTCATCGACTGAGCAACGATTTTTAATATCGCAACACGTATTTACTGCAAAACATAATGTAAATATTACAAGGAAGAATAAATTTAAGCAACAAGTTTTTCCTAATGCAATGGCAAGCTGCTCTCAACTATCTCGAACGAATTGTGTTATGCTATGATGTGTGCAGACATAACTTTATGGAAATTAAACAATCCTATTTACAAAAATTTCTTAAAAAAGTACACGAGCAAACATATTCCTGTAAACACTGAAGAAAAATTTTGTAAGTGGTATTTATGAAGATTGTTTAGCTTTGATTCGTGAAGACATTCAAGATGGCAATCGACGAAACTACAGATACTTAAGGTCGTTATATAGGCAACGTGATTATTGGTTGTCTATTTGAAGATAGATCCAGCAAATCTTTTTTATTGGCATGTGAAGAACTTCCTAAATGCAACCACCAAATATCAGCGAAGCTTTTTAATGATGCCAAGGGTGTTTTGTGGCCTAATGGAATTAAACATGAACAAGTTTTCTTCTTACTTACGGATGCTGCCCCTTAAATGGTTAAAGCAGCAGATGCTCTTAAAGTTTTATATCCCAAAATGATGCATGTAACGTGCATAGCACATGGTATAAATAGATTAGCCGAATACAAAAGATCCCAGTTTAAAAAGGTTGATAGTTTAGTACGAAATGCAAAGAAAATATTTTTGAAAGCACCAAGCAGGATATCCAAATTTAGAGAGATGTATCCCGACCTTCCCTTGCCACCGGAGGCAGTGCTGACACGTTGGGGTACATGACTGACAGCAGTTGAATACAACACTCAACATTTTAATAAAATGAAAACAATTATTTATGATAGATATATTAGAAGATGAGGCTGCTAGTATTTTAGTCTCAAAAGAACTTCTTGAAGATGAGACTACTCGTAACGATTTGGTCTACATAAAAAGCAGTCATTGTTTTTTATCACAACAGATAAAGGCACTGGAAAATCCTTCAACATCACTGAGTGACAACCTGAAGATTATTAATACAATAGAACAGGGCTAGTTAAACTATGGGTCGCGACCCTAAATGGGATCGCTTGGCGAAATCTTGGGGTCGCGAGATTTTAATGTAAAATATTTAAATATATACACATATTGTAAAGTTAACGAATTTTTAAAAACTGAATTGTTAGAATGTTAAAATTGGACTATGCACGGATGTTGCAAAAGCGATGACCGTTCAAAATATTGGTTTTGAATCATTTTTTGAAGCTGTTCATTAAGATTATATAACTTTTACGCATTCCCTTCTACATCGGGAGGCTCTCGCAGTAAAAAATAAGCACCAATATTGAACGATGTGCTTCGGGATTAGGGTTTGGGAATACCCGGTCTTTTAGACTCGGCGAGTCCGAGTCGAGTCGAGTCCAATTTTTCGGGTCCGGGTCCGGATACGGGTCCGGGTCTAATATGTCTCGCAATTTAAACAAAAACACGAAAGGATTTTTCATGTTCACGCATAGGGTAATGCAAGCGATACTGTACGAACTTGCCGATTAAGTTAAGTGGGACTTAGATAAATCAGGGATTTGGAGAATGTTATAGTAAATAGGTAAATAAAACAAAACTCCACAAGAGGCTAAGAGCGGAAATCAAATGGATAAATTCCCTTCTAATGTGTCTAAAGTTATTAGAATTCAGTCAGAATAATAATTTTCATCTTGATCGTCATCAATACCATTTAGACCATGGTGATCTTCATCTTCCAAGCCTGTAATATTTTTCTTTTTATATACTACATCACAAACAGAGAAGTGTATAGTGTGATTCAAACAGAAATTATAAAGACTAGAAGATTCTCGTCCAAATTTCATCATTACACTTGCACCGTCGTGGGCTGAACCAAATGTTTTTTTTTAATTTTATAATATCAAATGTATTTAAGTGCTGTTCTACTTTTCGACTAATTCTATAGTAGTACATCAGTTAAAAATTCTCAATAATTCCAGATCATACACTTCAGAGTCAATTCCATTCAAATTGATATTTAAATATGTTCGAATTTTCATACTGGTCCATTCATGAAGTGGAATGCTAAATCGCCGATCTTCTTTACGACTCGGTGTACTAGACAATGCCAAACATTCAAGACCCGAGACTCGTCGAGTCTTAGATCGGGTACCGGGTATTTACCCTTGGACTCGTCGAGTGCGGGTCCGGGTACTCGGACCCGAAAAACCCTATTCAGGATGCTGATTATAAGATTATGATGTTTATAGGATTTATGTTTATAGGATTATAAATTTTATTAAGAGCCATGTTCTTAACAGTCTCATATTTTAAAATCTATGTTAGGATACGGATTCCCAGTATACAAATTTATTATTACATGCAGAAGAAAGATGGATATCAAGAGGTCAAAGTTTAAGAAGACTATTGTTATTAAAGGACAAAATCGCAATATTATTAATAGAACAAAAATGTGATCCTGCTACTTTTTTCCAAAATGACCTATGGCTATCCAAGCTGTGTTATATACCACATATTTTTGAGAAATTAAACGATCTCAACTTGTCTTTTCAAGGAAAATATTGTATTTATTATATTTACTTCGAATGATAAAATTGAAAGTTTTATTAAAAGGATTAACATTTGGAAAATTAGGGTAGAAAAGAATTCGTTCGAAATGTTTTCCATTATCGACAATTTTATATCAGAGAAGAATCGGAAAGAAAAATTTCTCAAAAATAGAATAGCCATAGGTCATTTTGAAAAAAGTAGCAAGATCACATTTTTGTTCGATTAATAATATTTCGATTTCGTCCTTTAATAACAAAAATCTTCTTAACTTTGACCTCTTGATATCCATCTTACTTCTACTTTTATTTATCTAAATAAATGGAGAATGGAATACATAAATGGGGTCATGAATGAAAAAAGTTTAAGAAGCCCTGCAATAGAAAAAAAGTGCCTTTAGCACAAGGCCTCGTTTCTGACGGGGTTAAAGAAAAATTAAGTTATGATTTGGAAAAAAATAAAGGATTTGATACCCTAAATATTAACTGCCTGCTGGGTGGGAGATTTGAAGACAACCTAGACGTGGACGTAACCCCACTTACTTGCAGAATTGTGCAAAGCATTATTTCATGTACAAAGCATTATTTCAACCAAACAGAAAGACTTTTAATTTTTTAAATTCGAAAAAGTATTTGGTTGTGTAATGTAATAATTTCAATAACGTTAATGAAACCGAAGGCGAATAAAATTGTTCTTATTTATTTTTCACATTAAACTGTGTTTTCATTAAACTATAATTTAAAGATATTGTTATCTTTAACTCTATATTTTTCAATATTTTAGATTTTTTTCTCCATATTATATGTACATATTTGGTAATTTTTAATGCATATTTATCCGAGCCCTACTGATTATCATCCACGTATTGAGTTATTTCAATGACTTTTGCAAAACTTACTTCTAATCCCACAATTCCTGACTCAGATTCTTTTCACTTAACTCCTTAAGAAATGCAATAAAAAAAATTCATAAAAACCATGTGTTGGCAAATGAAAATCATGAATGTTAGGGTTGGAATTATGGGTGACTATGAATCTAATTGGACCGGTATTTCTACCAGCAAGACTTGCTGGCAAGATGTATCGCAACTTTTTGGAAGAAACTCTGCCGGAATTTCTGCAGCATTGGCGGCAAGAATTGCAATGTGGTTTATACACGATGGTGCACCACCATATTTCAGTTTGGTTGCTCGTGATTTGTTATCAGCAACATACGGAGATCGCTGTATTGGTAGAGGGACCACACGCATGACCTGCTCGATTACCTGGATTATTTCTTATGGGACTATCTGAAGTCATTAGTTTACGCTACTCCAGTGGAGAATTTGGACGAATTGCGAAATCAGATAATTGCTGGGTGGAACTAAATTAGAAACAATCCTGGTTTGTTTGAAAGAGTTCGGCACTGAATGACGAGAAGATTGAATGCTTGTATCCAGGCTGGAGGAAGTCATTTTGAAAGTTTATTTTACATTTCGCAATATTACATGTACTTTTTGACAAAAAAATGTTGTTACTGTCGCAAATGTGGTTCACCCTGTATCTTCGAAATCTTCTATCTTTTGAAAAAAAAATTCTTAAAATAAGCCAAGGAATAACCCATTGAATTTTTGCAGCATGTTTACCTAACACCTGTATTTCTTTAATTGAAACGGAACGAAAACTGTAACGAAAAAAACGCTTCGAAGTCCTGAAATCTCTTTAAATTATTTATATAAGCAATAATAACACAACCAAAATAAATATACTATTATCTACAAGTATATAGTAAATATACTACTGTACATATAGTAAATATACTATTGTCTATATAGATTTATTTTAAGATACATTATCAACGTAGTTTTGTCTGTAGTGTTAAAGAAGCTAATGATATTGTATTAGGCGAATCTAATCTATATGGTAAACTAGATCTAGTATTAAATCACACTTATTCTTCCAGAAGTAGTGTAATATTAATTCATCTATACCCGTACCGGCGAGAGACTGCATCTAGTCTCGACGAGTTTAGCAATGTTCTGCGCATACCCCCACTTTATTTCGAGTGCGCGGTGTTTAGTTGTCCGTATTTGAAAAACTGACGCATATTTCTTAACTAAATCTAATCTTCGCGTACGTCGGCGCGTCCCTTGCCACTCATACCTCGACGCAGTACAGCTGCATTCTCTCGCCGGTTCGATTATAGTATTATACTACACACTAGCTTACCAAATATTTTACTACATTCGAGTAGTCTCCTATAGATTAAATATTTGAAGTAGTTTCTAACCGGCCTTAACCTATCATGAGAATTTAATATTCTATGGCTACTCTTGAATACCCAGTATTTATGGTCTAATTTAGATCATTACGCATGGTATGAGCTTTGTATATTAGCAAACAAGTCAGGGTCAAGACAAATTGAGCATCACAAACATTCATTGCTTAATGAGCTCTCCTCCAGCTAGCATCTTTATACGTTCTTAAAGGTAAATTAAATACGCAATATTTTTAGAGATTAGTCAGTAAGAAAAAACATAGAAAACTAGATAGTCAAGACAAAGCATAGAAGACTACACATAGACGACTCGAAAGGCAATACTAGGCAGAAAAAACTAAACATTCAAGACAGGATAAATATAGAACTTGTCAAACACGGCTAGGTTAGACTAGACAAGTAATACTATGCAGGTAAGGCTAGAGAGAGAAGACTAGACAAGATTTAGATAGGAGACTAAACAAGCCGCTTTTCTCATACAAAACTGACAAGACTAGATAGACGAGATTAAGCAGCTTAGACTATAAACACAAGAGTAGATAGCCGATATTAAACAGCTTAGTCTATACACACAAGACTAGATAAACGAGATTAAACAGATCAGACAATAGAGACACTATATAGAAAAGATTAAACAGCTCAGACTAGACAGACAAAAATGCGTTCTAAATAATCTTTATTAAGCACGTGTCGAAACATGTCAACAGTTTTCATGCAGCTTATAAATAATTAATATTTGTTTCTGCAAAATTTGCTCTATTTTCATTAAAAAAAAGATAATTTTTGCAAAAGTCTCTTTGTATCGGAGTATTTGCAAGGGCAACTTTCACGTTGCGGAAAATCTGTTGATAATTGACATAATTATTCATTAAAATTATATTTATCAGAAGAAAAAAAAGGAGTCTGTTCAACATGTAAGTGTATCATAATATATTAGATTTTATTCCACATAAGTCAAGGTTGCCAACAACAACGAGTCTACCAGGATATATACATATTTAGTTATTGTAAATAAAACGCTTTTTTTCTCATTTACTATTTATTTTTATTATTATACTCGAAGGATTTATTTACACCGTAAAAAAATGCAAACGTTTTTTTAAAAAACAAATAGGAAAAACACACAAAGCTCATTCTTACAAGGATAGTTAAATTTATGTTTAAATTAGAAAATACTAGGAGCGATGAATAAGATTTGTTGTTTGCACTGTCTAGCTTTGTTAAACTAATTAAACTAATCTTGAGTGTTCAGCCTTATCTGTCGAGGGTTGACTGTCTAATCTTGTCTTTCTAGTCTTGCCTGTCCAACCTTGTAAGTTCAGTGTTGTATTTTTAGTTTTGCCCACCTAGGATTAGACTAGACAAACAGTCTTTTAAATGGGAAAATCGTCTTCTCTGAATAATCTGAATAATCTCTGCATCTTATTTTATTCAAAATCTAGAAGTTACCTGTGGCTCTACCTTGATTACGTTAGTAAATGAAGGCTGCAATTTATTTATTTAAAGAAAAATCTTTATCGAGTTGAAAGGTCGAGGAAAGAAATTGTAAAAAAATCGCCATATTTTTTTCGCTGCGTCGACATGCTTTAATATTTCCTTCTACAATCTACAGCGCTGACTCACTCGAGAACTCTGTTAAGATCTAAATATCTCGATAATTGCTATTTGTTTCAATATTCGATTTGTAATTGAAATTTTTATTGAAAATACTTGCAATAGTTTTATTAGATTGCATCAGAATAGACTTGAAATTTGCAAAACATGCAAAACTACACCTACAGGACAACGTAAACAAGATTAGACTTCTACGTTATATTGTTCCCGATTTTTTTTAAATCAATTCCTTTGACAAGCTAAAATAATAGTTTTGATTTAGTAATAATATTTGCATCTTCACTACCTTAAAAATCTGTTGTTTCCTACAAATGATTTTTGTTTTATTATAACATAATAAATTAATATAATAAGCAATATAGTTCTAACATTCTGAAATGTTAAATGATATAATTCTACTTAGTAATGATTACATTGCCCTGCATTGTACCATTTAGAACTTATACCTGTTGACAATCGCAAAATCCTCTTATTTACCCAACGAACCCGTCGATTTCTCACGCCTGATAACACTTCACTGCATAACCTTTCCATTCAAAACCAACAATCTAAATTGAAAGGCGCATACCGATCGAACGCAGGAAGTTTTTATGTTCATTTGTTTGCACTAAATGCATAAATCGATCGATCTACGTTATGAATAATAACATAATTGCCGATACTCCAATTGAAATCCGCGGTTCTACAATCTAGTTTCACGAATTTAATTATCCGGAGACAATTACGCAACTTCACCTTATCCCATATTTAGCTGAATTATTCGCGAACTAGAAACTTAAAAATATTTATATAATACATGTTTAAAGACGCATTTTGTGTTATGTAGGGCAGGTGAAGTAACGCCGGCGAATATAAATTACTTTACGCGTTTCATGGTCTATTTAATTATTATAACTATTCTTTAGATAATATTGTGTACAAGAAAATGTTTGCTTATTATATTCGCATTAATCATATGTTTCCCAAATTATTAGAACATTCTGTAAAAAATAGCTACTTCGCAACTGAAAAAGTACGGAGGATTTTCCAAGTCGATGTTTTACTCTTAATATTAGGAACTGAATCGCCCAAAAATCAATAGTTTTTTTTAACCTCTTTGTTATTATTATATACTATTAGATTTCTGGAAGAAAGTTCAAAAACAAAATTCGTCAACTAAAGTGAAATAGTTAATAGATGAAAATTAAACTGGAATTGTTACATATTATCAAAAGAGAATTTGTTATAGTACACTGGCGAGCAATAAAATGAGGTCACTTAAGATTTTGTGTTATAAGGCTAAATATAATACAAATTAATAAATTAGTGATTTTGTAGGCTAAATAAAATATTCGGTATTGAATTGAAAAGAATATTTTTTGGTTTATGATTTATTATGAAAATGCAATAAATTTACATTTAAAATGAAGTTCGATTTTTTGTTATGCGGAACTAAGAAAAAAACAACATAAATTTAAAAAAAATCATTACTAACGTTGATAGCGACGTGGCATACTTTCAATTTAATTAGCAATCAAATTTTGGTCAATGTTATTCCATTCCTGTAATAGCAACTTCTCTTAGCTCCTGAGCAGTTCTTGGAGCTGGTGTATGCTTTCGGATACATCGTCCCAGCTCTTCCCAAGCATGTTCGATGGGATTCATGTCGGGACTCTTCTTCTTCTTCTTCTTAGGACATCGTCTCCCATCGAAGGTTGGCGATCCAACTGGCTATAATGGTGCGTGAAACCGCAATCTCTATAGATGTCCGTCCGAACCATCGACGCAGATCCTTTAACCACGAGTTTTGCCGTCTGCCAACAGATCGTTTACCCTCGATCTTTCGCTCGAAGACGAGTTAAAGCATCTCGTAAAGCTCTCCCCTCACAATGTGCCCGATGTATTGGAGCTTTCTTTCTTTGATGGTTGTCATCAGCTCTTTACCTTCACCTATTCTCCGTAGTATTTCCTCGTTGTTTATCCTGTCTAAGCAGGATATACGCAGTATACGGCGATACAAGTACATATCAATGGCGTCAAGGCGGCTCTCCATTGATTGGCTGAATATCCAACTTTCGGAGCCATAGACTAAGACTGGGAAGATATAGCAACGCTATATACGTATGCGGATATGTAGGTTCAGATCCCCACTAGTGTGGAGGGTTCATGGAGATGAATGCCATTCTGGCCAGCTTTATTCTTGTTCTGATTTCCATTTTAGGGTCACTGTTCTCGTTGGCGAGGGCTCCAAGAGATTTAACGGACGGCACTTGTTCCACGACCTGGTTGTTAATATGAAAGACCGTCCGTCTTGATGTCTTGGAGAACACAACCACCTTAGTCTTGGCAACGTTCATGTGTGCCATACTGTGTGCAATGTTCAACGATAAGGTCCATCATATTCTGGAGATGTGGGAAGCTGCCGGCGAGCACGACCGTATTGTCAGCGAATCTTATATTATTAATAAGGGTGCCTCTCGGAACACTGTCTCCGAGTATATATTGAAGAGGAGAGAAGACAGGACACACACTTGTCTAACACATCTCCTGATTTCTATTTCTTTGGAAGTTATACTCTCTATCCTACTACCGACGGGCGGATTCATCGCACCCTCTCCCCATTTGAGGGGTGCTTCGGCCCGGACTGAAGGCCGTGTTTATATTTGTTTCAGCTATGTTGAATAAATGGAAAAATAGTGCAGTAAGACTTCCATTTTCCTTCTGCACCGCAGTGTGAAAGCAACAGTTACTGGAAGGGTGAGTAAAATTCTTATAACAATGAATGTATTGGGATAGGCCAAATTAAGTTTATTTCTAACTAGATACTCTAGAATATTCAACAAAGAATTGTATTTATCTTTCACTATTGTAATTAATGATTTTAATTCAGCTTCATGAGCTTCATAGAGCTCAACACCATCTATATCACAACTACTGTCATCCCTTAATATAGTTTGAAGGTCCATACAGTTTTTTAATAAATCTTCATTCGAAATTGTACAAAGATTTTTAAAATTATATAAAAATCCAAATGATGATGAGTTTCAAACAATTCAAATCTTTGGTTAAAATAATTCAATTGCACGATCCACTATTAAAAGAAAATAATCTACACGATATTTATCTTCTTCATCAGATATACCCTCATCCATGCTTTCATATTCAAATTGTCTTTTTAATTTCAATGATCTTTTTTCTGGAAATAAAGAAGAAAAAAAAATTCTGAAGAAAAAGAAGCGATTTCTTTTAGTAAAGAATTCGCTTCACTAACACTTTTAGAATCTTTAAAATCTTTTTTAATTTCTTCAAATACCTGAAGATTTTCTTTAATTTGAAATCTAATTGCCTTAATACTTTCGACGCGACATTCCCAACGAGTTTCCGATAATGCTTTTGGAGTAATTGATAAATATTTTTTTGCGACATCGCATCTATAATTAGAGGCAGAAAGAAACGTATAAATACGATGAACAATTCCAAAATAGGTAACTGCTTTAGGTGACACATCCGCAATATCCCCCGACAAAAGGTTTAAATTATGACATCCACAAGGTGTAAAAAAGCTCGTGGATTTTGTTTAATTATTTGAGCCTGCACTCCAGACTTAAAACACTTCATGTTTGCCCCATTGTCGTAAGCTTGGCCTCTGCAATCGGATAGTTTAAGACCCAAATTTTCTAAGTGTGATACTAATGTGCCAACTAAACCAGCCTCAGTACAATCTTTTACAATTAAAAATCCAGCAAAACTTTCATGTATTTCGACCGCGGCGTTATCATCTGATACATAAACATATCGTAAAATGCATGACAGCTGTTCTTCATGAGACAAGTCAGGAGTACAATCCAAAATCACCGAATAATATTTTGAAGCTTGAACTCTTTCAGTTATTGAGTGAATAATTATGTTGCCCATTAAAGAAATTATTTCGTTCTGTATAGTTTTACTTGGATAATGGTGATTTCTATGTTTACTTGTCACTGTTGAAAGGATATGTTCCTTAAGAATAGGATCGTACTTTGCCAAAAGTTCAACAAGGCCTAAAAAATTGCCGTTGTTTTCCGAAAATAATTGGTAAGACGAACCCCTTAGTGCCAAATTATGTTCTAATAAATATTTTATTATAGATTTGATTCTAGAATATTTCGCCATTTTGGTTTCTCCGCTAAGCACATTTCCTGACTTTGTTTATTTATGGAGGAATTTTTTAAAATTCGTGTCCTTGCTTCATGCCAAAGGCCGATTGCTTTAAAATGACTGTTGGAGGTTTCATGTTTTTTTAGACGGGAACTAGCATGTTTCCAGTCATTTAATCCTTTATTCCTAAGCTGACCTGTAGCTTCCAAAGCAAAAACCTTGCATGGAAAACAAAAAATTGCATTTGTAGTTTTTGAGTAAACAAGCCACTCTCGATCCATTATTTCACCATTATTCATTTTTCTTTTGTAATAAACATTAGAAAAACTTCTATTTGATTGATCTTTTAGATAAGCCTGTAAAGTTGTTTGAACTCGACCTTTCTTCAGTAAATAATTTCTGAAGCCTGAGTTCAATTTTGCGGGCCAGAGACCTGGATCTTGCATTTGAGGAAGATCTCGATTTGTGTTGGAATCTTTATTTTTCGTTTTTCATATCTTCATGGACAACAGAATCTGCGGTATCAATATGTGGTGGTACATCTGTAGATTGTAATGCACTTGTCATTGTGCAATTTACGAGAACTTGAGCGTCGCATTCAGGTAAATCGTCAGATTTTTCTTTTGAAACATTTAAATTCTTCTCGTTTTCGGAGTCCATCTCCGGCTTTTGTATATGCTCTTTTTTCAAATACTTAGTCATAGATCCTTTTAGACTACTAATAAATTCTTCCTTAGATTTTCTCTTTCTTTCTTTTTCAGCCCCGCCAACATATTTTCTTCCTTGGTCTCTATCTCTGCTTAACAATTTTCTATACGTTTTTTGAGAAAAACCGAATCATAAAATCATAAATAAATAAAAGACGAAACTATTAGTTAAATATTACTTACATAGCAAGAGAAATTAATTGTCGCAAAAAATCACGTCGAATACTATTACTATGGTGGTCCCGTGTCAGCAGTACGCGCACAATAAACAGAGATCTGCGCGAACCGCTTGTACTAATAAACTGGAAAATATTAACTTACATAAGCACGTGCTACGTGTTCTACTCTCAAACTGAAAACAAAATGATGACCTTCCCTATTATTAAATTTGAACTGGCCCATGAACGCATTTTAGTTTCTGCGTCGGCACGAGTCTGTAAGGTAATTATTTCCTTACGGTGAAAAAGAAAAACTTAGGTTTTCCGCTAGCGCGGGGCTGGTCTAACCGCGGGGCCGTGTGCAGTGCACCCCCCCGCCGCCCCCCACCCATTTATCCGGCTCTGCTGCGGGCCAACGCAGTTTACCAAGGTGTGGCGCTTAGAGCCAACAAGTTCCAGCTCTCACTTGTTGACCAGTGCATTGAAACCACCCTGTCTAGGTGTGGCCGTTTTGCAGCAAAGGTATTCTTCCTACAGCGTCTCCCATACATCTCGAGCTCATCCAAGCATGTTCGGTAGGATTCAAGTCTGGACTCAGTGCTGGCCATTCAAACCACCTAGTTCTCATCTCCTCCAGATATTTTCTGACATCTCTGGCTGTGTGAGGTTTAGCATTATATTGCATGAAAATGCCGTGCTTATCCATAGTGACCATGAAAGGCATAACATGATCATCTAAATCTGTGAGCTGTCGGAGAACCATTCTGTATGAAGATCAACTCAGTGCGTGCTCGTGAAGAACATTCTGCCCAAATCATAACCGAGCCACGGCCAAATGGAAGTCGCTTGTCTATCCATACTGGACATATCTTTCTCCGGGTCTTCTTCATACTCGTCGACGTCCGTCTGGCCCAGTGAGGCAAATCGCGACTAATCTGAAAATAGGACGTTGCTCCAGTCATCATCATTTTCATGTCAAGTGATTGCTGGCAAAAGCCAATCTTGCAATTCGATTCGGGCACTGTAATGGTGGACCTGTAGCCATCCTTCAACAAGATAATCCAGCAGCATGAAGCCTTCTTCTTACGACCCATTCACTAACATTGACATCTCTAACTTCTTGAAGTTGATTTCGTAGCATACCCGCAGAAGATGTTCTATTTTGCAAACTTGCGTGACTCGTTTTCGCCCGGATTAGAAGTTGCAATTTCTTAAGTGACATATTTTTTTTGTTCGGCTGTGTATCTGTAATTAAATTAATTATGATTTCTATAAAAGTGGACAGGTGAAGTGGGATCCAACCCAGAAATTATCAAATTATTGAATAACAGTTTTATTCTCGCATTTACATATTCGATGTTCATGTCAAGTGAAAATTCAATAAATCCATGCAAACCATCTGTTGTTAATGGTGAAATCTCGTTTCTCATTATACTATCTTTCTTCAGGCAAAATCTTGCGTAATATTATCCGTATATTCTTTCCTGTCTAGACTTGTCTATTTAGTCCTGCACGTTAGATGCATGTCCTTTTTGCATGTCCTCTGATTATCGGAGAAGACAAACAAAACATTTAATTATAAACGTACAATGTTTATGGCCAAAACAGCGAAAAGTGCAGAGAAAAAATCGAGAAGTTTAGTAATTGGTGGCAAACATTTAATAACCCAGCAAAAAAAACTGAAAAGACTAGATTACGATTTCTAAAAATAAACAAAAATTGAATGACTAACAAAAACTGTATTGACTGTGATTTATTCTTAAATTGTAATGATTTTGAAGGAGATTTTACTATGCTTAATTTATTATGTTATATATTGTTATTAATATTATTGATTTATTTATTGTTATATTATCTAGCAAAACCAGCATAGTATCGTTACGACAGAGGGCTGGATACATATGAAGATCGGATATATTTTTCAATTTATAGTTGAATAAATGCGCTGTCTAGTCTTGTCTATATAGTCTTGTTTGTCTAGCCTCGTCTGTCAGTTTGGTCTCTCCCGTCTTGTCTCACTAGTCTTGTCTCCCTAGCCTGGTCTGTCTAGTCTTGTCTGTCTACTCTTGTCTCTCTAGTCTTGTCTGTTTAGTCTTGTAATCCTACACGCAGAAAATGTTTCCCGATCCTTCAACGTCAGCAGAAGTTCTCCACAAGATCCCTAATGACCGCTACATTTTTATACAAACTCTTCTGCGCTATTCTTAAGCAAAAACTACCGAGGGTATATACATTATCGGTTTCGCAGAATTGAGCCTGCAAATAGAATACATCTGTAGGGTAATACATCCCTAAGGAATACATCTGTAACATCGGCAGTACAGCAGACCGACAATCTGTGCATATACTGTGGCTGCACAGATAGTGTCCACCACACTATTTTTGAGTGCGACCGATGGGCCCCGGAAAGAGATACATGGATAAACCAGACACGATCCGAACTGAAAGTGACAACATTAGTTAACATAATGCTGAGATCGCCTACCGACTGGGAGTACTCCGAGGACATGTTACAAAACATAATCAGCGGTAAAGAGAAAGACAAAACAATGGAACAAGATGTAGATATAAACAAATTCTGAACCCCTAGACACTGATGTGAATGGGGGATGTAGGAATAGACAAGCACTTTGAAACATATACAGTGACATCTTGAGGAAATGTTAACAGCGGTAGCAAGATGCTCGTGATTTATGGGGGCCACTTGACAAGTTAACATCTATCGTGCTTGGTACGTCCCCACCAAAAAGAAAAAAAAAGTATTATCTGTCTAGTTGTATCTGCCTAGTCTTGTATGTCTACTCTTCTATGTCTAGTTTTGTCTGTCTAATCTTGTCTATCTAGTCTTGTCTGACTAATATTGTCTGTCTTTTCTTGTCTGTCTAGTCTTCTGTGTAGCCTTGTCTGCCTACTCTTGTCTCTATAGTCATGTATGTCTAATCTTATGTGTCTAGTTTTGTATTTCTAATCTTAGCTGATTATTTTTGTTTCTTCAATCTTGTTTGTCCACTGTTGTTTGTTTAGTCTTCTTTGCCTCATTTTGTAGGTCTAGTCTTTTAGACTAGTCTTCTCTAAATAATCTTATCTGTCTAGCCTTGTCCTGTCTAGAATAGCATGTCTAGTCACGCCTGTCTAGTATTGAAATTTCAAATTATTTTCTCATATCTTAATATATCGTATCTTAAATATTCATATTAAATTTTCTATAAAAGAATTCTGCATTAATTTTAGTTGACTACCTACATAATATGTTTGTATAGGAAATTCCGTATAGGTATTTCATATTTATCTGTGTAGAACAGCGTTCAGTAAGTAAATAGAACAATTGCATTTTTATCCAAGCCAAATAGAATTGAATAATGAATATATTGCGAATATTGGTAAAGCCTATATTTTAGCTCTCGTACCAACCGTACGAGTTCACCAACTTTTTTGCAGATTGTGTAACTTCCGTCACGAAATACAAATGTATCTTAAAGATATTTTAAAACTTCAACTACAATACCGGCCGTTACCAGTTCCTGTAATTCCAATTAGAAATTGATTTATGATTAACGAAGTTCAAACTTATTGTGAAATAAAATTCCTCGACTTAGTTATGTAAAGGATTGCACAATTGATATATGGCTGTATTTAGACACACAAGACTAAACGGAAAAATTTGAAAATTTACATTTAAAATAGATAGAAGACAAAATTAATTTACAAAACCATACTTATGTATCTAGACGAGACAGACAAAACTAGAGTCGCAACCAGGCAGACAAGATAGTTTTGGAGTAATACATAATCTGGACCTTGCAAGAAATATAAATTTGCTACAGTCTTTACAGGGTGTTCCAAAATTCACTAGTCCATTTTAAAAGAGAATCATTTTTTCATTTCTTAATAATTCACATTTATTCTTTCATAAAGAGAAAATAAATGGACATAAATTTTAGTTACAAGTTTTCCCAAAACATTTAAACATCGAATAACTTTCCACAATTAATTGCTTTTATTTTTATATTTATTTCAGATTATTAAAGCACATTCCTTGGAAATTAAATATATTGTGATATTCACGACTGAAAAACGTGTTAAAATAATCTAATTGCATCTAGCAAACCAATAATTTTCAAAACTAAATACAGACAGAAATGAACTTAATTATTCCATTTTAAAATGGCCTAGTGAATCTTGAGCCACCCTGTATATGGATAGTATTATATCTTAATGGCACAATACCATTGATAGAATTGATGATTAGTGTGTTTCTAATACTCCATTTCATTAAAACTGGATTAAACATAGTTTAATGATAAGGGTGTTTGCGACCGCTACTACGTGTAATCCATACTTGTATTGAAAATATTACTATATTTTAACCAATAAATTTTGTGAAAATATATGATTTGTAAAGATATACATATCACTTCACACGACTCGAGTTTCGACAGTTAAAGGTCATTTTCAAGGTCACGTTCAACATGAAAATGACCTTCAACAGTGGAAACTCGAATCGTGTGAAGATATACATTTTCACAAAATTTTCAATTCAAGTAAACCTAGCTTATATCTTAATTTACTTGTATAAACTTTATAATAAATTATGTTCAAATCATATTTGTTCCGTCTATTATATACTTTTTACAAGTTTATATGGATATATTTGGATAAACAAGACATCAAATTATACAAACACAACTCAAGACGATAACATAGCAGGCAATGATAGACAAGGTTGACAGGCAAGACAAGATAGACAAAGCTAAACAGACAATACTTCATAGAAATGACTAAGACTACTAGATAATATAGACAATATGTACAATACTGCATAGATTAAAACGGAGTGGCAAGACTAAATAAACAAGATTAGAGTTACAAGATTAGAGGCACAAGATTAAGCAGACATGACAAGACAGACAAAATCAGTGAAATGATACTAGACCGACAAAAGAAGAAGCACAGGACTAGACAGATAGGACTAAACAGACAAAACTTTACTGACAAGACTAGATAGAAAAGACAAGAGGTCGGCAAAGTATGACTCGCGAGCCACATGAATTGAAATATAAACAAAAATCACAAAAAGATACGAAACAATATCTGTAGTCTTAGTCACCGCGCGGCTCGTACATCTCAGTTCTCGGTTGTTTTAGTTATTGTGTCTCGCAGTCAAGTCTCGCATAATGCGGGTATTTGTGATCTACTTACATCGTATGTGTTAAGAGACGATAACAAGTCTGAAGAAAAATTACATCCCATTACTAAAATTGTTGCAATTGCAACAGATGAGCTAAAAGTATGGTGGGTAATAAAAAAGGACTTGTCAGAATTTTAAAAGAAAAAATTTATGTGGACTGGACTAGACTGGGATGTTTACTACCCAAATCTAATCGTATTTTCGCAAACTAAACGTGTTTTTAATAGAAAATTAAGTTCTCTACAACTTTTTTCAAAATTTTCGCCGGTTTGGAAGAAATTGACAGATGAATGTAACTCAAGTAAAATCTGTGGTTGACGCGACGCCATTTTCTTTTCGCTCGTTTTGCGAAAAAAATGCAAAAAACAAAAAAACGGTTTTCATTCAAAATTAAATTCTCTACGACTTTTATTTGCAACAAATTTCAAAAGTTTCGCTCGCAAAGTTTTAGTTTCACAACCGGAATTAGAATAGTTATACTCTATTTACTAGCGACTAATTATGATTGTCTTATAGGAAATTTAATTTACTACAAGTTTTATCTAAAACTTTTTTCGATACATAGTCTAGTTCTCGAGTTATAGCTTAACTTAACGTTTTGTATGCACTGACAGAATTAGGCTAAACCACCAACTAGCTATGCGTATTAGCTGAAACTAGCGAACTAGACTTATGGATAATTTAATCCTATACAAGTTTTATCTAAAACTTTTTTTGATGCTTAGTCTAGTTCCTGAGCTGTAGCTTAAATTAACGCAAACAAATTTTTCAAAATACCCAAACAAATTTTTGTTTTTACAGCCCGGATTAGACTAGTTAGTCGTAATCCAGGAACTAACTATTACCAGAGTCTTATAGCAAATTTGGTCTTCTACAGGTTTTATCTAAAACTTTTTTCGATAGCTAGTCTAGTTCTTGAAATATAGCTAAACTAAGCGTCGACTAACGTTTTGTATCCACAGACGGAATTAGACTAATTCCAAACTAGCTGTGAGTATTACCTGGAATTAGAAAACTCAGCTTATGCAGAATATAATCTTCTACAAGTTTTATCTAAAACTTTTTTTAATGCCTAGTCTGGTTCCCGAGTTTAGCTTAAATTAACGAAAACAAATGTTTGTTTTCACAGTCCGGATTAGACTAGTTAGTCGTAATCCACGGACTAACTATTACAAGCGTCTTATAGAAAATTTGGTCTTCTATAGGTTTAATCTAAAACTTTTTTCCATACCTAGTCTAGTTCTAGAATTATAACTTAACTAAGCGTCAACTAACGTTTTGTATCCACAGACGGAATTAGACCAATTTCACGAACTAGCTTTGAGTATTTGCTGGAAGTAGCGAACTAAACTTATGCAGGATTTAATCCTCTACAAGTTTTACCTAAAACATTTTTTGATGCCTATTCTAGTTCCCGAGTTTAGCTTAAAGTAACGCAAAGAAATATTTGAAAGCACCCAAACAAATTTTTGTTTTCACAGCCCGGATTAGACTAGTTAGTCGTAATCCACGGACTAACTATTACCAGAATCTTATAGTAAATTTAGTCCTCTACTGGTTCTATCTAAAACTGTTTTCGATACCTAGTCTAGTTCTAGAGTTATAGCTTAACTGAGCGTCGAGTAACATTTTGTATCCACAGACGGAATAAAACTAATTCCACGAACTAGCTATGAGTATTAGCTGGAATTAGCGAACTAGACTTATGCAGAATTTAATCCTCTACAAGTTTTATCTAAAACTTTTTTTGATGCCTAGTCTAGTTCCAAAATTTACCTTAAATTAACGCAAACTAATTTTTCAAAACATCCAAACAAATTTTTGTTTTCACAGCCCAGATTAGACTAGTTAGTCGTAATCCACGGACTAACTATTATCAGAGTCTTATAGCAAATTTGGTCCTCTACAGGTTTTATCTAAAACTTTTTTCGATACCTAGTCTAGTTCTCGAGTTATAGCTTAACTAAGCGTGGAGTAACGTTTAGTATTCAGAGACGGAACTAGACTAATTCCACGAACTAGCTATGAGTATTAGCTGGAATTAGCGAACTAGACTTATGCAGAATTTAATCTTCTACAAGTTTTACCTAAAACTTCTTTTGATGCCTAGTCTAGTTCCCGAGTTGTAGCTTAAGGAGGAACTCCACTAGGAAGACCGCGACTACGGTGGAGAGACAACATAGCATCAGATCATAGATGAATCCCTGAATATCATGGACGCGGAGGAGCTAATGATGGACAGAGTCCAACGGAGGAGAGTTGTTGAGTCAGCCAAGACCCACCATGGGTTGTAAGAGCTACAGAGGGAGAGAGAATTGATAATACAAGGAAAAATTATGGGAAGAAAGAATATTGGTAGACGTGGCTTAATGTTCGGATGTCGTGGCTTAGTAACCTACGGGGGCCTAGAATGGGTGTGCCAATAATTATTCCGCTAATAATCTTTCCATTGCATAATTCACCAGGAAGAACTTTGCGCACAAACCTTTCCAGAAGATATTGGTAAAAATACAAAAATATGACTTTATGAAAAAAAATCATCCGTGGCTCTTGATCCAGTTTGAAATAATTTTAAATAAATATTTGGCTCTTAAGTTTATAGAGTTTGCCGACCCCTGGTCTAGATTATAGGAGATAGTAGATTAAATGGACTACATTAGACAAACTAATTCGACTCGATTTCTTGTACTTAGATAGACTATATCTACTCTTACCATAATGAAATATTTATGTGTGAAAGTTTCACAATACTCTTGTTTTTTGAGAGCTATTATTATTATTGGTAATTAAGTTTTTAGTCGGCTAGCATTTACGTAAGTCCGAAAAAGATGTTAAAACTAAACTAGTTTTGCAACCTTTGGTTAATAACATTTTGACAAAAAAATATTACAGCTGAAGCAACAGCAATTTTAAAACAAGCAAAACATGTCTCAAGTTTTAAGCAATAATATTTATAAATTTCGCTAGTCCTGTAAAGCCAAGTTAAATTGTTAGAACTTACCTAGTCTTGTCTAATTTAGAATTGGTAGTCTAGTTTTATCTAGCTAGATCAAACAGCCTAATCTTGTATGCGTTGTCTTATCTGTCACGCTTGCTCTGACTGATCTTGTCTGTTTGGTCGTCTGTCTCCAAGGTAGTCTGTTTAGTCCTTTTTATTTAGTCTCTTCTCTATCTAGAGTTTTCTGTTAAAGGGTGTGAATTTAACTTTGAGATTGTCTTGTCAATTTAATTTTATTAAATTCTACATTATTGTGTATATGTGGTGCAGTCTGGCAAAATGTAAATTTCTTTGTGGGAAATCTCGCAGAATTCTTTTTGGCGTAATGTAGCGGTGAATGGCGAAATAAAAACGCGAAAAAGCAGCATGTAAATCTGTCGGTCAGTACATAATGTCACATAACGTAATCGTGCAGATAGGTAACCTTCCGGTTCAACTTATGTATTTGTATCAGTGAAAGCCGTGCTGAATCCAATCGTCCGTCGCGTAATCGCCATCTTTCAGGCTTCGAATGGTGGTGGTGAAAACTTCAAGATCAGTATATAAGTTCAAACGACACAACCGTCTCTGTATCATTCATTAACACTCTTTATACACACACAACAGACATGAGAACCTTTCAGGTAAGAATATCTCCTTTCAATCTTTATAAAGATAACACTATCTGTTTTTGATCACTAATCTATAAAAATAGCTTTATTTAGTTATTTCTTATCGATTCCTTTAAATCTAAATAAAGATAACACTATCTCTTTTTGTTAAATTATAAATATAGTTTTTGCTTATTATTTTCATTCGCGAAATTCTCTTAGAAACATTATCATTATCAGTCAAAATAAATTCAATCAAAAAACTATATGGGCAATTTTTTAAATATATTCTATATATATATATATATATATATATATATATATATATATATATATATATATATATATTCTATATAATAAAATTAGAAATCTGTTATCATAATTCTTGTCAAATGAAGCTTAAGGCTAAATAAACAAAAATCAAAATTTAGAACTTGAAAAATGAAAATAATTTTGCTATTATTTCAAATATTTGTTTCTTCAGCCACTTACAGTACTGAAGAAAGAGCAGTTTGAAGACCACTTATGTTAAAGTAGTCTGTAAACTTTTAGTACTTTCAGAACTTTACAATTTCTTCCAAAATTTCCAACTTTCCAAAATTTCTCTGTAAATTCCTCAATAAATCTCAGTCTGGTATAAAAAAAATATTTTTTCATACCAGTGCACTCAAACTTTTAGTACCATCCAACAATTCGACTTGTTTTTATTTAGAACCCTTATTAAATAGAGCTTTAATCTCATTTTTAATCTCAATTCATCAGAATTTTAAACTCGGCGAAATATTTTCATTAAAAATATTTGTCTTCTATACCAGTGGTTTTGAATTTCTTAAAAAAAACATTCTTTTTTGGACAATTATTTAGAACACTGGAAAATTGATCGTAATTTTCATCTAAAGGCATTATTCATCAAAATGTTTTTCTTCCAGTAGTCTTGAAAATATTCAGCAGCTTCAAACAGCGGTTTCAACCTTTTAGTATCTTTAGAATCGTCAGATTAATGTTGGATTAGTAAATTTTATTAGTAGTAAGTTTTATTTGTAAAAAAAATTATTTGTAAGTTTTATTGGAGCAATTATTTAATTGCAGTGTATTAAGAACCATTTAATCATATTTAGAAGTTTGTGTTTCTTGCCACCCTTAAAATTCAGAACCTTCTGAACCTTTCGATTTAAATGTTTTTTTTGTGGAACCCAACAATAGTGTTTTAAACTCAGGGTATAATCTTAATAAAAAAAATCTCATTAACTCGAGTAGTCTTCTGACTTTTATGTGACTTCGGTAACATAATAAAGCCGACTAAACTTCTAACTAGTATTTAGAAAAATCATTATTCAGAAATTTAGTCTGTCAAAATTTGAATAATTACAAATTCTATTAATTTTCAGATTTGCACACTCGTCTTAGCCGTCGTTGGCTCCATCTCCTGCGCCGACAAGAACGAAAAAAAAGACAAACGCGGATTGCTAGATCTTGGTTACGGATACAGCGGTTCCGTCCTCAACGGAGGAATCCTTGGTAGCTCTCATGGATTAGCCCTTGGAGGACACGGATACGGAGGATACGGATTAGGCGGCTTAGGATTAGCAGGCGGTGGATTAGGAGGAGTTGGATTGGGAGGAGTTGGATTTGGAGGAAATGGATTAGGCGGCGGGGTAAACACAGTAACTACAATCAACAGAGCTGTACCAGTACCAGTACCACAACCCTACCCAGTTACTGTAAACCGCCCAGTACCAGTAGCTGTACCTGTCCATGTACCAGTTGATGTACCACGTCCAGTACCAGTTGAAGTACCACAACCTTACCCAGTCTCTGTTCCAAGACCATACCCAGTTACTGTAACCCGTCCAGTTCCAGTACCTGTACCTCATGCTGTACCAGTAGCTGTTGCTCGTCCAGTACCAGTCGGTGTACCACACCCAGTACCAGTAACCATTAACCAACCCGTTGCCGTCAGAGTACCAACTCCCGTCGTTATTCCACAACCCGTCGCTGTTGGTATTGGTTCCGGTTTTGGTGCTGGAGTAGGTTTAGGTAATGGTTTGGGTTTGGGTCTTGAATCCGGAATTGGATTAGGAGGACACGGATTCGGTGGACATGGATTGGGAGGACATGGATTGGGAGGACATGGATTTGGTTTGGACGCCGGTTTAGGCCATGGTTTAGGAGGACTGTCTTTGGGACATGGACATGTTGGTAGCTTGTCCCTTGGACACAAAGTCTACTAAATCGAAAAGTTAGTCTGTGACGCCGTTTGTGCAATATTTGTTAGAGTTAAAATATTTTTGTATAATAAAATACCAAATTTAGTTAAATAATTTTCCAAAAAAAAAAAATTATAAAATCGTAACCCATTTATTATAACACACTGAGGACAAATTAGAAATTTTAGTTCTTCTACCATTCATCATGCTTTGTATATAATTACACGAAACCAAATTCACGCCTACTATTAACCAACTATTAAAAGCACGAGAATAATAAATGGCTTAATTTTTTTATATTAAACAAAACTAGTTTTCCTTCTGTTTTCTTACAAATCTAACTTTCGAAATTTCGCTCTAGTTTATGTAATTATCGATATTCTGTCAACATTATTCTCATATTTATTTTCTTATCAAGGATTAGTTTAATCATGCCATATATATCACAATTATTTCCTAATTAAAACGAAACAACAGGGCCGCATTAAATATGAATTCTTGAATAGCTTAATCTACAATTTGGATCAGTCTTGTGTAACATCTATTCTACATCTACATTCTGTACTTTCTATGGACTCATTTTATCTCATTTAGATTTCTGGATTTCTATTCGTCTAGATTTTATTTTTCTGTCTTGCCTAGTACGGTTTAGTCTGATATAATCTTGGCTAAACACAAGAATCATGTAGTCCTTTTTAATCATGACCAGATATGGCCTTGAGTTTATTTTAATCTAATTTAGTCAAGCTAAGGACATAACGTTGTCTAATCTTGCAAATAAAGTTTGAGCCATGTTTTGCCTATTCTCGTCTTACTCAGCTTTGCCGGTTCACTTCTGCTCTTATCTGGTGATGACCCTTATTAGGTCTTGTCTGGTCTTGTCTGGTCTCGTGTGGTCTTGTGTGATCATATGTGGTATTGTCAGGTCTTCACTACTTCTGTACAAGACCAGTCTAGTTGTGTCTGGTCAAGTTTTATCTGGTCTTGTCTGGTTTTGTCTGGTCTTGTCTGGTCTTGTCTGGTCTTGTCTGGTCTTGTCTGGTGTTGTCTGGTCTTGTCTGGTCTTGTCTGGTCCTGTCTGGTCTGGTTTTGTCGGCTCTTGTCTGCTCTTATCTGATCTTGACTTGAGGTCTGGTCTGTTCTTCTCTGGTTTTGTCACAACTTGTCTCGTCCTATCTGGTCTTGTCTCGCCTTGTATGGTCTTGCCTGGTCCTGTCTGTCTATTATCTAGTCTTGCCTGGCCTTGTGTGGTCTTGTATAGTCTGGTCTTGTCTGGTATTGTCTGGCCTTTTCTGGCATTGTCTGATTTTGTCCAGTTTTCTCCAGTTTTTTCTGTTCTTGTCCGGTCTTGTCTGATCTTGTCTGGTCCTGTATGTTTTGTCTAGTTTTGTCTGGTCTTGTTTCGTTTTCTCTGGTCTCGTCTGGTCTTTTCTGCCTTTGCCTGCTCTTGTTTGGTCTTCTGTAGACTTTTCTGGTCTTGTATAGGTTTGACTGGTCTTGTCTGGTCTTATATCGTCTGGTCTGCTCTTGACTAGTCTTGTCTGTTCTTGTCTGGTCCTGTCTGATTTTGCCTGATCTTGTCTGCTCTTGTCTGGTCTTGGGTGGTCTTTTGCTGTCTGGTATGGTCCTATCTGGTCTTCTCTGGTTGTGCCATATCTTGTCTCGTCTTGTCCGGTCTTGTCTAGTCCTGCCTGGATTTGTCTGGTCTCATCTGGTCTTATCCGCTAATGTATGGCTTATCTGGTCTTGTGTGGTCTTGTCTAGTTTGGCATTGTCTCACCTTTTTTGGTATTGTCTGATCTTGTCCAATCTTTTATGTTTTTTCTGTACTTGGCTAGCCTTCTCTGGCCTTGCCTGGCCTTGTCTGGAATTACCTAGTATTGTCTAGTCTGGTCTGCTCTTTCTTGTCTTTTCTGGTCTTGTCTGATCTTGTCTGGTCTTGTCTGATCTTGTCTTTTTTTCCGGGAGGAGGGGAAAATACATTTACGTACAGCCCCCAGTGCTCCAAATTGCTCTGGGCAGTGTAGGACTACTCGCCTCAGTGGCCTGACCACCCACTAAAAACCCACTCCTCAATTCTGACCCCTTGCGGGACTGCCTTTTCAGCATTACTTTGCTCGTGGTTTGCTTCCTGTTTATCTTATTCCTATTTTTTTCCCATCCGTTTCGTCCTACTCTTTTTCTATTATGACAGATGTCGCTAGCTTCGCCACTGCGTCCAAGTACTCTCTGCTTTGTAGCATTGTCTCCTGTAGGTTTTCAGGAGTCAGCTTTCCTCCCACCTTTTTTTCAATTTCCAGCCATTGTTTCGTCCATCTGGGGCAGTTGAAAAATGTATGGAGGCAATCATCCACCAGGTCCGGGCAGTACACACAATTTTCGGTCTCCCTCAAATGTGTGCGATAGAGGTATGCCATGAAGCTACCATGTCCGAGCAGCAGCTGCGTGAGAAAGTAATTTACTTCTCCGTATCCTCGTGTCACCCATGGTTCTATGAGTGGGATGATTCGTTTTGTAAACCCCGCACATCCGGTTTCCTGGTTTCATCTTGTCTGCCATTCGTGCATAGTGTCTTCTCTAATCCAACTACTGCTCTCCTCCCCTTCAAGGTACCTTCTTAGCCTTTCTTTTGCCATACAGGCCGTCCTGTAGGAACTACATATCCGTATTGCCAGCTGACTCTGTATTCTTTCATACATTCTTCTATATTTTTTTGTTCTTATCAACGATTCATACCACGCAGGAGCACCTACATTTACACCTACAGCATTTTTGACAGTGCCACTGTGCAGATTGTGCGTCTGCGGCTCGCCCTTGATCCCTTTACGTTTGTCATTAGCCTTCTCAGCTGTTCTACCGTTTGGCTTACGTTTTTTGCTGTTTCCTGCAAGTGCGTATACATTTTCAGGTCTTTTTCCAGTCGTATGCCCAAATATTTTATATTTTTTTTATTTTAATTGTCGTATTTTTAAAACCTATGCTCGTCTCAGATAGGGTCCTTCTCCCCACCAGTACCAACGCTTCGGATTTTTCTGGCGCAATTTCGAGACCCATTCCTTCCAGTTCCTGGTCTATGATATTAAGCAACCATTCCACTTTTCGTTTCAGGTATTCCGCGCTGCCATATATCACCACCACTGGCAAATCGTCCGCGTATGCCACGAGGTGAGTGCCCTTCGGGAGGACCAGCCTGAGTATCCTGTCGTAATATGCAATCCATAATGTGGGACCCAAGACATAGCCTTGTGGCACCCCGCTGCTTACGTCGATTTTTTTGCTTTTCCCTATTTCTATTTTCCTGTCTTTAAAATAGTTTCCAATAAGACGTACTAAGTATGCCGATATCTTTTGTTCTTCCAACGTTTTCAAAATCTCAGACCACGGTGCACTGTAAAAGCATTTCGTATGTCTAGTGCCACCATTATCGCTAATTTCTTATGTCGGTAGGAAGGGGCGGAAGAAACCCTTGCTGGCTCTTGTATTTTCCTGACAACATCGACAGTTGATCTGCCTTTGCAGAAGCCATATTGTTGTTCTGACAGGGCGCCTTTTTCTTCAAGCTCTTGTTGCAGTCTGTTACTTATGATGCTCCCCCATAGTTTCCCTGGTACATTTAGTAAGCATAGAGGTCAATAGCTGTCCTCCGAGTCTTTGTGTTTTTCGGTTTTTCTATAAGCACTAAGCGAGCAGTTTTCCATATTTGTGGGAATCTCTCCTCTCTCAGTAGTCAGGCATGCTCTACAGGTCTCATCGTAATTTTCTGGCACTATTCTACATATTTCCGGGGTTATTCCGTCCGGCCCAGGTGCTTTTCCATTTTTCATTTGGGTAACCGCAGTCCTTAATTTCTCTGCTGATATTTCCTGTACTATCTCGTCGGTTTCTTTCTTCTCTTGTGGGGTCCATCTTAACGGCCGGTGGGTTGGGAATAGTATATCCGCCAATTTCAGTTGTTTTTCTTCCTCTAGTGTATTATTGCCTTTCAGCATTTTGGTTTTCTTCATGACGATCTGGTACGCTAGTCACCAGACGTCATCTTCCAGCTCATTTATCAGCTCGTTCCACTTGCAATATTTGGCTTCTTTTATTAACTTCTTTAGGTAATCCCATATACACTGTCGTCTGCTCTCTGCTATCCCCTCGTGCCACCAGTATACAGCTGGCTTACTTCCCGTCTTTCCCTTATGCTTGGTAAGTGCTTCAATACAGGTTTTTTCTACAGCATTTATCAGGAAGTTTTCGTCTTCTGGGAGTCATGCATTATTTCTTAATTGCCTTCTTAGTGTCTCTTTGAACTTTTCTAGATCACCCGCTTTTATTTTCCATTTCCTTGTGGTGCATTCCTCTTGCTGTTTTTCTTTTCCGAGTTTTGTGCTACTTGTCAGCGTAAGCTCTATATATTTGTGACCCGACAGGGTCTCTGTTTCTTTTAGTACTGCCCAGTCCATCATGTTGTAATATGTTTCTTTCCCTGCCATCGTTATATCGATAATTGAGCTTTGGTTTCTCCGTTCGAAGGTGGCCTCATTTCTCGCATTGCAGATTATCAAATCATGTTGTGCCAGAAAGTCCAATAGAAGATTTCCTCTCTCATCCTGTGTATCCGAACCCCACTCATAGGCCTTTGAGTTAAAGTCCCCGCCTACCAGGATCCGTTTCTGTTTTTGACGTTTGCCAATGTCCTGTGCCAATGTCCAATGTCCAAAAAACCTAATTCGCTTAGGAAATTTTCAAATTCGCACCTCTGGCAGTTAGGTGATATGTAGCAGCTGTAGTGTATACCGTATGCCGTTTCGATCCAGACAAATCCTTTGGCCGCGCCTTGGTAAATTATTTTTATTTTGCCCAGTACTCTAACTAATTCTAAGTACTAATTCCTACGTCTTTGTTTGCATCTGTATACCATCCTCTTGTCCCGTTTTTATTTGGCTCGCTACCCATTATTACGTCTGCTTTTCTTTCAGCTGCTGTTTTAAATGCTAGATCCATTGCACCTTGGCTCATGTTTATGTTTATTTGTAGGAATTATATTTTTTTGTCTCTGTCCTCAGTGCGCCTTCCGATATGTATTTTGTGTGTTCATTTGTGTGTTAGTTTGATTCTATGGTCTCAGTTTTCTTACTTCTGTTCTGTTGGTTTACTAGGGCTTCGCTAAATTTCTTGCACCTGCCCCCTACTGCTCGGTGGCCAGTTTCCTCGTAAATGGGGCATTCTGGTTGGTTTTCGCATTCCTTTGTTATGTCCTTGTTTGCCACAATTATGGCAAGCTTCGGATCTATCTACCTCACTCTGGCATTCCTTCGCCCGGTGGCTATAGCTCCAGCACTTATAGCATTGGGGGACGTCCACCCTCTCTTGTACTTTGCATCTGCTCAGCCCTACCCTTAAGGTCTCTTTTGTCATAAGCGTGTCGTGGTCATCTTTCCCTATCATGACAGTCACGTCACCTCTTGCGTGTTTTCGTAGCTTGGTCTTAAGTTCCACACTTTCCATCTCATCGGGACTATCGTACCGGTTGGGCCAAGCTCTTTGGCTAATGCCTCGGCCACATCATTTTTTGATGCCATCGCGTCCAGTTTATGTGTACGACTTGTATGTTTTCGCTGGAGATATTTCTTAATTTGACATCTTTTACCTCCTCCGTGATTGTGTTTATTACTTTTTGGAGGCCCTCCGGGTCCCTGTACGTGACTATAAGCAGGCTTTCATTTTTGGAGCTTCTGAGACTCCTGATTATTTTAGCCTCTGCCGTGCTATTCATGACTGTCTTCAGTTCATCTAGTAGCGTCATATATTCTCCCTTCTGTCTAGTGATAGTTATGGCGAACGAATCCCTTTCCTTCTTGTTTTGTCCGGTTCGCCCTGCTTCGTTTTCTCCTTCTCTCGTTTCTTTGGGCGTGTAGATTTCTACTTCAACCTCCCGACCTAAGGACACAGTTTGTGTCATTTTCCTCATTTTATACGTATTCATAAACTTGGTCCTGTGTAGGACAACCTTTCTCACGTTGTCGCTTTCTGCTTCCATCCTCAAGTTTATTAAGTGATCCCATATGTTCTTGTCTGTTCCGTCTGTTTTAATTTTAGCCATCCTCCTTGTTCTTTGGGTTTGTTCGTTTCCTCGCCCAATATTCTTTGTATGCTTCTCTATATTTTTTCAGCATCCGGCTCTACGAGTACGCATTTCATTGTCTCTTCGTCATCCGTGGATATGGGATTTTCCACAACCACCTTTACGTTCTCGAATACCTCTTCCTCCCATGGCAGACTTTCTGCTCCTTAAAGTCCTCCAGCGCCTCTATGTCTTGTATTATTTTTCTCGTGATCTTTTTGGTGCAATTTCCCCACCCAATCTGGTTTTATTTCGAGCTTTGCAATCCGTTCTTGGGTATCCTTCAGAAGCTCACCGAGCCTCTTATTTTCTAACCTCAGCTCCGCTTCTACGCTATTGACCTCTTTTGTCGCACTGATAGGTTCCTTTTCTTTTATTTCTTTTGTGTTTATTTGCGCAGTCTCCCTGCTCCCCCTGCTATACTCTTCGTCATCACTGTTATCTTCCTCTTTTGTTAAAAAGTTTCGTACCCTGCCCGAAGTTATTTTGTTCACGCTGTCTCTTAGTTTATTTTCCGCTTCTTTAATCTCCCTCTTAGTGTTTATGTTTACCTTAGTCAATTTTTGTAGATCTATTATATTCTTTGCCACTGTGTCGAGAAGCTCCTGCAGTGCACACCTTTGCTTCACCTTTCACCTCCTGCAGTGCTTCACCATTCTTCCGTTTTTTTTCCTCATTTCCCTTTATTTTGCTTCTTTGCCTTTTTTTGGCCTCCATCGTGAGCTCAGGGGAGCTATCGGTGCTTGTGGCATTTTCCTTTCTCTCCCTTTCAGATTCCTTTCCTTGTTCGCCTGTCAAGGGCCGTTGCGTTCCAGAGCTGGAATACTTTCTTAGTTTGCGGTCTCTCTTTTTTATTTACCCGTTCCGTACTTTGTTGCTTGTTTTTTGTTGGCGGTGTCCTTTTAATACAGCTTCTTTTCCCGAATATTTGCCACTCTTGTGGTATGCTCTCCTCCGGGTTTCCCGTAACTTTGTCTGTGGTCGTCGCTGGGCCTACCTTTCCGCCCCGCACACCCGTAACCCGAGTCCCGGTGCTTTTCCAGAATCGTCATCTCCTGTTTCGAGAAACTTCCATCCCTTTACCAGAGCGTGTCCATGTCAGCCAGGTTCGTCATCGGTGTTTTTTATTCATGGAGGTTTTCTCCTCCGTTGCGCTATTTGGTCCGAGGTGGCTGTTTTATTTGACGACTACTAGCAGGCAAGCCGGTAAGGGCATTCCCTAACTATCATCCGCCACCTGTGGGAGGCGCCCAGTAGGAGTTTGGCTTCTCCCCTGGGGTCTGATCTTGTCTGGACTTGTCTGGTCTTGTCTGGTCTTGCATGGTCTTGTATGGTCTTGTCTGGTCTTGTCTGTTCTTATCTGGTATTATATAGTCTTGTCTGGTCTTGTGTGGTCTTGTCTAGTCTGGTTTTGCTTGGTGTTGTCTGGTCGTGTCTAATCTTACCTGGTTTTGTCTGGTCTTTTCTGATCTTGTCTGATGTTGTCTGGACTGGTCTGATCTTCTCTGAGCTTGTCTGGTATTGTCTCTTCTTTTCTAATATTTTCTAATCTCTTGTCAGGTCTTGGCCTCTCTAGTTTGATTTTATATGGTTTTGTCTGATGTTATCTTGTTTTGTAAAGTTTTCTAATCATACTGTTACCTACTTTTATTATTAGCACTTGATAATAATAATAAAATTAAGACACTCGAGTAAAATTACTTATACCAACTCTGTACCTCCATACCTTGTCACGATTTTTATCTTATCTTGATTAAATGGCAATTGGAAGTGTTTTAAATAGTTTGAATCTAATTTCCATAAGCGGTGAATTAACAGATCAATGCGAAATATTGATTGTACATGAGAAATGGTTTTAAAAAAGTACAAAAACCTGTTTGGAAACTTAAGATCTGCAGCTTTAATTACAGCAGTCGTGTTATTTGTAAGATTGCATATTGGTTGAAAAGATGTATTGAATTTAATGGGATATTTTTTTGCGGTTTCAGATTTTGTATTTTGTGTTGTTTCTGGGCATTTGCTATGCCTTCACCTGGATGCCCACGGACGAAATATTCATCATAATATGTAAGTTTATTTCAAGTTAATATATATATATATATATATATATATATATATATATATATATATATATATATATATATATATATATATATTATATATATAATATATATATATATATATATATATATATATATATATATATATATATATATATATATATAAATATCGAAAATTTGCGAATTTGTTTCAGTTGAAAGATATTTAATTCTTGCTAAAGGAATTTATATGATAGTACCATTTGCAGTCTCCACAGTATTAATATTCTTCTTGATAACAGTAAGTTTCTAGCAGCAAAATTCATATCAATAACAACAGTAAGTATTATAGTATTACTAAATTAGTTATTGTTAGTTCTAGATAGATAGTAGTAGTAATACATTTTAGATACAGTATTACTACTGCTAGCTATTTAGAACTAACAATAACTAATTTAGTAATACTATAATACTACCTGTCTCTAAATAGTTGAACAATATCTTGCTGATTTAGTACTACTATTTTCTAATTCATTTAGAACTACCATCTAACTAATCTAACCAATCGAGTATAGTTGTAATGTACTACTACTACCAATTAAACGATTTAGAACTACCATCTAACTAATCTGTCTACCTTATATATACAACACCTTCTAAAAAGGAAAAAATCTTCTATCTTTTTTCAGGAACACTTACTTTGTCTACTAGTTTGGACAAAAGTTTATTTGGGACTTGCAACCGTTTACTTCCTGTTCTTCTTTGCTGCTGGGCTGTACTCGTGCATAAAAGGTAGTTTATCTGTTGGTGTACCAATTGTTCTCTCCACTCTTATCTTAACGGGTAATTTTTATATTTAACTAATTCTATATAAAAACTTTGTTTAATTATCTTTCTTGTTTTAGTTCTTAACGGTCATTGTTTGGCATTGGTATATTGTTTGTACATGAAAGCTTCAACAGAGAAAAAGCTTGTTATTATATATTAATATGTTGAAATTCGCTACGCGAATCTAGATCTAGTACAGTTGACTCTATGTAAGAACAGTAATGTTTCTAGTGAGTTTGTTTTAGTGAGTAGTAAAGTAAGTAATTTATTTTAATGAATTGAAACACTGAATTAAAAAATTCACAATGTTTTAACCACACATTTTTACATGTAAAAATATAGAACTTGTTATTAAAACAAATATATAAATGTAAACACATTGATGATTGATTGTATTTATACTAAAAGTTTTTTTGGGGGGGGAGGTGCCTTTCTGCAATTTGGGAATTACCTGGAGACGATTGTTCTAGATTAAAAAGTTGCGAAAAGTTTAAGTAAGTTTTCCATGTTAAGGAGATCAACGGGCGGATTACAGTGCTCTTTGAAAATTTATAGAAGACTCATGCAAGATTTTGAGATTCCGGGTATTTATGATTACATTCGAGACAAAGTTTGAAAAAGCTAGTGTATTTTTAGAAGATGAAATTTGCGAAAATGTTCTGAAAACAGAGTTGAAACCTTCATCCTGTTAGTCCTACGTGAACGCTATTGCATTCGGACACAATGAATTTCAAATACACCGGATATCTTGAAAGGGCCGGTTTTGTCCCTAGCATTAAACAATATGTGGTACAACTTTGAGGAGGGCTTAAATGCTAATTGAAGATTTTGCTTTCGAAAGACGTACATAATTTGTTCGCTAGTTTTTCCAACATATGTCAGGGAGATGAACGTTTTATTTGAATTTGGGGTTTACGGTAATACTTGAGGCTTTGTTATTTGAGTTCGTTTGATATTTATTTAGTTTTGGATGAGTTTTGTTGGGAAACTATTCTTTGTAGCAATTGACATGATCTCACAATTGTTGCATACTAGTTTTTAGTTATGTATAGTTAATGAACTAACTGTATTGTAAGGGTGGGTATACCTAAGGCGAGCTAAGGTGAGGTTGAACAAAATTACGAATGTGGACGTGTAGCCAGACGCAGCAAAGTGGCTCGCGTATGGATCGTAGCACGAACGCCGTATACAATACGCATATACTGCGGAACCAAACGAGGCATGCTTTCGTGACTAGTTCGGCCTCCCCTTGCCTCGCCTCAGGTGTGTACCACCCTAAAAGTAGGGTTGCTAACAGGTTCCCTTTAAAGAGAACATGTTCTGTTTTTAATTTAGGTATTGCATATGTTTATGGAAATGGTATAGATCTATTTTGATTTGACTTAAAGGATTCTGTCGAAAGATCAGTTCAATTATTTAGCTAACAGCTTTAACAGCTATCAAAAATATTAATTATTTAACTAAATAGCGAATATATTGGCATGTTAATTAAACTGAGAAAAGTGAGCACAAATACCTAGTGGTCGAGCTTTGTTTTCAATCAATATTTATTCTTCTTTATTGAAATTTTCTCTACAATATTGAATGTACAAATGTTAACATATGTTATGAACAATATAATTGAAAGAACCAATATTTGCATCCATTGGAATGAAGGTCATTTGTGGCACATTATTATGGAAACTTTATGACATCAAATTTTTAATCTTAATATTATTTTCATTTAGATAACCAAAGTTATAACCTATCCTTAATGGTGACATTTTAGCTACCTTGTATAAGATATATAAATCTGAGCGGAGAAACAAGAGGCACGATTTTAAGTTTGTAGTTGTAATAAAATCTCTTTTTTCTTGATCAGCAGTTGACAACCCTACCTAAAATAGACCGCACGAATCAATCTTAATGGTGATATTATAACATATTTAACACGCCTGAACCGCAGGTAGCATATCTCCAGCGTGGTTCTTGTAGTTAAAACGGTTGTGGATTCATCTTATGTCAGCTTACTGAATGGATCTATTGTGTTATATGTTCATTTGCATAGCAGTACCACTGATATAGTGTATAGTAAGTTACGTTGAAATGCGCGTGCGTATTAGTATGCGCAGAATATGCGTAGTAGTATAAATAACGTGAAGTGAACCGTACGCTTAATAACCTCTTTGTAACCTCTGTCTCTGTATTTAGGATTAGTATTTGTTCTTAGATTAAAACCTAATATATAATTAATATCTTGTTTTTCATTTCACCTCTTTAACATGGTAGTTAATGGTAGCATGGTAGCTAAGCATGGTTAAGGAGGAGGATTAATATTAGTGTTACCGAAAATAGTTGCGTGCACAAAGGAAAACACGTGGTAAATAAAAAGGGGCCGGAATAAGTGAAATCGCGATACCGGTATTTGATGGTGAGGACTACAGCATGTGGAGAAAGCGTATTATTATGTTTTTAAAAATGCAAAAATGTGTAACGGTTGAAGAAAGACAAAAAGTGGCAGCAGATAAAGAAGATTGGGATGAAAACGATTTAAAAGCGATAAACTATATTCACAGTGCGGTATCAAATAGACAGCTGGAATTTATTTGTGACAAAGAAACGGCGTACGATATCATAAAAAAACTCGACAGCTTATATTTAAAAGAATCTACAGCGCTAGAAATTGTGTGTCGGAATAAATTAGAGAAGTTGAGGTTAAAAGACTATAGTGATTTGACAATATTTTTTTGTGACTTTGAAAGAGCCGTAAATGAATTAAAACAATCGGGGGCAAGTGTAACAGAAAAGGAAAAGTTAAATTATATATGAAATACTCTGCCGGAATCCTACAGTTATATAGGGGATTTAATTGATACGTTAAAAGACACTGATCAAACAGCAGAATACGTGAAAAGTAAAATTCAAATGGCAGAGAGAAAGAGAATGAAAACCCGGAAAGGAAGTCAAGTGCATTTATGGTAAACCAGGAAAGGAAGAGTTTTGGCTGCGGTGAAATTGGTCACATACAAAGAAACTGCAGAAAAGGCAACCAAGCGAACAGAAGCAGAGGGACATGGCGATCATCTAGAGCCCGAAATAGTTCAAGGAGAAATTACGGCAGAGGGCGCGGAAACCTAGGCAGCTACAACAGATCATCTGCAACGCCAGCAACAAACGTTCAACAAATACAGGAGAGCGGGGAAGAAAATTGCGCTTGGGTTACCACAGTTGCGGATATTACGGCGCTAAACCCAGAGATAAGTAATGTAAATCTAAATGAAATAAAATGGATTTTAGATAGCGGATGTATGGATCATATAATTAATAACGATAAATACTTTGAAAATTGTAAATTACTTAAAGAACCGGTAAATGTTTATCTAGGTGACAATAGAATCGTAAAAGCTACTACAATAGGAACTGTATCAAGTTTTTTCAATGCGTTTGGTGAACAAAATCCAGTAGAAATGAAAAATGTATTTTATGTTAAGGATATGAAGTAAAATTTGATCAGTTACAGTAAAATAACGGAAAATAATAAAATCGTTTCAAAAGGCAACATGATAAAAATTATTGATAAGTATGGTAAAACGACTGCGCTAGCTATTAAGCAGAATGGTTTGTATCTAATGAAAAGTAAATTGAGACCTGTAAACTCTTTTGTAAATATAGCAAATAAAAGTACCGAAAACACGAGTCAGAAAGAAAAATGGCATCGTTTATTAGGCCATGTAAATTTTAAATATTTAGATGTTTTATGTAAAAATAAATTACTAATTGGAATACCAACAGAACTTGAAACTGAATTTATGAAATGCAAAAATTGTATAGAAAGTAAAATGCATAATATTCCGTTTAAAAATAATAGAGAAAGAGCCAAAGAGATTTTAGAAATTGTACATACAGATGTTTGTGGACCTTTCAAAACAACAGGTTTTAAAGGTGAAAAATATTTTGTCTCTTTCATTGATGATTACAGTAAAATTGCTAGGGTGTATCCCATGAAATTCAAAACAGAAGTTTTTGATTGCTTTCTTAAATATGTGAATGAATGTGAAAATTTAACTGAAAAAAGGGTAAAGTTTGTAAGATATGATAATGGTAAAGAATATTTAAACAGTGATATGTATAGATTTGCGAAGGAAAGGGGTATCGTTATAAATAATTGTCCAGCATATATACACGAATTGAATGGAACTGCGGAACGGTTTAATAGAACTATTATAAATCTATCAAGATGTATGTATGAAAAAATATTGGCCTGAAATAGTTTGCGCGGCAACTTATTTGAAAAACCGTACTTTATCTAATACTATTGAGAAAAGGACGTATGAAATATGTTTTAGGAAGAAACCGGATATTTCAAACCTACGATTATACGGGAGTAATGTTTTTATAAGGGTACCAGAACAAAAAAGAACTTCAAAATGGGATAAAAAGGCTGATATGGAAATTTTAATCGGTTATAGTAACGTTGGGTATCGAGTACTTTTAAATAATAGAGTCATAGTTGTAAGACATGTTGATATTGTTGAGGAAAATGTAAAATGTATTGGTTTAAATGAGAATAAATCCGAATGGGAGTCAAAATAATGATTTACAAATTGATGAACTTTCGGTTAATAACTCATCTGGTGAAGAAGATGACAGTATCAATAAAAGTTTGAATGATAGAGCTGAAAGTCCAGAAGTTCAAGAAAATTCCAAAAGTGGGAGAAATCAGAGAACTAAAAAACTTCCACAAAGACTAAATGATTATGTTGTATACAATAGTAGTATCTTTGTAAATATTTGTAAAGCCAATGTACCTGATACATTTGAGGAGGCGATTGAGAATAATGAAAGTAAATCTTGGATTAATGCTATGGATATGGAGATTCATTGTTTAAATAAAAACGAAACGTGGGAGCTGATTGAAAATGTGAATAACAAAAAGGTTTTGGATGTAAAATGGGTGTATTCAAAAAAGGTGGATGATACTTATAAAGCTAGTTTAGTTGTAAGTGGTTTTCAGCAGACAGATGAAATCGAAAATATATATTCTCCTGTAGCTAGGATGCAAACTTTAAAAATATTGTTATCATTTTGTTGTCAAATGGGCCTAGAAATTGAACACATGGATGTAGAAACAGCATTTTTAAATGGTAGGGTAAATTCTGAAGTTTATGTAAAGCAACCAAAGCGTTATGAAGATGGTACAAATAGGGACTGTAAATTAATAAAAACTATATATGGGTTGAAAGAAAGTCCAAGAGCATGGTATGAATAAATTTTTGCAAAGTTTAGGTTTTGAGAGAAGTAATATTGATTCTTGTTTTACTCTCATTAACAAGGGAAACATTATTTATTTATTAATATTTGTTGACGATTTGTTAATTTGTGCTAAAAATGAAAACGAAACCAAAAGAATTAAAAATATGTTATCAGAAAAATTTAAGATGAAAGATCTAGGTAAAATTAAGAATATTTAGTGATTAATGTGGAATATGAACCGTGCAAACATGAAATGAAACTAAGTCAAACTAAATATATTGACCTGCTAGGTAAGAAATACAATTTGGAAAATAGTAAATTATATAATACACAAGAATATTAAATATAGAAATATAATTGGGGCATTATTATATATAAGTTCGGCTAAAAGACCTGATATAAGTTTTAGCGTTAATTATTTAAGTAGGTTTGAAAATTGTTATGATGAAACAAATTTTAAATATGCTTTAAGGATTTTGAAATATTTATATTTGACAAGGGATTTGAAACTGATGTATAATAAAATAGGTCATGAAAATCCTTTAGAATGTTATGTAGATGCCGACTGGGCAGGCGACAATTTAGATAGAAAATCTTCAACTGGTTGTTTAATAAATGTATTTGGATATGTATTATTTTGGAAATCTAGAAAACAAAAGTCAGTAACAAAGGCTTCAACATTTACGGAATATGTAGCTTTGTCAGAAGCAGTAAGTGAACTTAAATTTGTAGCGGAATTATTAAAATGCAAAATTGCATTGCAAAATGCAATAGTTTAATGCAAAATTAATGAAGCCTATTAATGATGGAAATTTTACTAAGAACTCAAAACATATTGAAGTTCATTATAATTATGTACATCAATGTTTAAAAGAAAAATTTCTAGATGTAATCAAAATCAAAGATGTATTCACAAAAACTAAGCCCTATGCCGAGAAAAATTTGAAAAATTTCGAAATATGTTAAGTTTATTGTAATAGGTTGTCTAATGTAAATGCAATGCAAATGTAAGGAGGCGTATTGAGTTATATGTACATTTGCATAGCAGTACCACTGATATACTGCATAGTAAGTTACGTTGAAATACGCGTGCGCATTAGTATGCGCAGGATATGCGTAGTAGTATAAATAACGTGTAGTGAACCCTACGCGTAATAACCTCTTTGTAACCTCTGTCTCTGTATTTAGGATTAGTATTTGTTCTTAGATTAACACCTAATATATAATTAATATCTTGTTTTCCATTTCACCTCTTTAACAGGATCTTTCTATTGCGTCTCCGTTTATCGTCATTTTTCTTGCAGGAAATAATGAATTTACCGAATCTGACCATCCTATCCCAGTTTTCTTTATTTTGCAGCATGTAACCCATTACCGTTCTTGCGTTAAGCGGTATCTCCATGTTGGCTGTTAGCTCGTCCCTTTCTGATTCCCATCTTCAGCAGTCAAATATTGTGTGTCTTACAGAGTCCACATCGCCACAGTATTCACACAAGTCATCTGCGACGGCGCGTATTTGTTTCAAGTATCCGCGGAAGCACCCATGCCCTGTGAGGAACTGAGTCAACTAAAATTTAGTCTCACCATGCTTCCTGTTGTCCCATGTGGTGATATCTGGTATGATCAACTTCGCCCATTGGCCTTTTTCGGACGCCCACCATTTTTTTAGCCATTCTGCTTGGAGATGTTTTCTAGCGGTAATTCTAGATTGCCTATCACATCCTGCCCCATATAGTTCGGCCCCCCTCTTTACTAGGAGCTCTATGGGGGTTATACCAGCTATTACCAAAACTGCTTCCCCCGATACAGTCTTGTATGCACTACAGATCCTGATTGCAGTTTTTCTTTGAATTCTCGCAAGTTTGTAAACATTGCTTTCTACTGCCATACTTATATTGAGCCCATATTGGGGCAGCCTATAGCATGGTGGATTGTATGATCGTAGCAAGGAGTTTACGTTTGGATTTTAGGCCCACCTACATTGGACATAATTCTGTCCAAAGCCGACGTTACCTTCATGCCTTTAGCTGCTGCCTTTGTGAAGTGTGTGACCGAAGGAAAGATTTCGTTCTTTGGGCTTATATATGTATGTTGCACTTTAAACTTTATTACGTTGAGTCTCCTTAGGCCGGTTAGTAACACTGCTTCAGATTTTTCGGACGCAAGACTCAGGTAGTTTGATGTCATCCAATGGATTACTTGGCGAATTGTGCGGTTTGCCGTTTGCATTAGCATGGATTCCGTTTTTGCTGAGACCACAAGCGCCAGCTCATCCGCGAAGCCAATGAGTGTGTTGCCCTACGGAGGTTTCAATCTAAGGAAGTAGGGCCCAAGACTGAACTTTCTGGCTCCCCGCTACTCAGTTCCCTCTCTACCGAAATTCCATGTGCCTGTAGAAGCAGTGTTTTATTAGGAAAGTAGCTTCTTACCATGCGCAGGAAGTAAGGCGCTATTCCTCTTACACCACATACCGCATAAACACTTACATACCACATATCGGTTAATTCCTTCATTATTATTACTAGCATGCATTGTTAAAAGCGTTTCTAACCTCAAATGTAATTAGAGAACATATCTTCCTTGTTTTTTTGGTGCCACTTCTAGCTTCTTCTGCAAGTTTTAAGACCGCTTCTATTGCGCTGATATTGGATCTGCCCTATCCGAATCCAAATTGTCTCCTGGACAATTCGATGCCTGCCTTAAGTCCTCTTTAACGTTTGTTCACCTGGAGCTGCTCTAGCAGCTTCCCGGCGTTTCCAGAATACCCAGGGATCTATACGATGATGGATCGTCTAAAGGTCTGTCACCTTTGCGGAACAGGACAAGCCTTGCGCACTTCCATTTCTTAGGAAAGTTCTCGGCACTTCGTTTTGCATTCATTATATCTAGAACAAATTTTGAATCAATGAGGGCTGCGATTTTAATATCTTAAGGCGGGATGCCATCTGGAGCTCTACCGTTGTGGATCCGGTCTTTTGCTTTGGTGAGTTCCTCCTCGTTAAATAGCAGTATCTCATTAACCTCTGGTTGTTCCCAGACAAAAGGTTCAAGTTGTGGAAAAAGCACATCTACTCGTTTCAGGTCATGCATTGGCATTTGAGTGTTTGGCGTTAGCACTTTAAGTTTCTTTTTACATAGCTGGACATGTGGGGAGATGTCCTTGTCTAGGTCTTCGCAGAGTTTTTGCCAATGTGATTCTTTGGCTATTGCTAGTCTCAGTTCTCTTTTTCTGCTTCTATATAGGTCCGTAGCGTTTTGGACTTTCCATGAACGTTTTTTTTTTTAGTTTTTGTCGCTGACATTTTCTTCTAGCAGCAACGCATGAGGCCCTCAGGTTAGATATTTCGTCTGACCACCAGTCTTATTTAGACTATTCATCCTGTAGAGGCTGCCTAGCCCAATGTGCTCAGTATACGATGTATACTGTGTGCCATATATACCATGTGGTCAGTATAAAATCGCATTAAAAAACTCCATTTTTATAAATGTTACAGTAGAACCCAAAAACGTTATAAGAAAAAAAATGATACAATTAAAAGAACTACAAATTAATAAAATTTTAGATTATAACATTTTTCAACATATTAGATGTTATTTACACAAACTGTAAAAATTCCTTAATGTATCTACGAAAAAATTCATGTTAATGGCATTTATTAAGTTTGTGTGTATTAATATTACGTGAAAATTTCACTTTTGAACTTATAAAACTTTAATTTCCAGCTGACCGAGTTCAGGAGATCATGTTAGTTCCTTTCCGAAAATAACAAATTAATGATTTTCTAAAAAAGTTCTAGTTTAGGCAGTTTTGTACTGAGAATAACGTTATATGTTTCTATATATTTTTGTTTTTACATTTTTATTAAATTATAAAATTTTAGTTAAAATTAATTCATAATTGAGCTAAAATTTTATCTAAATTAATACATGCACAAGCCATGCAAAATTGAAATGTTTTTATTTTTATCTGCTAACAAAGTTGCATAGTGTTAAACGTTGCTGTTGATCTTTTTCAAATATGCATTCAAATATAAAACTACCGGGCGATCAAAAAATTGATTGAAGGCGAAGCCATAAAATGATGACGCGAAGCTATAAAAAAATAGAAAACTGTTCAAAATTGTGGAAAAAAACTCAAATTTTAAGGAAAATTACAAACAATCTGTTGCAATTTGTAACAAGACGTGGAAGTATGTAAAAAATATTGAGATTTATAAGGAAATCCTGTTTAATTTTTTTCTTTTTAAATCTCGTTTTAAAATTAGTGGAAAAAACACTAAAACTCTCTTAAAATTTGTGGAAAAAATACTGAAAATCTACTAAGTTACTTATCAAACCGATTTTTTTTATGAAATACATTTCATTGTAACCAATATATGGGAGCGTGCATAGTATATGGTGGGGACAGCCGAATCGACTACAGTGTATGGTGGGGACAAAATAAGAGTTAAAAGAGTATAAAATAAGGTTTAAGTAGTAAAAAGGCATAATAGCTGTTGTGTCATTTAAAAATACAGGCAGAAACAGTAGCTGCAAATTTGACAGATTTGCAAGTGCCAGTTGGAATTTAGAAAAAATAGGTTTTTTATTAAATTTTTGTTGAAAAGAACAAAATGTTCGCTTAAATTTACTGGAGTTAAATTCGACTGATTTATTATTTTCTTAATGAAAATAAAAACTAGACTAACATTTCCAGCATTAAATGTTTTATTTAGAGTGCACAGAACAGATGATGAGGTTTATTACATACTGAAACTTGCGCCATTCTCTCATAACCTTTTCAAGGACACAGTTGAAGAGAAGTGGGGAAAGTATATCTCCTTGTCTGACTCCAGGTATTATTTCGATGTTTTCTGAAATCTCGCCTCTAAATTTAACCTTGGAATGGGTGTTGGTCAAAGTTTCTAGGATGAGTCTACGGGTTTTGTTGTCTAGTCCTAGTTCATGAAGTACTTTGTTAAAGCCTGGTTTACACGGGTTTAGTAATGGGCAGAGTAGAGTAGGGAGTAGACTAACTCTACTCGTAGAAACCCCCAAAAACTGTCTCTACTGGGACTCTATTGAAAAGTGGACTCTACTCTACTTCAAAGCGAATGCCGAATCACTGTTATCACTTTCGCCAAGTAGCTCGTTAGTTAGTATGACAAAGTCGGACGGATGGTAAAACTATTGTGTTGGAGCAAAATAGATGCGGTGTCGTATGAACAGGACAAACAGACCACGGGGAATCCCAACAGATTCCGTTCCGCAATTTTATTAATAGCGAATACAGTAAGTCGGATAGACAGTAAGCTCATTACAAAATTTCCTTTATTTTCAATGATCAGTTGTTCAATTAATTTCCCTTACAATGTTGTTTTTTCTTATTTTTTCTTGGTGGCTTTATTGATAGAGAATGGTGATAGCAAAAATGATGACACTGTCGTAAAATGCACTATTTGTTGCTCAGAATTCAGTATTACTAATAGGGGCACAAATAAAACATTACAAGAGTGATAAACATAGCACTCATATTAATGCAGACGCTTCATCATCAAAGGTGATTGACTACTTGAAAAATATAACTTTTTCATTAGTTGAAAATAATCTGAGGGAACATATCATACAATATGCCATAACCATAGTTTCGTAATATGGATTGTAGGTCAAATATAGTGTGCAAACTCTTTGAAAAAAAAATAAAAATTGTGGGCGAACAAAATGCGAAGCAATAGTAGATAATGTACTCCAAAATTACGCATTCGAATTTTTTAAATAATATTTGGAAAATGCAAAAGTAAATCTTAGTTTAGATTCTGTACCAAGAGAAACTTCAGCACTCCTCTCAAAGCAAAACTTGCCAACACCTGCTGTGGAACATGTAATCATAATGTTTAAGCCTTTCCGCTCGTACTTTAGTTTATACCAGGGTCCCAAAATATTAAAGGAATTTTTCGAAAACGAGTTATCAGAAGTTACATTGCATTTAGTTCATAGTCAACCTGTTGTAGTTCATATAACTATTAAAGAAATTGAAAGCTCTAAACTGTCAGATCTTCCGAGGTGAAAACTGTCTTAAATAATGTGTTGGATTTGTTCAATTAAAGTTAACGCAGAAACTCTATACAATCGAAGAGTCAACCCCTGGAAGCGAGGCGAAATTTAATAAAGAAATTAAATGTTTTTTTTTTATAAAAATTCTTTTAAATATGTAAAAAATGGACTGATTGCTTCGAAGAGCTACACATTTTTGGATGGATATAAATAAAATATAATATAAATTGGGAATCTTGGGCATCTTGAAGACAGTTTATTATTTAAAAGAAAACCATGTTGTTATCGATGATAAATAACTCTTCGATGAAGTTGGCGATAACATGTATTGTTCCACGGAAAAAAATAAATGAATGGAAGAAAAATAAAACAGATGTTAGTTTGCGTTGGATAGAAATATACAAATATTTTAAAGGTGTGCATATTCCTACAAAAAACTTAAACTCAATTACTTGTTGAATTTGCAATGTGTTTGCCGGGTACCAATGTGACAGTTGAACGAGTATTTTCAATCATCAATGATTTATGGAGCAGTTGAACATCAAGATTAAATATAGAAACCTTATCAGCAGAGGCTTCAGTAAAGGTGAATCTTCAGTATACATGTGAAGAATTTTGTAATGTTTTAAAAGAAAATGAAACATTATTAAAAAAAAATCATTCAATGAAAAATATAATTATAAAAAAATGACTCGTGTACAAAATATTTCCTTTCTCCATTTTTTTTTTTGTAAAGCACATGCACAACCGTTGCCCCTCCCCCGACTCGTACAATGTACTGCTTTCGCGTTTAAAAAATCTGGTCACCTTACTTTAGGATGATGTATTACACTTATATATTTGTGCGATTACAAATTTAAATCTTCTAGGTTTATAAAAAAAAATGTTATTGTTCGACGGTTATAGATCTACTGTTATACGGTCGTCAGATGTTCTGGTTGCGCACCATCCAGTGTAGGAAGTGCTTTGCTTGCAAGTTTACCTTCAATAACATGTATATTGTTTATATTTTTCTTAGTTCCTTTCTAAAACCGTCTTAAAATTAGTTTTTTATTTGGAATTCTTTGTATGGAGTGATGAAATTTGTTATTTATATTGAAAACTATTGGAACTTTTGAAGCATGTACAGAGTGAGCAAAACTCGATGTCTCAGCTCTATTATAAGAAAACGAAAACGATAGAAAAAATCTGATAAGAGCTGCTAAAAGCTTCTGGGATTGAGTAAAGCCAAATTTACATATTTTTCCATATTTGGAAACTGACGTAATGACGTCATCGAATTTTGTTTTCCCAGAACCATACCTATATTTTTGCATATTTGTAAAAAGCTAATTTTTCTGAACAAATTTTGTAAAGAAAAAAATCTTTTTCCGTTAAAAAATATAAGCAAATTTGTATAAAATATAAAGAAATTAAAGAAGTAAAAAGTAATATCACAAAGTCTCAATCATCAAGATTTAAACAAGTAGACTTTGGAAACATAATTAGAAATTATTAATTAGTATTATTTAATAATTAAATTTAATATTTGAACTTTACAAAACACATAATATGCGCGAGAGGTTGCTTAAGTTCTCGGAGAGTACGGCACCTTAAGAAGATAACTGTTTTCTATTTTTTTAATGAACCCAAATTTTTTTTACAATTTGTCCCTGGGGACATTTGGCAAGTTGTTGTATTTTATTTACAGGTAACATGTGACTCCCATTACATCTACTACTCCCATTGGTCTAGAGCAGGGGTCTCCAAACTTTCCAGCCTTAGGGCCATACTGATTACTCCAGTGAGTTCCGAGGGCCAAAACCATATTATCATTGTTGACGGTGGTAAAAAGTGAAATAGTCCACTGATGAAAAAAAAAGTCCGAAAAAGTACGCAACGTTTAAAAAAGGCTGCAAATCGGACTAAAGTCCGCAAAACGGCAACACTGCATATTTTTAATTTTCCTGTCATTATCTGTAATTTCTAGATTAGTCGTAGAGTACGAGCCATGAGGAGTAACGTGACACGACATCTGGTGGACACAAGCGGGAATAGGTAGTACCTTCTATCGCTAACAGATGGCGCTAATAGCACGTACAGAATAATCTCGTTGGTTCGAGAATGTTCTGGTGTCCTCCACTCACTTCTAGATGGCAGTAATTGGAATATATAAGAAGGCTAGTGGCGCAACCACAAGTCAGTTCCTATGACACTGTTGTGAAATAAAATAGTTTATACCTCCTTAAAACGTGTTTGTGCGTGATTAAGTTTAAGACATCTTTGTAACAGTATTTTGATTTGAATTGTTGCTTTTGTTTGTGATTTAATAGTATGGAAAAGAAGCGAAAAATTGATAGTGAAGCAGAAAATTCAAAGATCAGTGGAACATTCAGTATTTCGTAATTGAGTCCAGTAACAAGGCGCTATGTTTGATTTGCAATGAAAGCATAGCCGTTCTCAAGGAATATAACATTAAACGTCATTATGAAACAAAACATTTTCAAAATTGCTCAAAATATACAGGAAGTTTGCGGACAGAAAAATTCGAAGCTATGAAGCGCGGATTGAAATCGCAGCAATCTTCATTTACAAAACTCAAAACTGAACAAGAGGCTGCAACTCGTGCCAGCTTTCGTGTGGCTCTTGAAATTGCAAAACGTGGAAAACCATTCACCCATGGAGAAATGATCAAAGAATGCATAATTGCAGTAGCCGAAGAAATGTGCCCTGAAAAGGTAAATTTATTAAAAACTGTCAGTATGTCAGCAAACACTGTGGCTCGAAGGGTAGAAAACATCGCTGAAAATATATCCTCTCAACTGTTCGACAAAAATGGACATGTTGAGTGGTTTTCTCTGGCCTTGGATGAGTCAACGGATGTGTCAGATACTGCTCAGGTGTTGATTTATATTCGAGGAGTAGATAAAAGCTATGAACTGCATGAAGAACTTCTTGATATGTATAGTATTCAACTACTACTGTATTGTATAGTATTCAACTTCAACTATTGGCACAACTACTGGTACAGATATTTTTAAAGTAGTTGAAATGGCCATTAAACAAAAGAACCTTCGATGGAAAAACTTGAAATGTGTTACAACTGATGGAGGCAAAAACATGAGTGGGAAAGATAAAGGAGTGGTTGCTCTTGTGTCAAAGGCTGTAGAAAATGACGGTGGTTCAAAACAATTAGTCTTACATTGTATCATTCATCAACAGTCTTTGTGCGGAAAATGTTTGGATATGTCTGAAGTTCTGAAAGCAGTCATATCAACTGTTAATTTTATCAGATCTTTTGGGCTGAATCACCGACAATTCCGACAATTTATTGAAGAGAATGGAGAAAATGACTTACCTTATCATACTGCCGTACGTTGGCTTAGTTGTGGGAAAGTCCTTCAGCGCTTTTTTGAACTTCGAGCAGTGATCGAAATTTTTTTGAATGAAAAGCATCGCACTCTTACTGAATTACAAAACAACGCATGGCTGTGGATGTTAGCATTCTATGTTGATTTGACAAAACATGTGAACGAACTGAATTTGAGATTGCAAGGAGAAAACCAGCACCTTCCTGATTTATACACTAATATCAAATCATTCCGGAAGAAATTGATACTGTTTCAGTCACAACTACGAAGTAAATGTTTTTCACATTTTAAAACATGTGAAATATTCAGCCACACCACTGAGACTGAGTTGCCTATCGATTTTGCAATCGAAACTTTGAGTGCTTTGAATATAAATTTTGATACTCGTTTCTCGGACTTTGATGCCATTGCGAATCAAATTAAGATTTTTCAGAATCCTTTTGATACTGACATTGAAACCCTAGCCCCGGAATTTCAAATGGAAATGATTGATCTACAGTGCAGTGATATAATTAAGAACAAATATCAAAACTCATCTTTGTTGGAATTTTATAAGAGTCTTCCACTGACACAATTTGATAATTTGCATAAATTTGGTCGTGGGCAGTTTTCTGTTTTTGGTACTACTTATTTCTGTGAGAAGACCTTCTCCAAAATGAAGTACACAAAAAATGTTTACAGATCTAAATTAACTGATGAGCATCTTAAATCTCTTTTAATAATTGGTACAAGTAAAATTAGTCCACAACTACAAACTATTGTCAGTGGAAAATCTCAATTACATAAATCTCATTAGTATTTCATATGTCATTATGCTTGTTATAAGTTATGTTTTTATTTAAAATGTATAAAATGTTAGTTGGATTCATTTCAATAATTTGTTAGTTATTATATACTGAAGTTAAATTTTCTGCATATTATACATGTCTTTACTCATTACAATTCTGTGTTTCTTAATCCAACTTATCACAAAAACAATAACAATAAGCCTACAACAATGTTATGAGTAGTTAGCCCATGACCATATCAATGTAGATGTCATATTAATAATTATTCAACATAAAATTAGAATACTTCAGTAAACTAAATTTAATTTGCTATAAAAAATATGTTCTTTAGAAGGAGTTTTCAAGTGTGCTAGCTCTCCGCGGGCCGGACAAATCTGTCCGCGGGCCGGATGTGGCCCTCGGGCCCTAGTTTAGAGACCCCTGGTCTAGAGCATCCTTACAATATTTTTTTTTATTTTTTGGCTATTAGGTTTGTGATTTTCGGCTGGTTAGCCAGTACATTTCTTTCCTTTTAATTCTAATTTGTTTTATTTTTGTGTGTATAAGCTGTTTCCAGCTTAGTTTCAAGTCTAGGTGAAGTATTTGAACACCTGTGTTTGTGGAATTTCATTGTTGTTAAGAGTAGTTTTCGGGACATCTCTTTTACGTAGCGTGAAGGTGATATGGTGACATTTGCTATGATTGACCTTTATTCTGTGGTCAGTCAACCATTTTTTGAGTAGGTGAGTGTACTTTTGTAGAATCTTGACTGCTTACTGTGGGGATTCGTGTGATGCCAATGTGCATGTTGTGCTGTCAGGCATCGTTGGTATATCAGCTGTATATAGGGTGTATAGTATTGGTCCAAGTACGCTTCCTTGTGGCAGTACTGCATTTATGCATTGTATGTCAGAAACTGAGTCTTTTTCTTTGACGTAGAATGTTCTTCTGTTGAGGTAAGATTTTAATAGTTTGTACATATCTTCAGGGAAGTGTTGTTAGGGTTTTAAGTAGTCCTAGATGCCAGACCTTATCGAATGCTTTTTCTATATCTAGAAAAAGTTATGTGCAGTATTTTTTATCCTCCAGTGATGCTATAATTTTATTAATTTGTCGGTGGACCTGTTCAGTAGTCGCGTGTTTGTTTCTGAACCCAAACTGGTGTTCGGGAATTAGGTGTTTGTTGTTGATTGCCTCCTTTAATCTTTTTAGTATTTTTTTTTCTAGCATTTTAGATAAGATTGGTAGTTGTGAGATAGGTCTGCATGAGGAGGGTTAGTGTATGTCTTTATTTGGTTTAGGCAACATTATGATTTCGGCCAGTTTTCATGTGGTTGGAAAGTATTGGAGTCTAAGTGTGGCATTGAATATTATAGTATTATCGTTTTGAGTACTGATACTATTTATTTTATTTCCCCTTAGGTAGGGTAGTTTTTCTTATTGTGGTGCTTTGTTCTGCACTAGCAGTGTTGTTATTTGTTGTAATTGCTGCTCCCGTTGTACTGATGTTTGGCTGGAAGATCTGTTGTAGGTGTTCTGTAAATGTTGGAGCTTGTTCCAGAGAAGTCTGCCTAGCATCCGTCCGGTTTTTTTATTGCTGGTGTTGGGGCTTTTGCTCTGGTTACTCTTTTAGTTGCCTTCCATAGAGAGTAGTTTGAGTCTTCTTTTTATGTTAGATGAGTGAGGTAATTAATCATTTTTGTATCAAAGTGTTCCCGTATGGTTTTCTTAGTCTCCCTGGTAAGGGCATTACGAAGACGTTTGCTTTCGTTTATTTTATGTTTTTGCCATCGTGCTTTAGCTTTTCTTTTAGTTTTCATTTTTTGTAATATATGGTCTGGAACAGAGAAATTGTTTTTTTATTATTCTCTAGTGGTGTGGTGACCATGCTGCTGACCATGCTGCTTCTTGGATTATTTGTGTTAGGTAGTCCACTCCACTCTCGACGTGTTTTGGTGTTTTTAGTGGGAAGTTGCAATTTAGTTTATCGTTAATTATTGTTCTAAATTTTTGCCAGTTTGTGTTATTGTTGCATAGTACACACACACACTCCTGAGTGTGTTGTAGTTGTTTTGGTTTTTTGAGATACTCTATGAATATGGGTGTGTCGTCTTAGTTCATATCCTTGCTTGAAGATAGTTTGAAGTGCGCCCTGTTTTATCCTTTGCTCAATGCAAACTCTAGTAAGTCTGGAGTTTTATCTGCAGCGACTGGCCAGTAAGTAGGTTCGCCCGTTGAAAGTGGTGTTAGTGATATAACCTGTGGTAATGTTTTGCTCCTTGGAGATGTTTTTTTCGCACCCCAGTGTCCGTGTTTAGAGTTGTAATCACGTGCCACTAATTATTTGTTTCCTAGTGTCTTGAAGAAGTTCTTGTATTGTTCCTGGGTGATTTTATGTTTTGGGGGACAGTATATAGCTGAAAGTTGTATTGTTCCATTTGCTGTTTCTAATGCTATTGTGGTTGCTTGGAGGTAGTCGTGATTAGTGGTGCTGTGTAAATAGAGTTTAATGCTATTTAATAGAATTTTTGCGTAGTTTCTATTTGTAAAACGTGATTCAGAGATCATCATTATATCAATGTCATACATTTGTATAAATGTTTTAAGTTCTTGCAGTCTTTGTTGTAATCCGTTGCAGTTCCATACTACTATTTTGGTTGGGCTTTCCATTATTTGCTGTTGTTTGCGTTTGCATTTTGGTTAATATTTCTATCATGGAAGTTATTTGATGTGTTTGTTGTTGTAGCAGTGCGGTTTGGGTTGCTAGCATGCTAATTGTGTGTTTTGAATTTTTCATTAATTGGGTTAATAATTGTTTTAGTTCTGTATTTTCGTTTGTAATCTGGTAGTTTTGTTGGTTGGATGAGTTTGAATTTAGTAATGGTGTGTGTAAGTTAGCATGATCTGTGGTAATTTGTGCATAACTTATATTGTTAGTGTTAATGGGGATTGGAGTATGGTACATGATTTACTGCCGGTGTTTGTACTTCGGTATTAGGTAGGTGGTTGTTGCTCGCTTCCATTGGGAGTAGTTCAGTTTTATTCCATAAATTAGGGAATAGCATCTGTTGCACTTTCTTACGGATTGGGCATCCTTTGTAGCTTGCAGGGTGGTTTCCATGACAGTTGATACATTTTACTTGTTCTATTTTGCCTTGATGAGGACACAGCTCCGTTATATAGTTTCCAGCACATTTAACGCAAGCTGGTGCCCTGTTGCAGTAGTTTTTCGTATGTCCATACTTTTGTCAACGAAAACATTGTGGTATATCGCGTTTTGGTCTCGGCTGGTGAAATCTAATAATCGTATGCAGTAATTCATTAATTTCGTATATATCTTTATTCTTGTCTTTTGGTTCCAGTTCTATGACAAAGACAGGCAGCGGTTGCTTGGTGTCATATTTGGTTATGTTATTTAAAGTTCTGACTGTGTGGCCGTACTGTTTTAGTTCGTTGGTGATTTTATCTGTTCTTGTTTTAGGGTGTATACCTCGGAGTATTACTTTATAGCTTTTTTCTCTTTTAATTTGGTATGTGAGGAAGTTTGCATTTTTACTTTTTAGTTCGTTGACTATTTTTCGATAATTTTCCGATGATTTCAGCTGAATGAATTTGAACTGAATGAATTTGAAATTTTTGAACTTTGATGAATTTTCCGGTTTTTGTATTCTGATTTGGTTTTCTTTCAGTTGTTTTAGGGTAAAATTGTTTCTATCTGCGGGTTCTTCTAGTAGTTCTGTTAGTGGGTCGATAGTTTGTGCTTGGATGTAGATAGGCGGAGGTTTTACTATTTCCTTTGAGGTGTCGATGTTCATTGTATTGTCGTTCGTTTCTGCTAGGACGCTGTATATGATGCTTGTTGGTATTTCGTCTAGCCACATTGCTGTTGTATGTGATTGTGAGTGAGAGTCTTTAGTGATATCTGTAGCTTCTAGGTTAGGGTTTCTTTTTCTTTTCTTGTTTGCTCCTGTTTTTTGCGTAGATATCGTTGGCATTGTTGTATTCATTTCGACCTCGTCGTTTCTGTCACTAATCAAATCTTGCGAGGCATATGTACTTCCTGTTTTGGAAATTTTTAGCTGGATTGATGGCCTTTTCAGCTGATTTTCCATGTTGATGTTGCACTGTCGCAGAATCTACGCAGTAGCTTACTGGCAGTTTCGCGCTTGCAATAGTTTTGGGTTTGGACCGTATTGGTGATTTCTGTCTGTGTATACAATAGCGTTGTAAACAAAAGTCTTGCGCTTAGATAGCTTGACGTGGTCTGTAGGCTGGCGTAGCGCACTGTAGCACATCTGCTCGCTGCGACGGGTCGAGCGAGACTTGTGAAAACTTGAGCAAATGAAAACTTAAGATTATATATACTAACGTATATTGATAATCTGTGGTTAAATGCGTTTTATTATGTTTTTTTAGTTGGGAATACCGGTAATTGAGAGAATCTAATGTATTTCTAATTGTATTCTAAATGGCATTAGTGATAATAGTGGGTTAATGCGGGAATTTTTTCTTTACAAAATTTGTTCAGAAAAATTAGCTTTTCTCAAATATGCAAAAATATAGATATGGTTCTGGGCAAAGAAAATTCGATGAAGTCATTACACCAGTTTCCAAATATAGAAAAATATGTAAATTTGTCTTAAAATGGTCCTCACTCAATCCCATTTAAGAACCTCTTTTCAGATTTTTTTAATCGTTTTTCGTTTTCTTATAATAGAGCTGAGACATCGAGTTTTGCTCACCCTGTACACATAAAAATGAAGGACTATGTAGAACTGTTGAAATATATTGCAGCATTGGAATAGAAAAAGCCAAAAAAATGTAGTTGTGGAAAATTTTCAATTTTCGTTTTCAACTTCTTAGGTCGATAACTCATAAACGGCTACTGATGGAGTATGTTTAATTATTAATACACTTGAACTTTCTGAGCTATAAGAACACTTGGGAATATTCTTCGAGAAATTCATTACTTTCTAAAATGTTTACCCCAGCGTCGCAATTTCACAAAATTTCACTGAATTTACGATGCGATAGCTTTTGACGCTGCGAATTCTAGTGTTCACTATTAGTTTCCGCATCCTAAAATAAGTCGCAAAATATTCAACATATTAATATTTGAAATACCGCATTCACCCAACCGTTGGTCAATTGAAGAGCTTCTCGTAAGATGTGTAAAAGAAGGTTTTTCTAACTAAAATTAAATGAAGAAGAGAAGAACGAGTTGAAAAAAACATCGAAATACTGTTCAAAAATTGACAAATCGTCGATAACTAAATCAAACTGGCATAAATGAATCCATTAGATTTAACTTCATTTAATCTAACCATTTTATCAAATTTTGTCTATCTTGATATACAACAGAGATATAACACATTGGGTATTATCTTGATTATCTTTACCTTGATAAACCTAATAAATCGATCTAAGCTAGATATACCATGATGTATCTCTAACCTAGACTGATTTAGCAGGTCTTAATAAACAAGGTGTACTTCTCATAATTTGATATATTAGTCTGTCAAGATATTTTGGAGAGAGGTTTTGTTCTATAAGGTTTTGTTTTTAAAGTTTATCTAATTATAAGATAAAATAAGATAGGATAGAAGAAGATAAGATAAGATTTATCTAATCTTATTTAAAAAAAAAAACATGGGGTTGTAACCACACAATCCTGCGATGAATATACAGTTGTATATGCGATAGTGAGACCTTCAATCACTTACGGGGCAGTTGCATGGGAAAGTAGAACCAAGCTGGCCTCTGTAAAGAAGCAACTTGACAAGATTCAAAGTCATGCCCGACAGCAGCAATGGAACTGGTATTCGATCTCACTCCGTTGCACGTTATCGTGGAGGGAACCTCCAGATCGGCGATAGCAAGGTTCAGCAATGATGGAATAGGCAGAGATAAATAATCGGGATCAGAGACTGGAATAGCCTCGCTGCCAAGATACCCTAGCTGGAAGTATCAAAAGAGGAAATGGTATGCAAATAAGGTTTCGAGAAAACCTGCACAACAGTGTGTAGCATTGAAGCTGATTGGAGAGACTAATCTGAGCAAAGTGGTACCGATGCAGAAATGTTTAGACCTCGTACCAAATACTTTGAATCCATGGAAATCTACCCAAGTATCTTCCAAGCAGAGGTACATGCAAGCGAAGATGCTCAGAATTTAAGCTCCACAGGAACTATCGCAAAAACGATTTATATCTTGTCAGATAGCCAAGCGGCCAGCAAGGCTATTATCTCATATACCATTAGATCCAAATTCTTATGGGTCTGTGTTGGAAAGCTGAACAAGCTCGGAAGTTTATAAAAAAATATAAATTATAAAATTATAAGAAAATAAAGTAACGCTGGGTTCAAGGGCTCCTTGGTATAGATGGAAATAAAGGAGCCGATCATCTTGCAAACAAGGGATCTAGTAATCCCTTCATAGGTCCGGAACCCTTTTGTGGTATGAGTATGAATACCATCCATAAAAGTTTAGATAAAGAAATAGGAAAACATTGGATAAAAACCGGGAAAGAACTTCCAGGGCTAAGACAATCCAAAGTAATGCTAAGATATTTTAACTGGGAAAGAACAAAAGCTTGCCTGAAACTGAAGAGGATTACACTTAGAATTCTGATAGAAGTCCTGATGGGACACTGCAGACTTAGAAAATATCTCAAAACCTTAAGCCTAGAGGAAGATTACAGTTGCAGATCCCGCAGCTCAGCAGAGCAAAGCAAAGGAGCATTGCTCCGCAAGAGACAAATGTACCTTGGGGCCCACTACTTGATCGAAGAGGAGTTGCAATCCTTGAATCCCACCCAGATTCTGAAATTCCTGAAGGAATCGGGACTAGAGGTTGCGCTCTAAATGAGTAAGTATATTAACGATTAGGGCAAGAGGGTGGGGTACAATATATTTATAAAGGTCGCAGTAAAAGTCATCACCGAAACCTACAATCTATCTATCTATCTAACAAGGTTTATCTGAACAGATCTATTAAGTTTCGTCTATCAAGATTTATGTTACAAATAGTAATCTATTGTGTTATTTTCTATTAAGGTTTAACCATAATAGACTGCTGTAATAAGTTTTGTTTAACAAGGTATATAAAATCTAGACTGATCTATTGGCCTTTGTCTATCAAGATGTACCTAACACAAATAGTTTTATATAATTTTATCCTGATTTTTAGATTTTGTTTATCGACGCGTATCTAACATAGACTATTGGGTTTTGTCTATCACGGTTTACCTAACAAAGGCTGAAACATAATGGAGAAAGTTAGGTAATTAAATTTAATGGAAAAAGCTTGATGAATGAACTTGATGTAGAAACGTCAATACATCAAACTTAATGTGGAAAACTTTGTCTACCAAGACAGACCAAGATATGGTTATGTATAATGTAGTATGGTTTTACCAATAGTAAATTATCATTTAAATCAATAACCTGCTAAGTGCATGCCCCTCCCACGAAATGTCAAATCAAAAATATCTTATCCCTAGTGATCCACGAGGGTTTCAAGTAAGTGTTTTACAAATTATTGTTCATAAAAGCAAAGCTGCACTGATGAGAGATAAATCTCGAAACGCGTCTGCAGATGGCTATTTACTTAAGTTAATATAAATACATGATCATAAAAAACGATGTTATTTTTCTGGTTTTTTTGTTGAGTGCTCGAAGATAGACACAAAGCTAGCAACTAACTGGCAAATTTCAAATGAGGTTTGTTTTGTTAGTCCTGAAAAGACTCAATCATATTATAGAGCTCCCGAAAGGTTGAATATATTCATATATTTAGGCTGTGTTCCGACTATATTAAGTTTATATGATTATCTATAATGTAGTATGGTTTTACCAATAGAAATCTCTTAATTTAATGTCGATACCTTCATAAACAACACATGCTAGAGAATGTTCGGTAGACAAAACCAATGTAGAATCCTTGATAGACAAAAACTGGAAATAGAAATCTTAAGAAATAAATTTGATTTCGATATCATATAATGATAGAGTTTGAAGAATAAGCTTATAGAAATACCTTCAATAAAGCAAACCTCATATAGAATCTTTAATGGACAAATTTTAAATTTAAACCTCGATAGACAAGCTTAATGTAGAAAACAAACCTTATATAAAGACATTAAAAACTTTCCGATAACGTAGTTTGTTTGTTATTTTTAATTTGTATCTAAAGATATAAAATTTTCGCGGTGCAAAAAAAATCGAAATAAATTATAAAATTCGTCTTATACGTTAATCCCAAGAGGAAAATAAAGAATGAAATTGTGATTAGCACCATGGTCTCTTACAGATATTGATTCTAATAAATCTTAAACCTAAGTAATAAATAAACGTGCCCGGTTTTAATAGACGATCGATAAATTAAAATTAAAAACAGATTCCTACGAACAACAATTCTCCATAATTTGTTGAAATTACATAGTTGGACAATTATTAAGTAATATCAGCAATCAAATATTCCGCTTGAAAGTACATAGTCAGTTCCACTACTCTGACTCGCCGTTATTTTTGTTCAATTCACATTTTTATTTGATCTTGGCAACCGCTTGTAATTTAGTTCAATTCGCAAGTCCCTTTCATCTAAATTACACATCGATTCTCAGAAAAAAATAAAAGAAGCAACTACTTTTTCATGGTTTAAGGAAAATATGTTTGTATTATCTAGGCTCATCTTTGAAAAATAGTCTGTATTATATATAGTCTATATTATATGTCCAATTTTATCTTAATCAATTAAATTCAATTTTTATCTAATATAACCGTTGGAGAATGAAGAAAAATTGATGAAACAAACATATTTGCATATTTGTATAGTCTTGCCTTTATAGTAATTTATTTTGTTTGTAAAATCCTCCTTGCGTGGTTAAAATTTTTCTTATTTGAATTAAAACTCTAAAATTACTCCTTTATATTCCGCTTAAACACGGATAAATATTTAATAATGAAATAAAACTCGTCCATCCTTAATTCCAATTTGAAATCGATGCATTGTCAACTAATAAAAATTAAAAATTCATACCGATTCCGCTTACTCTTCCCACGCGGTAAAACCACCCTTGAAATTAATAGGAAAATACATTCCGGTTTTTTTAAATTAATTAATCCGTTACATCCCCTTATTAATAATAACGTAATCGTAACGATAATTAGACGTGCTTCCAATCTGCTTTCATTCTCATATTTATAATTTACATATGACCTACAAGTGTAGTCTATGCAATTATGTTAAAATAATCTTGTCTATTTCTATAAGTATTTCTGGGTTTGGTCATACTTACCTGCAATAATTCCCAAATTCCTAATTTACAAATGACCTACAATCAATAATTATTACCCAGCGACACAATTGATATTTTAAGGAGATTTTTTTAATTCGGGTGTAATTAATCAACGGCACTTACACAGATAGTTTGTAATACATGGCCATTTGGTTTGAAATTAGCGTGACCTTCAAGAGATTACATGTTTATGTTAGGAGATACAACGAGGTTTATTAAAGTTTATTTATTTGTTTCTATGATATTTTTTCTCGGCAGGTAATTGTATGTTATTCTGTGGCAAATTTGTATACGAAAAATATGGAATCATTGAAGGTGGAGCTAGATTTCCGTGTTGATAATATTGCTGTTTTTCATTAATTAACTGTGAATTGGAGGTAATTAATGTCATTTTTACTACCATGTTTCTGATGCATTATCAAGCAAATATGTTCTAATCTAGTTGGTTTAGACGTACAAGACTAGACGAACAAAACTGTATGGATTAGACTAAACGGACAAGACCAGACAGACAAGACAAATAGACGAGACTAGTCAGGATTAGAATGCAACATAAGACAGGCAAATTTATACCATTTCAACCTCAAATTTAGAACAAACAACTTCAAATTGGGAACAAACAATTTCAAACTGGGAAAAAACAACTTCAAATTGGGGACAGACAATTTCAAATTGGGCTCAAACAATTTCGAAATGAGAATAAACAATTTCAAAATGGGAATAAACATTTTCAAATTGAGTTGGCTGTGAAACAATAAAAAAAATTAAATAATAATAAAATAATTAATTTTTAATAAAAAAATAAAAAATGCAAATATGTAATTTGACAGTAAGTTTTATTTGCCCCTCTTCTATCCATTTTATAAAATGCCATACATAAAAAAGCTCAAGTGAACAATATTAAAATGCAAGTTTGTGCAATATAAAATAACAACGAAAAATAAGTTTTAATTTATTTATATCAAGAAGAAAGGGGCAATGAAAGAAAGGAACTCGTTGCTCACATATTTCTTCTAACTGTAGGGGAGCAAACATTCATGTCATCGGATGTATAGGGAAATATGGGGTTGATTTATCATGGAATTAGATGAGAAGCGTTCAGGAGACTAGAAGCAAATTAATTTTTGCGACATTGCCTTCGAAATGCTGAAAATATGTATCAGTTGAAACTTATATTGGTAATTGATAATGGTCCTTGTTATAATTCAATCGAAGAAGTTTTTCATGAAGATGAAATTAATGGTTATTAAATACTGAGGCTTGGTCCATAGTCTAATGTACACTCCAATGTATCATGCTATAGAGCTTGCATGGTCAGCCTTAAAAGCCGATGTTAGTAGAGATTTAGCCTTTCAAATGCCAAATATTTTGGCTGGAGAGGACACAGCCAATATTGTTCAAGCCGAGAATGGTCTACAGCGGCTAGATGCTATTTCAATTGATAATTTACAGAATCTGACTGGCTAAATGTACTAAATACGTTGCACATATTCAAAGATTCTTGCCTGATGCTTTAAGATGGACGCTAATTTCTAATTATTATTACGTTATTTCAGTAAATTCTGTCTCTTCTTTATAATTTAATGAAAAAATATATCACAAAAACATAGTGCAATGTGAAAAAAAAATAGTTTATGATACAAGTGTGTGAAAAAGAGTTTTTTTACAAGTGTATGAAGAAAGCTTAATCGCAATGAGTGCAAAAAAGCCTTTCACACACTAATTTAACGATTTATTGCTCAACAGTTTATATGACCAATGACAGAGCAAATATAAGATTAGTTACAACTAAACAATAATACATTTAAAAAAAAAAAATTAAATACAAACAAGGTAAGACAGGTTGGGCACATAGAACAATTAAACATAAATAAAAATAAAGAATAAAAAAAATACAAATAAGTAAGTAAACAATTAATATAAACATTTAACAGGGCATACAAATTCAAAACAAAATAGGAAAATATACAAATGTATCCTGAGTAAGAGAATTAGAATAAAAGAAGAGTCTGCTAGGTTTTAGTTTTAAATGCCGCGAAGGTCCCAAAAATGTTGCACTCTAGGCTAACTGAATTGTACAAAGAGCAAATCTTAAACAGTGGCGGAATCAAGGATATTGAATCGCTATATGGCGGGTTATAAAAAGAATCCGTTTGTCTACTTGCAACTCTAGGCACTAGGAAATTAAGATTGTTTATAATTTCAGGAGAGTCAATCACGCCATGAATGGCCTTATATAAAAAAAAGACCCGCCAGAGAACGTCAAGACTTCAGTTGTAGAAACCCGAACTCACCGAGCAGCGATGAATGATCAATATGAAGCGGAGGAGAACCTCCGAATGTCTTAAATCATAGCAATTTTAAAAATTTCCTCTGAATAACTTCCAAAGCGGCGGTATACTTTTTGAAGTAACGATCCCAAATAATTGATCTATATTCTAAGATGGATCTTACATAAGTGTGGTAGATCACCCTTAGCGCCAAATTATTGTTAAAACCCCGATAATTTCGAATTATGAATCCTAGAGCTTTCGCGGCCTTGGACACAGATAAGAAAATATGTTGCACAAAAGAAAGATGACAGTCAAAAGTAATACCGAGGACTTTGACTGTTTCAAAGCGATCAAGCTGGACATTAAATAAGGTATACCTGAATTTAAAGGGGTGCAGAAGCCGGGTAAAAGTGACAATTTTTCATTGGCTAAGATTAAGACTTAATTGATTGCCATCGTACCAATTTTCAAGAATTTTCAGGTTTGCTTGTAAAACCAAACAGTCATCGGGGTACTTAATAGACATGAAAATCTTAAGGTCGTCAGCATAAAGTAAATGAGGTGCTGATAGAGACGAACTCAAGTCATTAATAAATATATTAAATAGCAAAGGCCCTAAGTTGAACCCCTGCGGAACACCGGAAGTGGGAACGAATTTTGTAGCGGCAAATCCGCAATGAAAAACAAACTGCGACCGATTTGCAAGGTAAGAGGAGAATAAATGAATTAGGTTGCTTGCAAACCCAAAAGAGTGAAGCTTCCTAATAATGACTGCGTGATCTTTGTAGTCAAATGCTTTAAAAAAAACCTGACCCCTATTAGCAATAACTGGTGTTGTATATTGGGTAAAGACAACTAAGTTAGTGAGAGTTGATCGACCCTTCATGAAACCATGTTGCTGTAAGGAGAGAAGATTCTAGATACTATGGAAGATTGATTTATAAATGATGGATTCAAAAACTTTGGAAAAATTGGAAAGAATTGATATGGGACGATAGTTACCGATTTCAGATAAGGAGCCAGCTTTTTATAGGACAGATCTTTGTGGATTTCCAAATAGCTGGAAAGGTGCCTTCGTGCAGAATCAGGTTGAAAATTTTGGTAAGTAGTGGCGCAAAGATATGTGCACAGTCATGAATTAGCAAGGCTGGTATTAAGTCAGCACCGCTGGTCAAGTTACACTTCAACTGCTTGAGGGTTGATAATACTTCATCTTCAGAAACGTTAGTGAGTTCAATAAGAGGGAGATTCAAGCCGGATATATCCGAAACGCTAGTACTAGGAGACGAGGATTTATACACACCTTTAAAGTAATTAGCAAAGCCCTCAAAAATAGTTTGAGGGGGTTGAAAGTGGAATCTTCCCAAGACATTACGCCCGGAATAAATCTAAGGCGCTTTTTAAAACGAACAAAAGACCAGAAGCGTTTCTGATCTATAGAGATGTTATTGGCTGATTCCTTGATAAAATAAGAGAAATCTGATCTTATCTGCAACTTCACCTGCGATCTGACGAGTTTGAACCTAGAATAGTCCTGTAAAGATTTTGAAACCTTAAAGGCACGATGGAGTGTACGTTTCTTGCGAGGACCATAAATAATTGTAGGTGAAAACCAGGGAGGAAAGGTGGAACGATAAGAGGAGCGAGGTGGAACAAATTTATAGAATGGAATAGAGGAAGGAGTAAAATGATTCTAAGATATCACTGGAAGTTAAGTTAGGTTACGTTAGGTTATGTACCTCTTCCACGAAGGAAAAGCCAGAGTTGCTTAGAGCCTGATACAGCAAGGGAAGATCGTCACGCCGGAAATTATATGATTTAGATTTAGGATGCATTATATGATTTTTCTTAAAGATAGGCATCTCTTATTTCGCATGAATTGAAATCAATGCCGAGAGGGCGGGGTGATAAGCATCTTCGGGGACGATTGGACAGATTTCCTTAAATACAGTAATTGATAGGTCACTCAGTACAAGGTCAAGCAACCTGCTGTTCGCATTGCTAATGGTATTCCACTGTCTGAGACCACACAGAGAGATGAAATTATTGAGCGCAGATGATTTCCTAAGAAATTTGTTACTTTGCGGATTATTGAAGTCCCCAGTTATAACAATTGAGTCATAAGAGCAGGTCAAAAGGAAGATCTAGAGTTGCTCAAAAAAACGTTCAAAATACCAAGTCGGGGTATTAGTAAGGTGACCACACGTCCCGATTTTGGCGAGACAGTCCCGCTTGTTGGAGGCCTGACCCGCGTCCCGCCAATTTTTAAAAATGTCCCGCTTTTTAGAAAATATCTGCATTTCTTATTTTAAATGTACTGTAATATATAATTTAATATTTTTCCACACATTCCCATAAAATCTCCTTTTTTAATGTCATCCAATGAAAATATTTAATATCCTCGAATTGAAATGTCCATTCTTCAAGATATTCCAAGCAGTTATTTCTGACTTACTCTTAAATTTCTGACTTCCGGTCGTTAAAAATTCGGTCGTTTAATGGCACCTTGTTCTGAAATTTTCATTGGGTGACATTAAAAAAAGAGATTTTATGGGAATATATATATATATATATATATATATATATATATATATATATATATACACATTAAATTGCTGGTCTGCTTTCATAACTAAATTATAATTCTCATTTCATCCCATTTGTCCCGCTTTGTCTCAATGAAAATGTGGTCACTTTAGGTATTAGGTTTTTGCACAAGCATTAGAGACAACTGAGATGTCAACAAGATTACATTAAAAAAAAAGTATTGTTTGAGGCTATAAGAACTCCACCACCTATGGAGAGTCCCGAGTTCATGAAGTCACGATCGGATCTGAAAATTGTGTATTGAGGTGGCATAAATTCACTGTTCAGAACATTTGGGTGAAGCCAAGTTTAGGTGAGGTAAACTATATCGAAATCAAGGTCACACATAGCCGGGTATAAAATATCAAACTTCGTATTGAGGCCAAGAACATTCTGATAGTAAAGGCGGAAATTGGACGACTTCAAGGTGGTGAACGAATTGTCCTTTATAAAAAAGGGGGATTATTACAGCTTTTACTAGTTGAATTGTCAGTTGAATTATCAGTAACATAGGGCGAAGGTCGAATAGGAACAGTATTGGGAAGCCTCTGATAACCACTTCACTTCTTGAAAACAAAGATCCTAATTGAAATATTAACAGGCCATAACTCTGGATTAAGGAATATACGTTTATCCTTCTCATTGACACCAACCTTAAAAGTACAGAATATATTACTAGAGAGGAGGCACTTACAATCGCAGTCCAAGATATTAAATGTAGAATTAATATATGTTATCAATTGGGATTCCTTGGTTTCAGGTGCGAAGTTGCTCAGATGAAACCAAACACGTTTACTAGGAACTGCAGCACGCAGATCGTTTGAAGGTCCAGTTCCCAGAAGAATGGGTTCATGAGAGAATGAGCCAGAATTATGCCTTGGATCGCTTGCAAAGCTTCTTTTGTGTTTGTCACCAACAGAACTTTCTTTGAGGGTTCACGCTGAAGAAGTGACTGGAGGGATGCCGGGAGGCAAGCTGGGAGGGGTTGCCGAGCTTCTTGTGGGTTTGGGACTAACGGAACATCGTTAGAAGGTTGAACAAATGTTGTAAGAGCTTACGTTTTTAGTATAGCTGGTTAATGCTGAAGAACTGACTGGAGGGATGCCGGGAGGTAAGCTTGGAGGGGTTCTGGAGCTTCTATTGGGTTTCGGACTAACAGAACTTCGTTGGAGGGTGGGACAAGTGTGGTAAGAGCCCACGTTGTTAGTAATGCTGGCCGACTCTGAAGAACTGACTGGAAGGACGCGGGGAGATAAGTTGCTTGCGGATATCGAAGGATCAGAATTGGCAACAGGTTTTGTAGATAAGACAAGATTCTTGAGCTCTATAAGTTCACTAAATATAGCGTTGTTGCTAGTGGTCCAATATGATTTGAGGACATCAAAATCACTGAGACTCGCTAGTAAAAGCTTAAGTTCACCAATATTTTGCTTAAGCGTGATGACTTCAATCTTCAGATCATTTATCTCCCCGGTTAGGTCCGACGGAGCGGAGGAATTAAAAATCACGGGACCACTAGTGACACCGCTGACAAATTTATGCCTTTCACAAATGATTGTGTCGTCATCAGCTGCAGTAAAATACTTTGATCTGGAACACCCTCTGTGGAATACTAGCTGGCATTCTGTGCACCTAACAATGGACAAAGATGCTTTTTTATTGCAATTAGCACATTTTGAAAAGAGTGGCGATTTATTAGGACCACCATTTGAAGTCATTATAAACACAAAACTTTAGTGTTCGTGAAGAGAAAGTTAATAATCTCGATGAAATTTTAATATTGAAACACTTTATCGCGGTGAGAGCACTGGTTGGAGCACAAAATGACAAATTTTCAGTGATACACGAATTTCGAGATTTTAAACTGATACACGAAAATCGAAGGAAAGTGATTAAATCAGTCCGTCGCAGCAGAGAGTTCAACTAGAATTAACTTCTTCTTGAGGTACAGGTATCATCTGAAGTAGCCAGAAGATAATGATCAAACATTGGATTACAGCAATTGCTACTTGTTTAGTCTTCACCGCGAACAAAAATTATACACACATCGGGAGTGATGTCCCTTTTTTACCGCGTATTATAATTGAAAAAGAAGGGAGAAAAAAATTGCGTGTGTCAAATTGACAGTCGTAACTAATTGATGATTTAGTTAATGTATATAAATATAATGCATATTAATGTAATAACATCTAATGTGTGTCATACATCACATCTACGAAGCATGTTAAAATAATGTTGAATTTACAAAAAAAAAAATTTTCTTACCGACAATATTGTAAAAATTGTAATTTTGACAGACAACATACTTCAAATCACTGACACAATAATGCTGGAATGTTCAGCGCCTCCGTGGAAAAAAATGCTAACTAATAAAAACACACAGTGGCGGGAACACAATCTGGTCGTTGTCGATGTAATGTAGGTTAACCTAGATTTAATCTAGTTTAGGTTATGCTTAGGTTAAGTTATATTAGAGCCAGATAAATCCAGATTGAGAGGCCGGAGACTTCTTGATTCAAAATAAGAAAAATTAATTCAATTTTAATATACGTCATAAAATTTATTTTCACTACGTCTATGTTTTTTGTTTAGTGACGCAAGTTGTTGCCACAGTAACAACAAACATAAATTGTTTAGTAATGAAAGTCCATTTGATTTACATTGGACTTTTACGCACGATTTGGATACTTTTACACACGATTATAATAATTGCATCCTTCACATACAATAATGCAGTTTCTCAAATGCGGGGTCGCGACGCGCAAAGAAACTCTTAGTGTAGTGTAGTTATTTTCACGAAATGTAAAATATAACTTGAAACAGCAAATAACATGAAATCGACAATACTTGCCGCAACTTGTAAGAGAACACAAACTTAAACTATTTTGATTTTATTTGTAAAAAACTAGTACTGATTCATTATTCTTTGTAACTTTTAGGCTACCAATTAGGTATCATTTACGAGTAGCCTTCTTGCAAGTTAGAACATATAAACGCATTTCTGACCTCATTTTTTCTTGTTTTAATTTGTTCTACACGCCATTTTGAGACATATTTGAATTGTTATCAGATGAATTCCAATGCGCAAACAAACTACTGGGCACTACATATATGTCGTTTCTAACTATCTCTCTCATTTGACGATTGATAGAAAGCCAAGTATTAATTGAGCCAAGTATTGATAGAAAACCGTATAATAATATTCGTTATATTAATTACTACAAAATAATTCCCCATGGATAAGTGGTGAATTAAACAACAAAACTTTTAGACAGAACCTAGTGAAGATGCCCAACGCAGTACTAGTGGTGCCACCAAACTACCACATACCGAGTTTCCTTCTACACTTACAAAAAAGAAGAAAACGCCTTGGGTTGCGACAATATTCTTCGGATTACATGAAATACGTTTTCAGGAAAGGTGCTGATGAAAACCAATTATGCGATATTTGTTATACGACACTGTCAAACGAGTCCATGAAACCTTCAAAGTTAAAGAGAATTTAAACATCCAAATTACAGTAATAAAACGACAGATTTTTTTATAAATTAACGAAAAGAACTAATAGCGAGTAACAAGTCGATGTCTTTGAATTTTTATCAGGGTGATTTACCTAGTTATGGCTTCCTATGAAATATTTTAAATTAATTGAAAAATTACAACAATTACAAATTAATTGTTGAGACCGGCTACCCTCACACAATTGCCTAAAAGTAACTAATTCCAGCAAAGAAAATAATAGGAACTCGAATATGTGATAAAAAACAACAGAGCCAAATAAATATGCTATCTCTCTCCAATAGCACAGTGAAGCGTAGAATTGTGGAAATGGCATATAATATCGAAGAAACTGTTGTTGGTCAACTAAAAAAGTGAATGCAGTTTTTTCTGTCTTCGAGTCGATGAAAGTGTAAATATTGCGAAGAATGCTAATCGAATATGTTTTGTGAGATACGATCTTGAGAATACATCGAAGGAAGAATTTTGGTTTTATAAAACTTGGTTACAAGAACAACATCAGAAGAAATTTTTAGCCTGATTGATGGTTATATTAATCAAAATGGCAATGACTGAAAAAATGCGTGGGTCTGAGCACCGATGGTGCACGCACAATGGCTGTTATTCCTGGAGTCTTAAGGACTCTTTCCAAAAATAAAAGCTGTAGCCCCAGAATGTGTCTGGTTACACTGTCGCATACATGAAGAAGCTTTAGCTACAAAAAAATGCTCTTACTATTTTATTGCTCTTACGAAATGTTATGCAAGAGCGTATAAAAATTGTGAATTTTATAAAACACCTCCCTCTGAATTCCAGATTATTCACTGTACTATGTAAAGAAATTGAGTTGCGAACACGAACATCTTCTTTTGCATTGTGATGTACGATGGCTGTCCAGAGGGAACGTTTTAAAAAGGCTTTTTGAAACGAGAGAAGAAGTTATTTACTTATTATTTTTAGACTAATATCTATTTGAAGCTAAATACTAGTTTAATGACATAAATTGGTTGATTAAGTTGTCCTATCTTTGAGACATTTTAAAATTTTTAAATAATTGAAATCTGACATTACAAGGCGGCAATGTCAATGTATTTAAAGTACAAGAGAAGATGGAGGCTGCAACAAAAAAACTAAATTTATGGATTCGTCGTGAGGAAGAAGGGAATTACAATGCTTTTATGAAGCTAACAGAATTACAAAAACAGTATAATCTTAGTTCCATACCAGATGAAATTTCAACTGTATTCAAGGATCATTTGCAACGATTGCAGACAAATATTAAAGAATATTTTCCTACAATCAACCGCAACAAATCATGGATAAGAAACCCGTTTACACCGAATGCAGAATTTGAAACAGAATTACAAATAAACATAAAATTCGGACGTTGAATTTATAATTGAACTGTCATGTAACACAATGCTGAAAGATAATTTCAATAGAATGCCTTTGTTGGATTTTTGGCTTTCTTGTCAGCAGGAATATCCAGTATTAGCACAAAAAGCAATAACATTTCTAATGCCTTTTGTAACGACATAGAAATGTGAAGCAGACTTTTCAACGCTGGTTTTTCTTAACAATAAATTTAGAAATCGATTAGACGTAGAACAAAATTTAAGAATAAAATTGTCATCCTTTTCTTCCTAACCTAACCTAACCTAACCTAAAATATTTGGTCGACGAGAAACAGCAACACTCTTCTCCTTAATATTTATTTTAATTATAAATCATATATTTTATGTAATGCTTTTTGCATTGTGTGCATGCAATCTTTCTTAGAGCTACTTTTGTTTTACCACTAATAAAATGATCCATTGCTTATCTTTCATTTTAACAATAACTAATTTGTTGTGTACTGGGTCACTAAGGAATAATATTAAAATAACGCTTGAAAACGCTTAAAAAAAGTTTGGGAAACGCAGCAATAATGTATTTATTAATGTGTTCATTTTTCTGTGGGAGCAGATAAAAGTGTTTTAACATTAAATTGTTTATTTGCTATTTTCAAATTTAAAATTGTTTATTCTCATTATAAAATGTTTTTGTATGTTTAATTATGTAATATATAATGATTGTTTGTTCCCAATTTCAAATTGTTTGTTACCAATTTGAAATTATTTGAACCCGATTTGAAATTATTTGAACCCGATTTGAAATTGTTCGTTTCCAATTTTAAGTGTAAAAGGTATAGATGACCTATATAGACGTGTAGTACCAGACAGAAACGAATAGATATACACAATACGGTAGAGATAGACCACATAATAAAAACCAGATAAATCGTACTGCTTTGGCAAGACTAGAAGTAGGTTCAGGTAAACAAGTGTGCATAAACAAGAATCCACTACAATTATATATAATGTATCAACAAGATTGTCATCTAAATCCAATTCCATTATTTTTTATTAGAAAATATACTCTCTAAATGTAATATATTAAAGCATATAGAGAAAATTAATCTTGTACAAACCTTACAAAAATGTGACGGTCTATCAATATTTAAAAGTTTATATTTTCAGGTCCAATACTTAAACTTCTGCCTATATATAAGCAGCTATAGCCTATACAATATAGCCTATATATAAGCAGATACAGGCAGTCTTCATGAAATGTCAGGAAAAGAAAAACAGTGATAGTAAGAAAAAGTTGGTAAACATCAAATACAAAATAAACTACAAACTTACTTATACTAAACAAATAATAAAAAAAATCAATTGCGATTTTTATTGAGCGTAGCTAAATAATCCTTCAGGTTGTAAGGTTCGATATTATGTTTGAATTCACACAACTCTTTCTCTGCTTTTTTAATGTCTAGCAATTGTTGATTTTTTTTTGATAGGTATTCGGATTAGATATAGCAATATGAAACTATGAGGAGCATTTTTTCCCGTCAACGACAGTTTGTGTCGAGGAAAATCGTACAAATCCTTCGAATATCTAGTTTCTTTTTCATTTTTTTCCTCTTGTTCTTTAAAGAGAACTTTACGTTTGAATATAAACATAATGTTCGATTCCCAAGTGAGAATTACTTGTGAATTACCCAAGTGAGAATAACTGTACGCTTAGAGTCAACACACAAACGAAGTTTCCCATTCAACTAAGGAACACAGACAATGGGTCAAGGCCGTCAACAGGTTTTGAACATAGTAACTTTTGTTCTTAAGGCATACAGTGCCTCGTACGCATGGTCAAATACTGGTGTGGTATCTTTCAGAGTGCTATCTACAACCGTATTCTTAATTGGCAATTCATTGTAATGAATAATAAAAGTTTTGGGGAGCTTAGGTGTTAGAATATCAATGATTTCCTCATGTTGTGAAGGCACAACCACTGTATCAACGTTCGGTGTGTGACTATCGTCCAAAACCACTTTCCGTGAGGCATATAGAACATCTAACCAATTTCGACATAAAATAGCTGAACACGCCAAATGCTTAATTACAAGTAGTGGCAACTTTCTGTTAACTACTTTAACGAAAATATATCCAGCAACATATAACGCCTCTTTGTTTGCGGCTCTCAGCTTCCCAATAAAAGTTTTTAAGGTATATGACTAAATTTTGACAAGAAACAATTTTCACTTATAAGGGTGGTTGAACTACCGGAATCTAATGAAAAATGAAGACAAATTTTAACGATAATTATTCTGGTTATTTCTGTCTAGACTTGTATGTCTAGTCTTGTCTGCCTAGTCTTATCTGACTTTATATTCCTTTCTGTCTGGTCTTGCCCGTCTAATCTTTCCTATCTAGTCTTGTGTGCCTAGTATTGTCTGTCTAGTTTTCTCTATCTTAGCTTGTCTGTCAAACCTTGTCTCTTTAGTCTTGCCTAGCTAGTCTTATCTGCCTAATCTTGTCTGTCTACACCTTTTCCAATTGTAATTTAGAAGGCGTCAATTGTAATTCAGATTAATCAATTGTAATTCAGAAGGCATCAATTGTAATTCAGATTAGTCGATTGTAATTCAGAAAGCGTCAATTGTAATTCAGAAAACGTAAATTCAGAAATAAAACAAGTTTTATTAGCTATTTATTTTTATTTTATTATATCAAAAAAAATGTGATTCAAAGGGAAGATTCAAGTATATACATAGTATTTCGTAGTATTTTTAAAAATAAATTAACGGCCGACAGCCAGGTCATTCATTGCCAAGACAGTAGCTTGGTGAACTGTACAGTGTTGCACAGCACAAGCACAATCACCCCCAGTTATGGTGTTCGTTGCATTATCTATAATATCCTCCAAGTAGATCAATCTTTGTTCGCCAGGACCTGCAACTTTTGGGACATGAACGTTGCTTTTGTCATAGGCTTTTACTTTAGACAAAATATTCTCAATGGGATTTAGCATCGGAGAATAGGGTCCTAGCCGCAATAGAGAAGCTGGCGTATCATCGATTACTCTTTCTATGTAGCTTTGAATGACAAGGTGTGTTGTGCGCACACCAAATCTCTTTCTATGTAGCTTTGAATGACAAGGTGCGTTGTGCGCAACAATCACCAAATCTTCCAGTTGATTTCCCATATCTTGCCACTTTTGCATTAAAATAACATTGGGTAGTTATTTTAATGCAAAAGTGGCAAGAAATGGGAAATCAACTGGAAGATTTGGTGATTTGGAAGATGTGGTTGCGCACAACGCACCTTGTCATTCAAAGCTACATAGAAAGAGTAATCGATGATACGCCAACTTCTCTATTGCGGCTAGGACCCTATTCTCCGATACTAAATCCCATTGAGAATATTTAGTCTAAAGTAAAAGCCTATGACATTTGCTAAGTGGGCAGTAAATGAACCCCTTCTGCGTTCCATGTATACGGTTCCCGAAGTTGAAATTGCTCCAATTAAATGAATGTTAGGACCTCTTGATGCTGGAAGATGTTGTACTGCTCTTTTCCCAACTCTTTCACGGCCTCTCGTTCGACGACAAAACAAATTAATATTTGTTTCATCCATCCAAACAATTTGTTTCCCCTGCTGTATGTACTGGTTCAAGGATTCTACGTATTCAGCTCGTCTTGTTATGTTCGCCTCAGAATTCGTTGTAACAGGTTCAACGTTTACTCCTTTTATAGTCAACAGTCGGCCTTCTAAGTAATTACCTACGGTTGACACAGATAACAATTTGTTGAAATTATTCATTACCTTTTCTTTTAATTGCTCTAATGTTATAGTACAGTCTTCTTCTATCCGCGAAACCATCAAATCCATTTGACCATCAGAAAAAAATCTTGGCTATTTACCACCTTTTGGCAACATTTTGTCAATCCCAGATTGGATCCAATAATATGCGGCCTTATATTTAATTTCCAGCGTTGCAGCCAAAGCTATCCAATCATCACCTCTGTTAGCAAAATTAACTATCCTTTCACGGTCTTTTCCACTATTTTTTTAATATCTTTTTCTTTCAATCACTTCCTTTCCATTCATTATTGTTCTGCAGATAGGGCAAGAACTATCTACAACATAGATTATAGGTTGTGCGCACTTCTTGTGGAATAAATGTCGGCAGAGCAGCAATCGTACTACAGTATTCCTTGTCATTACATATTGGCAAATTGCTCAATTTTCCTTAAGTTCCATTTTTATGGGTTTATGCAAAAACTGAGTTTTGAACTATTTAAACTTTTAAATTAATTGTGTTAAATTGTTATATAAATGAATTATCAATATGTATAAGTATTAATTATTTCTGAATTACAATTGACGTTTTCTGAATTATAATTAACTTATTTTAATTACAATTGACGCTTTCTGGATTACAATTGACTATTCTGAACCACAATTGACGCTTTCTGAATTACAATTGAGGTTTTCTGAATTAAAATTGACGCTTTCTGAATTACAATTGGAAAAGGTGTAGTCTTGTCTGTCTAGTCCTGTCTGCCTAGTCTTGTCCGTCTAGCCCTCTCTGTCTAGTCTTGTCCTGTCTATTTAGTCTTGTCTGCCTAGTCTTGTCCGTCTGGTCTGTCTTCTCTTGTCTGTCTATTCTTGTCTATCTAGTGTTGGCAGTCTACACCTTTTCCAATTGTAATTCAGAAAGCGTCAATTTTAATTCAGAAAACTTCAATTTTAATTCAGAAGGCGTCAATTGTAATTCAGAATAGTCATTGTGTTTCAGAAAGCTGGCGTATCATCGATTACTCTTTCTATTTTTTGTAATGCAATGGTACAGTCTTCTTCTATCCACGAAACCATCAAATCAATTTGATCATCAGAAAGAATTTTTGGCTTTGTACCACCTTTTTGGCAACATTTTGTCAATCCCAGATTGGATCCAATAATACGCGGTCTATATTTAAGTGAAATTATTAATATTTATAATTATTAATTATTTCTGAATTACAATTGACGTTTTCTGACTTACAAGTGAAGCTTTCTGAATTACAATTGACTAATCTGAATTACGATTGACGCTTTCTGAATTACAATTGGAAAGGATGTAGTCTTGTGAAACTAGTCTTGACTGTCTAGTCTTGTCTGTCTAGTCTTATCTGTCTGGTCTTGTCTGTCTAGTCTTGCCTGCCTAGTCGTGTCTGTCTCTAGCAGAAGCAGTAGCGAAGGGGATGAAGACGATGGCAGCTGAGCAAAAATTAATGCCCAACGTGTGGGGAGCTAAAAATGGTAAAGGGAGGTTGCTGGGCTTGGTGGTCCACTATGATGTACGGTGCTCAAATCTGGGCCAATGAACTTCAAAAAGAAAGTCACGCTCTTAAGCTCGCAACTGTCCAGCGGAAAATGGCTCCTACCGAATTGTAGCTCATACCCAAGTCTCTGTACAAGCCGCTCTGTTTAATTCCAGCATCCTCGACAAGATCAACGTAGTGGTACAGGAGCAGAAGAAACCTCACGAGGCTGGCCACAACAGACTTGATAAAAGAAGGGTCAGAGAGAACTTCTGAAAGCATGGCAGGAACGATGGTAGTCCAATGAGAAGGGGCAATGGACAAAACTTCTTATCCCAGACACATGGGTAAACAGTACCACCTACCCCAGGTGCCACCTAACAAGTCACGGCTGTTTCAGAGAATACTTGTTCAATCTGCACCGATCATTTGACGATTTGTGCTTGTATTGCGGAGAACCCGATAGTGTGAGCACCACAGATTTCGACTGCTGTCGTTAGCAGAACGAAAGAGAAACTCTTGAAATACATATGACTAAACTCATCGGCCCAAGAAGCCTAGTAAAGCAAACGTTGGAAAAAAAAATAGAATTGGGTCAAGATCTATGAGTACACTTGCTAAGTTTTGAGCGAAAAGGAAAGAGATGAAAAAACTTTAAAGCAAATCGAACTACACCAGTCCACCCGACACTCAGAGGTTATGCGATAAGCGGTTCCAGAGTGAACGGGTATCCTTCCACGGGGACCACTTGTCTCTGACGGTGAAAGCCGCCAGCCACGCCACTCCAAAAAAAATCTTGTATGTCTCGTCTTGTCTGTCTTGTCTTGTCTATCCAGTCCTGTGTATCTAGTTTTGTCTGTCTTGTAATTTCTGTCTAGTCTTGTCTGTCTTGCTTTGTCCGTCTGCTCTTGTCTATCTAGTCTTGTGTGCCTAGTATTGTCTGTCTAGTCCTGTCTGTATTGTTTTGTGTGTCTAGCCTTGTCTATTTAGTCTTGCCTGGCTAGTCTAACTTTGTATGTCTAGTCTTGCCTGTCTAGTCTTGTGTGTCTACTCCTGTCTGCCTAGTCTTGTCGGTCTAGTCGTCTCTGTCTAGTCTTGTCCATTTAGTCTTCTCTGGCTAGTCTTGTCCGGCTATTCTTGTATATCTGGTCTTGTGTGGCTATTATTGTCTCTCTAGTCTTGTCTGTCTAGTCTGGTCTGTCTAGTCCTATCTGTGTAGTTGTCTGTCTAGTTTGCCTGTCCTTTCTCTATAGTCTTGTCTGTCCATTCTTGTCCGCCGGTTCTTGTCTATCTAGTATTGATTGTGTACCTAGTTTTGTCTGTTTTGTCTTGTGTGTCTAGCCTTGTCTGTTTAGTCTTACCTGGTTAGTCTTGTCTGTCTACTCTTGTCTGTCAAGTCTTGTCAGTATAATCTTTTCTGTCTAGTCTTGTTTGTCTATTCTTGCCTGTCTAGTCTTGTCTGTCTGGGCAATTATGGGCAACTAGAAAACACGTCGAAACAAATTTTTACGTCACCCAAGTTTTGAGCGGACATAGCTGTTTCAGGAACTTTCTCCATAGCATCGGTAGGGCCACAGATTGCCTTTGTATTTACTGTGGACTCACAGACAGCGCGGCGCATACCGTTTTTGAGTGTTACAGGTGGATACCTGAAAGGGATAGATGGAAGGATAAGACTGGACAAACACTAGACCCATCAACTTGAACAAATGATTTCATCGGGGGCTTATGTGCAGATACATCAAGCATGATCCAAGACATCATGACAATAACAATGTTAGACGAGCGGAAAGGGAAAGAAGCCGAAAAGATAAAAAAAATTAGAACCTGAACCCCTACTCACTATAAGTGGAGGGGGGATATAAGGCCAAATTTATGCAGCAACATCTTGAAAGTTTTGCAAAAAGCTGTCTCCCCAAGATGCTTGTTATGTTGCTAAGTTAACCGCGAGGTGCTTAGTACGCCCCCTTAGTACCCGCCCCCCAGGGGGGGTACTAAGTTAGTCTGTTTCACCACATTATACATACAGGCTATTCGCTGCTCTTCCAATCAGGTGTAAGAAGTCCCTGAGCAACCGTGACCGGTTATTAATTGTGACAGGTAGTAACTGACTTCTACGTCTTCTCGCTTAATCGATGTATTTATGTCTGGTATTAATAATTGTCCTTTCTCAGTATTTGCACCAATGTTTATTCTTGCTTTCTTTCTAGCATATAAGTTGTGTTTTGTGTTTTATTGCTTTCCTCTCTTTCGCGAGCAGATCAATAGGTGCAATAACCGGAAACTATTGCTGCCTCTCCGGACACAGTACGATAAAATACAAAGCAATCTTCCGTTGGACGGATGCTGATTTATCTATTGGTTGCTCCTTGTTGCCAATTTATTTGCCCACAGTGGTTCACCATATAGCATCGCTGATTGCGCTACAGTACCTAGTAACTTTCGCTTATAGTATCTGGCTCTACGTTTGCCTATATTTGCTCCATTGCTGCCAGTATTTTTAGACAGACCTTTTCCTGCAGCCTCAGAAAGGTTTGCAGCAAATATTATCCCTTTTGTAATTACAATACCCAGGTATTTAAATGTGGTTTGGGAAATATTTCTGTTATTCCTAATATAAATTTCATTGGTCTAAGTTTCCTTTGTCCTGACAGCAGCGCTGCCTCCCTTTTATCGGGCGCCAATTTTAATTTCTTCCACAGTCTAGTCTTGTCTGTCTAGTCTTGTCTGTCTAGTCTTGTCTGTCTAGTCTTGTCTGTCTAGTCTTGTCTGTCTAGTCTTGTCTGTCTAGTCTTGTCTGTCTAGTCTTGTCTGTCTAGTCTTGTCTGTCTAGTCTTGTCTGTCTAGTCTTGTCTGTCTAGTCTTGTCTGTCTAGTCTTGTCTGTCTAGTCTTGTCTGTCTAGTCTTGTCTGTCTAGTCTTGTCTGTCTAATCTTGTATGTCTAGTCTTTTTTGTGTATTCTTGTCTCTCTAGTTTTATTCGTCTAGTCTAGTGCCTAGTCTCTGCCTAGTCTTGCCTATCTAATGTAGTGTGTCTAATTTTTTCTAGTCGAGTGTTGTTTGTCTATTCTTGCCTATTCCAAGTAAATCTAGTTCGATGTATTTTCTAGGATTATAGTTGATTTATGAAATAAAAATGTTTGTATTACCGATATACTGATTGAGTAAATTGTAAGTCAAGGCTAAAACTAACCTTTATAAGTGTAAGAATTAAACAATTATAATTATTAGATTCCATCGAAGCTAGCAAATAATTCAGAGAAACTTTTCTGAAAGCACATCCAGATACATTTTTCACATGAAAGAAATTGAAAAAGAAAAGTTTCAGGAGGAATACATAATGTAAACGATCCATCCATCCATCCCTCTCTATTTGCCTCTGTTATAAGCAAATCATTCTGTCGGATCATCAGTGCACGGCGAGCATGCGATAACGCATGTATGAAACTTCGACGCGATTACATCGAGAAACTTTTAGTTTTGTGTTTTCCTCAGCTGAGGCTCGTTAAGGTTTTTGTTAAGAAGAGGGATAAGAAGATGAAATTGGCGGCGAAGGTTGGGATCGGGTCGGTGGCGACGTTTTTGTTTATTATTATTTTCGGATGGGTGGCTTTTCCGAAAATATTGTCCAACAAAATCAAAAGTGTGAGTAAATAATGATGTGTTTTGATTTTTGTTTATGATGATTATTTCGAGGATGATGTGTCTTTTTTTAATAGAATTATTAATAAATTAAATTAACTAAGAATAAATATTTTATTTGGAAAAAATTGTATGTAATTTTATATAATAGAGAGAAAATTGAAAGACTTTTTTAGTCGATGCTCTATTACTTGTAATAATGCATTTCTTATAATTTATAAATATGTTATACTTTTTTATTCGTCTGTGTTTTATATATCATTTCCAGCAACGAAAATTTCGAAATTTATAAAAAAAAATTTACGACGCATTTTATCAAAGCGCGTTCTCTTTACAATAGATTTATTTTCACCTTAATACTTAATACAACTTAATTTCATAGATTTTCATAGGACAGTTTAAAGAATTATTTTTCGTAAATTCTACAAGATATTTTCAAGAAATATTACGAAGTAATCTGTTTGTACATTCAAAATTTCTAAACTGTTGCAAGTATCAAAAATTAAAACTTAGGAATTTGAAAAGAATTTGACATGAAACTTTCAGGAGTTATTTTTCATAGTTTCTAGAAGAGTTTTCACGAAATTTAGTTACTCTGTTAGTCCATTCACAATGTACATTCAGAATATCAAACAATTATATGTAATTTCATATAATAGGTAGAAAATCGAGACATTTTTGGTCGATGCTCTAATACATGTAATAATACGTTTCTTATAAATATGTTATAGTTTTATTCGTTTGTGTTTTATATAAAATTTCTAGCAACGAAAATTTCGAAATTTATAAGATTTGTTTTTAATCGCATTTGATCGATGCGGTCGTTTTAAAATAAATTTATTTTCATCTACATAAACTTAGTTTTATAGATTTTGATATGGAAGTTTTTAGAATTATTTTTCGTTGTTTTCGTTAATTATTTTTCGTAGTATTATTTTTCGTAGTAGAATTATTTTTCGTAGTTTGCAAGATTTTTTCAAGAAATATCAAAAAGTAATCTGTTTTTCTAAACTGTTCACAATTTCTAAACTGTTGCAATTATCGTAACGCGCTTATGTTACAACCAACTTTTAGAAATAAAAATTTCGAAATTTGAAAAGCTTTTGACTTGAAACTTTCAGGAATTATTATTCGTAGTTTCTAGAGAATTCTTAAGAGTTTTCATGAAATTTCACAAATTTCTATGACAGTACATTCACAAAATCTAGACGTATGTGACTGTAGAGACGCGTCTGTACATACACATTATCAAAATTTGTCCATTTTAGAATAAAATTGTAGCTACAAAACTTTTGAACAGTTTTGTCAAGTTTTAGGAATTATTTTTCATTTTCTGTAGAAGATTCATACAAGTTTTAAAAAACTTTCTTAAAGTACTGATTGTACAATCATGCATCTAGGGCTTCTGAATATCCGCACTTTTTCAAAACCGCGGTTTTCGTTTTTTGAAAATTAAAAACCGCGGTTTCGGGTTCGGTTTTTAAGAATTTTTGGCCTGATATTTACACGAGATCTTAGTTTTGTACAAAAGTTGCCGTTTAGGGAAAATAATCTTTCGGAGTAGGTGGATGTAGCTTTAATTGTAGAGGGTGCTTGAAACAAAATATTTAATCTTTTTGTTCTCTCGGAAATTCTTTTATATTTAGCAAACTCCTTTTTCATAAAATTAGGATAGTGATTTGCTTGCATATAAGTATTTTTGTTTAATTATTCTTGAATAGGTTTTTGTACTTCGTCCTGCAAGAAATAGTTTGGATTGGTCACTTGTAATTTTTCTGAATTTGCCGAATATTCACCTTCGACTTCAACCTTATTGTTGTCTGGATAAAGTCGTTCAAAAAGATTTTCCACCAATATTAAAACAGACTTTGTTGGAATTTTCGAAAGATCTAGTAAGCATCTAGCCAAATCTGTTGATTCCAGATATTCATTGGTCTTCAAACGATGATATTTTTAAACTATGATATTTTTCGTTAAAGCTTTGCTTATATCAGAACCAATTGATTTCTTTTCCAAAAATCCTATTATACCTTGTGCCGTAAATATGTTAGAATCATCGCTGCTTAATGTTGTTACTGCTACGCTTACTGGACATAAAGTTTCATAACAATTGGAAATTAACATTTTCAATTAAATGCACTGAATTTAAACCTGTTAGAGTCTGTAATATTACGACTTTAAAAGAATAAATTCTTCTTATATTGGTTCAATAGAAGACCACCTTGTCTTGATGCCCATTGCTAATTCAATTTCCATTTCAAAAAGAACTTTTACGTATCGTTGTACGAAACTGATTTTCCGTAATAGGACGTTTATCGGAGATAAACGAAAATAATTTACAAGTTTTCCTACCATTTGTAAATTACTTTTAATTTCAGCATCTTCTTCGAAGTAATACTCATTATCCACATCTTCCTCGTGCGATTCTTCAGGAAATAAATCATTCATCTTCACTGCTGCAGCTGTTTTCTGCTTGAGATGATTTCTTAAAGTAAAAAGTGTCGCACATGAATTGTATGGTTATTGCAAATTTTTGGTTCAGCAGAACAATCTGTACCATTTTTGTAATTACCCGGGCATCATAATGTGTAGTAGTGTCTTACTCACTAATAATTCCACGGCAATAAATCCCAGACGCAATCTAACTTTGAGGTTTTTGCCACCTAACTAACGCCGTGACGGCCCGTCAAACATCGACGGCCCGAATTGGTTGCATTTCTTTTTTCGAAACTTCGCAGCTGCCGCTACAAATTCGACGTTTTGTTAAAGCAAAACGTGGTCGGAAAACCGCGTTGTGAAATTTTGGCAGCGGCGTCGCGACGCCACCGGAAAGTTCAATTTCCAAATGCGACTGCTGGTTTTTCCGCCGTAGTTTTCGTAATTTTCTAGCTTGCGAAACAAGTTTGACGTTTTGTGGAAGGGAAACCTTGTCAGGAAGCGATAGTGTAAAGCGCGTTGCAAAATCTTTGTCAGCGGCATCGCAGCGTCGCCGCAAAGTTCAATTTGGTGATCTAGTTCGAATTTCGGGAACAGGCGGTGATTTTTCCGCCGTAGTTTTCGCAATTTTGCAGATAGCCAAAAAAAAATTAATGTTTTGGTGAAGGAATAGCTTGTGATAAAGCGCGACTAAAAACCGCATTGCGAAATATTTGACAACGGCGTCGCGACGTCACCGCGAACTTCAACTTTCTAATCCAAGTCACCTACAATATCATTTCTGAAACTGATACTAAATGAATCTAAATGTTTTCAACACTTATTACGATATTATTTGTAGAACAAGCTCCTTCAATTCGCAGATAGCCTAAATTGATAACCTACTAATTTTGCTGAACAAATCTGTCAAATACGCGATGTCTGATTTCAATTTGATCAGGTTTTCTTTAAAATCTGGATCTCTACTTTCCAGAAACTCTAAAACAGATTCAAGTGAGTAAAATCTTGTTAAACGTGCACCTTTCGACAACTAGCGTACTTCAGTATTTAAGAGCAATCATTGGAAGTTTTCATTATTTTCGTCGCACAGTTGTGCAAATAAACGGGTATTCAACGTATTGCTTCTTATTTTGTTAACTGCTTTAATCACAAATTGAAGCGAATGATGCAATTTATCACTCATATTTTTTGCTACCATAAAGTTACTACATTTTCATTGAGACAAAGCGGGACAATTGGGATGAAATGAGAATAATAATTTAGTTATGATAGAGGAACAATAAAAAAAATCTACTCACACACCAAAATAAACACATTAATATATACATAATTGTATGTGAAGGATGCCATTATTATAACCGTATGTAAAAGTATCCAAATCGTGCGGAAATGTCCAATGTAAATCAAATGGAGTTTCATTATTAAACGATTTCTGTTTGTTGTTACTATGGCAAGATGCGTCACTAAACAAAAAAATAGACGTAGTGAAAATAAATTTTCTGAAGTATATTAAAATTGAATCAATTTTTCTTATTTTCAATCAAGAACTGATTGGACAATGAAAGAACAATGAAATGATTGGGAAAAAAAATATTCGGCCTCAGTCTGGACTTATCTGGCTCTAATATAACTTAACCTAACCACAACCTAATCTAGATTAAATCTACTCATTGGGTTTAAACCACTAGCCTTCGGCTCGTGCTTTAAACTTCGCAACTCATGCAGAAAAGCCCCTCTTCACACACTTGTATCATAAACTACTATTATTGTATACATTAATATACTACAAAAATACAAAAATGTATTTTTTAATAATTATTGGTAGCTATAAAAATATTTGTAAAAAACAATAACTTGAACATTATGATTTTTAATTACTTTCATTTTTGTATTTAAAAAAAAATTGATTTTATTTCACGGTCAAATTAAATTTTTGATCCGAGAATACTCGCATCATTTATTGTATTAAAATAACGTGAAATTTCTCACATGAATTGGTCAATTATTAAGTATATTATATAGTATATATTAAGTATATATTATTATAAGTAAGTCAAGTACTTCCTGACGCACGTTTTATAATACGAGAAATGCCACTTCGCATTGTCTTTTCACATAACCTGGGTAACGCAAGCAATCATTCAATATCGCTAGGTTACATTAAAAAAAACAAATAATTAAAAATAAAATGAACACAATCAAGACATCGATATTAAAAAAGTGACGTGAAGTGTCAGAAATTTTTTTCATTACAAAATAAAATTAAAAATCAAAGAAAACGTTTTAAAATGAATGTAAATTCCATGGTGATACCGGAGACTGAGGAGAGTTCTTATGACGAATCCACACCACCGGAGACAATTGAAAAAGCAAATTCTTCATTTTTGTTCCATTTTTTTTTGCTTGGCCTCTTGATCCCAAACTAGTAAGATACATCCTCTCGCATGAGTAATAAAAAGCATTGTTTGTAACACGGGTGGTATTGTCAATTGTCCTCTCGAGCGAATATGCCCAATTTCGCTCCCAGGTGAAATTGTCAACTTTCCGCCCTAGTTACAAAATATACTATTTTACGCTTAATGTAGGATTTAAAGTTTAATGTTCAACTGCGTTTTTTCAGTTGTCCATTTTATTGATACCAGAAAAAACACTTCTTCTTGGTGCATTTGTTTCTGGAAGGAAGAGCGCATATTCTAGAATTTTCAAAATATTTTGATAGGAATTTGGAAGGAATATCATTCTGTTTAAAATGAAGCAATAACTCCGTCCATTTTTTGTCTGTTTTTGTGCCATTAAAGCACCGGATTTTCTGAAAGAAGTCAGAATTTTTTATAAAAACTGCTTGAAATATCTTGAAGATTGGACAGTTCAATTCAAGAAAAGGAGAGGTTATGGGAATATGTAAAGAAATTTTATTTTGTATATTACAGTGCAGCATGGGCGTAGCCAAGGGGGTGGTTTTGGGGGTTCAACCCCCACCCCCCCCCCCTCCCGAAATATGCAAACCCGCTAAAATTGGTGCATTTCTGTTACTGTTTATTTGTACTGTTATTTTCTTAAAACCCCCCCCGAAACTAAATCCTGGTCTTAAACCCCCCCCTGAAACTAAATCCTGGCTACGCCTATGCAGTACAGTATTTAAAATAAGAAATACAGTTATTCTCCAAAAAGCGGGACATTTTTAAAAATCGACGGGACGCGGGATTGTCCTCCAAAAAGCGGGACTGTCCCGCCAAAATCGGGACGTGTAGGCACTTTACGCTACCAGGTGTTGTCGGTGAATGACACAGTGAATTGCAGTTACTCATGGTATAATTGGAATCGATTTTTCCTTAAAAAAATCACTCAGGACAATAAATATTGATAATCCTTTAGTGTCCGTCTCCAAAGTCTATCTTCCAATACTTTGAAATTTAAAGAATTTTGATGTGAAACTTTTTACAATATTTGAATTAAATATTTTACATTGTTTAATTATTTTCGAGGAATTATTTTACATTGTTTCTTGAAAATTTGAGTTTTCAGAAAATTTAAAAAGTTAATATGTTAAATATAATTAACTTCGAGATTTTAAATATCAAATTTTTGGAAATATTTTTCATTTTTAGAAGATTCATACAAGATTTGAGAAAATTAATTGAATTACTGTTTGTATACTCATACATCTAAACTAATTCTTCAACATATTTTCCGAGGAGAAAGTTTCGAAATTGGAAAGATTTTGCAGGAATTATTTTCAGCGACTCATACATCTAAACTAATTCTGCAACATATTTTCCGAGGAGAAAGTTTCGAAATTGGAAAGATTTTGCAGGAATTATTTTCAGCGATTCGTACGAGTTTTTAGGAAGTTTTATGAACTAATGCAAATATCTAACGCAAAAATCAGATTGGTATTTAAGAAACCGTAGGGCCTGGACAAACAGAACTTTCTGAGTGTCTAGAAACCTGTATCAACATTAATTATTTTACTTTTAATATCAAAATCTTCCAGCAAACAACAGGTCTAGCAATGGGATCTCCATTAAGCCCACTACTGGGAATATTCATGGCACATATTGAAGAACAGATCTTCAAATTAGATTTTGCTAGAAAACATATTTCATTATGGTATAGGTATGTAGATGACGTAATAGCGTGCACGACTAGACAACTGAATCAATCTATAAATTTGATCAACATTCAACATTCTAAAATTAAATTCACTCTCGAAGTAGAAAACAACAACCTTGTATATTTTCAAGTGAAAATATATTGACACTTGACACAAGTGAAAATATATATAAGTTTAATGAGGATGCAGTGAAAACTTTTGGTTGGGCAAAAGAAACTCTTTGTTATATACTCGAGCTTTCGGGAATGTTTATTCCCTTTATCAAGACAATAACGTGAGGTTAACCGTAAACTTAAACCGAAAATTTATTAAGAAATTTATTAATCTTTCAAATGTCATTTTGTTTTTTACTCTGTATATTGTGCATATCTGTGCCGCGTAAGCGAGATCCTACGTGTTGTTATTCTCACAATGTGTAGGAATGCTGAGTTGCACAAAGGATACCTGCTGCTTTTCTCATTGTTTTATCGATTGTTATTCACATTCCTTGTTAATCCCCACTCCACCATTTTAGGTTTAAGTTTGTATCTGCAGTTCTTAGTATGTAGTTGCTCTAACGCAAAAATAAAACTTTTTAAAAAACATCAAGATTGACTTCAACAACATAATTGGCGCAGTCGGTAGGATATTCCGGGAGCGATTATCGAGCGAACATCGAAATACAACCGTCTCCTTCGCCTCAACGATTAACGGAAGAATCCAGCATTGAATGAGGACCAAGGACTCTCCAAAAATCGAGCAATCCAGGTTCCAGTTCTCGAAGTCAATCCAGTCCAAAAATTGAGAGCATCAACTTGTTGGACAAGATAGTGTTACTGAAAGTACACATGTTTTTTAGAGGTCGAATTGTTTTGTGTTAAACGAGTTTACGATTGTACCAGAATTTAGATTCAACTTCAATTCCCCTTATTCGTTCACGTTCACGCTCAGCTATTTAAAAAAAAAAAATTAGAAATGGCCCTCCGATCAGAATATTTATAAATGATTCCCGAATTTAACGGAGAACAAGAATTACTCTCGCGATTTATTGAAATCTGCGAAATGTTAGTAAATAGATTTTATAATACAAATGATGTAATTGATTTCAAAAACGAATACTTAATGGCCAGTATAATTTCTAAAATTAAAGGTAAAGATGCTACATTTCATCTAGAAAGATAAACATTTCATCTAGTGTTATTAATAGTTGGTTAGTTTAAGTGCGTTTTTTAAAAATAATGCATTAAGAGTTTTATTGAAAGGATTAAGAGATCCTGTGGGCTCACAAATGAGAGTTAAAAATCCACAAGATCTAAATACGGCATTAAATATGCTCACAAATGATTTTCGGCTAGAAATTGCGGAAAGTAAAGAAAAATCAAAAATTCAGCGTCCTACTTATCCAGGAAAACCATTTTTATATCAGGCGAATAGATAAAATAATAATTTTAGTCGAAATAATTATAACCATTCTAATGAAAGATTTAATAATATAATTTATAATAATAGGACAGATCAAAATGCACATTATAAACCAACCCCCATGTCAACTAGGACAACTTATTCACCTTCTTAAAATAGAAATTTAAATAATATACGCGAAAAATTAAATACTATGAGTTCAGACGACAATTTTTTAGAGGAAAAGGCCTCGAGCGACGAACTGAATACTTAAACCTATCAAATACTAATGTAAGTAAACTACCCTTTAATGTAGAACCAAAAAATAATCTTAGAATTCTAATAGATACAGGTAGTTTTCGTTCTTTTGTCAACCCGAAATTAGCGTCTAAATTGTTTAAAAAAACAATTAAAAATGAACCATTTACTGCTTCCAGCACAAACTACACATGGTCAGAAAAGTACGGTTGTTCATTTAAATAGCTTGTTTAAATCTAACTTAGGGAAAAATACTAAGTTCTTTTTATTTAACTTTCACTCTGGCTTTGATTTATTGCTAGGAGTAGATAATCTTAAGATATTAAAAGCTAGTATTAATCTTGGGGAAAACTTATTAATTACCCCAAATATTCTATTAAAATTAAACTTTGATAGGAACTATTCTGAACTTAGTACGATAGATAATGAAAAGGTAAAATTTGACTTTTCTAAAATTCGATCAAATAACATGAATAGGAAAGTCTAAAATAGGAAAGTTTCGCGTATTGAATTAAATTTAACTAATGAATATAATGATCTAAGTGATTTTTATATTAAGAATTTTAATGATACATTTACTGACAACGAACGAAGTGAATCACTTATAGTTGAGTCAAGTTGTCACTTAGAAGATTTAGATATTGATGATGATAATGCTCATAATATAACGATACATTCAAATGTTGAGGATCCAATATTTAGTATTCCAATTATAGAAAAACCTGTTAATATTGGTGATAACCACATTATTATATCCGAAGTAAATTATGCGCCTTCGAAGGCTAAAACAAAAAAACTATTTAATAATAAGAAAATGCGTTTATATGTCCAACTCTCGAAAACAAATTTCGAAAGAGATGTTATAAATTTCATGAAAGAATATATTGTACTTAAGATAAAATATCATCTATATTTTGAAAACCCTATATATGAAGAGTTTTGTGCTGTGGTGCAAAATGATTTTAGGAATTCAGAAATTAGTTTTGTTAGGTGTACGGAACAGTTAACTGATGTAGAAACTGACGTTGAAATTGAGGAAACTATTAAAATGTATCACGAAGGAAAGTCAAATCATCAAGGTATAGATGAAACCGAAGAAAAAATAATGAAAATATATTATTGGCCTAATACTACTACAGCAAACTATTCGAAAATTTATAAACCAATGTGAAATTTGTCTAGTTAGTAAATACGAAAGGAATCCGCTTATCCATAAAATCCATAAAATTTAATATTTTCCCAACATCTACAAGACCTTTTGAAACTATTCATATAGATAGTATTACCTTAGAAAAAGTTAAATTCCTCACTATTATAGATTCATTTTCAAAATATATTCAACTTTATAAATTAAATTCACATCAGGCAATTCAAATTGCAAATAATCTAATTAAGTTTTTTACACACCATGTGTAAATACCTTCAATATCTCCGTCAGATAAGTCCTCATCTACGGACGGACACCGCCTGTCCCCACCAAAACTATAGGAGTAATATATTCAACCTCATCAATTTGGTCACAATCAACAAGTCACTTGAAAATGACCGTCAAACGTCGAAACTCGGGTCGTGATTAAAGTAGAAATTTATACAACGCTGAATAATAAGTACGTTTTACATTTTATAAGTGTGGTTAAAACATAGTGAATTTTTCAATTCAATGTAATTTTATTATGAAAATAAACAATATTAAGTTAGAAATAACAACGGCTTTTATGCCTCAGTATTTGATGTATATTAAATGCATCTTCATGAAAAACTTCTTTGATTGAATTATGGCAAGGAGCATTATCAATTAGCAATACAGCATTTGACAATTTCATCCATGTCAATTATAGGAATATTTTCGGCTTGATTAAGTGTCTGAGTATATTTACGTTATTTACTATATTTTCTTCAGTATTTGCTCTTTCCGGCTCATTGTGAATGTCTAAAACGCAAAAATTCCTTAGAAATAACAATTCGATGATTTTCTTGATATTGAAGTTTTAATTCTTTCTTCTTCTTTTTTCGAATAGGCCTACTTTGGACCACGCTTGTTCAACTGCTGGGCTTTGACCTTTGCCCAGTATTGTCGCATTTTCTGCCGTTGTAACTCCTTTCTCTCTTCTGTCCAGGGGGTACCTTTCCTTCGAGGTTTTTCCGGAAATCCACGGATTTCCTTCTGGGTGCGTCTCACAGACTCTCTGTTTTTGAGATCTGTTATTCCCAGGCTTTAATATCCTTCTCAGTCTCTGTCAACCAAGTGGTACGAAGCTTCTTGTTTTGCCAGAAGGTGAACAGACGGTTGGTTTGTCGGTTCGGAGGCAATCTTGCAACGTGGCCATAGAAAGCTACCCTTCTTTTCCTTGCACAATCAGAGACCATCTCAATATATTCGTAGAGCTCAGAGTTATTCCGCCTTCGGAATTCTCCATCTTCCTTTACTGGGCCTATGATCCTTCTGAGGATTCTCCTCTCTCTGATTTCCAATTTATATATTAGACCTCTTCGGTTCAAGGAAAGACGCTCTATGGCATACAGGGCTTCTGGTCGTAAGACTGATGTATAGTGCTTAAGTTTCAGGTTGCGTGACAGGCATTTCTTATTGTAAGTGTTCTTAGTCAGCTGATAAGCTAGTTATAACTTGTTGACTTTCTTGGATAATGATGCTGTTTCTGATAAGTTGGGTTTTTCAATCCATTCGCCGAGATACTTAAATTTCTCAGTCCTCTTGATGTTTCCCTGTTCTAGTAACATCTCTCTGTTTACTTCTCTAATGTTGGTGAAGAATTCTGTTTTCTCCAGCGACACTTGAAGACCCACTTTGGCAGCCTGTTTTCTGAGGCAGTTTACCTGCATTGTTGCCATCTCAAAAGAATCAGCAAACAGTGCCATCTCATCTGCAAAGGCCAGGCAATCTACAACCAGTCCATTGTTCTTACGTCCCAGGTAGATACTACTCTGAGCACCCAATTTTTTCAGTTCCTTGCGCCATTCTCTCATAACCTTTTCAAGGACACAGTTGAAGAGGAGAAAGTAGAAAGTGGAGAAAGTCCATCTCCTTGTCTCACACCAGTTTTTATTTCGAAGCTTTCTGAAATCTCTCTAAATTTAACCTTGGAATGGGTGTTGGTCAAAGTTTCTAGGATGAGTCTGCGGGTTTTGTTATTTAGTGCTAATTGCTGGAGTACTTTGTGTAGCGTTTCTCTATCAATGGAATCGTAGGCCTTCCTAAAATAAACAAAGGTGACGACCACCTTGCGGCTTCTCACCTTGGAGTATGCAAGTACAGTTTTAAGATTGAGGATCTGTTCAACACAGGATCGGGTCTTCCTGAAGCCCCCTTGGTATTCTCCCAGTTGACTATCCAACTGATTTTCTGCCCTTGTTTGTAACGCCTTCGAGAGAATGTTGTATGTTACCTGGACGAGAGAAATTCCACGGTAGTTGTTTAGATCAGTAAAATATCCCTATTTTATATATCAGAGCAGATTTCCAATCGGGTGGTAATTTCTCTGTTTCCCAGATGTCCTGGATGATCTCGGTTAGCTTGCGCACGGCATTGTTTCCAGCACCTTTCCACAGTTCAGCAACGATAGAATCCTCTCCAGCTGCCTTATTATTCTTAACAAGTTGAATGATCTGGCCAAGTTCTTCCAATGAAGGGGGAAGCGAGTCCGGGTTTGGTGTGGTTTGTTTATAGTCGAAGTCTTCGCTGAGTGGGTTACAGTTGAGTATTGCAGTATTTTGTAATAGCTTATATTTTGGGTCATTTCACACTTTTTCTAAAAAAAAACGATCAATTTATTGTTTTTTTTTCTAGTAGCATCGGACCTCTACAGTTGAGTATATTTTTTAAGTACTGAGCCAAAAGTTGGCAGTTGTCCTTGTCGTTATAAGCCAGTTTGCGTTGTGAGTCTCTGAAGTGGAGGCTTGGCGGAGCGTATTTTCTGAGTGCCTGCTTAAAGGTTCCAAAGAAATCTCTGGAATTATTCTTAGCCTCTTCGATTTGGGTTAGTTGGTTTTGTGTGAAGGTTCCTTTGGTTCCTCGAATTATCTTGGCTCTAACCTTTCTTTGTTCAAAAAATGTATGCCAATTTTCCTTGGTCTTTTTAGAATTTCACTTCACATTGTCACAGTCTTCAGTCCACCACGGATGCTTCCTTCTTCTAGCGAGAGGGGCGAATTCATTGGCCGCCTTGACAAGAGTCTCCTTCAGTTGGTCCCAGTTGTTTAGGTCTGTGTTGTTCAGTCTCTGACTTAGTTCTTGACTGTTCTTGAGTCGCTCGACGTCAAATCTTACCATTTTGGAGGTTCTGTGTAATCTAGTGTTTCTAGGCTGGAGTCTTATTTTGATCTTTGTGAGGTAGTGGTCTAAATCCAGATTGGCGCTTCTTAGTACCTTCACGTTTTGTATTTCCTTTTGAGATTTTCGTGAAATGGCCACACGATCTATCTGGAATTCATCCAGGTGGGTATTAGGTGAAATCCAAGGCTTCTGCTTCCTTGGCAAGTGTTAGAACGGGAAGTCACTAAGCAGTATAAAGGTGTGCCTCTCTGGAAGTTTAGAGATAATATCTTCTAAGTCTTCCCAGAATTTATCAGTCCTGTCTGGATTGCGTCTGTTGTCCTGATTGATTGGGGCATGTACATTGACTATGCTGTAGCCCTTCTTTGCGCATTTGGCATACACACGACTACTCGGGGAGGTAAAGTCGGTGACTGATTATAAATCCTGTACCTAAGTGGGGTACGTTCTTCATTACCCGCTGACCCACTTTTCCTTTGAGGATTCTGTAGCCTTGGGACTCGAACGCATGTTCGTCCGAAAATCTGGTTTCCTGTACTGCTGTCAATATTATGTTGTGTCGTGTTAGTGAATCAGTCAAGTGTTTCAGTTGACCCACTTTTAGCAGTGAGCTGGCATTAAATGTTGCGAAGAAGCTTTGCCGATTTGGTCTGAGTTTACGTCCGGTGATTTCAGGATGCTCCGACTCATACTTAAAGCATGTTGATGCGGACTCCCCAAAATCCGAAGGTCCGCTAACCTCACCATAGGTGACGGTGGATTGGTTACCACCTGGGGTAACTAAGTAAGTGCATTTAGCGAGATTTTCGCGATTTTGAGGTTTTCGAGATTTTCGCGATTTTCGCTTTTGTGGCGTTTATTTAATAAGATGTAACAGGGCAAATAAAACTTAAGTAAAAACTTACTGTTAAGTAATTTGCTTTTCTAATTCTTCATTGTTGCACAGCTCAATTTGAAATTGTTTATTCCCATTTTGAAATTGTTTATTCTCATTTCGATATTGTTCCCAATCTGAAATTGCTTGTCCCCAATTTGAAGTTGTTTGTTCTCATATTGAAATTGAAAAGGCATAGTTGATTGATCCTTGTAAACTGCCTCTATTAGAAAATTGTTCAAATGTTTAAAAAAAATGGTAATCAGTCATAAACAAAGTAGCTTTTCATGCATTTTATGACAATATTTGTATATGTTATTGTCCCATCAAGATTTAAAACAATAATTTTAAGTGCTGAAACAGTTTTTCAAACCGAAGAGATACTTTTCTTCAAACAACAGATAAATTGTTTCTCTTCGGTCTTGCCATAACGCCAACCTTTTCCGATTGTTGTAGGGAATTTACATTTCATCACATTTGATAATGTTATCAAGAAAGGGATCCTTTCTACTACACTAAAAAGCACAGAGCAGATCATAAGATTGCTTGAGATGTTCTTTAGGTCACCCATTTATCCAGTTTAATAGTTTCTTCAAGTTTAACAGCAGAACAACATTTTGAATGATCAACGTTCCTTCAAGATCTCTCAATGATTCTTAAAATATTTTTGTCTATTGTTGAAGGATATTGTCCCTCCTTGCCATCAAGGCTTGAATTTTCATCACAAAAAAAATAAACCAGTGATATACCTTCACTAATTGAGTCCACAAAACAAATTTTGTGTTTCCAACAATTTCAGTTGCTTTTCGAATGAATCTCATACTTCTATAACAGAACTTTGTGTTTTTTTCATGACAATCTTAAGAGGTATATCTAGCAACGATGAAGAATGAAAACAATAAACATAAGTTGCTATCATAGCGACATTTTTTTGTTTATAATAAAGTATCGTATGAATATAACAAAAGATGACGATAACAAATTTATCGACGTAAACATATCGTAACAAACTATCTTTATAAAAAATTAGATAAAATTTTAATATTTAAATATTTTATTTTTTAAATATATGCTAAGAACATAAAAAATAACCTGTTTTGATTTTTGGTTAACTTTTTTTGGTGCGATAAATGTGATTAATTCAACTCCCTAGACAGAAAAGTAATCGCTTTTATACAGTGGAACAACTGTGTTGCATTTTTCGTCGCAATTAACCACCCACGAACATGTTTTCTAACATTTGTAAACTATAGTATATATGGGCACCCAACACTTAGGGAGAGGGGATACCTGCCCCCTAATATTCACCACCCTTAGCTATTTTATTTCAAAACCTTATTCTTTCTTCTATTTATTTACCAAAATTACCTTGCATTTGCGATATTCGGTGAACTAGTGAGTACAAAAGCATTACAATATTTTGCAAAAACATTTTGTGAATATTTTTATCATATTTATCATCAGTTGTGGTCTTTGGCAACTATTGGAACTACTAGGCAAAGGGCTTATGAGTTATTTTGTTCATGCGATCCACAATTTTTTTATTTTGTTTGATAATAATAACCAAATATTCATTCAATACTAGAATCCGTCCAAACACTTCAAATAATTAACTTAGACCTTTAGACCCTTAGAATTAACTAAGTACAAGATCGTGAAGAAAATCTTCTAACCATTCTTCAATATTTTGCTTAGAATCGACTATTGACAATCTAGTCTGACTGTGTAGACCTTAAAGGTCAATTGCCTAGAGACTAGTCTTCTAATAAACCAGGGGTTCTCAAAGCGTGTTCCGCGGAACACAGGTGTTCCGCGATGCACATTCAAGTGTTCCGCGAAAAAATCAATATTAAAAAATATTATTGCAGTTATCAAAATTCTGCGCAATCCAATTCTACAATTCGCCAGAGCCTACCCCTATCGGCTAGGGCTACGGGGAATCCCTTGCGACGAATGAGTGGATGAGTGGAACGCGCACATGGCACGTGCGCATTAACTGTTAACCTATATTCTTTGCTATGACAGTTTTAATTAATAAAGAACAACAAACGTAGGTAGCGATATTATTATTAGGATGCATGAAGCTTGCAGTAGGCTCGACATCCGCAACTACGCATAATTCGTAATAAAAGAACCTCGTCTTGATTGCGATAATGACAATGCATCTGTTAGCACTACTTCAATTGAAGAGAATGAAGAAAACATAAAAAAATGTGAAATAAATTCGAAATGTCAATCGTTTGTATGAAGAAGAATACAAATTTGGATTTATATAGACCGGAAATACAGATTGTCCAACACTTCTCTGCATTGTAGGTATGCTGAAAGAAACTTGCCAATAGCGCGATGGCGCCCGCTAAATTAAAGCGTAAAGTTTTGAAATGAGGCGTCATCTCAAAACTGAACATAAAAATCTTGTAACAAAATACAAAGAATATTTTAATAGACTTTTATAAATACAAGGCAAACAAAGAAAACAATTTGAAAAACAATGAAAGTAAGTGATAAAGTTCAACTTGCGCCGTATGAAATTGCCGAGTTAGTAGCAATAAAATTAAAGCCACACACGAAGCAGAATCTCCCATTTTGCCTGCCTGCTGTGAAATAGTGACAATTATGTTTGGGGAAGAAACAAAGAAGGAAATTTTGAAGATTCCGGTGTCTGATGATACCATTCGTAGAAGAATGAGTGCCCGACAGCAGCAATGGAACTGCTGCTGGATCTGACTCCGTTGCACCTTGTCGTGGAACTGCTGGTGAATCTCATTCCGTTGCACTTTCATCGTGAGGTGGTTCTCACAACGATAGGTTTTAAGTCGTTTGTTGACATTAAAAAATGGATTACTTTCACATCAAACATCTAAAACTTTTTGTGCATTACCAAAAAAAAAACCGGCCAAGTGCGAGTTGTGACTCGCGCACAGAGGGTTCCGTACAAACTTGTAAGTAAGGTATCTTTAGGAGGACCTAACTGTATGCAACCCATATGCTTCTGGTGCCTGACAATACCACGCAACAAATTAGTGTAGTTTCATAAGTTTCTCATTAATAGTAAATTCGCATTTTTCTTGTAATTAAACTACATATTTACGGTTTTCAGATCTTTCCCTTCACATGTGCTGTAAGACACCGCTTCTTGCAAAATTTCATGATTCTAGGTCAACGGGAAGTACCCTATAGGTTTTGATTCCCTTGTGAAATCGCAAAATATGCGACATAAACGGTCATATCTTTTGATCGCGTTGACTTACAAGTTTGATTTTTTTTCACAGCTGAAAGAGACCGCAGACCCGAGTATTTGATACAACTTCAACTTGTTACCTCTACGCGTTCCTGAGAAAAATGGTCTTAACAGAGAGACAGACGGACGGATGGACAGACGGACAGACAGACAGACGGACAACAAAGTGATCCTATAAGGATTCCGTTTTCGGTACGGAACCCTAAAAATGATGATTGCTGCAATAATTTGGCGTATTTGGCTGATATTTTTGTTTACTTTAATACTGTCAATATGAGTATGTAAGGAAAAGATGAAAACATTCTTATATCGACCGACAAATTATGCTCAATGAAAAAAATTGTTTCACTCTTTTGGTTTGTTATTACTATTGGTTTCACAAAAGTTAGCTACCCGCGCCCCCTGCCTTAGCGTTTATATTATATTGTAGACTAGATTTTCCGCTTAAAAATATATCAGAGTTTAGTGTTCCCCGACTTAGATAGTTTGAGAACCCCTGTAATAAACTAATATTTAAATAATTTTGTCTGTTTGTGTAGACTAGATTTCGTCTTTAAGGTTTCATCTAGACTACATTTTTGATAATCTGGTCTAAGTTTGGCATCTAGTATCAACTTGGTCTTCAAGTATTTAAAAGATTTCATATAGTCTTGAATTTTAATAACCTTGTCTAGTTGTAGACCAGACCTGGTGTTGAAGGTTTGATCTAGATTAGACATTTAATAATCAAGTCTGATTCTAAAGACCCAACCTGGTATTCAAAGCCTCATCTAGACCAGCCTTTTAATAATCTAGTCTGTTTGTGTAGACTAGACTTCGACTTTAAGGTTTCATCTAGACTGCATTTCTGATAATCTAGTGTAAGTTTGGTGTCTAGTATCAACTTAGTCTTCATGTATTTGAAGGATTTCATATAGTCTTGAATTTTAATAATCTTGTCTAGTTATGTAGATCAGACCTCGTCTTCATGGTTTTATGTAGACTAATTTTTTGATAATCTAGTCAGATTATATAGACTAGAATTAGTTTTCAAGGTTTCACCTAAAATAGGCTTCTAATGATCTAGTCTGATTCTGTATACGACTAGACTTGCTCTTCAAGGTTTATTCTAGACTAGAATTTTTAATAATCTAGTATGTGTGTATAGACTAGACTTATTCTTCAAGGTTTCATCTAGACTAGATTTTTAATAATCTAAAGATTGTATAGAAGAACTTAGTCTTCAAGTCTTCATATAGAAAAGACTTTTAGGAATCTAGTCTAAGTGTGCGGACTAGACTTGGTCTTAGTTAGTAGTATAGTAATATTAGTATAGTAATATAGTTAATAGTTTCAAGTTTCTTTACACTAAGTGATTTGACTAGACTTGGGAAAAAGTTAGTGTAATCACTACCGATGGTGCACCAGCTATATTTGGGCCTAATTGATGTTTCGTCAGTAGAATCAATCAAATTAAAACTATTTAGTAAGGTTTCATCTAGACTAGACTTTTGATGATGTAGTCCGAGTGTGTGAACTAGTCTTGGTGTTAACATTTAAATCCTTAGCATTTTTCGTCAACTTTAGACAAGAACTTTAGACCAGAGTGTGAATGACGCTGTACTACAGTTACTGCCCAGATCGACGACGGGCACCGTATGCTAGAGGTATAAAATACCGCACCACATTGTGGCTCTATATAGTTAAGGCCGCTCCAGACTCTCGTGTAGCAACTTCGGCTAGTATCCTCGATGGAGACGAGGAACTAATATTCACACTCTCGCTTTACTTCGCGAGCACCTCACTGCCTTGACAGACACCGCAAGGATAAGTTGCTGCCCCTGCTGCTATTTTTGCTCCACACGTGAGTGTAGAGGTTACTCTTGTTTCATGTCACTTTGACTAAGTTACAAATAACCCCGAGATGAAGAGAAGTTGCCCAAGGCGAGTCGAGAAAGCACAAGGCGGATTATACAACAACTCCATATTCTCGTGCTTTTACGTTACCTTTTTTTTGTTGAACATAACTTTTAAAGGGTTTTTATTACTCATGCGGGAAGTACTATCTTGGCGACCGTTTCTTAGTGCGACAAATGGTTGTTTTTTCAATTCAATTATTACCACATAACTTGAGTAACGCACGTAAATATTCAATAAATATCGCTAAGTTACGTAAAAAAACAATTGAATGAATAAAATAATCACAATCAAAACCTCAATATTCAAAAAGTGACCTGAAAGTAATTTTTTTTCATTACAAAATAAAAATTAAAGAAAACGTTTTAAAATGCGTGTAAATGGTGATACCGGAGACTTTTGAGAGTTCTTATAACGAATCCACACCACCGGAGACAATTGAAAATTCAAATTCTTCATTTTTTATTCTATTTTTCCCCTAGACCCCAAACTTGTAAGATACATCCCCTCGCATGAGTAATAAAAATATTACCTGCAACTCGTGCGGTATTGTCATTTGCCCTCTCGAGCAACTCACTTCGTTCCTACGCCCAATTTCGATCTCGAGGGCAATTGACAACTTACCGCACTAGTTGCACAATATACAATTGTGTCTTTCTCTCAGTTACTATTCAGTTCACGAAATTAAGTGTTTAACAAGTTACGAGCACAGGCACGACTGAGCAATAAAAAGGACATCAATGGCAGACAATCTCGATTTACGGAGCATAACGAAAGGGGTTAGGTAATGATGGCAATGGTGCTTGGAAGTGATGCCCGCGAGGGAGGGGGCCGCCATATTGGGTGTGCCTTATTTTGATTAGTTACCGTACAGCACATGCTCAGTACCGCTCATTTTGAACATGTAAAGAACGTGAAGGTTCGTGCCGGATTTTCCATATGCCACCTACAGAAAATCCCATAGACATGGATAAATTAGTGCTAAAAACTTGCATGAAGTAGTAATTTTATGGTCCATGAAAATTTTTTTTTTATTGTGAAATGACTAAGTAAAGAAATGATGCTGAAACGATTTTAAGTTTTGAAAGATGAAGTATCTGTTTTTATGGACACGGAAAGAAAATCTGAACAGGAGCTAAAAACAATTTGGCTCTGTGGTCTTGCATTTTTTGTTCGTGTTACAACTGACTTTATTAATAAAGTAGCTACGTACCGCCCTAGCCCGCAACATGCTCGTCATTTTGATGTAAGTCTGAAGATTGGCAAGGGAATAGACTTTGAGAAAAACGTGTCCAAAGTTTTCCAATAATTGGGATTTTTAAGGTGTTTGGATCAAGATTTAGAAATAATCAATCCATACCGCCCTAGAAAACAACTTTGTTGTCTTATAGAAATGTAGATCTTCCTTTAGAATTGAAAATTAAAAATGTTATTTATGCCCAAAAAATGGTGCTTACCCGTTTACATTTTTGGTAGAGATAGAGCCTCAATTTTATCTAATCACCGCATAAATAAGTCAGACAGACAGAATGGACTCTTACAGACAGGTGAGCATAATTGTCTTCACTTCAGGCAATAAACAAAACCGATTAGATAATAAATTAGACAATACATGAGTTAGGCAACTATCTGATACTTATAGAGAGCCATAATGAATTGAATCAAAAACAATTAGTTCATGTATGGGCACAATCGTACCAAAACATGTTACGGCTTTGGTACAACCAACAAGGAAACTAACCCAACATAACCTACTATTTTCCTACTATTGCAAATCATAAAAAGTATATTTAACTTTCAATTCAATTTGTAACGCCGTTTGTACATTTGAATGTTAAACCAGATTTCAAGATTTTCTCTGCCAAGAGACAAATTTTATATTTGTTTAATCCCCATTTGGTATTAACATGTAACAAGCTCCACTTTATTTAAAATTACAACTAATTACACTGCAGAAACGCCGAACTCAAATATTTTCCAACCGACAAATCTCCAAAAATGACATCTTTTGCACAGAAGATAATGGTATTTTTTGGTACTTATAAAAAACAATAAAATGTAATTGTAATTGTAACGACTACGAGTCGCTGAAAACCATGGTTGAGATAAGCCCTTCTGTAAAAAGGCGAAAATTCAACGGTTGTTTTTAGGGTTCCGTACCGAAAACGGAACCGTTATAGGATCACTTTGTTGTCCGTCTGTCTGTCTCACTGTCTGTCTGTCCGTCCGTCTGTCTATCTGTCAAGACCATTTTTCTCAGGAACGCGTAGAGGTAACAAGTTGAAATTTGTATCAAATACTCGGATCTGCGGTCTCTTTCAGCTGTGAAAAAATCAAACTTGTAAGTCAACGCGATCAAAAGATATGACCGTTTATGTCGCATATTTTGCGATTTCACAAGGGAATCAGAATCTATAGGGTACTTCCCGTTGACCTAGAATCATGAAATTTGGCAAGAAGCGGTGTCTTACAGCACATGTAAAGGGAAAAATCTTAAAACTGAAAATATGTAGTTTAATTACAAGAAAAATGCGAATTTTCTATTAGAAACTTATGAAAATAGTGGTATTTGCGTGGTATTGTCAGGCAGCAGAAGCATATGGGTTGCATACAGTTAGGTCCTTCTCGGTTAGGTCCGAAGGTTTAAAAGTATGTGTCGGGACCGAGCTGTTTATTCTGAATTTTCTTTGTTTATGTTCGTTATGCATTTCCTCACGTACGCTCTATATACATAATATATGCAGGGTATATATTAAGTCTAAATTTTGCTTGTTTATAACCGACTGCGACAAACTCAAGTCCCGTAACATCCTGTATATTTTCCTGTATTTCGTCTAATTTTTCTTTATAATCTACATATACTTAAATCACGTACGCCCTATATTTTTTGGTAGTCAATTGCCCAAAAGCAGTCAATTGAACAACTGAATGTTAAGAGTATCGATATAGAACTAGAAATAGTTAATATATTAGTTTATATTAGTAATACTAAAATAAAGTTTTCTTTTTATAAGTTTAAAATTATTCACGTTATTAAAAAAAATACCCTGTATACCTTTATACAGGGTATATAGGTAACAGGCAAAATTGAGCATTAAAAACAAATAGTGAAGTTCCAGAACCCCTAAACACTCATAGTGAATGGGGGATGTATGGTAATAAAATATAGGGTAGAATTCCATCTTACGACAGCGACATCTTGAGGTTATGCTTGCAGCGGTACTAAGATGGTCGTGATTTCAGGAGGGCCACTTGTCAAGTTAACTTAATGTGCCTGCTACGTCCTCCACAAAAAAAAGATACCTTACTTACAAGTTTGTACGGAACCCTCGGTGCGCGAGTCACAACTCGCACTTGGCCGGGTTTTTTTTATTACAGGGAAAACAATAAAAGCAAACCCTTCCTGCCATGCATTACAAATGATGCATTCTAAGTTCTTGGGAAAATACATTGGATTCTAAAACAATACCTGCAAGGGGATACAAATACAGTCACATCCTATACATAAAGATAGTTAGGGTAGCACATCCAGGGTAAGATAATCAAGGTAAGACACTCACAGAGTCGACACATTATCAGTTCGATATGCAGCACTAGTTACGACATCGTGAGCCGTAATCCAACCGGAAAGACAACGTCCGCAAATGCCACAGTTTGTTCAACTATACTCATCTCAACCATAAGACCAATGCTATATTTTGTATATTTGAAAATAAACCTTTCGTACCACAAAACGTGAGTGGTAAGTATTCAGTCGAACCTCGTATCATCCACAGAATTAAAAATATATTCGAATTATATATCCGCGATTACTTGTGATATTTAGTAAGGTGCGATCTTCACTAACAATAAGCAGTGAATAAAATTTCACTTATTGTACTATGAGTGTCTAATGAATATTTCAATGTAAATCTTCTTGTAAAAGAAAATAATTGAATAAAACGAGTAGTATTGCATCTGCGGACGATCTAGCACTACTCACAGACAATGAAACCACAGAAATCAGATAGACACTCAGATACAAACACTTGTGCACTCAAAGAGTGCTCTCAAAAGTTAGGCTACAGATCTCCTTAAAAAAACTGAGTTCCTCTGCACAAAAGTAAACATACTACATTTGAGCACAAAATATGGCAAGATAAACAGGCTCACACACTTTAAGTACCTAGGTGAAGTGATTGAACCAACAGGAAAAGAGAAAATCGCGCAGAACACTAGGTTTTTGCAATTGAAGAGAGCCCGATACAAAACCCTGTGTTTTACAACAAGAAATGTATATCCACCTTCACTAAAATTCGTCACTACAACACAGTAATCAAACCTTAGGTGCTATGTGCCAGTGAAACACTGATGTTATATACAAAGACCGACCTTGAGAACACCCTCACATGGAAAGAAAAATCATTAGGAAAATTATTGGACCAAAACTCACAAACGAAGGCTATAGACTTCACTTCAGGAGTACCACAGAGAAGTTCTTCAACATCCCAGCGGACATTAGACGACTAAAAAGAGGCGACTAAAATTTTACGGACACATCAGCAGACTTCCACAGACCAGATTCACCAACAGAATCCTCAGGTACATCCAGGGCCTGAAGACCACTACATCCTGGATGACACACATCAAAATTGATTTGGAAAGAGCACAGATAGACTCAGCGGATATCATAAACAAAGGCGTATTTAGGCACAAGGTATACAAGTGGGAATTGATGTTAGAAAAAACAGCACCTAAAGCTCAAAGGCCAAAGTGGACTGAAGAAAGGATGAGAGCCTTTAATGAAAGAATGAAGGAGTACTGGAAGAACAGGAAGAACAAGTAGTCATGAATGCTTCGCGTGGTCTGATAAAAGGCCTGAACGTGTGTAATAATTTTTTAAACGAGAAAATAAGTATTTCGAGTTATGCAGTATAAAGAGCTATAGTAAATTATAAAATAATAAAATGTAAATTAACATGTTAATTAAAATAGTAAAATGTAAAATAAATGTAAAGTTTTAAATGTAAACAATTACTCGATGTATTAAAGAATTTGTTATAGATTTTTATTGGAAATATTGTACACTGTTTGATAAAAGTAAATATATTACTAAATAATTAACAACGCTTAGGAAAACTAATAAGTATTTAGAAAAATAGAATCATTTTAATATAGGGTTTCCACTTATAATTATGGAGATAATTGTGCTTTTTGCTAAAAATAAATTCCATTTGTTGTTGATTTCATTATTTTAAATAAACTTATAATGTCTAATCAAAAAGGACTTCATGTTCCTCAAGCAAAGAGCGGGCGAGCGCTTTGTTAAAATTTTCAAAACTCACCACTGATTATGATATAATTGTTTGTGTATGTTCTAGCCATATAGTGGAATCGGTGAGATTGTGTAAAACCGCGTCATTGCATGATCTGCCGATATTTCGTGTATTCTATTTTAAAAACTGGATTAGCCAGATCGTGAAACCATCTCAAATATTTTTCTTTATTTGACAGCACTTGGGCATTTCTTAAAAAAAAGTAAGTAGGTAAGATAGTGTAAATCCCAATTAAACAAGTGCCTCGTAAAATTGGCGTTTCCATGAGCTACACAAATTAGATGAACTACACGAACTGCAGACGGATCGTGCAATGGCTCAGTTTTACATAATCTGACCGATTTCACTATATGACTATATGATTGCGACATATATATTTTAAACGTGAATTTAAAATTTTTATAATAATTTTATAATACTTTTTTATTTAAATGTAATTTTTAGGCGTGTACATTGAAAAAAGGAACAGACATACGCGATATGTACCTAAAAGTCCCATTTCCGCTGGTTTTCAAAGTTCGTATCTTCAATGTGACAAATCCCATGGAAATCACTGAACGCGGTGAGACGCCAATACTTCAAGAGGTCGGCCCGTTCGTCTACGAGTAAGAATTTTTCCATGTGCAGGGAAAATCGATTTTAAATAATGCTATATAATTACATTTATGTCTGTAGCGAGTGGAAGGAAAAAGTGGATGTTGAAGATAACGAGGAGGAAGATACGATGTTGTACACAATTAAGAACACTTTGGTTTTTAATCAGGAACTCTCGGGAGCTTTGACTGGGAACGAGATGGTTACAATACCTCATCCGTTAATAGCGGTAAATTAATTAAGATTTGAGTTAAAAAAAATTAAATAACACTAATTTCAAATAATACTTCCATGGACAGACTTTTAGGTACCCTAAACATTTTTAACTGTTTCTATGAAATAACAACTAATTTGAACACTTTTAACAAAACAAAAAATCAAAATTAACTAAGTTCCATCTTTGGAATTCCAGACTAAAATACATCGAGCTTTCAGAAAAACATAATATTTTACAAAATTTATTTCAGGGTTTAGCTATGGCTGTTGAGAAAGAAAAACCGTCGGCTCTGGCTTTGATCAATAAAGCCATAAACAGTATATACAGGAATCCTGTGACACCTTTCCTGCAAGCAACAGTGAACGACATTTTATTTTCTGGCGTTTATATCCTTTGCAACGTCACGGACTTTCCCGGGAAAGCCGTCTGTTCCCAGCTGAAAACCGAAGCTAAGGATTTAGTAGAAGTTGAGCCTAACATCTTCAGGTTCTCCTTATTTGGACCAGTAAGAAAACAAATGTTCTGTAGTAAAATCTTAATTTGTGCTGATTATTGCTTCATAGTTGACATTATTAGCCTCTTGTTTTGTTTAAAATATAACTTTCTAGACGTAATTTAAGTGAATCTACCGTTAATTTTTTTAAAGAAAAATGGAACCAGAGGTCAAAAGGTCAAAGTAAAACGTGGGATGCAGAAGTCTCATGATTTGGGCAAAGTTGTTGAATTTGAAGGGGAGCCTGCCTTAAAAATTTGGGGCACCAAAGAATGTAATACGTATGAAGGAACGGATTCAACAATTTTTCCACCGTTTTTGGAAAAGGAGGAAGGATTGGTATCATTTGCTCCCGATCTATGCAGGTAAATACGAATTGAATGAAATTTAATAATTCCTTTACTGATTAATTAAAATAGGAGTTCAAAATCATCTTCTAACTTTTTTGACTTTGGCAAGTTTGGGACTTACTTGGGAATTCTGTAAACTGCACCTTGTATACTGCAGAATGTGCAAAATTGTTAAATTTAATAAGCTCCAAATCGATAATTCCAAATTCCAATGAAATTAAAATAAATTCCACATTTTTTTTTGCTTGCAAATTGACCACTTAGGATCAAGCTAAAATTTCACTATTTTGGTTGTAATTTCCTCTGCCTACCGTACTCCTTTATACCAGCGTTTCTCAACCTTTTTTGGCCCACGGACCAGTAAAATAAAAAAAAAATCGCGGACCAGTGATATTTTTTAACACAATTTTCACAAGTATTAAAGAACTACTACATAAGTTAATTGTAACATTTCTATTATCATTAACTTACAATAATATTTAAATGTAAATATATGTATTTTTTTATCAGTAAATTTTTTTCGCGGATAGAAAAAAATGTCCGCGGACTAGTAAAATTTCTCCGCGGACCACTGGTGGTCCGCCGGAGCAGCGGTTGAGAATATCTGCTTTATACGATCGCTGTGCTGCTGCCAAGCTCCAATATTTCCAATATTTGGGCCTCTGGGATGTTAGATCTTTCAAGGTCTCTCCGAGTTTCTTTAATCCATGATGTAGTTGTTTTTTTGTTTCAGAAGTAGTCAAATAACTGATTGGTTAATCTGGATTTGTCGAATCTGTACTTGTGCCCAAAAAAGACTAGTCTCCGTTTTCTGATGGTCCCAGAGAAGTATTCTACATTCTGGTAGACATAACGTAGGCGTTAATCCGAATTTTCCATCCGGTTTCGGTCTGGATTGGTCCTATGATTTTTCGTAGGATTCTCCTTTCCAGGACCTCCAACTTCTCTAGCCTGTAGTTCATTGAAAGGCATTCACAGGCGTACGGGCATTTTGTTTCGACTACATTGTCGTAGTGCTTTATTTTGGCGTTTCAGGAAATGCATTTCTTGTTATAGATGTTTTTTTGTAAGCCCATACGCTCTCTTCATTTTTGAGATCTTATCGCCTACTGCAGCTTTCTCTAGACCAGGGGTTTCCAAACTTTCCAGCCTTAGGGCCATACTGATTACTCCATTAAGTTCCGAGGGCCAAAACCATATTATCATTGTTGCCGGTGGTAAAAAGTGAAATAATCCATTGATGAAAAAAAAAATCCGGAAAAGTACGCAACGTTTAAAAAAGGCTGCAAATCGGACTAAAGTCCGCAAAACGGCAACACTGCATATTATTAATTTTCCTGTCATTATCTGTAATTTCTAGATTAGTCGTAGAGTACGAGCCATGAGGAGTAACGTGACACGATATCTGGTGGACACAAGCGGAAATAGCTAGTACCTTCTATCGCTATCAGATGGCGCTAATAGCACGTACAGAATAATGTCGTTGGTTCGAGAAAGTTCAGGTGTCTTCCACTCACTTCTAGATGGCAGTAATTGGAATATATAAGAAGGCTAGTGGCGCAACCACAAGTCAGTTCCTATGACACTGTTGTGAAATAAAATAGTGCGTACCTCCTTAAAACGTGTTTGTGCGTGTTTAAGTTTAAGACATCTTTGTAACAGTATTTTGATTTGAATTGTTGCTTTTGTGTGTGATTTAGTAGTATGGAAAAGAAGCGAAAAATTGATAGTGAATGCAGAAAATTCAAAGATCAGTGGAACATTCAGTATTTCGTAATTAAGTCTAGTAACAAGGCGCTATGTTTGATTTGCAATGAAAGCATAGCCGTTCTCAAGGAATATAACATTAAACGTCATTATGAAACAAAACATTTTCAAAATTACTCAAATTATACAGGAAGTTTGCGGACAGAAAAATTCGAAGCTATGAAGCGCGGATTGAAATCGCAGCAATCTTCATTTACAAAATTCAAAACTGAACAAGAGGCTGCAACTCGTGCCAGCTTTCGTGTGGCTCTTGAAATTGCAAAACGTGGAAAACCATTCACCGATGGAGAAATGATCAAAGAATGCATAATTGCAGTAGCCGAAGAAATGTGCCCTGAAAAGGTAAATTTATTAAAAACTGTCAGTATGTCAGCAAACACTGTGGCTCGAAGGGTAGAAAACCGCTGAAAATATATCCTCTCAACTGTTCGACAAAAATGGACATGTGGTTTCTTTGGCCTTGGATGAGTCAACGGATGTGTCAGATACTGCTCAGGTGTTGATTTATATTCGAGGAGTAGATAAAAGCTATGAAGTGCATGAAGAACTTCTTGATATGTATGGTATTCATGGCACAACTACTGGTACACATATTTTTAAAGGAGATGAAATGGCCATTAATCAAAAGAACCTTCGATGGAAAAACTTGGAATGTATTACAACTGATGGTGGCAAAAACATGAGTGGAAAAGATAAAGGAGTGGTCGCTCTTGTGTCAAAGGCTGTAGAAAATGACGGTGGTTCAAAACCATTAGTCTTACATTGTATCATTCATCAACAGTCTTTGTGCGGAAAATGTTTGGATATGTCTGAAGTTCTGAAACCAGTCATATCAACTGTTAATTTTATCAGATCTTTTGGGCTGAATCACCGACAATTCCGACTATTTATTGAAGAGATTGGAGAAAATGACTTACCTTATCATACTGCCGTACGTTGGCTTAGTTTTGGGAAAGTCCTTCAGCGCTTTTTTGAACTTCGAGCAGTGATCGAAATTTTTTTGAATGAAAAGCATCGCCCTCTTACTGAATTACAAAACAACGCATGGCTGTGGAAGTTAGTATTCTATGTTGATTTGACAAAACATGTGAACGAACTGAATTTGAGATTGCAAGGAGAAAACCAGCATCTTCCTGATTTAAACTAATATCAAATCATTCCGGAAGAAATTGATACTGTTTCAATCACAACTACGAAGTAAATGTTTTTCACATTTTAAAACATGTGAAATATGCAGCCACACCACTGAGACTGAGTTTCCTATCGATTTTGCAATCGAAACTTTGAGTGCTTTGAAAATAAATTTTGATACTCGTTTCTCGGACTTTGATGCCATTGCGAATCAAATTAAGATTTTTCAGAATCCTTTTGATACTGACATTGAAACCCTAGCCCCGGAACTTCAAATGGAAATGATTGATCTACAGTGCAGTGATATAATTAAGAACAAATATAAAAACTCATCTTTGTTGGAATTTTATTCCACTGACTGAGAGTCTTCCACTGAAACAATTTGATAATTTGCATAAATTTGCTCGTGGGCTCTTTTCTGTTTTTGGTACTACTTATTTGTGTGAGAAGACCTTCTCCAAAATGAATTACACAAAAAATGTTTACAGATCTAAATTAACTGATGAGCATCTTAAATCTCTTTTAATAATCGGTACAAGTAAAATTAGTCCACAACTACAAACTATTGTCAGTGGAAAATCTCAATTACATAAATCTCATTAGTATTTCATATGTCATTATGCTTGTTATAAGTTATGTTTTTATTTAAAATGTATAAAATGTTAGTTGGATTCATTTCAATAATTTGCTGTGTTTCTTTATGGAACTTATCACAAAAACAATACTCTATACAATAAACAATAACTCTTTAAATCCGCCCTATCTCTGTTTCAAGGAATTTTAGTCCAAGTGCGTCATTTATCATGAATTTTGTTTTCTCTATCCAGATCCTGACTCCCGTCTTACTGGTGATCTTTCCTAAAAGGTTAACCTTAAGGTGAGTGATCACTTGCCTTGGGCTTTCCGAGAGTATCGCAAAGTTATCTTCAAATGCCGAAAAGTTGACTTTAATTCCTCTTGATTTCCTCCCTAAGCAGATTGTGTTTATTCCTTGATTTATAAGCTCTGAGTTCCACATTTGTTTTAATTTATATTTTATTAAAATTGATATTTCGTACGATCTTTTCCAGCATGCATTTGAATAGTATGGGTGCAAGTGCGACGCCTTGACTTACACCCGTCTTTATTTTAAACGACCGGGACAGTTCTCCCATTAACTTCACTTGGGATTTTGTGCCTGTTAATGTATCTTTGCCAACTTGAGTTTCACCCCAAATTCTCGAATGATACCGTCCAGGGTTTTTCTATCTATCGAGTTAAAAGCATTTTTGAAATCTATGAAAGATACAGCAATTTTTTTGGAGCTCAGCATTCTATGGCGGATTATTGATTTCAAGTTGAAGATCTGCACTGCGCAAGAGCGACTTTTTCGGAATCCTCCTTGGTACTGCCCAAGTTGTTTATCAAGGGTATCCTCTATTCTATTCAGGAGTATCTTTGAGAGGATTTTGTAGGTGACCGGAAGTAAGTTGAAACTTCTATAGTTATTGACGTCCTTTTTGTCCCCTTTCTTAAGGAGGGGTGAATCAATGCTGTTTTCCATTGTTCTAGTATCTTCTCTGTCTCTCATATTGTATGAAGTATTTGGTGTAACTCGTCCAGGATTTCCGGTTCTGCCCATTTCAACATTTTTGCCGTTATCGTGTCTTCGCCACTAGCCTTGTTGTTTTTCAGACTTCGTAAGGCATTCTTGATTTCCTTCCTCGTTGGTGGCTTGGTGGCTTTCCTTCTTAGTCCTCCAGTGGCGGCAGAAGTTCTAGTTTGGAGGTCGGTGGTGGGCAGTATAAGAGGTTATCAAAGTTATACATTATTCTTTAATATTTTTTATTTCAATAATTAATCATTTCCATAACTTATTTACTTTGTCTTTTTTAGAGTTCTTGCTGCTTATTACGTTGAAGACACCAAATATGCAGGCATCCCTGTCAGACGATACACAGCAGACTTAGGCGACATGTCCACAAACAAAGAAGAGAAATGTTATTGTCCGGCACCTGACAATTGTCTCAAAAAAGGAGTTATAGACCTATACAAGTGCATTGGTGCACCTTTTCTAGCCTCCCTGCCTCACTTTTATCTCAGTGACCAAAGCTACATAAACGGCGTTAAAGGACTTAATCCAAACGCCAAAGATCACGAAATCGACATTTTATTTGAACCAGTAAGTTAAATATAACATTGATCAATTAGTTTGATGATGGTCTTGTGAAATTCATTGTTTGATTAATGTTTGTAAGTACCTAGTTTCATGATGACATTGTTCGCACATTAAAAGAATTCACAACAATTTATTTCATCATTTGATTAAAATTGATTGAATTGTATATTTAGTTAGTATCTAGTTTGATGATGCTATTGAAAGTGAATTGGTCCTTTAGTTAAATTTTAGTTTATACACTAGAATTCAATATGTTCAATCTTTGTAGCAAATTGAGTTATTATCGTGTTACAAAATGATGTTAGATATTACAAGAATGTAGATAAATCTTAAACTAATTACTCATTTGACCAAAGTCAGTTAGTACCCAGTTCGATGATCATATTCATAGCATATTCCAAGAGTTCAGAATATTCCAACTATTTCATTAATTGACTAGGTTTATAATCAATTTACCATGTTATTTAGTACCTATTTCGAAGATAATATTGAGAGTATTTTGCAAGAGTTCAGAATTATTTCATAAATTGACTAAAGTGAGTTACTACCTAGTTTAATGATGGTATTGACATATTCAGTATTTGATTAAAGCTAGTTAGTACCCATTTGTATGATGATCAGTAGCATATGGCAAGAATTTAAACCTTTCTAATTCATCATTTGTAAATTTTACTACCTAGGTTGATCATCTTCAAACTAGGTACTAACTTCGATATCATTCCTGTTAGTTCCTAGTTTTATAATCATTTTACTAGGTATTATCTAGGTAACTGTGACTAACTATTTCATTATAAGAAATAATTCCGAGTTTTCTTACTCTTCGTTTCATTAAAGTTAGTAACTAGTTTCATCATCAATAAATTAGGTATCAACTAACTGCAATCAATATCATTATATTGATGGCGTATTACAGGAATTAATAATATTCTATTTTCAACTAATTTATCATTGTCATTGTGGCTGTCCATATCATTATATGAAAGAATTACGAGTTTTCTAACTCTTCATTTCACTAAAGTTTACTAACTTTAGTGAAACGAAGTTACCTAGTTTCATCATCAACAAATTAGGTATCAACTAGTTGCTATCAATATCATCATATCGATGGAATATTACTGGAATGTATAATATCCTATTTTCCAACTCAATCATAATTTGAACAAAGTTAGGACCTAGTCTGATTACAATGTTGATAGCTACAACAAAAATTAAAAATATTCAAAATATTTAATCATTTAACCAAAATTTGGTCCTATTTCGACGATAATCATATTAATAGAATATTCCATGAAATAAGAACTATTTTCATTCGTGTAAAGTTAACAAGTACCAATTTTCTAACTAATTCATCATTATTTGACTAAATTTAATCAACTTCTGGTTGATGATGATATTGATATTTAAAATATTCTCCCAATATTATTTGTAGATGACTGGATCCCCCGTATCAGCTAAGAAGCGTCTCCAATTCAACTTGCCAATCCACGCTTTGCCTAAAATAGCCGTCATGAAGAACCTCCCCGACGTAGTTTTGCCCCTGTTCTGGGTCGAAGAAGGTGTCGACTTAAACGCAACGTGGACCAAACAACTCAATGACCAACTTTTCAAAGTATTAAAAATCACCAAGATCATGAAATACACCGTCCTGGTCGCCTCTTTGGGAGGCATGATTGGAGCTGCGTATCTGCACTACGCAGGGAAGAAGAACGAGGTGCAAATAACCCCTGTACATAAAGTGGAGAGTAAGAAGAACGATATCAGTATGTTAGGGCAGAATCAAGGTGCGAATCAGCTGGAAGGGCATGTGAATAGAGGGATGTCTACGATTGAAATAGATAAATATTAGTAGAGTTACTGGTTATATATCGGAATTAAACTGTGATTTATGTGGAAATAGAATTAAAACGCAATTAAACTAGATTTGATTGTGTAATATATGATTTAAGGATCTATATTTGGTATCAGGAGTTGAAATTTGTTTCTAGCTTTTCCTCAATTTGGTATAAAATCATTTTTGGAATAACCTAAATTAGAAATTGAAAACATCCAAATACATGAGATTGAGACGTAAACATTAATTTAAATTCAAACATTTAATTTCAGAACCAGGAAGAAATCAATGAAAAAATAAAATTGCACTTAAAAAGAAGTCATTCATATTATTATATACAATCACACAATTTACAAGTTCCTAATTCTAAATTGCCTACAAAAACAAACCTAATCTAGTTTAATACTTTTCTTAAACATAAAGTAATTCCCCATCAAAAGCTTATAAGTAAACTTAAGTAGCAACTTGAAAGTAAGCCATAAGAGCCAAGACACCAACACCAAAATACCCACAACATCCAACAAAAAGTATTGTACAAAGTTCAGGTCTTTAGCAGGAGACTGCAAATGTAGGGCACCTTTGTGCCGTATAACATACTCCGTCCAATAAATTGCCCTTTCCAAGGGACCTTCCTTCTGGTCTTTTAATAAATACTGTCGCCGTTTGACTTCTTGTTTGTATTTGGGATCGTGGATTACCTTCCTTATGGCCCAAAGCAGAGATTCTGCAGTTAGGGTCGAAAGTTCTAGCTTTAGTGCGTAGCCGTCGAGTTCTGCTTTGGCTGCGTTGGAGTCGTGATCGCAGAAGACTGGCATTGTTAATATAGGTACTCCATGGTAAACGGTTTCGAACATACTTAGTAAACCTCCATGAGTTACAAATGCCTTAATTTTTGGATGACCTAAAATGAAATAATAACATGTAATTTGAAATAAGAAGACATTTACATCAACTAAAATGATATTTTCTTCTCGAGTTATAGATAGTAGCAAAATGTGAAATAAGTCTAATTTTGTTTCGATGAGAAATATGTCACGTTGAGTATTCAAATTAGTGAACAAGTCTTGTTATTTTTTGAGAAACACTTGACTGAAAATTTTTCAAAAACTAAGAAAATCTAATACCTAATATATCTTGCTGTGGTAACCATCTGCTTAGCATTACGTTATCGGACAAGTCTGGCATATCTTGTTCGGCTTCCCACTTCCATAGAACTCTCTGCGGTAACTGCTTGAAGACATACATAAGCATTCTTCTGAGGTATTCCGGCATGTTTGCGGCTCGTACAGAAGATCCCATGCTTACGTAAATGAATCCTGCATCGCCACTACCATTTATGAATTCTTCTAAATGCTGCAAGCAAGAATAATAATATCTTAGTGTTATAGTAACTAAAAAAAATTTATATAGTAACAGTTTTTCTATTTTTTTGCTAATTTTCACAAAAAGGTAAGTTTATTAGGATAGCGAGCATATTTGATACTATATATTTACTGATTTACATGAATTAATTTTATTTTTATATTTTAAGGTTATGTGGGTTCATTCATAATTAAATAAAGAACTCAAATTGTCTAGTTTTCAGGGATTCAAGTCCCAAGTTTTTAAGGTTTTCAGAAAAAATTGTTCGGAATTCAATTCCAACTAATTAAAATACTACCCTTCTTCTTGTTTCGAATAGGTCTACTTTGGAGCACGCTTGTTCAACTGTTTGGCTTTGATCCTTATCCAGTATTGTCGTATCCGGTGTAACCCCTTTCTCTCTTCTGTGCAGGGGGTACCTTTCCTTCGGGTTTTTTCCTGAAATCCACGGACTTCCTTCAGGGTGCGTCTCACAGACTGTCTGTTTTAGAGATCTGTTATTCTCAGTTCTTTAATATCCTTCTCGGTTTCTGTCAACCAAGTGGTACGAACCTTCTTGTTTTATCAGAAGGTCAACAGACGGTTGGATAGTCGCTTTAGAGGCAATTTTGCAACGTGGCCATAGAAACCTACCCTTCTTTTCCTTGCACAGTCAGAGAGCCTCTTAATATGTTCGTAGAGCTCAGAATTATGTAGCCTTCGGAATTCCCCATCTTCCTTTAGCGGGCCTTGGATCTTCCTGAGAATTCTCCTCTCTCTAACTTCCAATTTCTTTACCAGACCTCTTCGGTACAAGAAAAGACACTCCATGGCATACAGGGCTTCTGGTCGTAAGACTTATGTGTAGTGCTTAAGTTTCAAGTTGCGTGGTAGGTATTTCTTATTGTAGGTGTTCTTAGTCAGTGGATAAGCTAGTTCTAACTTGTTGACTGTCTTGGACAATGATGCTCTTTCTGATAAGTTAGGTTTAATCCATTCGCGAAGATACTTAATGTTTTTAGTCCTCTTGATGTTTCCCTCCTCTAGCAACATCTCTCTGTTTGCTTCTTTGATGTTGAAAAATTATGTTTTCTCCAGCGATACTTGAAGACTTACTTTGGCAGCTTGTTTTCTAAGCAATTTACCTGAATTGTTGCCATCTCAAGAGAATCAGCAAGCAGTGCCATGTCATCTGGAAAGGCCAGGCAATCTACAACTAGTCCAATGTTCATACGTCCCAGGTAGATACCACTCTGAACACCCAAGTTTATCAAATCCTTGCGTCATTCTCCCATAACCTTTATCCTTGTATCCTGTCTCACTCCAGTTTTTATTTCGAAGCTTTCTAAGATCTCGCCTCAAAATTTAATCTTGGAATGGGTGTTGATCAAGGTTTTTAGGATAAGTCTGCGGGTTTTGTTGTCTAGCCCTAGTTCTTGTAGCACTTTGTATAGCATTTCTCTATCAATGGAATCGTAGGTCTTCCTAAAATCAACAAAGGTGACGACCACCTTGCGGTTTCTCATCTTGAAGTATGCAAGTACAGTTTTAAGATTAAGGATCTGTTCAACACAGGATTGGGTCTCCCTAATATTCTCCCAGTGGACTATCCAGCTGATTTTCTGCCCTTGTTTGTAACGCCTTGGAGAGAATCTTGTATGTTACCGAGAAATTCCACGGTACTTGTTTAGATCAGTAAAATGTCCCTTTTTGTGAAGCATATGGATCAGAGGCGATTTCCAATCGGGTGGTAATTTCTCTGTTTCCCAGATGTACTGGATGATCTCGGTTAGCTTGCACACGGCATTGTTTCCAGCCACCTTTCACAGTTCAGCAACGGTAGAGTCCTCTCCAGCTGCATTATTATTCTTAAGAAGTTTAATAATCTGGCCAACTTCTTCTAAATATGATGGGGCCAGCGAGTCCTGGTTTGGTGTGGTTTATCGTCGAAGTTTTCACTGGGTGAATCACAGTTGAGTCGATTTTTAAAGTACTGAGCTAAAAGGTGGAGGCTTGGCGGAGCGTATTTTCTGAGTGTCTGCTGGTAGGTTCCAAGGAAATCTCTGGAGTTCTTCTTAGCAAAGCTCTCTTCGATTTGGGTTAGTTAGTTTTGTGTGAAGGTCCGTTTGGATTCTCGAATTATCTTGGCTGTAACCTTTCTTTGTTCCAAAAATTGTCCAAAAATTTTTCCTTGGTCTTTTTAGAATTCCACTTCACCCAGGCTGTCTGTCTTTGGGCTAGAGTCTCCTTCAAGTTGGTCCCAGCTTTATAGATCTATATTGTTCAGTCTCTGACTACGGAAAATCTTACCATTTTGCAGGTTCTGTGTAATCTAGTGTTTCTAGGCTGGAGACTTATTTTGATCTTTGAAAGGTAGTGGTCTGGTAGTGGTCCAGATTGGCGCTTCTTAGCACTTTCAGGTTTTGTATTTTCTTTTGAGATTTTCGTGAAATGACCACATGATCTATCTACAATTCACCCAGGTTAGTATTAGGTGAAATCCAAGTCTTCTGCTTCCTTGCCAAGTGTTTGAAGGCTGTAGACTTGAGCGTTAACGAAGGTCCGTTAACGTCACCACCTGGGTTCACCCAGGTTACCACCTGGGGTAGTGCATTTAGCGAAATTTTCCTCCATTTCCATACTCAGTTGAAGAATATTCTTCGTGGGACAGTGGCGAGCCACTGTTAAAGATGCTACCCAAGTTTTTAGCTTGGGAGGCTTATTATTCGGGGTTGTCACTAGACAGGTCGCCTTCACTACGGCTAAGGAGCGCTGTCCACCCCACAAAATACTACTAAAGCCTATTAAAACCAAAACATTTTTTTTAGATTTTATTGTCTTTATATTGTCTTAGTTTTCTTGATATTGTTATTTGAGTGCAACGCGGTTAACACTTAAGGTGATATTTGAAATGAGCGATGTATTGGAGCAACAATTGGAGCATTTTACAGAAACGTGTACTGTAAAGACGTTTTGCAACGGTTACTTGAAAAAACCCTCAAAAAGGGACCATAATTGTGGAGAAACTAATAGTTCTTGCACCATGACAATGCGTCCGAACACACACCTTTGTCAGTTTTGTGCTAAGAATCTGATGGCTTTTTATAAAAGTAGTTTAGAGGAAGCTCTCACTAAACCCCCTATTCCACTTTGGCTTTTAGTATGCGTCACCCAGATATCGCATATTTCGCATTCATTCTGGGTGGGCAGCCCTCACGGTTAGTGAAAACCGCCCTAGTTGTTGCCTCCCCGACCAGGAGAAGAATATGACGACTGTTCACCAGCAAGATCCTTACTCTTCAAACCCACCTCGTAATTTCTGAAGGCCAGCCGTTTTCAGAGTATTGTTGTCATCAAAGCAAATTCGTCACAAACTTTAAAAGAAGCTATAGATGAAACGCAGCGTATAAATGATAAGGCCGGAAGGTCTGTCGATTAAGCAGTTGCGGACAATTTAGCAGCATCACCAACAAGATATCGTGGTTAGTCTTGGGTAAGGTGAACTAGAATAAATACTACAAATATGTCTTTGGAAAGACGCTGATGTGAAATGGCGAGTGTTGCTGCCATCAAATAAGCATACCTACGATGTATGGCAGCAGTACCCATAATTACTGGGAGAAGGCGCAAGAAGATTGTCCAGACCGGCTTCTTACTGCAGAGTTCCACAGGCAAGACTGCATCAGTTCTCTTGGCTGTGTTACTGCGATGGGGAATGCAACGAGAAACCAACTGATCCTGGGCAAGCATGAATAACAAGCCAATAAATCAACGGCCTCGAGTATGGGCGCCTCTTAAATGGAGCAGGGGTGCAAAGAATCTCTCAATCAGCTACTATCAAAAATGACGATATTAAAAGGTTAGGTACATTAGAAACATGTACGAGAGGGGAAAATGCATAACACCATAAGGAAATGATCAGACTGAACATAGCAATACTAGGCATTAGCGAAAGGAGGTAGCCAAATTCCGGCCAATGCAATATGGATAGCCATGTAGTCTTTTATTTAGGTAATCATTCTCCACAATACCGAAATAGGGTTGCCATAATTGTTTCAACAATGATAGCCAAGGCCGTGAAAAATATCGTGAAGATATCAGATCTTATTCTTATGATACAAATACAAACAGTAAATATGAATGTAATAATAAGTATAAGTCTATACCCTGACCCGCGACTCTGATTAAGATCTTGTAGAAGAATTCTATGAAGAGACAGAACAGGTACTAATACTAACTAAAACGCATGAAGTAACAATACTGATGAGGGATCTTAATGCAAAGATTAATGCAAAGGCAAAGGAAATGTGACAAAATTAAGCCTCCCGCGTCAAAAACAGGAGCATGTCGGCCAAAAGGGCGATAAACAGCCTCAAAAACATCTGGAGGTTATCACTAGACAAGGCCTTGCAAATTTTCAGACAGAAGATAGAGCCCATTGCGTCATATGCCATTAAGGAAGTGACTTGAAAGTTGCAGACTTGGGATAGAATCGAGGCGTATTTCATCAAGAAAACGCTGGGGGTTCATAAGAATGCATCAAGCACGCTATGCCACCAGATAGTCAGAGATGACACGCCCACAGAAGACCTGAAAGTGAGCTGCAGTTTCAACGCAAGAGAATTAGAAAAGTACTCGGAGATAAGGGAAAGTAAGAACTGGGAATTTGTAGAAGGAAATTACACCAAGGGCCCCGCTTTCAATTCCAGCAAGTTGGCTGCCGCCAATCAATCCAACAGAAGCAGAGTGTGCCGGATGACGGTGCATGGTTTCCACCACATTGTGTGTTAAACTCCAAGTTCCACATAGGAGGCCTCGGCTGTATCTGCAAATTCTGTCAAGGGGTTTGTCACGAGAGATACCATACCTTGATATGCCCGAACAAACAAGACTTCCAGCTCAGTATTAAATAATTTAAAACCGACTTATAACTGTATATTTTTATACCTTGTGAATTTTATTACGTAAACATATGTATTATTAAAGGGAATATGGGAGCATTATTGCGGGATATGGACTTGTAGTACGAAATGATAGAGGAGATAAGTTTGCTGAGTTCTGTTTAGAAAAAGAACTGATCATAACGAAAACATTCTATAAACTCCCAAAACGCCGCCTGGAAGTCTCCTGTAGACTCATCAGAGACAATTGTACGAAATCTCATCGACTATATTACCATAAATCGATCGACTATATTACCATAAAGATACAGAAACTCCAATACATGTGAAGAGACTTATAATGCGCATGCTGATGTACCATCAGATCACAGCCTACTGTTGGCTGAAATTAGTTTCAGCCAACAAGTTCGTAATAATTTCGTTTCAAGAAAATATGCCGAAAAAAAAAACATCCGGTTGATAAAACTGGAAAATGGAAAGCTAGAAGACGTGAATTTATATGAGAAGACGACAGAACAGCTAGAAGAAAAACTGAATTAGGACACCGAACAGCTGTGAGAGTGCCGAAGAAAAATGGAAGACAAAACAAGCTTTACTAGAAACACAGGAAACTTTCAAAAGACAAACAAATGAGAAGAAACAGAAATAGATGACGGACGAGATCCTTGATCTGATTAAGTGTAGAAAAAACCGGCCAAGTGTGAGTTGTGACTCGCGAACCGAGGGTTCCGTACAAACTTGTAAGTAAGGTATCTTTTTTGTGTGGAGGACGTAGCAAGCACATTCAGTTAACTTGACAAGTGGCCCTTCTGAAATCACGACCATCTTAGTACAGCTGCAAGCATAACCTCAAGATGACGCTGTCGTACGATGGAATTCTACCCTATATTTTATTACCATACATCCCCCATTCACTATGAGTGTTTAGGGGTTCTGGAACTTCACTATTTGTTTTTACTGCTCAATTTTGCCTGTATACCTATATACCCTGTATAAAGGTATACTGGCTATTTTTTTTTAAATAACGCTAATATTTTTAAACTTATAAAAAGAAAACTTTATTTTATTATTACACTTATTCACTAACTTATATTAAGATCTAACTATTTCTAGATCTAATATAAACTAATATATTAACTATTTGTAGATCTATTTCGATACTCTTAACATTCAGTTGTTCAATTGACTGCTTTTGGGCAATTGACTACCAAAAAATATAGGGCGTACGTGACTTAAGTATATGTAGATTATAAAGAAAAATTAGACGAAATATAATATATACAGGATGTTACGCGACTTGAGTATGTCGCATGTCGGTTATAAACAAGCAAAATTTAGACATAATATATACCCTGGATATATTATGTATATAGAGCGTACGTGATGAAATGCATAACGAATATAAACAAAGAAAATTCAGAATAAACAGCTTGGTGTCAACACATACTTTTTAACCTTCGGACCTAACCGAGGAGGACCTAACTGTATGCAACCCATATGCTTCTGGAGCCTGACAATACCACTACGACAACATTAGTGTATTTTGATATGTTTCTAATAGTAAATTCGCATTTTTCTTGTAATTAAACTACATATTTACGGTTTTCAGAATTTTCCCTTTACATGTGCTGTAAAACACCGCTTCTTGCCAAATTTCCAGATTCTAGGTCAACGGGAAGTACCCTATAGGTTTTGATTTCCTTGTGAAATCGCAAAATATGCGAAATAAACGGTCATATCTTTTGATCGCATTGACTTACAAGTTTGATTCACAGCTGAAAGAGACTGCAGACCCGAGTATTTGATATAAATTTCAACTTGTTACCTATACGCATTCCTGAGAAAAATGAGACAGACAGACGGACAGACAGACAGACAGACAGACGGACAACAAAGTGATCCTATAAGGGTTCCGTTTTCGGTACGGAACCCTAAAAAATACAAAAATTGTATTGAGCGCGAGTATAGAAGAGTACATGACGAAATTAGAAGAAAAACAAGGAGAGCAGAAGATGGCATGCCCAGGAATGCAAAGAAATTGAAATCTGAATGACAAAAATTATGATTTTTTTAATCTTCATAAGAAGCTGAAATAAGTATGCGGAATTAAACGAAGCAGCAATACTGGAAATTTGGAATAATAGATCCACTGGCTAAAGTTAGAAACAATACATTTTGGAACTTTTTAATGGCATCAGAAGTGAAAATGAACATGTGGAAATGATTGCTGTAACCGGCCCGCCTATTTTAAAAGACGACGATGCTAAGACTAAAGATATAAAATTCCTAGGCATACATCTAGAGCAGTGCTTTCCAAACTGTGTGTCGCGACACTTTAGTGTGTCGCCTGCAGTGTGATGGTGTGTCGCGGGAATAATCGCGATTATAACATTAAATTAAAAAAAGCTTATTTGTTAAATGGGAATACCTATGGGATTAGGAATAATGAAAGATTCGATTTTTTGGACTTTATTATCTTTGACACGTTCAATGCTAACAATTTGCGTAAATGTTTGCAACCGTCGTTGCTAACAACGCGACTGGTGCGACCTCTCTGTTCTATCTATTCAATTAATTTATTTGCGTTGTAAATTATTTCAATAAATAGAACTAGAGGTAGCTCCGGGCGCGTTGTCAACGGCCGAGAATTATTGTAAACAAGAACGCGCTAGGCGCGTTGTCAGCAATGAACGTGTTAATAACATAGGTATTACCATCTAACAAATAATCTTTTTTTAAATTGGTTGAAAAAAAACCACAAATGATTAAATATTATCGACCCTTTGTTCTTTTCAGCTGAAATATCCCCACGTTTAACCATGCGCATTAGGATATATAAGCTTTGTTTTTTTTTTGTAAATTTAGTTATAGTTCAGTCTTAGTTCTTAAATTGGTGTTGAATTACTCGTAAAATGGATAAGTTTCTAATTAAAAAAAGAAAAGTTGAAGTTGAAGTTCTGCATTAATACGTAAAAATTGTAAAGGAAAAAATTCTACGTCTCGTTTATACAATAATGATTATATAAAACTAGGATTCACATTTTCTGGTAATTAAAAAAATCCTTGCCCCCAGTGTTTCATTTGTGGGGTGATACTTGCAAATGAAAGTATGGTACCAAACAAATTAAAGCGCCATTCTACCTCAAAACACAATGATTTATCACAAAAGCCAATAGAATACTTTATTTAACTTTCAAAATCTATAAAGAAGCAGTCTGTATCATTCACCTCAAATCAGCTCAAGAGGCAAGTTACTTGATTTTTCAAATAATTGCCAAAAATAAGGAGTCACACACTATAGCTGAAACTACTACAAAGGAATCTTGCTGTGCTATTGTTCGAACAATGTTTGGACCAGAATTTGAGATAGAAGTCAATAAAATCCCTTTGGCAGATAACACGATTGGAAGACGTATTCATGTATTTCACGTATTCATGTCAAGATATGTTTCAAGATAGTAATATGGTCTTTGCATTACAGTTAGATGAATCTACAGATGTCAGTGGGTTGGCACAATTACTAGTTTTTATACGTTTCATTCATACTGACAGAATTATTGAACAATTCTTGTGTTGCTTAGAACTTCCATTGAGAACTGAGCAAAGATATAATTAAAACATTAGATTACATCATGAACGAAAATAATTTAAATTAGTTAAATTGTGTAGGAATATGTACAGATGGCGCTCCTTTAATGATTGGTTCAACAAAAGCTTTTATAGCTTTGGCAAAGAAAGACAATGAAAATATTATATTACCTCATTGCTTTTTACATCGCGAAGCACTAGTGGCGCAAACCATTGATTGCGAATTGAAAAATATTATGGACAAAGTGGTTCAAATGGTGAATTACATAAAAAGTAGACCTGTTAAATCAAGATTATTTGCTCACATTTGTGAACAAATGGGGGCAAAGTTTAAAAAGCTTTTACTACACACAGAAGTGCGTTGGCTTTCAAGAGGTCGAGTGCTTTGTCGTGTATACGAATTGAGAGAAATTATGCTTAGACTCTTGCTTAGACTTTTGCTTAGAAAATCAGCGAAATGGATTGTGCGATCTAATTCAAAACAAACTGTGGTGCACAAAATTAGCATATCTTGCTGACATATTTGAACATTTGAATAAACTAAACATCAGTATACAAGGAAAAGGAGAAAATCTCTTAACAGCGGTAGATAAAATTTGTGCTATGAGAGACAAGATAGCAATTTAGAAAAGGAATGTGAAAGAAGGAAATTTTGAAATGTTTTCCAAAACTGATCACTGAAAGAAACTGAAAACTGAAAGAACTAAAAACTGAACTGAAAATATGATATTAGTGCGTTAATTTTTGACCATTTAACATTACTCTTTGAGAAATTTCAACATTACTTCCCAAATATTGAAATCCAAGACTATGATTGGATCAGAAATCCATTTATTTCAACTGCAACGATTAACTTCTCGCTTATTGAAGAAGATGAATTAGCTGAAATAAAAAATGATCGAAATATGTTAATGATGTATAAAGAGGGTAACTTAGACAACTTTTGGATTTACGTTTCTAAAATGCATCCGAACATAGGTAAAATAGCGTTAAAAATTCTTCTACAGTTTTCCACTACATACGTTTGTGAAGTATCCTTTTCAACAATGACAAACATAAAGACATTGAAACATGGAAGCTTAAAAATGCTTGATGACGAAATGCGAGTGTCTTTGTCTAATATTCCAACGAATATTAAAAATCTGTGTTCATCCAATCAAGCTCATGTATCTCATTAAAATGATAAGGAGTTTACTATTTTTTTAATATTGTATGTTTTTTTTTACTATTGTATCCTTTATAAGGGGGTTAGTTTCGCCTTTAAACTCTGGTTTGCTACTGTACTGTATTAATGTGTCGCGAAATTTTGTTTGTCTAAAAAGTGTGTCACCAACATGAAAAGTTTGGAAAGCTCTGATCTAGAGGAACATCTAAGATGGACAACCCATATACAAATCATCAACTCTATACTGCTCAAGAAGGCATTTTTAATCAAACATATACATAAACTGTTAAACAGGGAAGATCTTTGCAGTTGGTATTTTGCTGAAGTACAAAGCGTATTAACATATGGAATAATTTTATGGGGTGCTTCTTCGCAAATAGAAGTAATACTGTTAGCACAAAAGAGAATTATCAGGAACCTATTAGATTTAAAAATTACGGATTCCTGCAAAAAATACTTCCAGAACATAGGAATCTAAACAATAGTTAGTTTGTTTGTTCTAGAAACGACTGCTAATACACATAAAGTTAAACAAAATTTCCAGAAAAATAAGGACAACCATAATTATAATACGAGAGGGAAAGATCTTTTATACCCCTCAAAAACAAATCTAACCATGTGCAGCAAAGGATTGGAAAACCAAGGAGTGAAGCTATATAACAACCTACCTGATAGCCTGCGCGATAACCTCATATAAGGAATTCAAATCAAAAGTGAAAGAATTTCTATTACTACAAACTCCCTTCTATAATATAAATGATTTTTTTAAATGTAAATTTCAAAACTATTAGCTTTAAGTATTTATTTTAACTTAACCTATAGATATTGTTGTATCTCAAAAGGTAATAAATTAAATTAAAATTAAATTAAATTAAAAATGGCGAAATACAGAAAAGTCCCAGGCCCCGATGAAATAACCACAGGGGTCTTAAAACTTTTGGGAGAAAAGAGCATAAACTTCTTGACAGAACTTTTTAATGCAATATATAATTCTGGAGTACTACCACCAGACTGGTTAGCAGCAACTATTGTCACGATCCCTAAAAATGCAATGAAAAGAATTGCAATGAATATCGCACAATCAGTTTAATGAGCAATGTGTAAAAATATTTCTTCGTGTAATCCCTGGAAGAATACATAAAAAAGTAGAGAAGGAGAATGGAGACACTCATTTGAGATTCCTGCCCTGGGAATACGTGAAGCGCTGTTTGGTGATCAAGTTCTAATTCAACGATATCGATATGTAAGCTGCAATGTGTACACATGCTTAATAGACCTTGAAAAAGCATTTGATAAAGTGAGACATGACAAACTGCTCGAAATTCTGATAACAACTGGAATCGACGATAAAGACATTCGTATAATCAGAAACTTGTATTGGCTTCAAAGAGTATCGGTCAGAGTGGAGCAAGAGCTAACTAACGAAGCAGAAATAAAAAGAGGCGTGCGTCAGGGAAGCATATTTTCACCATTAATAGTCATCCTATAATCCGAGAAAATATTCGAAGATACAACCCAAAAGGTAAATATAGGAACAAACATAAAAAAGAAAAATCATAAATAACATAAGGTATGCGGATGAGACGCTGATGTTAGCAAGAACATGCGACGATCTCCATATACTATGGATAGAATAGCTGATACTTTTAATGACTGGATTAAAACATAACATCGTTAAAACAAAATATGTGATTGTAAGCAAAGATAACGATATCCAAAATATCATCATTAACTTCAACGGTACAAACCTGAAAAGAATGTCGAAGGCAGTATATCTCGGATCAACGAAAACTGGGACCCATCCATTAATTCGATTTGGGATTAAAATTCGAATAGAGAGAGCTCGCACAGCATTCATTCTCATAAAAAAGACCTTTCTTAGTCACGACTTCACACTAAGCCTCAGAGTACTCCATGATGTGTTATGTTTTTCCTGTTCTGCTATACGGGATGGAGGCCTGGACACTCACAAAGGCAATGTTAAAACGTCCGAACGCATTTGAGATGTGGATGTACAGACAAATGCTCAAAATCAGTTGAACCGTCAGGATAACAAACCAAGAGTCTTCTTCTTGGTTTTCTCCCTTTTCAGGGGGGTCGTGATTATGCTATACTCTTTTGCTGTTACTTTTCGTATATTATCCCGCCATCTTTCCCTGTTCCCGGATTGCCTTGTTGCTTGTTTTATCGTGCTGTTGGTTGTTGCCTTGATAGTGTCGGTCCACCTCATCGGCGATCTTCCTCTTCTTGATCTGGTCTTTTTGATCCCATTTTCCCCCGTATCACCAGTTTTTCTAGGTTGTTATCATATCTTCTATTAATGTGGCCGAAAATAATTAGGATTCTAGTAAAGACAATCTGTGATAGTCGCTTGGGTTAATTTATTTATTAATAGATACGTTAGTTCTGTGAGCTATCCGTGGGACACGTAGTATTCGCCTCCAGCACCACATCTCACAAGCATCAATTTTTCGTCTATCCTGTTTTTTAATTGTCCATGATTCGGAACTATATAGTAGTACTGGGAATACATTTTTTTTTATTATTTGCTTTTCAGTGTTTAGAGTTATATCACTATCCATCCATGTTCTTTGAATGGCTGACGACCGCGTATCCATCTATATGTGTTATGTCCGTATTATTGTTTTTGCCTGGGTCTATAATCATGATTTCTGTTTTGCTCATGTTGATTTCCAGTTCATAGCTCTCACTTTCTGTTTTCAATTTCTGCACCAGGCCTGTAACTTGTCGTCGGCATATCGCAGGTTACTTATGGGTGTTCCTCCTATAACTATACCACCATTCCAGTTTTCTTGCACTCTCCTCATTATGTGTTCTGTGTATATATTGAAGAGGATTGGTGAAAGTATGCATCCTTGTCTCGCTCCTTTTTTTATGTTGCATGGATTTGAGAGATGTTTATCTATTTGTACTCTTGTCTTGCTATTTTTGTATAGTTGTTGTGTTAATGAGTTTATATGATGAGGGACTCCCATATCGCGTAGTATGGTCCAAATTTTTTTCCATTTAGACTGTCAAAGGCTTTACGATAGTCAACGAAGCGCATGTAAATTGGTTTATTGATTTCTCGGGCTATCTTTCTTCCGGGCTTGGAAATTTGTTCACGAGTACCTCTTCCTGTGACAAATCCAGCTTGTTGTGGTGGTATCTGCTATAACAGGAATGGTTTTAGTCTTTCATTAATAATTTTGAGGAGGATCTTGCTGGTATGTGGCATTAGTGCAATCATCCGATAGTTCTCGCATTTCTCTTTGGAACCTTTTTTTGTGTAATGGTATGAATACCGATTCTTCAAGAGATACTACGACGCATAAATAAAGAAATGGAAGTGAAAAAAATTAAAAAAAAAAGAAAAATGGAGTACTTAGGCCGTATTATGAGAGATAGTGATAGGAATAGGTAGCAGAAGAGGCCCGGGAAGAAGACGTACCTCCTGGGTAAAGAATCTTAGATTAAGAAGAAGACAGTGGTGCGGACAGACCACAACAGTGCAGCTTTTCCGGACTGCTGCAGACACAATTATGGTTAACATCATGCTCGCCAACAATTGTCGAACGGTCGCCGCAGCAATAGAAGAAGAAAATGGTTTTCTATATTATCTGGTAAAATCTGTATAGGAGTTTTAAGACCACACAAATGAACAAAACAATCGGTTTTACTGAAAAGTTGAGTAGTCTAAATTTAAAAAAGGCTATTTAAACATGTGTACTGAATGACACATTTTATGAACGCGTCGATATGTTTGAAAAATAAATTAAAAGTTATGACTACACTTTACGACCCGTTTACGTAACACAATAACTTTGCGGCATCATCGCAAAATGCGGAAATGCAATTTTCATTTCGACCATTCAAAATAACAATAACAAATAAATTAGAAAACTGCAATATTTCTTCCGTATCGGCACTAATCGAGATTTAATTCCACTTACATAATATTAAATAATCTAGTCCAAACTTTTCATTTAATTATCTGGAGTATTATTTGCTCTAAAATTTATCCTTGTACGATTTAGAGTTTGTAGGACTAATTTGGTTGGTCGTTGATGTGTTGCATCAGGTGCAAATTGGATGGAATTTTTGTTTATTAAAATGTTTGGTAATTAATCATTTTTATGTTTCGGGGAATCGAGATATGAAACTTTCACCGCTAAGAGCGAGACATTTATATGAATTGTTACGAAATTAATATTGGTGTGACTTTTTTACGCTGTAAACACACAGACGAACATAATAAAGTGAAAAGCACTTACACTAAGTTATGAGTACTTGTATTCAACTTTCGAAGAATTACTAATTGTTTAACATTTTACTTGATGCCAATTGAAAGAAATTTAACATAGATATATACATGAATGTATTGAATTATTTAAATTTTCAAGTTTTCGAATCTTTAAATCACTACGTCTTCGCGTATTCAAGTTTCCTAGATAGTTTAATGATAGTTATATAGTTATAATTAGTATAGTATAGATATAGATTGGCTATTGATAATTTTTAGATTTAGTTAATTTTTTTTTTATTTATTATAAGTATACAGTTTCGACAGAATAAATCTCATTCACAGTAGTGTTAATAATTAATTGAAAGGCACAGGGGAAAAACCACACATGTCCACCTAGATTCGTTTTGAGAAAAACGAAATTTAAAGTTTAAAGATCTTGAGTGCACTCAACGACTTTGAACGGTGTTGGATTTATTCTGTTACTTTGAATAACATTCCTCCGTTCCGATGGAAATTCTACGTAGTTGTTTTGGTCAATTAACCCCATATCTTCATCACGTTCAAGGTATGAATAATCTCTCATTGGAAATAATACCTTAAGACTCTTCATAACTTCATAAAAATCATAACTCTTCTTTTTGAGACTGAGGTTGCGATGTGCATCACCGCACTGCTCCTGCGCGACATGGACTACCGTGGTTCTTCCATAATATTCAGGACTTACGTTGTTTTTCCCCTGGATACCTATTATATAATGTCAGTTTTATAGGGTCTAACGTCATTTTCGAAATCTTATAAAGTGGAATGTAAAGTACACTTCTAATACTAACGAATGACAGTATCAGTTTAATATTGACAAAAAATGGACATCCGTGGGTTTTCCCCTATACCCTTCAAATATTTTGACTTTTGGTACTAACGTAAGACGGCTTTGTACACTGAGAGTTCTAAGGTTGGTAATTTGTCACTGTTTAAATCACTATCATTGTTTAATCATTTTTGCTGTTTTCTGAGTCGGGATCGGTGATGTCCTTTGGGAGTTTTATTTTCAGTCCAGTATGGATGTTACTTTGTTCGAGTTGGTACTGGGGCATTGGTGCATTTTTTCAAAAAATTTTACTCTTGTTTTTGTAATATACTGCTTGACGGTGGGTGCATTTAATTCCTGATGTATCTGCTTGTTTCTGATAAACCAAGGGGCATTTAGGAATTCGTAGAGTTTTATTCTGAACTGTGTGCAGCTTTTTGAAATTGCTTTTTGATGTAGTGCAAAAAATTGGGCATGCATATGTTGTTAAGGGTCTTATAAAAGATTTATAGAGGAGTAAAAAAGATTTTTGTTGTAGGGCTGATTTTCTATTTATTAGAGAGTATAATTGAGACAGTCTGGCGTATGCTTAGTTGATCTTTTTATTTACGTGAAGGCTCCATGTTAGGAGAGCATCTAGATGCACACCCACGTATTTTACGGCTTCTCAGTTATATCTTATTACATTTCCTCCTAATTCGATTAGCGGTAGGTCTTTTACCCGTCGTATTGTAAATAGTTTTATCTCACTTTTAGTACAGTTCATTTTTGCGCCATTGAGAAAAGCAGTCGTTGATGAAGTTCAAAGCTAATTGGAGTTGTTCTGCTGCGGCTTCAAGGTCGTGGTGTTGAGTTATAATAGCTGTGTCGTCTGCATACATTGAGAGTAGCGCTTGAAGAACGACGGGTATATCATGCATGTATATATTAAATAAAGTTGGGCCAAGAATGCTTGCCTGTGGAACCCCTGCTTTAATGGTTTTGGCATCTGATAGTTTGCCGCGTGGACCGCGTGGATTTTTACTGCGAAGGTTCTGTTTTTGAGAAAGGAATATAATAATTTTAGTAGATAGCTTGGTAGATTTAGCTGTTGAAGCTTGTATTTTAAGCCGTCAATCCACACTCGATCGAATGCTTGAGCTACGTCTATAAATGCATTGTGGCATTTATAGACGTAGTATGTGGCTAATTCTTGTCCTCAAATCCTTTCTCCATAGTTTCAGTAAGGCGAAGCAGTTGATTGTTCGTTGTGTGTGATTTTCGGAATCCAAACTGGAAGGGTGGCAAGATGTTATTCTCTTGCAGGAATTCATTTATTCTTTGAAGGATCGTTATTTCCATCATCTTAGATGTAGTTGGCAGCATGGTTATAGGTCCATAGCTTTCCACTTTTTACTTTTCTTTGCCAGGTTTGTTAAACATGAGTACATGTGCATGTTCCCAGTTTTTTGGAAAATAGCCTTTTCTAAAGCTCCCGTTGAGTATATTGGATATGTATGCTATAGCTTTGTCGGTTAGGTGTTTTAGTACAAGATTTGGAAGAAGGTCGTGTAGGGAAGCTTTTTTGTTTGTCAGATTTTTAATAATGCTCTTAATTTCGGTGGGTGTGTAAAATTGATTTCGGAGTTATAAGTAATAGTTTCCAGCTGGTTAGAGCGGTTTTCGACTTATTTGGATGGATGTGTCATTAACACCTTTTCTAAGTAGTTGGCGAAGAGTGTAGTCTTTCTTCGCCTGTTTTATAATAGGTGTGTGTGTTGTTACAATCGGTTAGGATGGGTATATCATTCAGTTAGGGTGAGTATGTTGTTGCAGAATTCTTTTGGTGGTTCCCCACATTCCTTGATCGTGAGGTTTGAGTGTGGTTATGAGGCTTTGATATGATTCGTGCTGTGGTTATCGAGTGCCAATTTGATTTTGTGATAAAGATAATTTATTTTTTACTTCCGGCTGTCTAGTAATTTATCATTCGCGTCTAGCTTTGCTCTTCTTCTTTATGGGGGTGTAGTATGTGTGGGGGTGGAATGAGATAATTTTGATTTGATTTCTTTAGGTTCGGAGTAGTCGCATTTTTTATAGATTTGGTAAGCACTTCAGTTAATTGAGATTCTGCTTCGTCAATATTTTGTTTCGTAAGTATATTTCCCGTTGTATTAAGATCAGTGTCTAATTCTATTTGGAATTTTTTCCAGTGTATCTTGCCGTTAATGAGCGTGGGTACAGGTTTTTTTGCATTGTACCAGGGATTGAAAGGTTATTAATACTGGAACATTGTCGGAATAGAGTTCTGAGATAGCTTGTTATATTGGAATATTTAGGTTTTTCATTTGGTGCTGTTACTTGAAGAAATTATTTTATGGCTAGCTAATGTGGATTGTTAACTCTACACCCCCAAGCTGTATTCTTGGAGTTTAGGTCACCTAATAGTGGAGTTATCGATATTAAAGATTAATTTTATATCTTCCTCTTTTATTTGTCGGAATTGAGTTCTGAGATAACTTGTTATATTGGAATATTTAGGTTTTTCATTTGGTGCTGTTACTTGAAGAAATTATTTTATGGCTAGCTAATGTGGATTGTTAACTCTACACCCCCAAGCTGTATTCTTGGAGTTTAGGTCACCTAATAGTGGAGTTATCGATATTAAAGATTAATTTTATATCTTCCTCTTTTATTTTTTTGTTTGGTTGTTTGTAGGCACTAAGTATTGTTATATTTAGATCATGTCGAAGTTTGACTTCAACTGTTTCCAGACGAGTAAGTAGTTTATCTGGGTAAATAAAATGATTGAGATGTTTTTATCAATATCGCTGTTCCTCCAGAAGCAGTTCTTGCTAGTCTATCATGTCTATATATTGTATATCCGGTCACTTTAAATTGTTGGCCATTTACAAAATGTGTTTCACTTACGCATACCATGTCAATGTTATGTCGGGCTAAAAAGGCTATAAATATGGATCTCTGTCTATTTAAGCCATCTGCGTTCCAATTAAGGATTGTTATATGTTGAAGGAAATTGCTTCAATATGCCATTGAAGAAGCTTGGAAGAAGAGGTTGTTTGTAATAAATTGTTTGATTTGAGAAATAAAGGAGGTTATAAGGTCTATTAAAAATTGGATAAAGGGATGGGCGTTGAAAGTAGGTGTTGGGTTAGAATATTCATTCTCTACAGCTTGTTGTGATACCGAAGTTCCGCCGGCGACATCGGCAAAGGTTCTACTATGTTGTTGGTTACTTGTCGTTATCTTCTTCTTCTTATGATTAGGCCTACTTAGGACCACGTTTGTTCAACTGTTGGGCTTTTACCTTTGCCCAGTATTGTCGCATCTTCTGCCAGTGTAACTCTTTTCTCTCTTCTGTCCAGGGGATACCTTTCGTACGGGGTTTTTCCTGAAATCCACGGACTTCCTTCAGGGTGCGTCTCACGGACTGTTTGTTTTTGAGATTTGTTATTCCCAGTTCTTTAATAGAGTTACACCGGCAGAAAATGCAACAATACTGGGCAAAGGTCAAAGCCCAACAGTTGAACAAACGTGGTCCTAAGTAGGCCTATTCATAAAAAGAAGATAAAGACAAGTAACCAACAACATAGTAGAACCTTTGCCGATGTTGCCGGCGGAACTTCGGTTGGTTAGTCGGTTTAGAGGCAAACCTGCAACGTGGCCATAGAAAGCTACCCTTCTTTTCCTTGCACAGTCAGAGAACATCTCAATATGTTCGTAGACCTGAGTTATGCCGCCTTCGGAATTCCCCATCTTCCTTTACCGGGCCTAGGAACTTCCTGAAGATTCTCCTCTCTCTGATCTCCAATTTCTCTACTAGACCTCTTCGGTTCAAGGAAAGACACTCCATGGTATACAGGGCTTCTGGTCGTAAGACTGATGTGTAGTGCCTAAGTTTCAGGTTGTGTGACAGGCATTTCTTATTGTAAGTGTTCTTAGTCAGTCGATAGGTTAGTTCTAACTTGTTGACTCTTTTGGATAATGATGCTCTTTCTGATAAGTTGGGTTCAATCCATTCGCGGAGATACTTAAATTTCTCAGTCCTCTTGATGTTTCCCTGTTCTAGCAACATTTCCCTGTTTGCTTCCCTGATGTTGGTGAAGAATTCTGTTTTCTCCAGCGACACTTGAAGACCCACTTTGGCAGCCTGTTTTCTGAGGCAGTTTACCTGCATTGTTGCCATCTCAAGAGAATAAGCAAACAGTGCCAGGTCATCTGCAAAGGCCAGGCAATCTGCAAGCAGTCCATCGTTCTTACATCCCAGGTAGATACCACTCTGAGCACCCAAATTGTTCATTTCCTTGCGCCATTCTCTCATAACCTTTTCAAGGACACAGTTGAAGAGAAGTGGGGAAAGTCCATCTCCTTGTCTCACTCTAATTTTTATTTCGAAGCTTTCTGAAATCTCGCCTCTAAATTTAACAATGGAATGGGTATTGGTCAAAGTTTCTAGGATGAGTCTACGGGTTTTGTTGTCTAGCCCTAGTTTCTGGAGTACTTTGTTAAGCGTTTCTCTATCAATGAAATCGTAGGCCTTCCTAAAATCAACAGCGGTGACGACCACCTTGCGGTTTTTTATCTTGGAGTATGCAAGTACAGTTTTAATATTGGGGATCTGTGTATGAAGCCACCCTGATATTCCCAGTTGACTATTCAACTGAGTTTCTGTCCTTGTTTGTCCTGTATGATCGCGATTAGCGTGCGCGCGGCATTGTTTCCAGCACCTTTCCACAGTTCAGCAACGATAGAGTCCTCTCCAGCTGCCTTATTATTCTTAAGAAGTTGAATGATCTGGCCAGCTTCTTCCAATGAAGGAGGAAGGGAGTCCGGGTTTGATGTGGTTTGTTTATAGTCGAATTCTTCGCTGGGTGGGCCACAGTTCAGTAGATTTTTAAAGTACTGAGCCAAAAGGCAGTTATCCTTGTCGTTATAAGCCAGTTTGCCTTGTGAGTCTCTGAAGTGGAGGCTTGGCGGAGCGTATTTTCCTGCCTGCTTAAAGGTTCCAAAGAAATCTCTGGAATTATTCTTAGCAAAGCTCTCTTCGATGTGGGTTAGATATTTGGCGTTATGTTATTTCTGCTCTCTCTGATTGTATGTATTGGCCTTGTGTGGAGGTTTATGTTTCTCGAAGGATTTTGTTTTTCGTAGAGTGATGTATAGTATTTACAGCCCCTATAATTAGCAGGGTGGTTCTCTGAACAGTTAACGCAAATTACTGGATCTTTTCCCTTTTTTTAACAATACTTGTATGAATGATATCGTGGACACCTGAGACCTTGAGACACCTTCGCTCCAATGAACATTAATTTTTGGTGGGGCCAAATTTTTGGCAGTTATGACATTGTGGAATGCTTTTTGATTTACGGAGCGATTCTACCTTAACTACCGCATTTAATATTCTGTTGACCTTTAGAATGTCATTTGTTTCTTCGTTTGACGTTAGCTCCACAACACAGAGTGGAATTGTTTTTTTTCTCTTTATTGAACATTCGTGTAACTGTCTTAACTGGTAATTTTAGAGCTTCCAGTTCTTCCCTGATGTCTGCAGCTGCGATTGAGATTGGAATATCTTCTTTTTCAGCCTTTTGTATAGGCACGTGTGCCTGTTTCTTTCAGTTCCTCCTTAGTCTCTAATCTCCTGTGATATGGATGTCCAGGAGTCTGCCCATCTCTTTGGTGGCCTTCCAGGTGGTCTTGAATTGTTGGGTTGGATCCGTTGTGGGATCATGCGTTTGACATGGTCCTGCCGTGAGCGTGACCCCCTTTATCGCTCGTAGAGTGCGCATCTCTGTCGTTTTTAAGGCTTGTTTGGTAACTGCTGTTCTGTGAGAATTGGACTTATTGCGGTTTTGTATATTCGGATTTTACCTTCTTTAGATATATGCTTATTTCTCCACATTACATTGTTTATTGCACCGGATATTTTTCGTGTCTTGTTGGTGGCTGCTCGGGTTTCCATCTTAAGGTTTCTGTCGCTTGATATTTCTATGCCGAGGTATGTGAAGCTCATCCACTTGTTGGTTTTTTGGTGGGAAATGTCGAGGTTGTATTTCTTTGCTGTTTCCGAGAATGTCTTTAGTAATCGTTGCAGATCGCGTTCGTTGTCTGCCATTGGCGTTTGTAATATCTCTAATAATAACTGATAAAGGCTTTCCATCTTATTTTCAGTATAATATTTTGTTAGTTTGCGGAAGTCGTCTTCTGTTCATACCTTAATTCGAAGGAAGTTAGCTTTATAGTTTGTTGTAAATTCTCCTTCAATGTTTTTTAAGATATCATTTCTGACTTCTTCATAATTGTCTGCTTCGTGTAAGAAGATTGATGGGATCGTTAATTACTTTTGTGGAGTGTTATTAATAATTTCATTCGTTTGTGTGAAAGAAGTTGTTGGTATATCATTTAGCGGATCGAATCTGTTTTGTGTTGTCACAGTTATTTGGCTCTGGGGTCATTGATATCTTTTTGGGTGTTAATAAGTGCTGGTGAGAGATGATCTGAAGTCTATTTGTTGGACATTGTTATATATTAATAGCTATTTACCCGAGGGTAAATAGCAGTCGCGTACACCTTGAGTGCGTTCTTTGCGCAAATTTTTATTATTTCTCTGTTCTATTTTTAGCTCGCGGTCACTGACCGATAACACTGTACGCGCGCTCACACGTCCGTCTGCTTTCACGATCGCGAGAGAACTCCTCAATGTTTTTTGAAATATCATTTCTGACTTCTTCATAATTGTCTGCTTCGTGTAAGAAGATTGATGGAATCGTTAATTCCTTTGGTGGAGTGTTATTAATACTTTCGTTTCGTTATTAATACTTTCGTTATTAATCAATTCGTTTGCGTGGAAGAAGTTGTTGGTACATCATTTAGCGGGCCGAATATGTTTTGTGTTATCACAGTTATTTGGCTCTGGGGCCATTGATATCTTTTTTGGGTGTTAATAAGTGGTGGTGAGAGATGATTTGAAGTCCTTTTCTTGGACATTGTTATATATTAATAGTTATTTACTCGAGGGTAAATAGCAGTCGCACCTAGAGTGCGTTGTTTGCGAAAATTTTCGAATTTTTATAATTTATTTGTTCTAATTTTACCTCGCGGTCACTGACCGATAACACTGTACGCGCGCTCACACTTCCGTCTGCTTTCACGATCGCGAGAGAACTCAGTTTTAAATTAAGTTTAGTAGTAAATTAAGTTTAATTTAGTTTAGTTGGATTTTCAAGTTTTCGAGTCTACTCTTCAGATTTCCAAACCTTCAAGTCTTCAACTCTTCCAGACTTCTTGTTTTCAAGTCTTCAAGCCATCGAGTCTTCCTTTTTTCGAGGCTTCGACTATTTTATTATACTAGTCTTTTGGTCTTTAAGGTTTTAAAATCATAAGGTTTAAAGTCCTAAAGTCTTTTAGTCTTAAGTTTTTAAGACTTCACGTTTCCTTGTCTTCAAGTTTTCTAATCTTTAAATTTTTGGGTTTTGAAGTCATTTATGTCTTTAAGTCTACATATCTTCGCATTTTCACATCCATGTATATATCTATGTTAAATTGGCATCAAGTAAAATGTTAAACAATTAGTAATTCCTCGATAGTTGAACACAAGTCCTCAGAACTTGAAAACTTAAATATTTGAAAACATATTAAGATTATTAACTTGAAAATTTTGTTTTGTCAAATCTTATTCTCTAATAAGAAAGAAAATTTACTTACATTTGGCAATGATTTGGCGGGTTTGCAATGGATGCAAGCAATCTCTGCAACATTCGGCAAATACGGCCTTGGATAAGTAACCGTCGCATGACCATTCTGTAAAATAAAACTAACATTCCTCATCATATCTTGAACCTCTGGCATCCCATTTCCAAAATGCTTCCTCAACACTTTCTGTACCATAAAATTAATAGTAAACGTGTGAATGCTCTCCAACCCCAAATACCAAATAGTGTTCCAAGTCCTTTGGAAGACGTTCATTTGATCGGTCAAAGGTAGAGCTAAGAAGGGAGTGGTTGCATACATAACTGGGTTTCCGGGCAAGGAAAGGGAAAAAGTGTAGAAGGCAACTGTGTTTATGTAGATGAACGGGGTTTTGAAATGGTAGGCAAAGGCTAAGGAACATTCTGGGAAAGCTCCGTCCATTATTATTAGGTCAAAGTGTGGTTTGGAGAAGAGAAACTCTTGGGTTTCTCGATCGGAAAACATCACATCACATGACTAAAAACAAACAAAATTAGGCTAGACAAAACCAGGCAAAAACAGACTAGACCGAATAAGACTAGATTCTTATATGTTACCTCATGGGGATATCTCATTACATCAAGTGGATGTACTGGTTCCTCTCCTCTCATTCTAGCTCCAACTAGATCCCAATTTGTGAAGTTTTTAACATAAAATACTAGTCCAGCAGGTGTGATTTCCTCTAGTCCATCGACCAGGAAATCTGCTGGGAATGGGCTAACGAAAGTGATGTTGTGTCCTCTTGGTATAAGGCCTCGAGCTAGTTCCCAGAAGGGAATCTTGTGAGATTTTGTACCTCCCATGGTCACCATAAGAATGTTGGAGGAGTCGCATAATGTTATCACAGCTAGAGTTGTTAGGAGTAATCTGGTAGACATTATTATCTGCAACAAGATAACAAGACACATAAGACTAGACAGACAAGATTGAATAGACTAGACTAGATAGACTAGGCTAAACTAGACAGACAATACTAGACCGACAATAATAGACAAACACAACTAGACATGACTAGTAATTGTACCATAAGTTAAGACAAAAATTTTAATACCATGCAGACAAATCATAGTTTGAAGTTCTTAGAATTAGAGTAAGTCAAAAAAATATAAACAGTTTATATTATACAAACTATAGATTGTTAACTAGACAAATAAGTGTAGACTAATCTGGTTATATTATTATATTAACGATTTTAGACAAAGTTTAGCATAATAGAATATTAAGACAATCATTTTCATCTTATTAAATTAGACATGTTTTGCCTGAATTGAAGAAAACTATATTAGTTTGAACTGAATAAACTCTATACTACTATATAAGAACCTATTCCTTTAGTATATAAAGTGTAGGTAATATATGTATAGTATGTAATATATTTTAATATATTTTGTATATATGCCAATAAAAGGTTATAATAATAATAATATACTACTATATTATGCAGAAATTTAATAGTATTTTGGTATTACTTCAGCTACAATTGTATATATGATTTACATAATATTAATTAAAACAAGATAGTAGAGTATCTTAAAATACAGAAAAATCCTTTTTTTTCATCGAAAATTAGAGATGAAACTTCTAATTTATTTATTCTTCAATAAGTAACAATAAGTAGTAGCCCATAAAAAAGTAAATTATGTGTTTAGCAAATTAGAAAAGTTGTAAAAGTAAATATAACAAAGGATAATGTATCGGAAGTAAAGGCACCGATTTCTAAAACTAAATAATGTCTACACACATTAACAAGAAAACAAATTTGTTAAAACCATATTTGAACCACATTTTCTTCGAAACCTTGAAAACCTCCGAACAAAATTGAAAGAATAAAACCAAAACCTTTCTCTCTTCTTCTCGATAAAAAAGTGAAAATTTCTCTCACCGACGAATACTTTTTGACTTTCTCTTTCACGGCCAAGGTTCCAATAATAATAACAACTTATATCTAGTTGATATATGTCTTTCTATTTAAACTTCGGTCGTGGACTGAGCAAACATACCGGTGGAAAGAAAGCGCACAGCAAATTTCTGCAACTGATTACGCCTGGTGATATTTTGGTTTATATGTACATAGACATAGGCAAGGTCGAATGGTAATCGCTTTAGTTATTAAACCATTTTTTTTTTATTCCAATTCTTATCTACTCTTTTTAATGATTTACTATATAAACAAAACAATTTCAGGCTCTGGCGGATATTTGCTTTGTTGTTCCAACTGAAACATACATTATGATGCTTATCTAGATGTCATCTATTTGTTGAAATAAATATTATAGATGATTGATATTAGATTGTTTAATTCAGGGTTTCTCAAACTATTTTCCGTTCCTTGGAAAGTTATTAATGTTTCGTGAAAACATGAAATAGTTTCCACGGAAGTGAAAAAGAAGTAATAATAAAATAACCAAATTTGTGATATTACTGGTGCGCATGAAACATGCGTATGCATAAACATGTGCGTATTTACAATAGACTCCCTTACAACGAACGGGGTACGTTCCGCGTAATAGAAAATCGCGTTATACGGGACAGACTATCTATGCAAATTCAAGCAAGTTTCTAAATCAATGTTCATATATAAACAACATGTATGTGTATATATTTGCGTTTCTAAACAAAACATCATAAACTGTGTGAAATTGTTAAATTTAAATTACGCGTTATACGGGACTGCTAAATGAGTACTAATTTTGAAAAAAAGGTCCAGAAATAGCCCCGACACAATCTTCGTAAGTGGCGTGAAGAACATCCGTGCACTACAAGAGCAAGGACAGTATTGCTAAAGACGAATATACTTTCAAAACGCTCCCTCAAGATCAGGTAAAAATACAACCTAACTGTTCTGAAATATACTTGCCTATCATCAAAGCATTAAAGACCAAGTAAACAGAATTCTACACATATCAAGAGAAACAAGATAGTAGCTTCAAAGTAGAGTTACGGAATATGCATCCCTCGGTGGACATCAACGATCTTAAAGCAGAATTACAAAGTAAAAATCATAATGTAATTCGAATTACGAACATAGTAAAGCAAACTGACAAAACACCACTTCCATTATTCTTTGTTGAACTAAAAACTAGTGAAAATGTCACATCTGTCATCAAGGACATCTATAAAATCGAACGTCTAATGAACTTGATAATAAAATTTAGACCCCCACATAAGAAAAGAGATATTCTACAATGCACAAGATGCCAAGTCTATGGACATAGTAAAAGTTATTGCTTCAAAAGTCCAAGATGTGTTAAATGCACAGAAAAAAAAACCATTCTACCAAGGAATGTCCCAGGAAAGAAAAAGACGCTAATGTCGCTATCTGCGGAGTAAATCACCCAACCAACTATAAGGGTTGTATTATACGGAAACAACTGATACAGAAACTCTTCACAAAATTAAAAACTAATACAATCCCTACCATCTTCAGACAACCGAATACATCATACGAACCAATAAGTCAACAAAATAACAATGAAACCGCTAACGACCAGCAACAAAGTGAACAAACAACCACAGTTAACCTGCAGCTAAACAAATTAAAAGATATGATGATACAACTGATGGAAGAATGGACACTATGATGAATCTTCCCACAGCAATGCTTGCAAAAATGCCATAATGGCCAACAATTTCAAAATAGTAGTCTGGAACGCAAATGGCCTTACACAAAGGGCACAAGAACTGCAAGCCTTCTTAACAAATGAAAATGTGGATATAATGCCAGTGTCCGATACACATTTTACAGATAAAAGATATCTTAAATTACCTAGATACACAATATATAGTACGAATCATCCAGATGGAAATGCACACGGAGGTACCACTCTCATAATAAAAACTTCAATTAAACATTATGAAAATTAAAAAACAGAAAAAGACTACCTACAAGCTACTACAATCACCATCGAAGACTGGTTAGGTCCACTGGTAATCTCCGCAATTTATAGTCCGCCAAAACACGCAGTGAAACAAGAACAATACACAGACTTCTTTAAATCCCTAGGAAACCGGTTCATAGTAGGAGGGGATTTTAACGCCAAACATTCTTGGTAGGGATCTAGATCTAATACCCCCTCACCCAAGGGTCGCCAGCTGTTCCTACCCATGCAAAAGGACAACTTGGTACCACTATCAACAGGAGAACCTGACCCATCTGACCCAAAAAAATCCCTGACCTACTAGATTTTTGTGTGGCAAAAGGCATAAATCAAAAGTACTTATCATTTAAATCATGCAGTGGCCTCTCCTCAGACCACTCTCCTATAATTGTAACCCTTAACTCCCAAATCATAAAAATACAAGAACCATTATCATTACATAGTAAAAAAACAAAGTGGAATATATTAAGAAGCATTCCTAATGAGAAAATCAACTGCAACGTTTCACTTAAGTCAAAACTAGAACTAGAAAATGAGATTGGAAACTTTAACCAAATAATGCAAGAATCTGCTTGGGAAGCTACACCAACAGAAGAAACATCTGAAATAAATCCATGCTGCTCTAGAAAGGCTGAAATAAAAATTGAAGAAAAACGCCGGCTACGAAAAGAGTGCCTTTGCCACTCCCACACAAGATCCACCAAAGACAAATCAAAATTTAATAAAGCTGTTAGAGATCTTAAGAAACTACTAGATAAAGAAAAAAACGTACTATACAAGAACATTTAGAGAGTCTAACACCAACTGAAATAACCGACTACTCACTATGGAAAGCAATGAGAAAAATTCAACGCCGAATACAGCAAATCCCACCAATCAGACAAGAAAACGGTAAATGCCAGAGATAATAAAGAAAAGACTAAATAAAGTCTTTGCTGAACATCTGGAGAAAGTTTTTCCACCAAATTCCACAGTACCTCCCACACAAGAAGATATTGACATAAACGCATCTCTAGAAGTTCCATATCAAATGGACCAATAAAAAAAATCACAAAAAAGTGTCTTCCATAATTAAAAATATTGATATAAAAAAATCACCTGGATACTGATCTGATCTCTGGAAGGATAGTGCGCGAGCTACCAGAAGAAATAATACGATTTCTCACAATATTGTTCAATGCAGCGCTACGCTTGAGTTACTTTCCTGCGCAGTGGAAACTAGCCCAAATAATTCTAATAACAAAACCTGGAAAAGATCCAAATGTAAGTTACCTCTTATAGACCTATAAGTCTGTTGCCCACTTTCTAAAAAATATTCGAGAAACTTTTACTAAAACGACTAACTCCAATTCTACTGGACAAAAATCTAATCCCACAACATCAATTCGGATTCAGGCAACAACATGGAACGGTAGAGCAAATACATAGAATCGTTAGAAAGATTAGTGAGGACTTTGAAGCGAAGAGATACTGCTCAGCAGTATCTCTAGATATTGCACAAGCATTTGACAAGGTGTGGCATACTGGACTGTTATACAAGATCAGACAGCAACTTCCACATCACTTGTACGAAATACTTAAATCATACTTAAGTGATCGATATTTTGCAGTCAAATACAAGGACGAGGTAAGCGATCTAAAATTTGTTCAAGCCGGTGTACCACAGAGAAGTGTACTAGGCCCAGTACTCTACCTTCTATACACGGCAGATCTGCCCACCATAGCCCACACTCTAACAGCAACATATGCAGATGACACAGCGATAATGGCATCCCATTCAGATCCAGTCGTGGCAGCAAAACGAATCGGACTGCATCTTTATGCACTAGAAAACTGGCTAAAAAAGTGGAAAATCCAAGCAAATGAGTTAAAATCGGTCCACGTCACCTTTTCCCTCAGAAAGGAAACCTGGCCACCAGTATAATCGAATAGCCGGCAGATGCCTCAATCAGACTCATCGAAATATCTAGGTATGCACATAGATCAAAAACTCACATGGCGAAAGCACATATGGACAAAAATAAAGCAACTTAATCTTAAAATAAAGACAATGCATTGGCTACTCGGTCCAAAAACAAAACTATCATTGGAAAACAAGCTTCTACTATATAACTCTGTTCTGAAACCAGTATGAAGCTATGGAAGTCAGCTATGGGGTTCAGCGTGCAACTCAAATATCCGGATACTAGAAAGATTTCAATCAAAAACCTTAAGAATGATATTGTAAATGCACCATGGTTTGTAACAAATAGTATCATTAACCACGACCTTAACATTAAACTAGTGAAAGAAGTGATTGAAGAACATTCCAACACATACTCTGAGAGACTCAAAGTACACTCGAACACTCTTGCAAGCCGACTTCTCACTGCACATGGAAATCGTAGATTGAAACGCAGACTTCCGCTTGATATGGTAATATGAGTACCGTAGGATGCCACATTTACTTATTGTCGTTAGACAGATCGTAAAAAATCCAGGAGAATTAAAAAAAGGGGGGTACTAGTAATTTTTTTCTTCGAGTTACTCGCATTCGCATTCTACGCAAGTACGTTATGTGGAAATTCACTATATTTCTTAACTGTATATTTTGTCCACTATATTAAAGAGTAAATACTTTTGTTTGGCTGTCCGATCCAGACCGAAGCGACGACGAGCTGTCAACATTTGCGAAAATTATGAAGCCTTTATGAATTATGAATATTGTTTACAAATCTAATTAAAAAACAGGTTTGAAAAATGTTCTAAATGTTTTGTACATTAAATTCTGGAGAAAACAACTCTACGGGAATATTACCTATAAAATAAGTCTATACTATTTTAATTAGAAACATTAATTTAATTGTATTTGAATTAAAACTATTCCTAAATTATTCATATAGCATTAGGTGTATATACTTTTGAAGAAATGAATTTCTTAAATTTGTGTAAAACTGATATTTGGGGAAAATTGCATTTTTAATTACAGAAGTTAAACATTATCCAAAAATTATCCATGAGTTTCTAATTAGAGATAAACTGTAATAAAAGTAAGAAGTGGTAATTAGACCGAAGTAGTGATTCGATTAAGTATTGAGAGTAAACGGAAGGACAAACTAAGGTTCCTTCTAAATCTAATTTTGAAAAACAATTACCTGTAAGCATACGAAATGGAAGTACGATTTATTATAAGTTATTTAAATCTTGGATTTCTATTGGCAATTTATATAGTCCTGATCTGATTGTGAGTTCCATAATCTGCGTTTTTTATCATAAGACAGGTTTTTAAAGTTATGTATTCCGAGGATATGGATGAACCACACCCTGTTGAACCACAATTTTTGCGGACCCCACCCCAACCCTAGGCGTTTTACGTCATTCTGGAAACTTAATTTCTGGCTCAATAATCTCATAAGCACTATGTTATGATAAATATACGGTAATAACTACACGGATACCGGTTTAAGAACCATAAGACATGGCATAAGACACTCGCAAACAGTTCCAGCTGAAATCCAGTTGAAACCAGCTAAACTTCATAGAAATTTCGAAATACATAATCACAAAGTAAAAATATGCAGATTTTTAAAAGACAACCTGACTCTCTAAAACAGGGGTTCTCAAACTTTTCGAAGTCGGGAAACACTAAACTCTGATATATTTTTAAGCGGAACATCTAGAGTCTACAATATAATATAAACGTTAGGGCAGGGGGCGCGGGTAGCTAACTTTTTTGAAACCAAGAGTAATAACAAACCAATAGATATAAGAATGTTATCATCTTTTCCTTACATACTCATATTGACAGTATTAAAGTAAACAAAAATATCAGCCAAATACGCCAAATTATTGCAGCAATCATCATTTTTTAGATAATTCACAAAAAGTTTTTGATGTTTGATGTGAAAGTAATTCATTTTTTAATGTCAACACACGATTTAAAACCTTTTAAAACGGAGTCAGATCCAGCAGCAGTTCCACGACAAGGTGCAACGGAGTCGCATCCAGCAGCAGTTCCATTGCTGCTGTCGGGCACTGATTCTTCCATGAATGGTATCATCAGACACCGGAATCTTCTAAATTACCTTCTTTGCTTCTTCCCCAAACATAATTGTCACTATTTCACAGCAGGCAGGCAAAATGAGAGATTCTGTTTCGTGTGTGGCTTTAATTTTAGTGCTACTAACTCGGCAATTTCATGCGACGCAAGTTGAACTTTATCACTTGCTTTCATTGATTTTTCAAATTGTTTTCTTTGTTTGCATTGAATTTCTAAAAGTCTATTAAAATATTCTTTGTATTTTGTTACAAGATTTTTATGTTCAGTTTTGAAATGACGCGTCATTTCAAAACTTTACGCTTTAATTTAGCGGGCGCCATCGCGCTATTGGCAAGTTTCTTTCAGCATACCTACAATGTAGAGAGGTGTCGGACAATCTGTATTTCCGGTCCAGATAAATCCAAATTTGAAGTATTCTTCTTCATACAAACGATTGACATTTCGAATTTATTTCACTTTTTTTTCTGTTTTCTTCATTCTCTTCAATTGAAGTAGTGCTAACAGATGCATTGTCATTATCGCAATCAAGACGAGGTTTCTTTATGACGTATTATGCGTAGTTGCGGATGTCGGGCCTACTGCAAGCTTCATGCACCCTAATAATAATATCGCTACCTACGTTTGTTGTTCTTTATTAATTCAAACTGTCATAGCAAACAATATAGGTTAACAGTTAATGCGCACGTGGCATGTGTGCGATCCACTCATCCACTCATTCGTCGCAAGGGATTTCCCGTAGGCCTAGCTGCCAGGGGTAGGGTCTGGCGAATTGTAGAATTGGATTGCGGAGAATTTTGATAACTGCAATCATATTTTTTAATATTGATTTTTTCGCGGAACACTTGAATGTGCATCGCGGATCACCAGTGTTGATGACATATGAAATTAAAATGAGGCATATTACCGCGTAAGTGACCGCATTGCTTAATGGTGAACCTGGTTCAATAGGAGAGACACTCATTAAGCCACTTTAAAGACAATTTCATGTGTTATTAACGGGCAAGCTGCCACAAAATTGATGCAGTACAATTATCAAATAATAGAGGAAAGTAGCTAAATATGGAATAGTATCCCTAATGTGGAATACCGGCATTTCTCGGAAACAAATACCACTAGATCAAATCAGTGGTCATTCATTTCTTGCTAACACTATACGCGCGAATAGGTTTCAACTGGTCAGCAGAGAGAATGCTTTAGCCGCCGTGAGACTGTTTTGTTTTGCCGCTGTCAGAAAACTTTTCATGGTTCCTAAAAATTAAGTATTTTTTGTAATCTTATTGGAAATAGTATTATATTTATTGCATCGATGCATTGTCTAAATGTTTGTTTGAAAGTATTAGAGGTGTTTTATTGCATTGTGTTGTTTTGTTTAAAAATATGGATATAAATATAAATTCGTTAGAAATGCCAAATATGGACAGTTCGCGGTATATGGATATTATTCGCCAAATATGGACCATTCCATATTTGGATCCCAAAATATCAGCTGACTGGATGATTATATAAATTTATTTAGCAAGATACCCCAAGTCGTCGAACGCCACGGATTATTTTGTGCCTCCCTTCATTTTTTGCCCTAGGAAAAACATGAGTGGACAGCTAATGAGAGGCAGCCCCCCAGGTGCTGTTGTCATTGCACATCCATCAGGGTAGATTCAAATAAATATATTTACTGATTGGTTCAAACATTACATCAAACACACAAACCCCACCACAGAATCGAAAGTCTTGTTAATTTAGTTGGTCACTTTACTCACACTGGTAACATCGATGTGATAGAACCTGCGAAAGAAAACGATGAAGAAATTGTGTCTATACCTCCAAACACAAGCCACAAGCTCCAGACACTTCACAAAACTTTTATGGGACCACTGAAGTTGTATTACAGTGAAGAAATACGAATGTGGATTAGAAATGATAACAGGCTACTAAGTCCTTATGACATCGTCGAGCTATTTGGCAAGGCTTACCTAAAAGTGCAAACAGGTGAGATTACAGCGAATGGATTTCGTGTTACAAGACTATGGCCACTGAATAAAAATATTTAGCGGGTTCGACTATCTATTTGCACAACAGGATGTAGTTAAAGATGGCTCCATAGTCCATGTTACTCCAACGAAATCTTCTGGGCTCTCTCGCACCCGTCTAAATCTGGTGTCTCCCTATCATATCCAGTGCCAGATAAAAAAAAACATCGAACAGGGGAAGGTAAACATCTGTTGCAGCAATCATCTTGTCTTTAACTTACAAAAACGACCTCGCTGACCAAAGAAAGAAGAAACAATAAAAGGAAAATATATTGAGTAAAGCTAAGAATAAAAAACAGAACGAAAAGAAAAACGAAAGGTAAATTACAAAAACAGAAATCCAACGCTAAGAATAGTCCAGCGGATTCAGATGATCATGAGATATTACTGTTTGACACATACAGAGATCAGGATTCCTTGATAGGAAATGAAGCTGCTGCCTCGGAAGATGCAGAATGTATGTTCTGTCATATGATGTTTTCTGAAGATACTCGAGGAGAAACCTGGATCAAATGCCCCATGTGCGAACTCTGGGCACATAATGATAGAGCTGATGCAGGATTAGACACCTAGATTTGCGATTATTGCAAGTAGCTTAAGTTATATTTTGTATTTGACAAAAGTTCCTAAAGAATCTCATAGAAATTAAGGTTGATTTTGGATAGTTTTTCTAGTGTTCCATACATTGGGTACCTATTCCATAATTAGATAGCTTTATGTTGATTTGGTTTTAGAGAAATTATAGTACTTATTAATAATAAATATAATACAAGACTGTTAGTATCTAAAGCGCAAATGTCTGTTGATAATTGCGAATTAAAAGTTTTTGATTTTTAAAATTTGTTTCTTTATGCGTAAATAACAAAACGGTATTCCATATTTGGTTACTTTCCTCTACTGTTTCACGACGCATCAAAGATAATTTAATTGATTTATACTGATAATTGCAAATGGATAAATCTATAGATGTCATTTAATGAGTGATTCTGATTTAAAACGACAACAAAAACGTAAGTCATTAGATAACTTCTGGGCGAATTTCTCGGTAAAGCGAGTACTCCTAAAGCTGCTAAACAATCTATTATGGTTTTACTTCCGATTACTACTACATATATACAGAGTCCGTCAAAACTATTGCACAGAGCGATGTAGAGTTAATACGCATACGATTTAAGAATAGTAGTTTATGATACAAGTGTGCACAAAAGCTTTTCACACACGCGTGTCATACATTATTTTATCTATGAAGCATGTTAAAATACTGTTGAATCTACAAGAAAATTATTGTTTCTTAACGATGATATTGTAAAAATTGTAATTTTGACAGACAGCAAACTTAAACCACTGACACAGTAAGGTTAGAAAGTTCAGCGCCTCCGTGGAATAAATTGCTAACTAGTAAAAACGCACAGTAACGGGAACACTATTTGGTCGTTGTCGATGAGTAGGGAATAAATAGTATATCCCATCAAAAACATAAAATGTAAAAAATGCCAAGTCTCGTAACGCAGTTTTTTCGCTACAAAAAGTTGTGGGATCTCATGTAAGACCAAGTCAGTTAATTTAGTTAGTGTGTATAGAAGCACCTATTCAACTACTTTGTTATAAATTTTGATCTAATCAATTACCTATCAACATTTATAGTGACCGTATGAATATTAGACACATTTCGGGATTTTTCATTCCGTTATAGGCTAACTAAAATTCAAAATTTGAAGTTTGTAAGATTTCTAGAAGTACCTTAGAATTTTGATCGTAGGTGAGTGTGTCACTTACAAAATTAAGAAATTTTACAGGCGATAATTCGTAAACAATAAGGTATAATTATTTGGTATAATTGCATTATAGCCAGTTATAGTATATCCCTTGATATTTAAAAATTCCTGCTTTATACACAACAAAGTTACAGGGGGGTCAAAAGTGACGTTTGTCGCTTCTAGAAAATATAGTACGGTTGTACGGTAAATATAGTACTCGACTTTGAGGGGGCACTGCCCTGCCCCCAGATTTTACAACGAGAGATGAAAGTGGCGTTTCTTTGGTGAGGTGAGAATTTGCTCACGAGCGCCAGCGAGTTAGCAATCACACCGAATCAAAAAAACGTTTTCATCTCGAGTAGTAAATGCAATTTTTTCTACTGATATTCGGTTGCAGAATCCATAATTCGACTTTAATAAAACTAATTCGACGCGAACTATCGGAACTGTCAATACAAATTTAATCGTTGGTTTGTTCGTTTTCATGGTAATATTGTTGCATTTTCATCGATGGTGATACGGTTCAAGTCAAATGTCCTAATTTTATTTAGGTTTTTTAAATAGTTTTAGGCTCGTCTTACGTTTGTACATAAAATATTGCATTAAAATGCCATTTTCACATATATCAGTAGCAAAAGTCGAATTATGGATTCTACAACCGAAATCAGTGGAAAAATTGCATTTACTACTCGAGATGAAAGTGTTTTTTTTGGTTCGGTGTGATTGCTAACTCGCTGGCGCCGTGAGCAAACTCCCACCTCACCAAAAAAACGCCACTTTCATCTCTTGCTGAAAAATATACTATTCCTCCACCTCCACTGACCTTGATGTATCCGGTTTCGACTTCCGGTGTCGATTCTAAATTTTACCGCCCACGCCGAATTTTAAATTTTCCAGTGCACAGGAACCGTAAATGGGGCGACCAGATGTGGGAAACCGGAAGAGTAAAACCGGATAAGGGAAACCGGAAACGGAAGTCAAAACCGGAAACGTAAACCGAAACTGGAAGTCAAAACTGGAAATGGAAGTCTATACCGGAAGTCGAAACAGGAAACGGCAGTCTCAACCGGAAACGGAAGTTGAAACCAGACCTTACACCCAGCGTGGGGTTACATAAACCTCACACCCAGCGAGGGGTTACATAGACTTGACACGTGAGGCTACATAGACCTCACTCTCATGTGTGAAAATCCGAAAGTGGGAAACCGGAAGCGGAAGTCGAAACCTAGAAGTAACCATCTTTACCTACTTCGATGTAATCTAGGTTAACCTAGATATAATCTACGTTATAATTAGGTTACCATAGTAACAACAAACAGAAATCGTTTAATAATGAAAGTCTATTTGATTTACATTGCACTTTTACGCACGATTTGGATACTTTTACACGCGATTATAATAATGGAATCCTTCACATACAATAATGTATTTATTAATGTGTTCATTTTGGTGTCTGAGTAGATAAATGTTATTTTAAGATGATCATATATCATATATTATATAGCTCTATATTTTGACGATATTTTTGATTTTTAAGTAAAAACTGTTTCCGAGTGGTGGCATCACACAATTTTTTTTTTACCAATTATCAAGAACAATGAAAATGGTTTTGTCAAAGCTTTGTCTTATATAACGTCTTGCCCGATCCCGTTCCTTCGTTCTGGTCGAATCTTATCCGATCTTATATCAATAAGTTTTCTTTCCCGTAGTAGTCTTGTCTCGTGTAATCCCCTTTAGCTTGTTTAGTCTTGTTTATCATTGTCCAATCTTGAGTAATCTTGCCTATTCCTGCCTAATCATCTATGGAATGGGTTATTTTCTTTAGCCTTATATAACCTTATCTATTCCTGTTTAGCCGTATCTAATCTTGAGTAGTCTTGCCAAATACTGTCTTGTATGAACGGGTCTGAATGTAACCGTTTTTAATCTTGTACAAATTTATCCAATTTTGACGAGTCTTGTCCAATATTAGTAAAACAACTAATTTCAACCGATTTCCATTTCCAAAAACATCATTAATTAATTCCATCGATTAAGAGACATCAATAAAGTTGCTTAATATGCCTAAATTTAGCTTTAACCTTCTATGAAATTGAGAAAAAATCTTTGTTGTTCTTGATGTTGGCACTCCGTTACTGGACAATATTTATAAAATGGTTTTCAAGCTTTTTCCATTATCGAAATAGGGATTAAAACTAAAAATCGTTAACTAATAGGAAAATTGTGCTTAAGATGACTTAATTTTTGTTTGGAAGCCAATATTTGATTATTCAAAGGCGATAAAAAATAAATCTAAGGGTGCACATTAAAAACGACGCTTCCTCAAAGAGGCCAACTTGGTTTTACTTCCCCACGTAACTGCCCCTTGACTAAGTCGTCTCTAAGGTTTTCCTGCCAATTTTTCATAGCTTTACCAGTCTCTTTTCTTAACTCCGTTTTCTTATAACTTATAACCAATCTTCTGTTCAGCTATTTTTATTGCTCCCATTTTAAATCTGTTCCATTTTCCTTCATCTCCATCTCTTCATCCATCAACTTTCCCACCTCTTCTTTGTCCATACTTTTTAACATATCTAAGTTCCATTTTCTTTATTTCTGTGCTGGTTCCTTGGCACCTTTTTAAGCCTAAGTCCGATTTCCGACATAAGTAGAAGATGATCACTGTATATATCCGCATTGGAACTAGTTTAAACTTCCGTTTCCGACTGTCATTTCCGGTTTCGACTTCCGGGTTAGACTTAGACTTCCAGTTTCGGTTTCCGTTTTCGGTTTTGACTTCCGTTTCCGGTTTCCCATATCCTTACAAATGGAACGACGGTAAAAATTACAGAAAATTACAATTACAGAATTGAAATTAAATAACAAAAACATCAATCATGCCCAAGTGGGTAAGTTGACACACTTCTGTCTAAGTTGACATACCTAATTATCGGTGCACAATTTACATCTGAATAGCTTAGTTCTTGCTTGCACCATCGCTTACATAACTGGCAACATACCCAATGCCCTCATGGCTTCGGTTTTCTATATAATTCGTAGCAATAAAGGCATACATCATCGAAGAATTTTTGGGTGACGAAATCAAAACATTGAACACCGCATCCAAACAACGCCAGCGGGCGGTCACTAAAGTTTTGAGTGGTGTAACTGTATGTGAGCCGACATGTAAACTTCATCTACGTACTTGTGGCACGTATAGTTTAACAGATGTAAGTAAGCACTGTGTCATCTTAGCTAAATATGTATGTATGTATGCTTAAGCACGATTCCCCTAACTGTATATGCATAAAGTTAACAATACTGAACGTGCCCTGCGACGTCATCCAAAGCGCGTGAAAAATGGAGGCGCTCAAATAGGTCAAATTAAATCGGTATTTTATATATTTTATTAAAAATTGATTTTCAACTAAAAGACTTTCAACGGTATTTATATTTTTACTATGTTTTTAAGAAGTAAAAAATGAATTAACCAAATACACAAAATGACGCATATTCCCTATTGTTACTAACAATTTAAAAATATCGTCAAAATATGCATTGTTATTTAATATATATAACCTTGAACATCATTTTTTAAATCGCAAACGTATTAATTCTACGTAGCTTAGTTCAATACTTTTGGCGAACCCTGTATGTGAAGCAGGATTTTCGTAATATGCTGCAACGAAGCCAAAGTCGAGGAAAAGACTCGATGCTAGTCCAGGTGTAAGAATTCAACCTACTAATATTGTGCCCGAATGAAGAATAATTACACATCATCAAAATCATTATAGTATATTTTATTACTCATGCTGTGGATAAAGTACTATTTTCGCACCTGTTTTTTAGTGTGACAAATGACTATTTGTCAATTCAATTATTTGCGTGCGACAAGTATACTTGCAATATACTATTGTGCAACTAGTGCGAGAAATTGTCAATGGTCTACTAGAGCAAAATTATAGAGCGGTATTGTCAATTGCCCTCTCGAATGAGCGCTCTTACTACGTTCGTGTGCTCATTCGAGAGGTCGTTTGACAATACCGCAGGAGTTGCAGATAATATTTTTTATTATTGCGAGGGGTCATATCTTACAAGTTTGGGGGCCAGGGGCCATTAAAAAAAAATAACCGAAAATGAAAAATTTTCTTTCAAATCAATTATCTCCGGTGGTGTGGATTCGTCATAAGAACCCTTATCAGTCTCCGGTATCACCATAAAATTTACACTCATGTTAAAACGTTCCTTAATATTTATTTTTATTTTGTAATGAAAAAAAAATCTGTCACTAATATGTTACTTTTTTATTAAAACTTAGCGATCTTTATTAAATATATACGTGCGCCAAACATAATTTCCGTGCGAAAAGAATACTTGTCGCACGCAAATGAATATTTCGAAGGCACTTAATTTTATGTGGTAATAATTGAATTGACAAACAGCCATTTATCGCACTAAAAAACGGGCGCCAAAATAGTACTTATCCCGCATGAGTAATAAAAGAACTATTTTATATGTTATGTTTTAAATTGTTTTGTGAAACCCTAGTTTAATTCTACAGAATCTATAATTCAAATTATTCATTCATTGAATAAACTTTGACTTTGACTGAAATCCCGTAAATCACCGAAATTTTGAAACCGGATGCAACAGCATCTCCAAACTCTACCTAAGATGTTCTTTAATTGTGGAATATTAAATTTAAATCATTAGCAGGACGAAGCATTTTTGACTAGTGTCCCAAGAAAGATTATCTAATTTCATTATATTTTCTTATTTAGATTTGCTACTTGGAAAATCTTTGAAATTGGAAATCGGGAAAATTTGTGAATATTTGTGAATACTTAAATTGTCATAAATTAATTACATATTTTGCAGTAGCAAGGGCAAGAAAAATAAAAAAAATTAAATTTTGAGATACTTTTAAAAAATATTTAATAATAAATTTATATTTATTTGAAATAATTGCAATTATATCGAATTAAATAAAATTTATTTTGTTTAAAAAATAAATTTACTTTAATTTACTTCATTAACCAAAACCTTAAAAAGTGTTTAAAGCCGCCGTCAATAACTGAAGGACAGAAAAATATATATATATTTTTTTTCAATTCACAATTTTTTTTTTTAAATATTTAAAAATAAATTTACATTTTTTTGAAATAATTGCAATCAATAAATGTAAATTTTCTTTGTTTAAAACAATAACTTAAAAAAAGTCTGAAGCTGCCCGTAAAATATTAATGAAAACTTTAATTTATTTGTCTGGCTATGATGGGCGCGCGGACAAATAAAATTAACACCATTCCCATTTACATATATATCCTAGTTAGGAAGGAATGTGCAGTAAACAATAACCAGCCATATCGCTATCACGCCCTGAATATTTGTATATCCTTTCACTTCATAACTAAATAATTAAATCACAAAATTACACACAAATGTATCATTTTTACACACCAGTATCCAGCGAAAAACATTATACACAGAAAGAGTCTTGTCGACTTTGAATTCATAAAAATATTTCCAATTACATTCACTTAATGTTTAAACTAATAAATTCTGAACATAATACGAATAAATAAATTAGTCTATTAAAAGGCAATGATCAAATTTATATCGAGAAATTATTGCAATGCACTAGACCAGTAGATCCAGACAGAAAAGACTAGATAATCAGGACTAGACAAACAAAACTAATCAAACAATTATAATTTAACAAGACTAATAAAACAAATTTAGTCAAACAAGTCTAACTAAAAAGGGATAAAAGAAATAAAACCAAGCAAGTAAAAGTAATTAAGCAAGACTCTTTTCCTTACTTGTAAATATAGTTAATTATCTGTGTAAGTAAGTTAAGTTTATTTGAGTTGTTAAATTAATAATGTAAAAATGACTCGTTGTGTAACTTACTGTCACACTTTTACTTTTGCTCGTTGCTTTTCCAACAGCTTATTTACAACAAATCGCAATGCTGGAAATTTGAAAGGAAAGTTTTTATTTCGCTCACAAAACCGCAAAAACACAAATATAATCTTGTTTTATTAGTCTTGTTTTGTTACATAATTCATCGAAAAAAACAATTCAAGTTAGACTACGTCAGTCAGTGAGTTGCTTCCTATATAGCTTGTCTAATTTTATTCAGCTGCTCTTGTTGCTAGTCTAGATACATAGGAAGATCCCAATTGGCAGACAACATCAGACAACAAAGACTAGACCAGACAATAAAGATTAGGCAGTCAGGACTAAACACTAAGGGCAAGACGGACAAGACAAATCCTGTCTGTTTACACTTGTGTGGTTGCTTTTGACTGGCTTGTATTGTTTGTCTAGTCTTTTCCGCATAGTACTGTAGTGGCTAAATAGTCATGTCTGCCAAGTCTTGTCAGTCTAGTCCTGTTTGTCTATTCTTGACTGTCTTAGTCAATGGCCTTACCTGTCTAGTCTTGTCGATCCAGTCTTAACTGTCTAGTCTCGTCTGTCTAGCCTTACCTGTCTAGTCTTGTCGATCTAATCTTTCCTCAGTCATGCCTGTCTATCCTTGTGTAATAGTTATTTACATTAGAGTGTGGAAAGTTTGATTTTACAACGCGACAGCTCGTTTGGGGAACAAGCCCGAATGGCGAGTTCCCCATTAGCTGGAGCGCTGTAAAATCATTTCAGCACGAAAATTGTATACATTTTTTTGGCCGACAATTATTATTTATGAAACAAATAGACCCTCCGCCTCCACTTCCGGTCCCCCACCCCTGCTCCCACTTCCGGTTCCCACCCCCCACTTCCGATTCCAAAAAAGTCCCACTTCCGGTTCCGGCACCGGAATTGGGGACTGGAAAAGGGGGTGGGAACCGGAAGTGTGAGTGAGTACCGGACATGGGGGAGGGAACCGGATGTGGGGTAGGAACCGGAAGTGAGAGCGTCGTGGGGGGCGGGAAGTGGAGTTGGAGTGTTCAGAACGAACCACCTTTCCCAACTATTTAGATTATTTACCATAATAAAAATTATTTCATTTGGCACAATGCGGGAAAGTACGACTACAATGCGGGAAAGTGACTTTACCGCATTGTAGCCGGACTTAAGTAGCCGGCAACCTTTGTAGCCGGCAACATAGTGATTAAAATTCTAGTTTCGCTTGATGTATACACGATGTTAAAGCTAGCTTTACAATTCAGGAGGCCAAAAAAGTTATTTTCATATGGAGAGCTGGATACACATGAACATCGGATATACTTATAAATATGTAATAGGTAAATACGTTGTCTATTCTTGTCTGTCTTGTCATGCCTGTCTGGTCCTGTCTGTGTGATCTTATCTGTCTGTTCTTCACCGTCTGGTCCTGTCTGTCTGGTCCTGTCTGTTTGGTCCTGTCTATCAGATCGTATCTGTCTGGTCATGTCTGTCTGGTCCTGTCTATCTGATCTTACCTCTCTAGTCTTGTCTAGTTTTGTCTGTCCGGTCTTGTTTGTCTAGCCTTGTCTGGCTGTGCTCTGTTTGGAAACACCGAGCACTGAAACATCCAAGCGCTTAGCATAGCGTATAAAAGAAAAAAAGGAGTTTCGTCAACTAATAAATAAAACCCAACAAGACCACTGGAGGAATCTCGATACAGACCTAGAGAAGAACATATGGAGCGATGCCTTTCAGATCGTCAGGAAAATAACCTAACCTAACCCAAGTGCTAACAGGTCATGGCTGTTTCAGAGACTACTTGTACAATCTAGACCGAGAAATCTAAAACTTCGTCCCCCAAATTTACCAATGACAATGAAAGTAGTTCGCGAAGTTTCCGAGGTGCTATTTCCACATCATGCTCCTTTTGACTGGACACAACCCGATGTAATCAACATTCCACTCTTCAATGCCAACAAACTATCTCTGTCTACAACACGAATTAGAAGGGGCCGAGCACCGGACAAGATGATTAGTTCCAGGAGTCTGATACTGCAATCTGGACGGCAGAATGATGTGCATGATATTAATGGTGGTGTACCACAGGAATCGATACTGGGTCCTACCCTGTTCCACTGGGAGCAAGGACTATTGAATTTGCTGACGACCTAGCTCTGGTTCTAACATCTAAAACAGGACAGGGGTTGGTGGAAACGGCTAACCATGCAATAAAAAAATCTGCTATTGGATGAATTCTAAAAACTTATATTTAGCTCCATTAGAAACCGAGGCAGTTCTCCTCATTGGCCTCAGGAAGCACAGCCCGATAAAATTTTAGCTACAAAATACATTAATATTCCCAGAGCAGATCAAGTACCTGGGAATATTAATAGACAATGGGCTCTCTTTCTCAGCGCACATAGCAGAAGCATCAGCCAGGGGGATGATAACGATGGCAGCTATGCTAAGATTAATACCCAAAGTGTGGGGAGCTAAGAATTGTAAACTGAGCTTGCTGGGCTGTCCTGGCCTTGGTGGTCCAGTCTTCTATGACGTACGGTGCTCAAATCTGGGACAATGAAATTTAAAAACAAAGTTACGCACACAAACTTGTAACTATGCAACGGAAAGTGGCCCTTCGTCGTAGCTCATCCCGAAAAGTGTCTGGACAAGCCGCCCTGGTTATTGCCAGCATTCTCCCGATCGACCTAGTGGTACAGGAACGGAAAAAGCTCACGAGGGTGGCCATAACAAACTTGAAAAAAGAAGGCCAGAGAAGAACTGCTGAAAGCATGGCAGGAATGATGGGAGTTTAGTGAGAAGGGACAATGCACAAAACTCCTTATCAGATGTAGCCACATGGGTATACATAAAGCACAGCGAGGCGAGTTACCACCTAACTCAAGTGCTTGCAGGTCACGGCTGTTTCAGAGACAACCTGTACAATCTAGACCGAGCATCTGACGATCTGCGCGTGTATTGCGGAGAACCAGATAGTGTGAGCCAAACAGTTTTCGACTGCTGCCGATGTCAGAATGAAGAGAAACAGTTGAAACGCATATGAATACACCCATCGACCCAAGAAGCCTATTAAAGCAAATGTTGTAAAATAAAGAGAATTAGGACAAGATCCATGAGTTCATTTGTAAAATTTTCAATCAAAGGAAAAAGATGGAAAAACTGTAAAGCAAATCTAACTACACTAGTCCACCCGCCACTCAGAGGTTATGCGATAAGCGGTTCCAGAGTGAACGGGTGTCATCTTTCCATGGGAACCATTTCCGTCACGGGAACCACACCGTCTGCGACGGTGAAAGCCGCCATGTACGCCCCTCAAAAATGCCTGTCTGGTCTGGCCTGTCTGATCTTGCCAGTCTGGTCTTTTCTCTCTGGTCTTGTCTGACTGATATTGACTGTCTGGTCTTATCATGTCTGGTCTTATCTGGTCTGTCATGTCTTGTTTTTCTGGCCTTGTCTGTCTGGTCTTGTCTCTGTGGTATTGTCGGTCTGGTCTTGTCTGCTTGGTCTCATCGGTCTGCTAGAAGTCTTGTTTAAATTATTAAAAGCATTCAAGACTTTTCCACTTTAATTTTAAATTAATTACTAGCCTACGTGTTTAGATGGAAATTTCTCTTTTTCCCTCATTAAAACTTGATTCGTATCGGCCAGAAATTCGGTTACACTTTCGAGATTTGAACTTTTTCTAGTAGAATTTATTGAGCATGTGATGTGAACGCTGTCAGATTTTACTCGCGATATTAAAAATGCGCCATTTGGCGATTCCATTGGTCGGATGGGGCAACAGCGATCTGCCTGGAAAATCCACTTTCACAAAACTGAGATTACTTCAAGCAATCCGTCGAAGAAATAAATCGGCGAAACTGTTTCATTTAAACCACATTGCTCCATGTTGTTATTTATATAAATAGTTCAATGTTAATTATAGGATAGAATTGATTTATTTTGTGTAATGTTCCTTGATTTATTTTTATTTTTTAACTACTGGACTGATTTCTTAGTGTAACAGGTTAGATAGTGAGAGTTATTATGGTAATTTAAAATTGCAAATTTAATTTGCTAGTATATATTTATGTTAAGAGAATGATGATTCATGAACGAAAGTGATAGTTTTTTTTAAGAATCAAAAGTTAATCTTGAAATAATTAAATATATCATCATTTTGCATATGTTAATCACGTAATTTCAATTAGAAACAGTGAAAATAAACTGCGGGAGAGAGGAGTTGTTACAACAGATGTTATTGCAACAAATATCGTTTGTAAATTAATTTTTAAAACTAAAATTGGGAATGATAATTGACATTGTATAATAATACATAATTATATAATAAAACTGTAATTAATTTACAAATTTTGCATGGAAATATTTCTCGCCATTACAAATTACGACATAAATGTTTTAACAAATCGTGTGTATGATGTGTAAATGATGTAATTATTTCCGCTGTGTGGCCGATAATTATTAATACGAATTATTTTTCCACTCTTTTTCCACTTTTCCACAAATAAATATTTGTTAATGGTATATTAACATTAGAATAAATGGTTTTTAGTTGGTTACCATCAAAAAACAATTTATTTCATTTGAAATAAAAAGTTATAGTTTAGAAGCTGCAGTCTCGACAAGACAACCCGCGATTTTTGGAGTCATGTGTACTCCCATTTTATTTATTTATTTGCATTATATAGGGTCATTTATTAAGCGCATACTATCTTTAAATTTCAATAAAACAAAGTGTGTGTGCGATATCATCATCATCTATTTTTTTTATTTGCTTCAATGGCCTATCGATGCTATTTGTATGGAATATAACATCCTGCAAGTGTCCGCCGCAGCTTCGCTGGGTGGCGCGTATCCCAAATGTCCAGTTTTCCATGACTCTGGCGCATAAATCAGGCTGAATTTGACTGATGGTATGAGTTATGTTGGCTTTGAGGGCCGCTGTATGGCTTAGTCACATAAACATGCGACTGAGAAAATACCACAAGAAAAACTCTAATGGCTACTCTACACTATAGACCATCTTGAGCCACTGTGACCCGTCACCATTGTGTAGAGGGGTAGATGGCCTGTAGTGGCCTAAGTAGTGGATGATGGAGATGGTAATGGCCATGGATGGCTTTGGGAGCGGCCCGACTAGACACATCAAAGGAAACCAGCATGCGCAAGTAAGCTGCGCAGTGGCTAAAGTGGCATGTTCACACCATGGGCCATCATTATTTCCTTTATTGCACTCTTGTTGTCATGATAACACTGATTTTAGTAATTATTACCAGAAATTATAAATTTCAAGTTTATTAAATTTGAATATTAACTTTATAATTTCAATTGAAAAATTGAAATTAATTTTAAACTTAATAAAGACGGAACAAAGCTTGAATATATAAATATACTCAACCTTTCCGGAACTCTATAATACTAATGAGTCTTTTTAGGACTACCAAAAACAAATCTCGTATGAAATTTGTCAGTTATTCTATAGCTTTCAGTCCACCTTCGTGGCACTCAACAAAAACCATAACAATAACATTGATTTTTAAGATCATGTCTTTCCGATACCTTGAGTGGATAGCCATCTGTGGACGCGTTTCGAGATTTATCTCTCATCAGCACAGCTTTGCTTCCATGAACAATATTTTGTAAATCACTCACTTAAAATCCCATGTGTTGATTATGGTTAGATGTTTTTAATTTTGACATTTTGTGAGAGAGACATGAACTTAGCAGGTTATTGATATAAATGATAAATTTTGAATTGGTAAAACCATACAACATTATAGATAATCAGATAAACTTAATAAAGACGGAACAAAGCTTGAATATATAAATATACTCAACCTTTCCGAAACTCTATAATACTAATGAGTCTTTTTAGGACTACCAACAACAAATCTCGTATGAAATTTGTCAGTTATTCTATAGCTTTCAGTCCACCTTCGTGGCACTCAACAAAAACCATTGAGTGATTTACAAAATATTGTTCATGGAAGCAAAGCTGTGCTGATGAGAGATAAATCTCGAAACGCGTCCACAGATGGCTATCCACTCAAGGTATCGGAAAGACATGATCTTAAAAATCAATGTTATTGTTATGGTTTTTGTTGAGTGCCACGAAGGTGGACTGAAAGCTATAGAATAACTGACAAATTTCATACGAGATTTGTTTTTGGTAGTCCTAAAAAGACTCATTAGTATTATAGAGTTCCGGAAAGGTTGAGTATATTTATATATTCAAGCTTTGTTCCGTCTTTATTAAGTTTATCTCATTATCTATAATGTTGTATGGTTTTACCAATTCAAAATTTATCATTTATATCAATAACCTGCTAAGTTCATGTCTCTCTCACAAAATGTCAAAATTAAAAACATCTAACCCTAATCAACACATGGGATTTTAAGTGAGTGATTTACAAAATATTGTTCATGGAAGCAAAGCTGTGCTGATGAGAGATAAATCTCGAAACGCGTCCACAGATGGCTATCCACTCAAGGTATCAGAAAGACATGATCTTACAAATCAATGTTATTGTTATGGTTTTTGTTGAGTGCCACGAAGGTGGACTGAAAGCTATAGAATAACTGACAAATTTCATACGAGATTTGTTTTTGGTAGTCCTAAAAAGACTCAATAGTATTATAGAGTTCCGGAAAGGTTGAGTATATTTATATATTCAAGCTTTGTTCCGTCTTTATTAAGTTTATCTGATTATCTATAATGTTGTATGGTTTTACCAATTCAAAATTTATCATTTATATCAATAACCTGCTAAGTTCATGTCTCTCTCACAAAATGTCAAAATTAAAAACATCTAACCCTAATCAACACATGGGATTTTAAGTGAGTGATTTACAAAATATTGTTCATGGAAGCAAAGCTGTGCTGATGAGAGATAAATCTCGAAACGCGTCCACAGATGGCTATCCACACAAGGTATCGGAAAGACATGATCTTAAAAATCAATGTTATTGTTATGGTTTTTGTTGAGTGCCACGAAGGTGGACTGAAAGCTATAGAATAACTGACAAATTTCATACGAGATTTGTTTTTGGTAGTCCTAAAAAGACTCATTAGTATTATAGAGTTCCGGAAAGGTTGAGTATATTTATATATTCAAGCTTTGTTCCGTCTTTATTAAGTTTATCTGATTATCTATAATGTTGTATGGTTTTACCAATTCGAAATTAATTTTTATCAACAATGTATGGCCCATTCATGAACATCTAGAATGGTTCATCTAGATGGACCACTGTGTGGATGCGTCCATTCAGGCCATCATAATGAACCATGATAATGGTGACCATCATAATGGCCCACAATGAGCCAAGATGTAGAGAAGCCATAACATTGCCTAAGATCGTGCGATTAGCAGCCATCAGACTTTATAACATGAGTTCCAAACCTCTTAGAATCCATTCCTGCCATGAATTTGAAAGGCAGGTAGGCCATTTCTTAATTCACACCCATAAAATTATACAAATTATCAGATGTCATTTTTAAGTAGCATTGTTAAGTAGTTAATGTAAATTCATGATAACCATGAATTATTTGGAGTGACCATGAGGTTATGTCGCATTGTTTTTTTGGAGTTGATTAAGTTAAATTCTATGATTTATTATATAGCGGTGTGAATTATAAAATTAACAAAGATTTGAACATTACAACAGATGTTGAATGTGTTATCCATTTTCACGGATACACAAATTAAAACACCGTTTCATGTAATCAAACACATCTTGTAATGATGTGATCTATCTCTTCGCATTTTTTTAGTATATGGTTGCGCAGATCTACTGTATGCAGGTCCATAAAGCTGGCACCCCTACCTCTTCAAAATTAAAATTTGATAACACCAGAATGATGTGCTCTTTATGTGCTAATTATGTGCCGCAATCGCGATTTTTGTGCTCGAGGCCTTCAATAAAAGAATCAAACTTTACTAGTGGGGGTGCTAGCTTAACAGTCAAGCTAGCACCCACCCATCCGAAAAATTGGTAAACCGATACCAAATAAGCACAAAAGTTATGTGCTATTTATGTGCTTTTCAAATACCCTGTAGCGAATTCGCTAACTCAATCCCTTGTGCGAAAAACTCACCCCGAACGGAATGAGCCACAAGAGGCGAAATCTATAATAATCGAGCAAACAAGTTTTAACAAACGCGATATTGTTGCAATAATTATGTGTTCGCCAGATATGATATTCCTGATTTTTGTGCTCGCACCCTTGTACGAAAAATTTACCCCGAACTCTATTAGCCTTAGGAGGTAAAATCTTTAAAAATCGAGAACAGAAATTTTAAATAAAGCAAAATTATTTCAATAATTATGTGCTCTTCAGATATGCTATTTACGATTTTTGTGCTCAAACCCTTTTGCGAAAAACTCACCCCGAACGGAGTGAGTCATAAGAGGTGAAATCTATAATAATCGAGCAAACAAGTTTTAATCCACGCGATATTGTTGCAATGATTATGTGTTCTCCAGATATGATATTCGCGATTTTTTGTGCTCGCACTCTTGTACGAAAAATTCACCCCGAACGGTATGAGTCATAAGAGGTGAAATCTTTAATAATCGAGAATAGAAATTTTAACCGGTGCGAAATAGTTGAAATAATTATGTGCTCTGTAGATATGCTATTCGCTATTTTTGTGCTCGCGCCCTTGTAAGAAAAATTCACCCCGAACGGTGAGAGCCATAAGAGGGGAAATCTTTTATACTCGAGCACAGAAATTTAAGCCGACACGATATTGTTGCAACTATTATATGTTCTCCAGGTATGATATTCACGATTTTTTCTTCGCACCCTTGTACGAAAAACTCACACTGAACTGTATTAGCCTTAAGAGGTAAAATCTTTAATAATCGAGAACATACATTTTAAATGACGCAAAATTGTTTCAATAATTATGTGCTCTCCAGATATGTTATTTGCGATTTTTGTTCTCAAACTCTTGGACGAAAAATTTACCCCGAACTGCATGAACCCTAAGATGTGAAATCTATAACAATCGAGCTCACAAGTTTCAACCAACGCGATATTGTTGCAATAATTATGTATTCTCCAGATATGATAATCGCAATTTTTGTGCCATCACCCTTGTACGAAAAATTCACCCCGAACTGCATAAGCCTTAAGAGGTGAAATCTTTAATAATCGAGAACACAATTTTTAAATGACGCCAAATTGTTGCAATAATGATGTGCTCTCCAGATATGCTATTTTCGATTTTTTGCTTAAACCCTTATGCGATAAACTCACCCCGAACGGAATGAGCCATAAGAGGTGAAATCTATAATAATAGAGCACAGAAATTTTAACGGAATCGAAATTGTTGCAATAAGAATGTCCTATCCAGATATGATATTCGTGATTTTTGTGCTCGCACCCATGTACGACAATTTCACCCCAAAATATATAACCATAAGAGGCGAAATCTATAATAATCGAACACACAAGTTTTAACTAACGCGATATTGTTGCAATAATTATGTGTTTTCCAGATATGATAGTCGCGATTTTTGTGCTCGCACCCTTGTACGAAAAATTCATCCCGACCATTATGAGTCATAAGAGGTGAAATCTTTAATAATCGAGAACAGAAATTTGAACCGGTGCGAAATAGTTGCAATAATTATGTGCTCTCCAGATATGCTATTCGCGATTTTTGTGCTGGCGCCCTTGTACGAAAAATTCACCCCGAACTGTGAGAGCCATAAGAAGTGAAATCTTTTTTACTCGAGCACAGAAATTTAAACCGACACGATACTGTTGCAACTATTATATGCACTCCAGATATGATATTCGCGATTTTTGTCTTCGCACCCTTATACAAAAAACTCACGCTGAACTGTATTATCCTTAAGAGGTAAAATCTTTAGTAATCGAGAAGATACATTTCAAATGACGCAAAATTGTTTCAATAATTATGTGCCTAGATATGTTATTTACGATTTTTGTTCTCAAACCTTTGTACGAAAAAGTCACCCCAAACTGCATGAGCCCCAAGAGGTGAAATCTGTAATAAAGGAGCACAACAATTTTAACCGACACGATATTGTTGCAATAATTATGTGTTCTCCAGATATGGTATTCGTGATTTTTGTGCTCGCACCATTGTACAAAAAACTCACCCCGAAAGGAATGAGTCATAAGAGGTGAAATCTATAATAATAGAGCACAGAAATTTCCTACATGGACTTGAAGCCGCATGTCCATAGGTACAGTAAATTTGCCTTGACAATAATAAATGTTAACAATAATAAATGTATACAATTTATGTTACATAATAAAAATAAACTTTTATTCTATGTAATTAATCTATCTATGTAAACTAATTTTTACATTTCAATTTATATTGTTTTATACTTTAAAATAACTATGGTGGTAAAAATAGTACTTACCCGACTAGGAATTTCATTTCGTTTTTTATTAGGAACGAATTAGGCATGCCGAACTTCGTGTTCGTTCCAAATGAGGCAACCGCATTAGGCCGTCATCACATTTGTAACGCACGTCCGGTTTCGTTCCTAATTAGGAAGCCTGATTCGGGAGCTATCTAAAACGCAGCTTTAAAGTATATCTTAAAAATTACTACACTATAAAGTATTAGAACTAACTGAAGCTATATCTTGGTCAATATAATGTATGGACGCATGCACATAATGAAACTAATGAAACTGTTCGGTAACAGTTCGGAGGGCCTCATGAGGTGTAAGTTAGTAACTTCCAAAAATATTCCGAAGTTAGGCTTTCCTAATTAGCACGGGACAAGTTTCGAATGAGGCACAGAGGTACAGAGGTACAGTTCGGTAAACGTTCGGAAGGCCTTATTGGATCCGAATAGATTGTTCGGCATGCCTCACTATATTCCTAGTCAGGTACTTTCTTAAGTACTAATATTTTAGGTTTGTAAGTGGTCTCGTTGAATATATAGTGGTGCAAACTTATTGTTATTGTGGTTATTATTAACGTTTTTCGGTCTTCCCCATTGCTGAGATAAATCCATGTTTTGAATGGTGCATCCTCGTTCGTTGTAGTGTTGTAAAATAACTTATATGGATCGCTTTCCTAAAATCTAATCCAACATATTTTAGATCAATTTACTCTTTCAGCATCAGTTTTTTTCCAGCCTTTTAAAAATCGCGTTCGTCTTAGTTCAAATGCACTCATATTTTACTACAGTTAAAATGAACTTATTCTTCTGAATTTTTTTGAAGACTTTTTATGGCTAAGAGTGTGAACCTGTGTAAGTTCTGCGAACTTCTGGATATGATGGTTTTATGCCAGACATACTTGGTAACAGTTCGGAGTGAATTTTTCGTACAGGGGTGCGAGTGCAAAAATCGCGAATATCATATCTGAAGGGCACATAATAATTCCAATAATTTAGCGTCATTTAAAATTTCTGTTCTCAATTATTAAAGATTTCACTTCTTAAGGCAAATACAGTTCGGGGTGCAATTTTCGTACAAACGTGCGAGCACAAAAAATACGACTAGCATATCTCGAGAGGACATTATTATACCAACAATTGTGATTAGGTTAAAATTTCTTTGCTCTATTATTATAGATTTCACCTCTTATGGCTTATACTGTTCGGGGTGAATTTTTCATACACGAGAAGGAGCACAAAAATCGCTATTAGAATACCTACAGAGCACATAATTATTGCAACTATTTGCCACCGGTTAAAATTTCTATTTTCGACTATTAAAGATTTCACCTCTTATGACTCATACCGTTTGGGGTGAATTTTTCGTACAAGGGTGCGAGCACAAAAATCGGGAATATCATATCTACAGAACACATAATTATTGCAACAATATCGCGTTGATTAAAACTTGTTTGCTAGATTATTATAAATTTCGCCTCTTATGGCTCATTCCGTTCGGGGTGAGTTTTTCGCACAAGGGGTTGAGTTAGCAAATTTGCGCCAGGGTATTTGAAAAGCACTTAAATAGCACATAATTGTAGTGCTTATTTGGTATCGGTATCTCAATTTTTCGGATGGGTTGGTGCTAGCTTCACTGTTAAGCTAGCTCTAGTCAAGTTTGATTCTTTCATTGAAGGCTTCGAGCACAAAAAACGCTATTGCGGCACATAATTAGCACATAAAGAGCACATAATTCTAGTGGTAGCAAATTTAAATTTTTTTTTTGAAGAGTTGGTGGTGCCAGCTTTATAGACCTACTCTATGCACTGAACTGCTGAATACTAAATTTTTTAAATATGGAAAAAGAAAAAAGGTCAAAGGAGTTAAATCACAAGAACGTGGTTAGTGTATTAGCCTGTCGTCGAAGAATTCATGAAGATAATTTAATATTTTACGGGCAATGTACGTCTAGCAGAATCTAGTTGGCAGAAGCCATTTTGGAATTCACATCATGAAGTTCGCTAATAATGGAAATAAGCGGCAGCGTTTAAATTGCTATCGTAAAATATGTGACCGATAATTCTTCAGCTGGACATTTTTAACCACACATCAACTTTAATTGGTTGCAGTGGGTTCCCTCTAAAAAAATGTGAGTTTTCAACACTCCACAGGACGCATGTTTTGGTAATTAATCTATCCGTTTAGATGAAACAAGGTTTCATTGGTGCAAAATGTTAAATTTAACACTTCGACGTTCATATTTTCATTGAACCACCGACAGTAAGCCAGTTAGTCCTTTATTATAATGGAGTGGTAAAAGTCCTTGATACATGTGCAATTTATAAGCTTTCACATGAAGTACTTGACGAATAATCCTGTGAGTGATAGAACGACTTAAATGCAACTCTTGAGCTAGTCTCCTCATTGAAGGGATAGGTCATGATATTTATTGTTAATACGAGTACATTCTCATTGTTAATACAAGGCCCTCCACTTCTTGATTTGTCGTTAAGACTTTCAGTACTTCTAAAGCAATTAATTGATCATAATATCCGCCTTCTAAACGGATTTCTGTTAAATACAGCCATAGGAAAACGTTGCCTATATTCTTCAATGCTAACGTCATTATCGAATTGACATTCATCATTTTCGAGGCGTCTACCATTACAAAAATAACGTTCCACAATAATTGTTTTCTTCTATTTTTCTTTTTTCTAACATTTTCAAAACAAATAAATTAAGTAGAACCAATAGAAATTTATATTAACAACTACTGACAGCTACTTAGAAATGACATTTGATAATTTGTTCAATTTTATTTGTATGAATGAAGAAATGACTTGCCTGAAGTTTTGAACAGAAATTTAAATGTGCTCGTACAAAACTAACCTATTGTTGTAAATGTTTAAGCGCCAGTAGTATAGGTGCACTAAGACAGCGGTGGCGAACCTATGACACCCGTGCCACAGCTGACACGCTCGAAATTTTTATTGGAACGCGGGAGAAGGCTGGTAGCGTTAAAATGTTGTGCTTGATGAAGCACAAAGAGGATGAACATTGAACAGCGCTCGTAATATATTTTTAAATACCGCATTAATATTTGCTGCTGACCCCAAAATATTAGACCATATGATAAGCTAAATTGAACAATGGCGTAAAATATTTGCAGAATCAACATTTTCACATTCTCTTAGGTTTACAATCAAATAACACAGAGTACTTAACGTCGAACATGTTAGTACTTCTTCTTCTTCCTGTTTCGAATAGGCATACAACATGTTAGTTCAATATTATATTCCCATTTTAGCTTTTGATCAAGTGTCATTAAACCCTAGAAATTTTATTGATTCAAATTTTAAAAATTTTAGAAGTACACTGTAATCATAAAGTAAGTTTTGTGTAAATTTAAAGTCCATTAAAGATTTATACATCATGCCCTAACGTTTTTGATTTTAAATTGCTACTTTTAATTAAATCGTGTATGTGTGGGTTAGATATTGAAATGTTGCTATCGTCAGCGTACAAAATATAATTGCAACATTATTTGTTTGCACCAGATCATTTGCACAAATATCAAGTATATAGTTGGTCCCATTGGAGAGCGTTGGGGTGTTGCCCGCTTCTTTAAATCTCTTTGAACCGTTTACGATCACTGTTCGTCCTCTTTGACGCAATGAAGATTTTACCCAATTATTGGCGACTCCAATTCTTTGTGGAAGGAGCTTGTGATCAAAAGAGTCAAATGCTTTACTTAGGTCGTAAAATAAAGGAAGAACCTCCTGATTACAATTTAGAGAAGTAATTATAAAATTAACACTATCCTACAAAGTAGGATCAGTTGAGCTACTTTTCCAGAAGCCAGTTTGACTGTTTGCCGACATGGTATTACTTTCCAAGAAAATTGATAATGGACGTAGAAATGCTGAATTTTTTTAAAATTGGCTTTGAATACAGATTGGTCTGTAGTTAAAGGGATCCCGCTGTGACCCTTAATTTGTGTAAATCGAGATGGAATTTGATACTTTCAAATGTCGTATTCAAGCCGATACCATATTGAGGCTTATGTTAACTCAGGCAAAGTTATTGGGCACGTCAGCATTTCATAATGTGGAAACTTAAGAAAATGGCCCGCGGTTATAAAAAGTTAGCCACCCCTGCACTAAGAGATTGCCTCAGTGACTGCATTTGCATTAAAATATTATGCTTCAAACGAAATATTCCCTGTAGTAATTCAATTCTGACCATACGAAGGAATTTAAATTTTGAAATTCACAATTCAAACGTTTAAAATTTTAGAATTTCTACCCCCTTGTATTCAAATATAAATCCAGTAATCACTTAAGATAAGATCAAAAACTTAAAATTATGTCGAGTTGAGTTAAAATATGACTTTCTGTTTGTAAACAAGGATGGCGCAAAGATGGCGAAACTAATTATTTTCTGGTAAATTTTTTTTTAATTTTTAATACAATAATTTAATTTTTAATTGTACAATTATTTCACATAGTTTCCTCCAGATCAACGCAATCTTCAAATCTCTTTCTAAATTGTTTGTAAACTTTGTTTAATATTTCAACATTAAATTCTCGAATAGCCCCCAAAGAAAGAAATCCATGAGAGTCCTTGGAAGTCCGGTAACCGATCTGGCCAATGTATTTACCATGTCGTCCAATCTATCTACCAGGAAAATGTAAATTTAAGAATTATCTAACAATGAAGGTACCATAAGCTGGACACCCATCTTGTTGGAAATAGATGCGTCGCAATTCCTATTCCTTAAGTAATGGCAATAAAAAATTCTGATCCATTTCGAAGTAATTTTGTTGATTTAAATTTTCATAAAAAAAATAGGGTCCAATTATTCAGATAAACAGCATTCCGCACCTAACATTGACTTTTTGATATCGATGATTCCTGACGTCGATTCTAATATTTGGTCGATTTTAATATCCTACAACCAATATCTTGTTATCAATTTTGCGAGGAAACAGTACCATTTGTCGAAAACTTTGCTTCATCACTAAACATTAAATTTTGATAAAATATTCGACGTCCGATATTGTTCTCACCAATCCATAAACAAAACTCGAGTCTAAAAGCGTGATCTGCAATTTTTATGGTGTGTCTGATTCTAGGTTTATATGAATACATGTTATTCGCTTTATAAATTGCCTCCAATAATGTATGACTAACATTGAGTTAATTTTCCCAATTGCATCATACGCGGCTGAAACCTGGTCGATCAGCCAAGCGGACACAATGAAAATAGATGCATTTGAAATGTGGATTTACCGACGAATGCTCAGAATATCATGGACGTAGCCCCGCACCAACGTATCGATCCTAGAAGAACTAAAACTCGAGGACAGACTGTCCAAGAGAATAAACCTGAACAAATTGGGGTATTTTGGGTACGTCTCCAGAAGACCGGATGCATTACAAAAGCTGGTAGTTCAAGGCAAAATCGACGGTCGAAGGTCACGGGGAAGATCTCCAACCTGATGGGTAGACAGAATCAGAATCTTGACTGGACTCTCTCTGCACAAGGCCACAGAACTAGCACAGAATAGAGAGGAGTGGAAAATTGCTTTAGAAATGGTAGAAGCATAGTGCCACCAAAACATTTTGAGGGTAATAGAACCGAGGATAGAACATTGAGTTCAGTTGCTTGCTGGTGTAAAGAAATTCTTGGATGTTCCGGTGATTCGTTAGCCACAACCGTCACAGCATCATCATCATTGTACGATTTGCAAGGTTTCTTTTTGACGGCAACGGATCCCGTTTCATTAAACTTTTTAATAAATTTTGTTAGAGCTGTTCTGCTTACACTTACATTTGAATATTTTCTATTAAATAACCGGATTGCATATTTATACGAAACTACTCCTAAACCATAATATTTCACTATATAGATTCGCTGCTCTAACGTTAAAGGTGCTCACAGACCGTAGCGGAAGTTTCGCTGCCGCACCCGGTGCGATATCGCAGCGGACCGACTGACCCGGCGGCGTATGTACATATTCAGATCAAAAAGCGCGATTTCCGTCATAGTCGCGGTACTGCAGCGTTGCACGACAAGGACGCTGCATGCGCGGTTAGTTTCGCTGCCGCTGTGTTTTAAAATGGTGATATCTGTAATCACATTGATTTTATGAGCCCATGTTTAATTCTGAAATGAATTTTATCTACTCACACACCATATTTAATACATTAATAAATACATTATTGTATGTGAAGGATGCCATTAGTGTAGTCGTGCATAAAAGTATCCAATTCGTGAGTAAATGTCCAATGTAAATCAAATGGAGTTTCAAAGTGGAATTTTCTAATCTAGATTAAATCTAGGTTAACCTAGATTAAATCGAAATAGGGAAAGATGGTTCCTTCTAGGCCCTCCACCTCCATTAACCTTTACACTTCCGGTTCCGACTTCCGATCTCGCCTTCCGTTTCCGGTTTCCCACTTCCGGTTTTTCACACATGAGAGTGTGAGGTCTATGTAACCTCACGCTGAGTGTGAGGTCTGGTTTCGATTTCCGTTTTCTCACTTCCGGTTTCCTATTTCCGGTTTTCCACATCCGGCCGCTCCATTTTCGGGCCCTGCACTGTGTGCGGGAAAATTCAAAATTCGGCGCAGGCGGGAAAATTCAAAATCGAAACCGGAAATGTCAAGGTCAAAATCAGTGGAGGTGGAGGGCCTAAAAGGAAAAATCTTTCCCTACTCATCGACAATGACCAAATAGTGTTCCCGTTACTGTGCGCGTTTACTAGTTAGCAATTTATTCCACGGAGGCGCTGAACGTTCTAATTCTTTCAGTTATTGGTCAGTGATTTGAAGCATGTTGTCTGTGAAAATTACAATTTTTACAATATTATCGGTAAGAAACAATAATTTTTTTGTAGATTCAACAGTATTTTGTGAAAGCACTCATTGTGATTAAACGAATCGTCTTCGGTTCGTGCTTTAAACTTCGGAACTCATGCAAAAAAGCCCTTCTTCACAAACCTGTATCATAAACTACTATTATGTGTTTTATAAATTCAAAATAAATACAAAATAACATATTTCATCTTATGCAATCAATGCTTAAAATAGCATAGCTTCTTGCTCTGAGAACATCATGACATTATATGCACGTAAAAATGGCGTTTTTATGTGGGCATTGTCATTTCGCTGCCGCACCGCTAGCGAATTTTTCGTTGCGGAATTTCGCGCAGCATACGCTCCGCGACGGTCTGAAGGAGCCTTAACAGTGTTTTCATATTAAGCTCGCTGAACTGTCAATAAATGTTACTGGTTAACGAGTAATGCATGCATAACACGATACTGCTGCAACTTCAGACTTATTGTTAGTCATATTTAAAATCAACAACTCGACATTATTTCAAGTTTTTGATCTTATCTTAAGTGATTTCTAGATTTTTCTTTGACCATGAGGGGTTTCGATATAAGCAAAATTTTTATAAAGAATAAGATTTTCTCCTAACAATAAGACTCATATTAAAAAAGTTTTTCAAATAGAAAACCTCATCACTTTACGCACTATATAAGACGAATTTCTAGAAGTTCGAACAAGCAAGACGTGCAGTGTTTTACAGAAAGTGGTGAAAATATTCGCGGGAAGTTCGCTAGCGTTGAATTTCCAGCGCAGCTGTACGACAGAAGGGGCCACGGAAACCACAAACGCCAAATAATTATCAGAAGAACACCAGAGAGAAAAGGAGACTGATTATACGGAAAAAAGGGTAAATAGATAAATAAGTGGGATATAGAGGAGGAAGAAAGAAGCAAAGATAAAGGTAGGAAAGAAAAAGAAAAAGCATGGAGTATAGTGAGAAGGAACGCAGTTCCGATAGAGAAGAGGCCAACCCTTAACAGATAGAAGGAGGCTAGCCCAAAAGATAGTTTGCCCAAACGATGCGATTCCTTTCCCTCCTTCGGGCTGAGAGAAAGGAATCGCATCGTTCGCTGATTGATGCAAATCGTTCAGTGATCCAGGAAATGGCGGAGATAAAACGCGCGAAGAAATTAGAAGAAGATAAAAGAGAGGAGAAAAAGTGAAGGACAGAATTAAAAGAGGAACTAAAATAGCCAGAGAGAAAATGATTGACTAGGATAATAAGATTATCCTCTTAAAGAAGGCAAGTGCAGGCAGCGAGAATAAAATGGAAGCAGTGGGTCAAGAAATGAACCTACGTTGAGAGAAGAACAAGCAGGTTTCAGGCCGGGAAGATCCTGCGTATACCAAATCAATACGTTGCAGATTATAACAGAGCAAGCAGTAGAATGATAAACCACGGTATTTCTATTATTCGCACACTTTCAAAAAGCTTTTGATACTATTATTTGGGAAAGCATTTGGGCGGCTTTAGACCGGAGAGGTGTCCCACCCAAAATAGTAAACATCATAAAAGCATCGTATGCGGGCTACTCTTGCAACGTCATACACGAAGGGAATCTCTCAGAAGCGGTCAAAGTGTCTGCTGGTGTCCGACCGGGTTGCTTCTTGTCCCCGCTTTTTTTCCTGATAGTACTAGACAGATAGTACTAGTACAATACAGCCTCGAGGAATACGCTGGGGACTATCAAGCAGGCTAGAAGATCTCGACTACGCCGATGATATCTGCCTCATGTCGCATACACTCACCGACATGATGGACAAACAGCTAAGGTCAAACAAAAAGCTACAACAAGAATCTGAAGATATACGCCTGCACATAAACAACAAAAAAACAGAGGATATGCGGATTGGCGCTACCACTAGCAGGGACATACAAGTAAACGGCGTAACAGTAAAAAGATGCGAACAGTTCTGCTACCTGGGCAGCATCATAGCAGTAGATGGAGGGACAGACCTAGACATCGCCAGAGGAATCAACAAAGCGAAGAGAGCGTTCGCCCAACTGAATAACGTTTGGAGCTCTTCAATACTTTCCCATAAAACGAAACTCAAACTATATAATAGTAACGTCAAATCCATCCTGTTCTACGGCAATGAGACGTGGAAAGTAACTAAAAGCAGCACGAACAAACTGCAAGTTTTCGCAAACTGGTGTTTGTTTCCTTAGATCCTTAGAATCCGATGGCCTGAAGTGATATCGAACCACGATCTGCTTCGTTCTACAAACCAACTTCCAGTAGACGTTGAAGTAAAGAGAAGAAAGTGGAACTGGATTGGACACACCCTACGGCGCAATCTACAAAACATTGCAAAACAAGCATTGGACTGGCATCCCCAAGGCAGTAAGCGAAAGAGAGGAAGGCCAAAAACAACATGGCGACGAACAATTGAAGCTGAAATCAGCTCCACCGGCAAATCGTGGAATGAGTTGAAGGCCGTGGCTCGAAATAGAGTCAGATGGCGACAATTGGTAGAAGCCCTATGCCCCACTGGGGGAACCAGGAACTAAGAGAGAGAGAGGGTCAAGAAAATGGAAGAGAGAATGACTAAAATAGAAAATTTTAGGGAGGAAAAGGATAAGAAGGAAAGAAAGTTAAATATTGGAAATTATTTAATTTTTTAATGTTGGTACTCACAAACTTTGACATTTTTACTAATTCAAATTTATTAGGTTAAGGTTATGTCATTTTTCCAAATGTCAGACTCACAATAAAATTTAATAAATCACTCTTATTTTCTACATTATCGTGACAAATGAGGTGTAAAGTAGCGTTTTTTAATTAGATTTTATAGTCTTCTACTTAATTTATTTTGTAAGTGTCCCTGAAAGGTTTTTTTACTGGTCACTTTACCGCATCGTAGCCGTACTTTGCAACATTGTACGTAAAAATCTAGTTTCACTGGACGTATACGCGATGTCAAAGCTAGCTTTACAATTCAGGAGGCCAAAAAATAATTTGAATGACTTGAACTTTGGAATCATCATTGAATATATTTTCCGTCGGTTCAGAAATAAAACAGCCCTAGAAAAAACACTTCTCTTATGAAAAAGTTTAAAATAACGAAAAACACAGTTACAAGTCGCAGTTATTAAAACAATATTATTTACCATTAAGTAATTAATATTTAATTTATTAACTTATTTTAAAACAACACCAATTTACAGCTTCCCACGAGAACGATACTTTTTTCTGTAGTATCGTCTAAATAATTTTTAAATATGTTTCGACTCGTAAAGTTAGACGAGTCTTTTTTTTTAATTATTTAGGCGACACCACAGATGACGAGGCCTGAGAGTCTGGTACAAGAATTTACGAAATCTAAAATTAAGTAGCTATCTAAAAATCTACAAATCTAGTAAAATATTTTATTACGACATAATTAATAATTGGCAAACTTAATTATTAGTTCTAGTAACAACGATATTTTACGCAACGAGATAAATGGTTCAAGACGAGACCAGGACTGTTTGGAGCTTTTTTTCTTAACTCACGAGACCGAGGTGAGATTTTTCGAGGTGAAATCAAACACAGCGTTAGGTAAACATGCGGCAAAAATTCAATGGGTTTTTCCTTGGCCTATTCTAGGAATATTTTGTCCTGTGATAATTACTGGAAAACACCTTTGTTTCGAAGATACAGGGTGAACAAAATTTGCGAAAACCATATTCGATATTTCTTGAAATCATTAATTTAAATAAAAGTATGGCGTGAGCCAATGAGTTTATCTAGTACAAAAGTTAATGAAAAAGTTAAATTGTTGACGATAACTTGGTACGGCTGTTTTATCTACTTGCGTACAAGTGAATTTCATTTGAATACGTCTCGTCAGTGATCATCACCTCTATTTGGTTGCAGTTGTTTACATTGTGTGACGTCTAGCTGTCTAGAGTGTCTTTAATAGTTAGTGAAGTCATCTGCCATGTATACAAACGCCGATATGACTGACATACATACATATCTCAGCACTGTAGGTGGGGGCCATATGGGCCCAATTGGCCCATGGTTTGGTTTATATATTTCTTCGAGACTTTTCTATCTCTTGTCATTTTTCCCCAGTTTGTGATATTGCTCTGATCTGCGTCCCTGATTACTTCATCTTTCCATCTTGCTTTCGGTCTGCCTCTCTTCTTTCTACCAACTAAGCTCCTTTCAAAAAATTTCTTTGGAACTCTCTCTACATTCATCCTCATGATGTGGCTTAACCATCTTTGTCTCTGTCCTTTGACTACAGCGATTATATTTGCTTCGTTAAACAGATCTTGTATTTCTCGGTTAGTTCTCCTTTCCCATCCCGCTTTTGTTATTTTTCCTCTAGATATTTTTCTTAATACTTTCCTTTCCCAAACTCCAAGTGATGCTTGTTCTTTTGCTCACAATGTCCATACTTCACTTGCGAATAATACTATGGGTCTGATAATCGTCTCGTATATTCTAATTTTCAGATTTCTTGAAATACTTCTGTTGTGTATTACTTTCTTAAGGGCGTAGACACATCGATTTCCTGCCATTATCCTTCTTTGGATCTCTCTATATATTTCCGGCTTCCTATAGAATTCTGTCACTAGGTAAGTAAATTGTTCTACTTCATCAAATTCGTAGTTTTTTCCTTCCTCTGTTGGTATGATTAGTTTGTTCCCTTGCTTTTATTCTTTTTCTGTTCATATCATATATTTTGTCTTATTTTAATTTATTTCTAATCCTACTACGCGTGCATTTTTTTCTAATTGTATTATTACTTCTTGGAGTTCTTTTTTACCTCTGGTTACTATTGTCAAATCGTCTGCAAAGGCTAGATATTGATGTTTTTTTATTGTATAGAAGACCATTTCTATTCAATTTTGTTTTCCTTATGATATATTCTAGTACGCAGCTAAACAGTATTGGGGACAATGAATCTCCTTGTCTTAAACCTTCCTGTACACTGAACCTTTCTGATGTTCTTGTTCTTAATCTAACCCTGTTATCAGTTTCTTTTAACGTTAATTGAATTAAGTTAAATAGCTTCAGTTTCCGATGTTATCTGATCATTTCCAGGTCTTTTGTTATTTTTTAAGTCTTTTATTATTTCTATGATTTCTATGAAAGTTGGTGTTTCCTCTTTCCATTGGCTTTCTTCATCAATTTATTCTTCATGCTCCCTCTCGTTTTCTTGATTTTGTGTACCATTTAAAAGATCTTTGAAATATTCTTTCCACATTTCTATCATATGATCCTCATTGCCTATTAATCGTCCTTCTTTGTTTTTATAATATACTGGTCTCGGTTGATATCCTTTCCTTTCTCTCTTAATTCCTTGGTATAGACTCTTTATTTCTGTATTATTATAACTTTGTTCTATTTCTGCTAAGAATTTTTCTGTATACTTTCTTTTCTTATACCTCATTACTTTTTTACACTGTTTTCTTTGTTCCATGTACGCTTGCTTGGATTCCGGTGTTTCTTTTTTTAACATCTCTATTCTCTGAAGTTTTCGCTTCTCTATTTCCTTTTGGCATTCTGCATCAAACAATTTTTTTCCTGCTACTTTATCCTTTCCTTGGATATGTCTTACTACTAGCTCTGTACACGTTTTTATGTTCGTCCAGATACTGTCTATGTCATTTGCGCCGTGCATTGTCTGAGAGTACCTATTTATCATTTCTGTATATTCCTCTCTTCCTTCAATTTTTGCGATTCTGCTCCTCCGTTTTTTCGTCCTATCGAGATGACTGACATGCAATACATGTAAGGACTTGCAGATGGCAATTCATTACAAACTAGACGATTGTACAGTGAAAGGTTTCCTATCCGTAATATCCCCGACCGAAAAATCCTCGAAAACCTTCATCGTCGTCATCGTGAAACAGGCACATTGAAAGCAAATGGAGAGCCAGGATGATTATTGGCACTAAGAACGGTACAACTGGAACAGAATGTGCTGGACTTGAGGGAGATCCATGCACTTCTACGCGACAAATCGCTAATACTTTGAATGTGAGTCATTGGACAGTTTGGAAAATTCTTAAGGGCAATTTGGTGTATCTGTACCATATACAACGTGTTCAGGGACTTCTACCTGCTGATTATCGTCCACGTTTTGCGTTATGTTAATGGCTTATGCAAACATTAGTACTACTCCCTCAATTCCTGACACATATTCTTTTCACCGACGAAGCCAATTTCTTAAGATATGCAATAAGGAATTTTCATAACAACCATGTGTGGGCAGATGAAAATCCACAAGAGGTATGTGGAGATCGATTTCAACATCAGTTCTCCTTGAATGTTTGGGTTGTAATTGTGCTTGACTATCTAATTGGACCGGTATTTCTAACAACAAGACTTACTGGCTAGATATGTCGCAACTATGTAAGAAACGCTGCCCCAGTTTCTGCTGGATGTACCATTGGCGACAAGAATTGCAGTATGGTTTATGCACGATGGTGCACCACCACATTTCAGGTTGTTTGTTCGTGATTTATTTACAGCAACATACGAAGATCGCAGTACTGGCCGAGGTGGACCACACGCGTGGCTCGATCCCCAGACTTGCCCGTGGCATATTTCTAATGGGGCTATCTGAAGTCGTTAGTTTACGCTACTCTTGTGGAGAATTTAGACGAATTGCGAAATCGGTTAATTGCGGGGTGTAACTAAATTAGAAACAACCCTGGTGCGTTTGAAAGAGTTCGGTAGTCAATGACGAGAAGATTGAATGCTTGTATCCATGCTGGAGGAAGTTATTTCATACATTTAGAATGGATTTAGCAAATTTACATGTTCTTTTTGACAATAAAAAATTGTTACTATCGCAAATTTTGTTCACCCTGTACCTTCGAAACAAAGAGTTTTTCAGATATCACCATATGACAAATTATACTTAGCATAGTCCAAGGAATAACCCCTTGAATTTTTGTGAATTTGTGTGAATTTTTGAATGTTTGCAAGTTTACCTAGCGCCCTGTATAATAAAGCTTTGTTTCATAAAACATATGAGACTAGGTACATAAATTACTTATTTTTACGCAATATTTTGATTAATAAATAAATAAATACTATAAAGATGTGGATGAGATTTCTTGGGTTTCTTTGATTACACATAATATGTATACCTAAAATTAGTAGATATCCCGGTTTAAGGAAAAAATGGTCTCCTTTAGAATAATTCATGAACGAGAATGACCCGTAATGCTTGAATCCCACCAAAATCCTTAATTTCCAAAAGGAATCAGCACTAGAGCAGGTGCTATAAATGGACAAATACACCCATTGGGGTGAAATAGACCTATAAAGATCGCAGTACAACGTACCATTGGTCAGCACCTATCTACAACGATATCCCATACTTCAACCATACTACTTCTTGATGAATCGACATAATAGAAATTTCAACGGAAGATTCAGATAAATCCAGTTCTGAGCATCGAATTTACGTTACAGTTACCCAAGTTGAAATTGAAACTAGGGACCTGGTCGGGCGTAGAATGAATTGACCGATATAGAAAGAAAAGCACTATGTAGGCTCCTCTATGGTTATCCCGATCGGGTGAATAGTGCAGCGTCAGTTCAGTCACCCGGCTGCAAATATATTTCTTTTAATTTAATTTGCTCCCATATCACCGGGATTTCATTCTAGTCGTTACTAAATCGTTATCATCTTTGGTGTTCTGCTATGCGCAGGTTCCATTCTGCCTCCTCCACTCAACTCTATCCATACCTTTCCCTTCATATACACGTATCCTTTTCCTTCTTTCAGATCGTCTACCATTTTCACTCTTCTTCTACCTCTATTCCATACACTCTCCACAGTTCGCTCGATTATCTCTCTCAGCAAATAACTGCCTGTGAACACATCCCCAAGCCACAATCTCTTTTCAAAATAGTCTCATATAAAAATCTTCCTTCTCCTATTCCTTCCAAAACTTGCTCATTTCTGATCTTGTCTGTTCAATTTATTCCTAGCATTTTTCTCCACATGCACATCTCCAATGCCTTTATCCTTTCCCTATCCTTCTTTAAAATTGTCCATGCCTCACATGCGTACAACATTACACTCCATACAAAGATATTTGCTATCCTTTTACTTTGTTGTAGACTAGAGTTGTTAGCGGAAGCAGAGGCGGATGCGGAGGTGAAGAGCTTAGTCTCCGCTGATGCGGAGATTAACAGAGACGGAGGCGGAGGTGGGTAAAAACTCAATAATTTGAGGCAGAAACTACTGTCCATTTTATTAACATCATAGTACATTATGATGCTCCACTAAATAATTGCTCACTTGATACGCGAATTTGCTTGATATGATTGATTGATGTGCGAACAATGGGAACAAAAACTTTATATTTAATTGTATATCTCCACCACAATAAAGGATCTTCGTTTAATTGGAGTCTTTTTCTTTATTATATTTATTTATTGGTGATTTTCATATCATAAGGTCGCTATTGGTAACCGTGCTGTCATTTGTTGTTTCCTCTTCATCTCCACTCCTATTTTTCAGCATGTCAGCAAGATTTGAATTTACACTTTGTGTTGGTGGTAAAATTTGGATACCTATGCACGGTCCATTAGATTCGATTTGACTCAGGCTCCTTTGGCAGTAGAACCTTGGTCATTAAAAATTCCATTTGCAGATGCTGCAATATCAATGTCATGAGGGCATGATGTCAAAAACTTATTCAGCGTTATCAAGCGTAATAGTTCGGGCGGGACTTGTTCTTTAATTATTTCATTAAAAAACTTTAATTTATTCCTTGGGTCCAAGTATATAGCAAGCGAATACAGTGTATTGCTTGGAAGGTCACAGAATGCGGAATTGATGTTTTCGATCAGTTTTTCAAAAATGTTTTTGAACTCAACGCACAGTTGCAGTTGGTGAAGTGTACAAATTAGGAATATTCGTCAAATGCATTGCTCCGACCATATTTGATCTACCATCTCTAACAAAGCAATGCAAATGCTCGCCCTGGATGTTCCAATCCAGCAGCATCACCTTGAAATGGTAACAAATTAAATCACAGATATGGCGAGCATGAAGTGAGCAACATTTTAAAAGAATTTGTTTACGGGCAAAGTCTTCAGAAAGCCCATGTTAGGCTCAAAAGCGACAAATTAGCACTTGGCACAGAACAAAAAATTGGCGCCCTCTTAATTGATAGTTTGCATTGCACAAGGAAAACCAATGCCCTTGATAAAATGGAACGGCAGATTTTGAAATGCAATCATTTCTCCGATCATATCGTCCATTTTTTTTTGCATTGGGGTGTGATGTATCCCACATTTGATTTTTTTTAAATTTTATTCCTTGGACAGTTGCCGTTTTGCTTGTTGTAATAGCGTAACTGACGTTACCTGATTAAATTTCAACGTTTCTCGTTGTTCTTCAATTTTACAAAAAAAAATCTTCATGCATGGATTTTAAATGCCTTTTCAATGATGTTGTAGTCCAACCTTTTCTTGAATAGTTTTTGTCACACGTTTTGCATTTTGCATAATTATTATCAAATTCTAAAAAATACTGCCAAATCTCACTGATTTTCGGCTACTAACGCGATTTGAATAAGAATATCTACTATAAATTACGATCTCAATAACAATTACGATCTAGCGAGCCCACATGTTGATATAAATATTACGTGACATCATATGACCACCTACTCCCTTCTGCTCACTTTCCCGCTACATAACACAATTCTGACCATTTCATGCGCAAGCCTAAATCGCGCGGCGAGGCGTCTCAAAGAGTCACTCTTTGCGCGTTGACGAAACTCCGTTATAACTTCGCAAAACAACCCACGGTTGCGGAAGCGGAGGCGGAGGTACGATTTCTTGCGGAAGTTCCGCACTTGCGGAGGCGGAGGTGCTGTTCCGTTACAACACTATTTTAGAACAAGCTTGCTACACAATGTCCTACTTTGCTTTATAAAAGCTTCTTTGGCCATTCCTATTCGTGTTTTTATTTCTTTCCAGCTTCTCCAGTCGTTCGTTACAGTGGTACCTAGATATTTATAGTTGTCAACCTCTTTCAGCATTTCACCTTTCACAATCACTTGCATATCTTCATCTTCCCCGATCCTCAAAACCTTCATATTTTTCTGATTTGCCGTTAATCCGTGTCAGTTGTTTGACTAGTACCTTAAGATCTCCTGTACTTTCTGCGAACAGGAGTGTGTCATCAGCAAACCCTACGGATACAACTCTCCTTCCTCGAATATTTACGCCTTTATTAACTTTCGAACATGCCGACACCATGGATTATTCTGCGTAAATAGTGAACAAGATGGTGGATAAAGGACATAACTGTCTCACACCCTGGCCCAGATCAAACAATTCCGTAATATTGCCACCGACTCTCAAAGCTACCTGATGTCCCAAATACCTGTGAACTGGCTTAACATCTTTCTGTGCTTCCAATTCACCTTCTTTCAGAAAATATATTAATTTTTCCGACAACACACAACCAAATGCTTTTAGCAGGTCGACAAAACACAAACTTAGATCTTTTCCTTTCTCAATGTACCTTTCACCTATCGTTCTTACACATCCAATCGCATCTCTTTTTCCCATTCCTCTTCTTAATCCATTTTTTGCAAAATGGATTAAGATTTTAATTAAGGTTAGATTAAGATTAAAATCTTAATCCGTTTTCTTCCAAAATCCTCTCGAGCCTTTTATTTAACACTCTCAAAAATATTTTCGTAGCTTGTCTTACTAGACTGATGGTTCTGTGCTCACCGCACTTCTTTGTGCATATCTTTTTAGCCAGAGGTATCATCAGCATCTTCAGGAAGTCTTCTGGCCATTCTCCTGGCTCATCCTCTTCTCTCCTCTTCTTTCCCGAAGACACCTCAATATCTCTACTGGAAATCCATCAACCCCAGCAGCTTCACCTGGTATCATGTCCTTCATTGATCTTTCTACTTCTGCGATCATAATGCCGAATCGCATAATGTCTGAACAAACCAAGTCTTCTCATTCCAATTCCAGTACCTTTGGCTTTTCATCCGTTTTATACATTTATCTATTAAGGATTTCTTTCTCGTCTTTCAACACTTTTCCGTTCTTGTCTTCTGCTTTTTTACAACAAACTGCTCTTGATGTTCTATCCCAGGTAATCTCTTTTATTTTGTTATAAACAATGTCATGACTGTCTAATCTTTCCATTTCATTACAAATGTTTTCCAGCCTAGCTTATTCCTAGCTTCGTCAAGTTATTTTCTTAACTCTTAACTTTTCTTCTAAAACTTAACGGTTTAGCTTTCGTTAAGTTCTATATTACTAAATAACAAGAGCATAAAGTTATTAGATAAATATAAGATAAAATTAAGCATAAAACTACTCATCCGATCGGGGCAACCGTACAAGGAGCCTTCTTTATTGCACATTGCATTCTATATCGGGCACTTCATTCTACGACCGACTTGGTCCCTAGTTTCAATATTCACTAGGTTACTTTTACCACTTCTGGGTAAAATTGCAACATAAAATAAAAAATTGCATAAATGAATCTCTTTTTAATTAAACTTCTACAGATATTTTTTAGAAGTGTAGTTTATAGAAAACCTTCCATAGAAAATTTAAAAAGGAATTAAAAAAATAAGAACGTTCGGACGACTAGTAAAAGGCTATATATACATAAAATATTCATCATATTAATAATATGGACTAGAAACACCATGTCGTGTGTGTTAAATATTTGTGCATACAATGACGTACAAGTCAATTCCTTGTGACCAAACATAAAAAAGAAAGTGACAAGTAAAATGATATTAAAATTTTAAATCTAGGTGAATAAGTATAAATTTATATCGCCGACTATCGATAAATAATATGCAAATATTTGTTGGAACGGAGAAATTTTAGAAAACCAAATTTTTTTTTCGACAATTCGATATATGATTTTTGATTGGCCAAATTATATTTTTTCTATTTGTTTTTTAGTTAGACCAGTCGGTAACATGTTTCAATAACACATTAGTTTCTATTTGTATTATATAAACGCTGCATTTACATAAAATAATCGTTAAGAAGGATAATGTAAAATACTTGGTCAGAATATGTGTTCTGCATATTGACAAAACAAATTATTAAATCTAGAATAATCTTTAAATTTATTATGAGCTAAATTGATATGGAATTGTTTTTAAATAATAACCGCTAAAATTGAATTGTTAATTTGTAAAGTTCGAAAGTTTTATTTGATTTGGTAGTGTACATAGAAATTTAATAACATGACAGAGTGTTTTCGAAAATTCCAGAGCCTTTGCAAAACATTTCAAATATGCTGGTAGACTTAATTAGACTTAATGCAGACTATCTTTGTGATTAAAACAGTAACAGAAACTGGTGATGAGGGATTTTGGCTGAAAATTAGGTCGATTGATAACAGAGTCTTTTAGTCTTATTAAGCTTATTAGTATCAGTTTCTAGACAATTCAATTCTTTTTTTTACTAGTCCAAAACTTAGAGTACCTTTAGGTGTTAAGGTAATAATCTATATAAACGCATGTACAGTATTATAAAAACGTCAAACTAATATTAGTTGTGGACTAGTCTAGCCCATTCCTTTCTGTCCTTACTCCTTTTTCCTCTCCTTTTCCTTCGTTCCATGACATTCCCTTCCTTCTTAAACTATCTGTCACAGCCTCATCCCATGTTTTTCTTGGTCTGCCCCTTACTCGGCGCTTATGCAGTCTCGCCTGCCATATTTGTTTTGTTAATCTTTCCTCCTTCGTCCTCACAAGGTGACCAAACCATTTTAATTGTTGCCGTAAGATGCTTTCTATTATGTGTTCTACTTCCAGTTCCTCTCTTATTATGTCATTTCTGATTCTATCTCTTCGTGTAATCCCCTTCACTCCTCGTAGGTATCTCAATTCCATAGCTTGAATTTTGCTTTTTGTTTGTTTGGATAACACCCAGCTCTCGCTTCCGTAAATTAATTCGGCTTTAAAAATTGTTTTGAATACCGTAACTTTTAAGATAGAATTGGTGAAACCATCCTACGTTACAGATAATCATACAAACTTGAAACAAACGGAACAGAGCCTGAATATATAAATATATTCAGCCTTTCCGGAGATCTATAACAATTATTAAGTCTTTTTAGGACTACCAAAACAAATCTCACATGAAATTTGTAAGTTATTTACAGCTTCCAGTCCACCTTCGTGGCACTCTATAAAAACCATAAAAATAACATTGTTTTTAAGATCATGTCTTTCCGATACTATAAGTGGATAGATCTGTGGACGCGTTTCGAGATTTATCTCTAATCAGCACAGCTTTGCTTTCATGAACAATAATTTGTAAACCACTCACTTGAAATGTTCATGTGAGATTTGTTTTGGTAGTCCTAAAAAGACTCAATAATTGTTATAGAGCTCCGGAAAGGCTGAATATATTTGCAAATTCAGGCTGTGTTCCGTTTGTTTTAAGTTTGTATGATTATCTATAACGCAGGATGATTTCACCACTTCTATCTTATCCGTTCAATCAATAATCTGCTAAGTTCATGTCTCTCTCACAAAATGTCAAAATTATAAACATCTAAACCTAAACCACGCATGGGTTTTCGAGTGAGTGGTTTACAAATTATTGTTCATGGAAGCAAAGCTGTGCCGATGAGAGATAAATCTCGAAACACGTCTACAGATGGCTATCCACTTAAAGTATCGGAAAGACATGATCTTAAAAATCTTTATTTCGTTGTTGTTTTTGTGCTTCTACATTACTTTCTATTTTCATTTCTTCGCTTTCTGTTATTTCTCGTGTTTGCTCCATCGTTAACATTTCCTCCAAGTATTTCTTCCATCTCCTCGCTGTGCCTTCTTCGTGTCCCAGAATGCTTCCATCCCTAGTTTGTATATGGTTGACTCTAACTGGTTTTTCCTTCCGAAGATCCTTGATAACTTTATAGAATAGTTTTTGGTTTCCAAATCGGTCTCTTTCCATCTTTTCTCCGAATGCCTCACAAGATTTTTGTTTCGCTTGTTTCGCCATTTCCTTGACTTTGTTCCTCTGTTCTCTGTATTTTTCGTACTTCTCCGATGTTACGTTTCCTAAGTAGTCTTTACATTTCTGTTTTTTGATTTTTACTTCTTTCTTGAATTCATCATTCCACCAATTCGTTTGCTTTTTAAATAAAATAAATTTGCTTGTGCCACATTCTTCTGTTGCTTATTTTAATAGGGGGTCTTTGATATACTTCCATATTATATATTCTTCATGCGTTGCATTGTATGTGTTTATTAAGTTTTTGTGTCTACTTTTTGGTTAAATTCCTTCTATGTCTCCTCTTCTTTGAATATATATGTTTTGATTTTTTCTTTGGTCTTGTTTCGCATTTTTTCTATATTATTTTGTTGTTTGCTTGTTTATAACTTAAATATATTTTTGACATCACTATATGATGGTCCGATAATATTTCTGAACCTCTTTTTACCCTTGTATCATTTACCTCGTTTTTAAAATCTCTGTTTATTATTATAAAATTTATTATCGATCTTTCCCCTCTGCTCTAGTATATTTATGTATGTCTTTCTGCGTGTATAATGTATTCGTTATTACTCCTATTAAATTGTGTAATATACAAAAGTCGATCAGTCTTGTTCCATTGTTCTTTTTGGTGTCTTCTCCATGGAATCTATTTTTATATTCTTCTCCTGTTTCCTCGTCCTTTGTATCTACTCCTCCGTTTGAGGCTCCTATTATAAGTAGTCTTCCTTTAACCTCCTCGATTGCTTCCGCTAGTTGATACCAGAAGTCCTCCTTCTTTTAAACACTCTCGTTCTCATTAGGACCGTATGTCACTATGACTGTTGTCATTGTTTGCGTGTGGCTTCCAATTTCTATCTTCAGTATCCTCTCGGAGATCTCATTCCATTGGAGAGTCACCTTGTATTTTAAGTTCTCTTTCTTTATTATATCGCCTACTCCCTCTTTACCTTGGTGTTTGATCTCCACCCCACTGTATATCAGAATATGTCCTCTTTCTAATTCTATTTATCCCTTGCATTTCTTTTTGGTTTCTGTTATTTATAGGATATCATGGTCTGCTTTCTCAAATTCTTCCTCTAGTTCTTTTTCTTTGCCTGCTAAGCTTCTGGTATTCCATGTTCTTACTTTCCATATTCTTTCTTTCCCTTCCTGCCTTGTTATTACTGCTCCCATGTCCTTTTCCGTTTTCTTTGCCGTGTTCCTCAACTTATGATCATTTCTTGTAGTCTTTAGATCATCATATGTTATGATATATGGTTTTGTTTTATTTTCTTCTTCTAATGCTCCCTTTTCTTTACACAATTTCCATAACTTGCCGTCTATGAACAGTTTCTGGTAGCCACTTTTCCTCTTTTCCTTTCTTCCCATGCCCCGGTCCTGATGAGCTTATCGATGTCACTTTCTTGTTTTGTTAAATTGTAAATAATATTGTCAATTGGGGCGATATTGTCAATTGGGGCGATATTGTCAATTGGGGCGATATTGTCAATTGCCCTCTCGAGCGAATTTTCGCCCAATCTCGCTCTCGCGTGATATTGAGAACTTACCGCCCTAGTTAAAAATATACTATTCTCCTCTTATTTTTTAATTTATTCTTCATTAACGCCATTTTCTCTTCACGATTCTCCAGTTCTACTAGGTAAATTTTTGGTCCCATTTTATGGGTAGATTACCTCACCTCAATTATCCCTACCTAGATATCCTCACCTCAGTTTGTAATTTTCGTCTAATGTATTCGCTTATTCCTTCTTTAATTTCCGTAGGTTTGTATTTTTTTTCTGCCAGTTTTTTTTCTAAAGTTTTCCGTTTTTCTTTTTGTTTATCTTTTTCTTTTTATTTTCGAATTGGTAAGACCATCCTACGTTATAGATAATCATATAAACTTAAAACAATCGGAACACATCCTGAATATATTTTCTTTTTAGGACTACCAAAACAAATCTCATGTGAAATTTGTCAGTTATTTAATAGCTTTCAGTCTACCTTCGTTACACTCAACAAAAACCATAAATATAACATTGTTTTTAAGATGTCTTTCCATTAAGTTTGAAATTACCATGATCAATTTCATAAACATTTCGTGCCGCAGGAGAGGATATTATGTTTTTCATTTTTGGACATTCCATAAAATAAGTTTCATCACCATTGGAAACACAAGTCGGATCTTTTAATATGTTTAAATATTTAATTTTTGATAAATAATCATATATTTCACTCAACCACTTTTTAATATCACTCTCACTTACACAAGAGCTGGCTTTAGTTGCTCTTTCTGGAAATCTTTCAATAAGAATTGGATTCCTTTAAAGAAAGGTTTTATACCACCCATTTCCTAGAACATTGCCATGAAAAGGATTTTTTATTTTACTTTGATCAAAAATCTCTTTGACAATAGCTTGTATATTGATCTTTCTTCTAGGAAATCCTCTTCGTCGACAATCAATTATCCAACGTACTAGGTCCTCTTCTGCATTGCATCATAATACAGGAGATGGACCTATAGTAGATTTGATGAATGCATTACTAAGTCTAAATTGAATTTTTGGTTTGGAAATTCCATACTTTTTTGAAGCTGTGCATTGTGACATCCCATTTTAAACTGCATTAATAGCATCTTCAATTTGATTATCCGTATATTTTTTTATAAAACTGGTAAATAACTGGCATATTTCACACGAGATTTGTTTTGGTAGTCCTAAAAAGACTCAGTAATTGTTATAAAGCTCTGGAAAGGTTGAATATATTTATATATTCAGGCTGTCTTCCGATTGTTTTAAGATTGTACCTTTTCTTACGTTTACCATTTTATGTATATTAACACTCGCGTATTTAACCTAGAAATAAATATACTAGTATTTTCACTAACTACAATAACAAATACATAAATAAATTCAAGTAAAATAGATTTTTCATTTTTAATTGTTTTAAAATTGTGTACTGAATATTTTTCTTGTCCTCTTATTTGTAGGTTAAACACTCTAGGAATAACTGTCACATAGTTACTCAAACGTCAAAATACCAATTGGTCGGATGATCTATCACTATAAAAACTGTTTATCGTGCGATATTTATTGTCTTATCATATTTTTCACAGTCAGTACTTTATTTTTATCAAAAAACTTTTTATTTCGATAAATTAAACCTGTATTGATTTACAAATGTCAAAAATCAGCACAAAAATCATTTTTAAATCATGAAAATATCTAAAAATAGTAAGGTTACTTTTTGTACATTTCTGTCTAAAATGACGTAAATCTCGGACTGGTCATTTTATTAATTAAATACACACATGAAACTTTATGTTATAACAAAGTTATGGGTTGTATCCAATACAGAAAAGAATATAGAATTTTCTTCTGTTAATAAACAATTATGTCACCAAAAGATTGTGTTATAGTTATATAGTTTTCAAATTATGACCAATCACTACCTACTGACCAACAACTGTACTATTTACCCCTATTCTCTTTCTTTAGATCTTCTTTTACTTTCTTTATTTCTTTTATTTCCCTATTATTTTTGGTCCTGGTCTAGTCGTATTTGGTTCACATAAAATTTCAAATCCTTCAGTATATCTAATATTTTATCAATTTCATCCTCGTACTTTTGTATATGTTTTGCTGATGATGTGTTTGTTTTCCTGATTTTGGAGAAGGACTTTGTTTCATCTTCCTTTGTCTCCATATAATGATTTAATATCCGAATTATGCATTTTCTGATACTCTTGTTTCTGCTGTTATCAGTTGAATGATTGTTACTTATGTTGGATTTTGAACGCCCGGGATTTTGTACGCCCGCACAGTGGCTTGGATTGTCAAAAAAGTGGACAAAAATAAAATGACCCTACATATATATATATATATATATATATATATATATATATATATATATATATATATATATATACATATATAAATATATATGTTGTAATATGTTGTATTTGAGGTTTTCGCGGATAGATACCTGTGTTGTATTGTTATTCTCGGGGATTCCGCGTTGATGCTGAGGGTTGGCTCTGAAAAGAACCGGATTCTCGACGTTTCGGCGAACTAACATTCGCCATTGTCAAGAGATATATGCGTCCGTACGGGTCAACCGTTAGACGCATACTGAGAGCTCGTTCGTGCGATGCGACTACTTGCTGTAGCTGTAGCTGTCTGGCATCGGGTCATGCGTGTTGTGTGCGGTGCTTCGGTTCGGTTGTTTGTTTGTTTTGTTGGTCGTACATGAGTCTGGGGTGTCTGGGATTGCATTTTGAGGGTGGATATGATCGGTCGCCATGCTGTGGGGGCAGTCTCAAGGAATCGTCTCTCGTGTTCATGTAGTAGTCTCGTTTTTCTATCTCTATGGCTTCTCTGTATACTCGTGACATTCCGTGGCTAATCTGTGCAAAAGTCCTTGAATTTCTAAAGTCCATCCAGTGACCGGTGTTTGTGTTGGACAAGTGCCGATGAAACTTTGTCTCTGTGTCTGATTGAAACTACATGTTCTTGAATCCTAGCAGATATTTTTCTATTGGTACGTCCAATGTAGGTTCGTTCACATGTTCCGCAAGGTATTTCGTAAATTCCATGGGATTCTAACGGGACATCATGTCTTTAACACTGCGTAGCATGGAGGATATTTTCTGGTTAGGTTTAAAAATGGTGTCGATGTTGTGTCTTATAAATATTCTGGCGATTTTGTCAGTTGATCCATGAACATATGGTAGGTATGCTGTGCTAACGGGTTTCTGGCGTTCTTCAGTTCTTTGGCTACTGTTCTCTGTACGACGGAAAGCTCTGGATATTAAGCTGTTTGGATATCCATTTGAAGAATAGAGCTTCTCGCAAGTTCCTCAATTCTTTCGGTAAGTTAAGCTGGTAGGCTAGTCTTTTGGATCGGGTGGTAAGAGTGTTGACTACAGATGCTAGTTGTTTGGGATGATGGTGCAAAGAAGCGTTCAGATATCTGTCTGTGTGGCTTGGTTTCCGGTACACAGTGTGGCTCAAAGTGCCGTCAGGTTTCTTCTGTACCAAAACATCCAAGAAAGGAAGTTGTTGATGCTTTTCTATCTCCATTGTGAATTTAATTTGGTCGTGTTGGGAGTTAAGGTGGTTAAGGAATTTGTCCAGCTCTGGTCTGCCGTGGGGCCAGATTACAAATGTGTCGTCAACATATCTTAACCAGAGTGTAGGTTTAAGTGAGGCTGATGAGATTGCCTTCTCCTCAAAATCTGTTAGAAATATGTTGGCTATTACTGGGGATAGAGGTGAACCCATTGGTGCTCCTAGGACTTGTTTGTATATTTGACCATCGTACCTAAAGTATGTATTCTTTAAACAATGTTCTGCCAGATCTGATACATACTTTTCTGGTTTTAATTTTGATCTTATGATGTTTAAGGCCTCAGGGACCGGTACTTTTGTGAATAAAGATACAATGTCAAAACTCACAAGGAGGTGGCCGGGCTGGAATTGGTGATTTTTCAGTATGTCTATGAAGTGTTCAGCATTGTGAACATATGAATCACAATCTTCTGCGTATGGTTGTAAACATTTTGCTAAATGTTTCGCAAGAAGTTGGACCGGTGAACCAATGGAGCTCACTATTGGTCGTAGTGGGCATCATAGTCGTAGTGGGGAAGCACCGTACACAACACGCATGACCGGAAGCCAGACAGCTATAAGTAGTCGCATCGCACGAACGAGCTCTCAGTATGCGTCTAACGGTTGACCCGTACGGACGCATATATCTCTTGAGAATGGCGAATGTTAGTTCGCCGAAACGTCGAGAATCCGGTTCTTTTCAGAGCCAACCCTCAGCATCAACGCGGAATCCCCGAGAAAACAATACAACACAGATATCTATCCGCGAAAACCTCAAATACAACATTATAAACCTCCACGGAGAGGAAATTTACCACCTCACCCGTAGTTTCAAGAAACTACGGACAAAGCGCTCTCAATTATTATGCGATTAAGCATTTTTACGTCGCTGTAGAGATACAGACATAACACCCGTCTGTATGAGGCTGTCACACCAAAATCCGACAGCCAGGTCAGGCAAAATACTACACAACGCAAGCCAAGCTTTGCTTCGGGACGAAATCCAAACCAAACGACAGAAACTTTACAGCATCAGACAAAATATCCTGACAACCCACATAGCTCTAACCACTACGCTACACCCTCTCCTCTGGCAACAGATAGACTTAATATCTAACAACAGAGCCGAACAGAATAGATTATTAATTACCAATAGACAGAAAGAAAAATACAACCTTCTGAGACGGAGACAAAAACCTGCACCAAAACCACTCAACATCGACAAAGTGGTTTACAATCTTTCAGACCAGCCCCTAGACCAATCTACCAAAACCGTACTGGCCAAGGGTTTTAACTTTGCAATTGCACCAACTCGCCTTCCCAAAGAAGACATAATCACTGGGGTCGAGACTGCTATTTCACAATGAATTATCTTATACCAAGGGAGAAATCTTCACGGTGTCCCAAGATATATGGTTTACCAAAGATCCACAAAGATGGAGCCCCACTACGACCAATAGTAAGCTCCATTGGTTCACCGGTCCAACTTCTTGCGAAACATTTAGCAAAATGTTTACAACCATACGCAGAAGATTGTGATTCCTATGTCCGCAATGCTGAACACTTCATAGACATACTGAAAAATCACCAATTCCAGCCCGGCCACCTCCTTGTGAGCTTTGACATTGTATCTTTATTCACAAAAGTACCGGTCCCTGAGGCCTTAAACATCATAAGATCAAAATTAAAACCAGAAAAGTATGTATCAGATCTGGCAGAACATTGTTTAAAAAATACATACTTTAGGTACGATTGTCAAATATACAAACAAGTCCTAGGAGCACCAATGGGTTCACCTCTATCCCCAGTAATAGCCAACATATTTCTTACAGATTTTGAGGAAAATGCAATCTTATCAGCCACACTTAAACCTACACTCTGGTTAAGATATGTTGACGACACATTTGTAATCTGGCCCCACGGCAGACCAGAGCTGGACAAATTCCTTAACCACCTTAACTCCCAACACGACCAAATTAAATTCACAATGGAGATAGAAAAGCATCAACAACTTCCTTTCTTTGATGTTTTGGTACAGAAGAAACCTGACGGCACTTTGAGCCACACTGTGTACCGGAAACCAACCCACACAGACAGATATCTGAACGCTTCTTAGCACCATCATCCCAAACAACTAGCATCTGTAGTCAACACTCTTACCACCCGATCCAAAAGACTAGCCGACCAGCTTAACTTACCGAAAGAATTGAGGAACTTGCGAGAAGCTTTTTCTTCAAATGGTTATCCAAACAGCTTAATATCCCGAGATTTTCGTCGTACAGAGAACAGTAGCCAAAGAACTGAAGAACGCCAGAAACCCGTTAGCACAGCATACCTACCATATGTTCATGGATCAACTGACAAAATCGCCAGAATACTTAAAAGACACAACATCGACACCATTTTCAAACCTAACCAGAAAATATCCTCCATGCTACGCAGCGTTAAAGACACCATCCCGTTAGAATCCCATGGAATTTACGAAATACCTTGCGGAACATGTGAACGAACCTACATTGGACGTACCAATAGAAAAATATCTGCTACGACTCAAGAACATGTAGTTTCAATCAGACACAGAGACAAAGTTTCATCGGCACTTGTCCAACACACAAACACCGGTCACTGGATGGACTTTAGAAATTCAAGGACTGTTGCACAGATTAGCCACGAAATGTCACGAGTATACAGAGAAGCCATAGAGATAGAAAAACGAGACTACTGCATGAACACGAGAGACGATTCCTTGAGACTGCCCCCAGCATGGCGACCGATCATATCCACCCTCAAAATGCAATCCCAGACGCCCCTGACTCATGTACGACCAACAAAACAAACACACAACCGAACCGAAGCACCGCACACAACACGTATGACCCGAAGCCAGACAGCTATAAGTAGTCGCATCGCACGAACGAGCTCTCAGTATGCGTCTAACGGTTGACCCGTACGGACGCATATATCTCTTGAGAATGGCGAATGTTAGTTCGCCGAAACGTCGAGAATTCGGTTCTTTTCAGAGCCAACCCTCGGCATCAACGCGGAATCCCCGAGAAAACAATACAATACATATGTATATATATATATATATATATATATATATATATATATATATATATATATATTAGGGTGGGCCAAAAAAAAATTCTAATAAAGTTTCAGCCCTTAATATTAATATTAAGAGGTGGCATTATTTTGTGATAGAGTATAAGAAATTGTAAAAGTTATCCTCAACTATTTGAGGTTGGACTTTAACCGCGAGAAACTTTTAAACGAGTCAACTTAGCAAAAAATCATTTCAGACTTTTTTTGTAGTTCGTTAAATTTCCTACAAGAATATGTATTTATATCCACGAGACATTTATTCGTTCGAGTGCATTAAAAATCGAAACAAAAACAAAAAAAAATCTTATGTTATTTAAATGGGAAATCAAAAATCACAATGAGCCACCTCTTAATATTAATATTAAGGGCTGAAACTTTACCGGAATTTTTTTTTCGTCATCATGGACGATATTTTCGTAGTAGCTAAAAAAAAATATTAAAAGTTTTTTTTGGCCCACCCTAATATATATAATATATATATATATATATATATATATATATATATATATATATATATATATATATATATATATATATATATATATATATATAAATATATATATATATATATATATATATATATATATATATATATATATATATATACATATATATATATATATATATATATATATATATATATATTTATATATATATATATATATATATATATATTTAAAATTTTATTTGTAGGTGTGTTTACATCGCTGATTACGAATCTGTTATAAAAATGTTCAAAAACAAACTGGTAGATTTAATATGGCGTGCAATTTTTCGAAAAACTCATTCAATTTTTACAAAATTTCGTACCTAGGTATCCATAATCTCGCTGATTACGAATGAGTTATCAAAATTTTACAAAACAAAATGGCGGACCAAATATGGCGGATAATTTTTCTAAATCTCATCGGATTGAAATTGCGTATTTAGACGTTTTTCATGTCGTTCATCAGGTATCAATTATCAAGATACCAAAAAACAAAATGACTGGTGAATGAATGGTTATTTACACTGTACTAAATACGTATAGGCAGGTTTCGGCATGTAATTACGTATCAATAAAATACTTCAATAAATTACCCAATACCAAAAGATTCGACCGAAGATTCCACCGAAACCGCCGCAGAAGATTCTACCGAAACCGGCGCCGAAGATTCCACCGAAACCGCCGCCGAAGATTCCACCGAAACTGCCGCCGAAGATTCCACCGAAACCGCCGCCGAAGATTCCACCGATGCCGCCCCCAAAAGTCCAACCACCTATGCCACCCCCAAAAATACGACCGAAGCCGCCGTCAAGAGAAGAACCGAAGCGCCCAAAAGAAACCGCCCGATGCGCAACCAGACCAAGAGGAAGAGAAAACTACCATTGCGTTTTGAATAAAATGCAATTACAGAAAAAAAAAAAAAAGCGCCCAAATGCTCCTAAATTCCACATCTACCATGCTCTCTTGAAGAGAGTCGTCTATCCTCGTTTCTCCTTATTTAAATATAATATTTATGTTATATTTTGCATATTTCTGGGCGGGGGGTGTGGGTTGAACCCCCAAAACCCCCCTGGCTACGCCCATGGGTTTCACTGACATGAAAGAAAATGGTATAGATTTTCCACAGTGTATTAGTTGTAGAGTTGTTTTGGCAAATGCTTCATTTAAAAAAGACATTTGAAAACAAATCATCGTCAATAAAAAGACAAGCCTACAAGAACTGTATATTCAAAGAATTGTGTGGCCTGAGTTAAGTCCTGATTTAAATCCCATAGAGCATGTTTGGGATATGCTCGACAGACTTATTCATGGTCACCCGCATCCTCCTCGGGTCATCCAGCAGCTAACGGCTCTTATTGAAGATTGGGACGGTATACCACACGAAGACCTTCGAAGACATTTGCGAAGCTTGCCAAGACGGTGTAATGCCGTAATTCCTGCTATGGAAACACATACTCATTATTAAGTTAGCACTTTATTTACAATTACCAATTAATTTCAAAACATTTTGCACTTTGGTTTTGTTAATTGTTGTTAATTATTACGGGTACTTTAAAAGTACGAGATATACTTGTGTCAATTAAAACAGTTAAAAAGAACGTCGTTCAGATGTTCTTAATTTTATTTGCATGTAATTTCCCGTTTGAATTTTATGGAGGCTCAAATAAGTGACCCGTCAATTGTTTTGTGCAGTGAACTTGTAGATAATTATTTTTTAGTTACCAGTAAAAGAAAATAGCATTCTTATGTCAAATGTCACAATAAATCGACGAATAATTGATTTATCTAATGATGCTGAATAATAGTTAGTATAAAAAATTAAAATCTCAGTATTTTGCAATACAATTAGACAAATCGACAGACCTTACAATTGATGCAATATTATTGATATATATATATATATATATATATATATATATATATATATATATATATATCTATATATATATATATATATATATATATATATATATTAGGGTGGTCCAAGAAATTTTGTTCTTCTTTTTCACTTTGGCCACACCTAAAATTTGTAACACGTATCTACAATTTTCTAAATATTTTTGAAAAATAGACTAGTTTAATTTCTTGGTTGCAGGGTAGGTTTGCAGTGCTAAATAAATGCTATTAATAACGAAATAGAACCCATATAGTATTCAATAAACGATTGTCGAAAAAACTTTTAATTTTTAGATTTAATTACTAGACTATATTACTTTTAATTACTAGACTCAGTGAATCAGTGTACCAGTGCATTAAAATGATTTATTTAACACGTAATAGAGATGACTTTTTCTACTTGGATGTGGAGATCTTGAGCCACTACTAAGGCTAAACAAACTTCCAACACTTCGGCAAGTTTTATTACGTTATCACCAGATACTACATGTTTCAAAAAATGCCATAAGTTAGCAACATGTAATCATCCAACAATTAATAGAGGTGTGGAATAAGTTTGGTATTCCGACAAGACAATCGAATAACTACATTGGAAAACTTATTAAACTTCATAAGAATTCGCTGCTTTTGAAGAAAAATAAAACTAGATATTCAGAAGTACAGAAAAAAAAGAGAGAATTTGATTCCAGCTGAGCTAGACAATCTTTTTGACATTGCCCATTCAAATGCCATAAATTGAATTACAATTTCGGAAGATAGAGACTGTCTTATTGACCAAAGAGATAAGCACAAAATGATTATGACTTCAATTGACAAGAAACTACAGAAAACCAAAGAACATTCTATATAGCGAAAACAAAGAGCTGAAGAATTCCGACAAAAAGAAATTGAAAATAATACATTATTTTCAGTTGTATCAAGTCAAGAACTTGATTCTTGATTGATGATACTTGATTCCTGCTTTAGCACTTACAGAATCGATAGCATAGGTGAGGATTTTGTAGTGACATTAAAAAAACCGAAGAGCGCTACTAGTCCTAGTGACAGTGTATTATTGACAAGACGTATTTTTACCCAACATGTAACCTGCGCTCTTGACCTAACAAAATAACCTATCGAGATGCAGTGAAGAAATATTTTGTTGTCTGCCGCACTTGGTTGCAATCCTGTTTCACTCCCTATTTCGCGGAGCTCAATTCGACGTGCCAAAAAAAAGTAGGAGGTAGTTCTACTAAACTATCCACTAAAGACACCTTAGAAGCCTTTGTATCACAGAGAACATTGCAAACTATCTCTGTTCAAAATTTCAATTACCTCCTGAGACTTGGGGCTATAATAATGATACCTTCAAGGTAAAAGTTCCATAAGTATTCCATTATGTGTGGTCAACGATACTGTGGAAAGAGCTGTAAAATTCCTCAATCCTCAATAACGATCCTCAATCTTAAATCTGTACTTGCATACTCCAAGATGAGAAACCGCAAGGTGGTCGTCACCTTTGTTGATTTTAACAACTTTTTTGACTCAACTTATCAGAAAAAGCATCATTATCCAAGAGAGTCATCAAGTTAGAACTAGCCTATCGACTGGCTAAGAACACTTACAACAAGAATTGCCTGTCACGCAACCTGAAACCTAACCACTACATATCAGTCTTACGACCAGAAGCGCTGTATGCCATGGAAAGTCTTTCCTTGAACCGAAGAGGTCTGGTAGAGAAATTGGAAATCAGAGAGAGGAGAATCCTCAGGAAGATCCTAGGCCCGGTAAAGGAAGATGGGGAATTCCGAAAAAGTATAACTCTGAGCTCTACGAACATGTTGAGATGCTCTCTGACTGTGCAAGGAAAAGAAGGGTAGCTTTCGCTTTCTATGACCACGTTGCAAGATTGCCTCCAAACCGACTAACCAACCGTCTGTTCACCTTCTGGCAAAACAAGAAGGTTCGTATCACTTGGTTGACAGAAACCGAGAAGGATATTAAAGAACTGGGGATACCAGATCTCCAAAACAGACAGTCTGTGAGACGCACCCTGATAGAAGTCCGTGGATTTCATGTAAAACCCCGGAGGAAAGGTACTCCTTGGACAGAAGAGAGAACGGAGTTGCACCGGCAGAAGATGCGACAAAACTGGGCAAATATCAAAGCCCAACAGTTGAACAAGCGTGGTCCAAAGTAGACCTATTCGAAAGAAGAGGAAATGTTATTTTCATGTTAAATATTACATCAATAGATTTAATACCAATTTAATACCAAATTAAAAAACATTCTTATTTTTTTCATTGAGAACCTTGTAGATACAATTAGATAATTTTACGTTTCGCATTTTAATGGTCACCTAAGAAAAAAGGTGGTCCATTTTTGGGTCGCGAACTCAAATTTACTAAATTTATGGGTCGCGTGCTGAAAAGTTTGGGAAACGCTGGTCTAGTGTGTCTTAGTGTGTTTTTTTAATACCTCGATAGCTGTTTAACACAGCCAATAAAGTTTAGTCTCAATTTATAGATTTAAATATTTTAACAATTTTGTCATTTTTTGTTATACTTCCAAAGAATGCAAGAAAAACTAATAAAAATACTTTTTTCTATAAAATTTCACGATCTAGTTGACTAATTTTATTTTCATTTATTCTTGTATAGCTAAATTACCTAAAACGATGACATCTATATCCGGCATTAAAGCTTTAAAACTGTTGAAATTTTTTAGCTGACAGAGGCTGGGGAGGGGGGAACACTTGACTCTATCAAAAATTAGCAATTTAAAGCTTAATATTTCACAAACGGATCTCTCTATCCAAATATTGTTATCAAAACCCTGGAATATTTTGTAAAGATCTATCCAACGACATCCCACACCATGGGGTAGGATGAGAAAAAATAGAACGTCCCCACTTTACGTGTAGAGGTCATACCCTAACAAAATATTTTTTCAAGATTTTATTTTACCACTTTGTCGGCGTGACTAATCTGTATATCCATGCCAAATTACAGCTTTAAATTTCAAATAGTCTCTGAGCTATCCAGCGGCCAGACAGACGGACGGACGGACGGACAAATTGAAACAATAAGGGTTCGTTGTTGATAACAACGAAACCCTAAAAACAGTAATAACTTGGCACCATTAGTAAACGTTTCTATAGAAATGAGGAGCGAAAACCTGTACACGAGGGAGCTAAAGAAAACAAGCTCTTATTCTAAAAAGACTGAAAAATGACATAGTTACGGAGATAATGACCCAAAAAAAAATTATTGAGTCACTATAAGAAGTTAAAACAAATTGTTATTGTTAAACGCAACTACGCGAAGTTTCTGACAAAATTAGGTAAGTAAACAAGTTCGATGAAGAATTGAAGAATGAAGGCAACAGACACCATAGAGAACAACTTAAATTTGAAAACCTAACCTAACCTAACAATATTGATAAACCAGATGAGGAACAATAGCGCTAAACCAAATTAAAAACAGCAAATGCCCAGGCGAAGACAAAATATCTAGTGACATGTTGAAAATGGGAGGAAAAGACTTTCAAGAAAATGTACGTATGCTAATGAACAAATGCATTAGGAAGAAGCCTATGCCATGCAGTTGGCATGACGCAGAAACAGAGATTCTGCACAAAAAAGGCGAACAAACCAATATTGAAAATTACCGAACAATTAGCCTATTATTACGGCCCACAGAACTAGTTGAACAGGTTGGTTTGGAACATGCCTTGAAATTATGGCAATAACACATTAGACAAACAAACCTAACTACCCAGCGAGCAATTGAGAGAGCCTTGCTGGGAGTCAATATAAGAGACAGGATTCGAAATGAAGAGATCCGAAGAAGGTCACGGATAAGTAAGGCACTTGCACGAATTGCAGAACAAAAATGGAGATGGGCCGGTCACATAGCGATAGCAGGATCTAGAATAGACTGACGAGATGACGCTCAATGGGCACAAAAGGAGGCATAGGAAACCACAAAGAAGCTGGACAATCTAGGAAACCGCCGGAAAAAATTAGAGCCAAATTTCCCAAAATATGGAGACATGGGAAAAAAAGGAAGTGAACTGCATTGAAAGAAAAGGAGGAAGAAGATGAATTGAAGAAAAATTTAATAAAAAATTTGAAAAGTTTCGTTTAAACTAAGTTATAGGAGGAATTTCAAGCTGTGTTCTGACAGAAAATGCGGAGAATACTACAATCACTTGTTCCAACAATTATAAGTGCCTTTATGAAGATGTGACAATTGCTGATGCTAATTCGTATGAATTCAAATTGTTCAACTTTTACAGGTAACCTGTTCAAGAAAGTTTATGAACATATACAAAGACTTTTAAGATTTGTGAAATCAAAAGGCTATTAATGATATGTGAAATAAGAAATTCGAGACATTTCTCTTAAGCAAATTCTTTAGAAAATGATATTTATAGACAGAGGCTAAGATTAAAGCTCTATATGAGTTGATTAAGAAACAAAGGAATGAACAAAAAGGAGTGAAACAAATTGCGAAACAGTAGAAATAGTAAAAGTTCGGCATGTATATATAAATATATATATATATATATATATATATATATATATATATATATATATATATATATATATATATATATATATGACATGCGAGAAGATATGTGAAATTGAGAGGGAAGAGAAAAAGACAAATATTTGGTTAATAAATAGAAATTGTAGAGAACAAGGTGCACTTAATCTGCAATGAGTTATTTAGAATATTTAGTATATTGAGCCAAGAATCTATCTATAAATGTTAATTTGTTATATTAATTATGTAAAATATTTACCTGTTAAGCTTTCCTAATTTGTTGGATTAATAATTTTCTTAATTCAATTCATTTTCTTAATTCAGATTATTCAGTTTTGGTGTGGCTTAGCTTTGTTGTTGTAGCATTGATGTCGAATGCATAGTACAAATTGTTTTTTTTGTGTTATTTATTATAATAATGAAAGGAAAATGGTTAATAGTATTTTTTATCGTCGACACCGGTGGTTCCGGGACATTAATTTTCTGAAAACTTCATAAAAATAGAGAAGTACGTGGAATTAATTTTTAATATTTCTTTGTGCGCAAACCGCACTTTCCATTTGTGTATAAGATATAAGTAATAAGAATATAAGTTCTCAAACATACACGATATTTATTTGAAAAACAGAAAGAATTTAATTATATAAAAAATATATTTATTACATAATTCCAACGTAATATACTGAAAAAGGCGTTTGAAAATACAAATCCCACTATTACTAAACGGGGTATAAGACAAGGAGATACCATCTCACCTAAACTATTTGCAAATACACTGGAAGGTGTTTTTAACTTTTTAATTGAATGAATTAATATTAACTAAGAATACTTTTCAAACCTACGCTTTGCGGATGACATCATACTAATGGCTAGAACCTTACCAGATCTAACTCAAATGATAAAAGACCTAAACAAAGCAACAGAAAAAGTTGGATCAAAAATAAACATCACTAAAACGAAAATCATGACGAACGACAAAAACGTTACACTTAAAGTCGACATAGGAAACGAGAGCATAGAGGTGGTAGACGAATACATATACCTTGGTCAGCTTATTTCATTCGCACAAGATGCCCAGAATAAGGAGATAGCCAGTAGGCTAAAACTAGGATGGGCGGCATACGGAAACCTAAAAAACGTATTTAAATCTAAAAACTAACCTAAAAACAAAGGTTTTTAACCAGTGCGTACTACCAATACTGACATATGCATCAGAAACATGGACATTGACCGATAATGGAATGAAGAAAATGAGAGTAACCCAGCGAGCGATTGAAAGATCTATTTTGGGACTAACCAGAAGAGATCGCAAAACAAATGTATGGATACGAAACAAAACACGAGTAATCGATATGAGACAATACATAACAAAACTTAAATGGTCCTCGGCTGGGCATGTGATGAGAAAAGAGGATGGAAGATGGGCAAAAAAAATTACAGAATGGAGACCGAGAACTGGAAAATGAAATCCAGGCCGACCTAGAACTAGATGGAGGGACGATATCGTAAAAGTAAGAGGAGGACAATGGACAAGAGATACCGCAGATCGCAGTCAAGGGAATCAGATAGGGGAGGCGTGTATACAGCAATGGAGAACTTAAACGCTGCTTATGATGATGAGGATGATACTGAAAAAGACGAAAATTAGTAATAACTTGGCGCTATTAGTAAACGATTCTGTAGAAATGAGGAGCAAAAAGCTGTACACGAGGAAGTTAAAGAAAACTAGCTTGAGAATAAGACTGATGATAAAGTTACAGAGATAAAGAACCGAACAAAACTACTGAAGCCCAAATTATGTTAACCCATAGATTGTTATTTTTGAGACGCAGATGCGTGAAGCCCCTGACAAAATTAGGAAATTATACAAGGTTAATGAAAAATTGAAGAATGAAGGCAACGGCCCGCATAGATAACATCAATCCCTGCTTTTAAAATATAACCCAAAAAAGAAACGACAAAGGGGTCACGATCAGTAGAAGAGAAGAAATCTAAACAACGTTCTATACGTATCCAATAGTTCTACAAGAGCCTATATAGTTCTAAGACTCAATAGAGGAGATCTAAGAAGTAGATTTTTTAATAGCAGATTTTGTAGGTTTCGGTGGTAACTTGTACTGCGACTTTCATAAATTTGTAGTACCCCACCCTCTTCCTCTAATCGTTGGTATACTTAACCATGTTGATCCCAAAGTAATCCCACACGAACTAACAATAGCGCTAAACCAGATGAAAAACAGAAAATGAACTGCGATGAAAAAATATCGAGTTACATGTTGAAAATGGGGGAACAGGTGATACCATGCAGTATAACGTAGAGACAATAATTCTGAACAAGAAAGGCGAACGAAACAACATTGAAAATTACCGAACAATTAGACTATAACCACTACTCCTCGCAAATAATTGCAAATAGAGTATTACAAAAACTAGACTCCCACCAAGCAGTCGAACAGGCTAGTTGGAATTCGCCTTGAAACCATGGCAATAACACATAACACATACTCAGCTAGCAATGGAGGGAGCCATGCTGGGAGTCAATAGACAGGATTTGAAATGAAGAGATCCGTAGAAGGTCACGGATGACTAATGTACTTGAACGAGTAGCACAACAAAAAATGGAGATGGGCCGGTCATATACCGACAGCGAGGTCTGGTATAGACTAACGAGATGGCGCCCAAGGGGCACACATTATGGCTAGGAGAGACCACATAGAACAGTGCTTCCCAAAGTGGTGGGCCGCGAATAAGTTTAACTGTCAATGCACATATTTCAATAGTATATATGCACATATTTCAATTAAAATTATAAACTCCGTTAAAATATTGAAATTTTAAAACGATTATAATTTAGAAACTGCTTATATAGCCGTACTGATTTTTTTTTTTTTTAATCAAGCATTTTAACGCGTTGCAGTTGGCGCGAAAAGTACATTTTTCCACTAAATAATAAACCACTAGATATAAAATACTGCGTATTTAAAATTTGGTTTTCCGTCCTCGGGCGAAAATGAAGAAAAACCGCTTGGTATAATTTATTTTAAAACAATTGCAAATGATGCTATGAGATCAAAAAAACTTTTTAGACAATTAAATACTTGCATAGTGAATTTAAAAATAAACCAATGAGTTCTTTGATAGGAAAGCTAGAGATTTAAAACGTCAAACTAACTTTTTTCAAAACATACAAAACTTAATGACAAATTAGTGAAAGCTTCTTTTAAAATTGCTTTACTTATAGCAAAAGCAAAAAAACCTCATACTATTGGCGAAGATCTTGTTTTAGCAGCAGCGATAAAAATTTGTGAAAAGGTTCATGGTTTAGTAGTCTTTTCGTATTTAGCAGATTTTTTTTAAAAGATTAATGAAGTGAATCTTTCTTTTCAGGGAAAAAGTACTAATTTAATCATTTTTAATAATAAGCCACAAGCCTTTCATAATGTTATTGTCCATATGGGGCCAAGAGCTTTGGACAAGGAAACACAAGCATGTTTATTTCTTTAGATGAATTTCTTGAAGAAAATAACATATCGTGGCACAATAGAACTTAAAACAAATATCGTAAATCATTTAACAGAATCAATTAACTACTTTGAAAGGCATTTTACGAATTTAAATCAAACTAAAGAACATGACTGGATAATAACACCATTTAGTAAAAATTTACAATCTGATCATCTTCCCTGGAAATTACGAGGAGCAATTAATTGAATTGAGATCAATGCTCGCATTGGAATTTTCTGGAAAATATATATTTCAGAATTCAGATATTTCAGAATTTTGGATAAATGGGCAAAACGAATATCCCTCATTAACTCACTCAGCATTAAATATTCTGATTCCGATTGCAACAACGTACCTCTGCGAATCGGCATTTTCAACTATGTTATTAATTAAGAACAAGCATAGATCATGCCTATCAACAGAATCATTAGAAAATAATTTTAGAATATCAGTTTCACATATAACTCCAGATCTAAATTTGTTGTGTAATAATATTCAAACACATCCATCACATTAAATTTAATCTATTACATTACAACATTAATGTAATTAATGCTATTTTTTTTTTGCTTAAAAACGCCCCAAACACGCAAAGATGCTAATTAAAAATAAAAATTTTCTACTAAATTGTTTACTAATTTATTAGTAATAAGGAATAGACAGAGATCGCCCGTCGTAACCTGTATGCAATAAAGATATTTTTCCTTTTATAATTTATAATTAATTTTCTTCATTTACTAATAATAGTGTATTTAGTTATAGATTATATAGTGTGTCCGTGGATGGGGCTAGGTACGAAATAGAGAAAAAATCTTTATTTTTTATTTTACGACCAAAAGTCATTCTTTATAAAAAGTTCTGCTTGTTGAGAAAATGAATTGACGATAAGAAAATTTTAGATTAAATGTACAGGGTGTTAAAGAATTAAGAAAGTATGAAAATGCTGCAAGGGACAAGTACAATTATTTATTATTTATTACAAAATTTTTATAAAACGAAGTTGTTTGTAAACTAACGTAGAGTGTGAATACAATTTTTTTAATCAAAATCCGAATTTTTAATAATAAAATATTAACAGAGGTTTTTATTTATTTGCATTTTACAAAAAATTGATAGGATCATTGGCCCATATTTTATAGGGGGAAATTTAAACCAGCGCGTGTATTTGAACATTTTGTCTTACCATTTCTTAATACATTACAGCCAGAAAAAAATTAGAATTATGTAATAATTTGGCAACAAGACGCCTGCCCTGCACATTGCACAGCCTTAGTCAGACAATGGTTACATGATAATTTTGGAGAAAGCTGGATAGGGAGGTTTGCCCAAGACCATTACCAAGTTAGGTCGCCTGAACTTTCATTATTAGATTTCTTTTTGTGGGGTGGTGTAAACAAAAGGTTTATCCAGATGATCTTCCACATGATAGGGAAATATTAAAACAACACATAGAAGAAGCAATCCATGTTCTGAATGTGGCGCGAACTATTCGTAAAGTGTACGGTAGGTTTATTAAATTAGCGGGAAAGTGTTCGAGGTAGCTATGTAGAATAATTATTAAAAATGCGAATTTTTATTTCAAAATTTGCATTCAGACTATAGGTTAGTTTATAAACAACTTTGTATTATAAATTTTTTGTAAAAAATAATAAATAATGTGACATATGCTGTGAAGCAATTTCAAACTTTCCTAATTTATTAACATCCTGTATATTTGAGCTAAAATTTTCTTATTGTAAATTCATTTTCTCGACAAGCAGAACTTTTTATAAAGAATGACTTTTGGTCGTAAAATGAAAATAAAGATTTTTTTTACTTAACGCAATTTAAAAAAAAATATGGGGCCGTAGTTTATCGATATGAGTTGCAGGGGAGACGCGACACACTTTTGGAAGCAATGACATAGAAGGTGGATAATCACTTGATCAGTTTTTAGGCGCACTTCGGCATTTGGACAGGTTTTCATAATGAACTCCTTCAGTCCTTCTGCTTTGCCTGTTTCAACCTCTAGCAGCAATTCGCCTGTTTTTGCCTTTCTTGCTGCTGTTATTGTCGCTCCGGATTAGATACGACATCTAAGAAACCGCCGGTAAAAATTGAAGCCAAATTGCCCAAAGTAAGGATACGTAAAAAAAGGAAGAGAACTACGTTGGAAAAAAAAATGAGAAGGAAGGTGAATTGAATAAGTAATTAAAATATTTAAAAAATTTAAAAGTTCCGTTTAAAATAAGTTATGCGAAGAATTTCAAGCTGTGTTCTACCAGAAAATGCGGAGAATACTTCAATTACTTGTTCTAACAATTCTAATTGGCTTTATGAAGATGGGACGAGTACTGATGCTAATTCGTATGAATCTAAATTGTCCATCTAAAGTTTATGAACATATAAAGTTTATGAACATATACAAAGACTTTTAAGATGTATGAAATCAGAAGACTTTTTATGAGAGGTAAAATAGGAAAATCAAGATATTTCACTTAAGTATATTCTTTAGAAAAGGATATTTATAGACAGCGGAAGAGATTAAAGCTCTATGGTATATAAGTTGATTAAGAAAACACAGGAATGAAAACAAAGGAGTGAAACAAATTGCAGAACAGTAGAAATAGAAAAAGTACGAGCATGTTATTTTATATGTAGTCAGTCGATTAGTGAGGAGATATGTGAAATTGAGAGGGAAGTCAAATATTTGGTTAATAAATAGAATTTGTGTAGGACAATGTGCACTTAATATGCAATGAGTTATTTCGAATATTTAGCATATTGAGCCATTCAACTGTTAATGTTTCTTAATTTCTTGGATTAATAATTTTCTTATTTTTTATTCTTAATTTTCTTCTTTCAGTGGTTATTTAGTTTTGGTATTCTTAGTTTCACTGAAAGTTTTTTTTTTAATAAAGTAGCATTGATTTCAAATGCATAGTCACATACAAATTGGTTATATTTGTGTTATTTTTTTATAATAATGAAAGGAAAATGGTTAGTAGTAATTTTTATCGTCGACATCGGTGGTTCCGGGACATAAATTTTCTGAAAACTTCATAAAAATAGAGAAGTAATTTACGTGGAATTGTTTTTTAATATTTTTTTGAGCGCAAACAGCACTTCCATTTGCATATATATATATATATATATATATATATATATATATATATATGCATATATATATATATATATATATATATATATATATATATATGCATATATATATATATATATATATATATATATATATATATATATATATATATATATATTTCTACATATACAGGGTGGGGCACAGTGAAACTATTGATTATATTCAAAAAAGTTTCAGACAAATGTTTTAGGGATCGAGAGGATTGTCATACTGGGCCACTCTATGTTTTTATCGGTGGAGGCGCTGAAGCTACGTCAATGTCACCACCACTTTTTTAAATGGAATCATGTATTTTTTTTCGATAATATTATTGCCGATTTTAAGACGAATTCAACGACCTGCAACACAAGGTCAAATGAACGAATGAAAAAGGCACATATTAAAAAGGCACCTAAAGTGTTACAGAGCAATTACACACAATTTATTAATAATATCCAAAAATGTTTCATATAAAAGTGTAAGTGTTCGATAAGGCCGTCATACTGGGCCACACTATTTTTTTATCGGTGGAGGCGCTGAAGCTACGTCAAGGTCAAGTCCACTTTTTTAAATGGAATCGTGTATTTCTTTTCGATAATATTATTGCCGATTTTAAGACGAATTCAACGACCTGCAACACAAGGTCATTCTAGTCATGCAAAGTATGAAAATAGTCGAAAATATCGAAAAATATCGGAATAATCACTTTCAAAGGATCGACTAACCCTGGTTTCGGTCTACCTACAGAAGATGCTCGAAGTGGTAACCCTCGACTTGTAAACACTTGTTAATCCGCTGGTGAAAAGACCGTCTAACTTCAGCCAACATTTGTGGTGTAATTTCGGTACAAGCTCGGCGGATTCTTTCCTTCATGTCATCAGGCGTGGTAGGTGCTACCGCCATTACGCGATCTTTGATAAACCCCCATAAAAAGTAATCGGGTGATGTTAGATCTGGCGAACGAGGTGGCCAAGCTACAGGACCGCCTCGTCCTATCCACTTTTCGCCAAAAATCTCATTCATCACTTGTCTTGAACACAGAGCATAATGGGGTGGTGCACCGTCGTGTTGCACCCACATGTTCATGCGAACATACAAGGGTACGTCTTCTAGTAATTCAGGCAGAACGTTTTGCAGAAAGTTTGAGTAAACTTGCCCAGTCAAGCAACCTTCTAAAAAATATGGACCAATGACGTGATGGCTGACAATGCCGCACCAACAATTAACGGACCACGGATGTTGAATTGGTACAGCTCTCATCCATCGACGATTCTCATTTGCCCAATAATGCATGTTACGCCTATTCACATTTCCCGTATTTCTGAAGTTAGATTCGTCAGAAAAAAGCACGTGACTCAAAAATGAAACATCTGTGCCCATTTTTCTACGAATCCAATTACAGAAATTAACGCGATTTACGAAGTCATTGCCGTACAATTCCTGGTGTAATGACATGCGATACGGATGGAACTTGTGTTTATGCAAGATCCTTAACACAGATCGCCGACTAATTACACTCTCTCTTTCCATTTCCCTGCTGCTCGAATGTGGATTTAGTGCAACAAAAGCAGGATAACGAGCCGCATACAAATCTCGGGCGTTTCTGTAATTTTTACGGCATTCGCCTAACACCATCAACATATCAAAAGGTTCTTGAAATTCGTTCATTTTCGCGATTCAATGTTCTCACATTAGAAGGTAAACCGTGACTGATATGTCAACAGAAAACCAAGGTTAGTCGATCCTTTGAAAGTGATTATTCCGATATTTTTCGATATTTTCGACTATTTTCATACTTTGCATGCCTAGAATGACCGTGTTGCAGGTTAAAATTCGCAATAATATTATTGAAAAGAAATACATGATTCCATTTAAAAAAGTGGAGTTGACCTTGACGTAGCTTCAGCGCCTCCACCGATAAAAAAATAGTGTGGCCCAGTATGACGGCCTTCTCGAACACTTAAACTTTAATATGAAACATTTTTTAATATTATTAATAAATTGTGTGTTATTGCTCTGGAACACTTTAGGTGCCTTTTTCATTCGTTCCTTTGACCTTGTGTTGCAGGTCGTTGAATTCGTCTTAAAATCGGCAATAATATTAACGAAAAAAAAATACATGATTCTATTTAAAAAAGTGGAGGTGACCTTGACGTAGCTTCAGCGCCTCCGCCGATAAAAAATAGAGTAGTCCAGTATGACGGCCCTCTCGTTCCCTAAAACATTTGTCTGAAACTTTTTTGAATATAATCAATAGTTTGACTTTTATTGCTCTGTAACACTTTATGTGCCCCACCCTGTATATGTATTTATACATATATATATATATATATATATATATATATATATATATATATATATATGTATATATATATATATATATATATATATATATATATATATATACATATATATATATATATATATATATATATATATATATATATATATATATATATATATATATATATATGCAAAAACCTGTACTCGAGGAAGTTAAAGAAAACAAGCTTGAGAATAAATGATTACGGAGATAAAGAACCTAACAAAACTACTGCAGCTCCAAAAGCAATTCACTCATACATTTTTATTGTTGAGACGCAGCTGCGTATAGCTTCTGAGAAAATTAGGAAATTAAACAAGGGTGATGAAGATTTGACGAATGAAGGCAACGGACACCATAGAGAACAGCAACGGCCCTGCGGTTAAAATCTATCCCAAATAATAAACGACAAGTGGGTCATGGTCAGTAGAAGATAAGAAATCAAAACAACGATCCAATACTTCTACAAGAGCATATACATTTCTAAGACTCAAAACTATGTATTTTTATCAATTTTTGGCAATGTGTTAATGCCGACATATTGCTAGGCAATGCGAAACTCAGTATGACTGAGCAATATTTTGAACAGTATTGCCCGAGACTTCGAGCGTACACGTTCAGCAATTATGGTCTACAGTGAAGAAGTACTTGTTAGTGCAGCATATATAGCACTTGCTAATAAGAAGATAGAAAAAAGAGAAAACGTTACGGGATTCGACGTTACTTAAATATTCGAAAGACACATTATAATTGAAGTAATGAATTAATACCGCAACGGAGAACGATTGGTGGATCTGTGTAGGACTTTTGGGTTGCTCATGAAGTCTACAGCCTTCAAACACTTGCCAAGGCAGCAGAAGACTTGGATTTCACCTAATACCAACCTGGATGAATTCCAGATAGATCATATGGCCATTTCACTAAAATATCAAAAAGAAATACAAAACGTGAAGGTACTTAGAAGCGCAAATCTGGACTCAGACCACTATCTCTCAAAGATCAAAATAAGACTCCAGCCTAGAAACACTAGATTACACAACCTCCAAATTGGTAAGATTTGACGTAGAGCGACTCAAGAACAGTCAAGAAGTAAGTCAGAGACTAACGAATACAGATCTAAACAGATGGGACCAACTGAAGGAGACTCTTTCCAAGGAGGCCAATGAACTGACCCCTCTCGCTAGAAGAAGGAAGCATCCATGATGCACTGCAGACTGTGACAATGCAATAGCCCAAAGACAGACAGCCTGGGTGAAGTGTAATTCTAAAAAAACATTGAAAATTGGCATATATTTTTGGAACAAAGAAAGGTTATAGCCAAGATAATTCGAGAAACCAAACGAATCTTCACTCAAAACCAACTAACCCAAATCGAAGAGTGCTTTGCGAAGGATAACTCCAAAGATTTCTTTGGAACCTTCAAGCAGACACTCAGATACGCTCCGCCAAGCCTCCACTTCAGAGACTCACAAGGCAAACTGGTTTATAACGACAAGGGCAACTGTCACCTTTTGGCTCGGTACTTTAAAAATCTACTCAACTGTCACCCACCTAGGCAGACTTCGACTATAAACAAACCACACCAAACCCGGACTCGCTGTCCCCTTCATATGAAGAAGTTGACCTGATCATTCAACTTCTTAAGAATAATAAGGCAGCTGAAGAGGACTCTATCGTTGCTGAACCGTGGAAAGGTGCTGGAAACAATGCCGTGCGCAAACTAACCGAGTTCATCCAGGACATCTGGGAAACAGAGAAATTACCAAGATTGGAAACCAGCTCTGATTCATCCGTTTCACAAAAAGGGAGATTTTACTGATTACGTGGAATTTCCTTGTCCCGATAAAATACAAGATTCTCTCGAAGGCGTTACAAACAGGGGCAGAAAATCAGCTGGATAGTCAACTGGGAGAATACCAGGGGGGCTTTAGGTAGACCCGATCCTGTGTTGAACAGATCCTCAATCTTAAAACCTGCATATTTCAATATGAGAAACCGCAAGGTGATCTAGCTGGGACGTAAGAATGATAGACTGGTTGTAGATTGCCTGGTATTTGCTGATGACATGGCATTGTTTGCTGATTCTCTTGAGATGGCAACAATGCAGGTAAATTGCCTCAGAAAACTGGCCGCCAAAGTGGGTCTTCAAGTGTCGCTGGAGAAAACAGAATTCTTCACCAACAGCAGAGTAGCAAACAAAGAGATGTTACTAGAGCAGGAAATATCAAGAGAACTGAGAAATGTAAGTATCTCGGCGAATGGATTGAACTCAACTTATCAGAAAGAGTATCATTATCCAGGAGAGTCAACAAGTTAGAACTAGCCTATCGACTGACTAAGAACACTTACAACAATAAATGTCTGTCACGCAACCTGAAACTTAAGCACTACACATCAGTCTTACGACCAGAAGCCCGGTATGCCATGGAGTGTCTTTCCTTGAACCGAAGAGGTCTGGTAGAAAAATTGGAAATTAGAGAGAGGAGAATCCTCAGGAAGATCCTAGGCCCGGTAAAGGAAGATGGGGAATAGCGAAGGCGGCATTACTCTGAGCTCTACGAACATTTGAGATGATCTCTGACTGTGCAAGGAAAAGAAGGGTAGCTTTCTTTGGCCACGTTGCAAGATTGCCTCCAAACCGACTAACCAACCGTCTGTTCACCTTCTGGCAAAAGAAAGTTCGTACTACTTGGTTGACAGAAACCGAGGATATAAAAGAACTGGGAATAACAGATCTCCAAAACAGACATTCTGTGAGACGCGCCCTGAAGGAAGTTCGTGGATTTCAGGAAAAAAAACCCGAAGGAAAGGTACCACCTGGACAGAAGAGAGAAAAGAGTTACACCAGCAGAAGATGCGACAATACTGTTCAAAGATCAAAGCCGAACAAACGTGGACAAACGTGGTCCAAAGTAGGCCAATTCGAAGGAAGAAGAATTAATACTTGATGATTACTCATTTAAAAAATTCAGTAGAATGTCAAAGGGTGACTGAGTATTTGATTAACAAATTCGGCCCGAATATTGCCAAAAAAGATGAGATGAGAGCAGTACCAATCACTGCAAGATTGGCTATCAACCAAAGATTTTTGGAAACTGGCGACTTAATCATAATGAAAAATAGGAGTTGAAATCTTTCTAGTATCTTCGTACTAAGAAACTGATTGTAGTATATATTTTCAAAACCAGGAAAAATCAATGTTCGTTCGAATTTTGCCTGACACTGACACATACATTAAAATAATAACGGCAATGTTGACTAGTGGTTGGTCCGGCAGCGATATCAAAAGCAACATACCGGCAAGTAGTGGCAATACGGCCCATATTGCCGGAAACACGGATATATTGCCGATCCATACGTACATATTTCCGGAAATGATGCTAAATCTTGAGCAATGTTGCTCAGCCATTATTGCGGGCCACACAGGCAAGTTAAGCAGGTTATTCTCAAGAAAAGGATATTTATAGACTGGCAGATATTAAAACTGTAGATAAGTTGATTAAGGAGACAGAAGAATGAAAGTGAAACAAAGTGCAGAAATGGAGAAATGGAAAAAAGCAAGATCATGTTATTTTATATGTAAATTCCATTGGTGACAAGAAACATACAGTGTGAAATTGAGAAAAAGTCAAATATTTAGTTAATAACTAGAAATTTTGGAGGACAAATTGCACTTAATCTGCAATGAGTTATTTATATGCAATGAATATTTAGCATGTTGAGCCAAGAATCTATCTATAAATATTTTTTATATTAATTATGTAAAATATTAATTAACCAAATTGTTCGAATTTCGCCTTCTTAATTTGTTCGATTTTCGAAGTTTCTTAATTCAGTAATTATAAAGTTCTGGCTTCGCTTCACTTTAAGTTTCTTTGAATGAAGTAGCATTGATGTCGAATGCATAGTAACATACAAAGTGGATTTATTTGTGTTATTTTTTATAGTAATGAAAGTAAAATGGTTAGAAATTGTGATTTTTATCGTGAACACCGGAGGTTCCGGGACATTAATTTTCTAGAATTATTTTTAATTTTACATGGAATGTGGAAAACGTGGAAACGTTTAATTTTACATGGAATGTGGAACGTGGAATTTATTGAAAAAATTTACAAACATGTATATATACTATGTACAATTTACAAGAATTGTTCAAAATTTCGCCTCACGTCTTCAATAAACAGCCGAGACAGCTGCAATAAAAAACGACGATCGTATCCAATAAACGGCGGGCATGTTTCTAATGCTAAGCGTACACTAAAACCGATTTTGTCGGCCGATGGCGGACAGAACTACCCGGACGAGTAACTCGGACGTGTATGTGCTTACACTGCAACAGTGGAACAGTGTTACCACCAGTGTTACTGACAGTGTTACCAACAGTGCTATTCTGTCGATTATTGTAATTTTTCTAATGTTTATCCCACAGGGTTGGTCTATTATAAACATATTTTTTCAATATCCATAGTCGTTTAGATAGATAACAACAAAATTTAACTATAAATACACTCAATTTGCACTGTCACTGGCGAGAAATCCCAACAAGTTCGGATCATCGTGATGATCGGCCGTTTTCGGACGTCAGCGAACGATTACTGTCGTGTTTGGGTACGCGCTCTCATTCTTTTACAAGTGTTTGATTCAAGCGCCATCGTCGCCCGAGCAAACTTCGGTCGATGACGTCGTAGGTGTACGCGAGCCATAACTGTTCGACGCGCTTTAGTTACACGTGGTTGTAGCTCCTCAAGTACTCTGACTGGAGTTTCATACACAATCGTTGTCAGATGACCACATAAAAAAATCCCGAGAATTCAAATCTATCGATTTATCAGGATACCTCGCAACGAGACACGCACGAACCAGGCGACTAAAATGTGCTGGTGCATCATCATGCATAAACCGCATTTCATGTCTCAGTTGTACATCGACCAGGACTTATCCATTGAGGGAGTCATTTTCCAGAAAATTTTTGTAAGCCGTCCCCTTTAAGAGATCCGGCTACACAAATGGACCTATCAAATATATTGCCAATAATCCCATACCAAACATTAATTGAAAATCTGTATTGATAACCTGTACCATGTATTGCGTAAGGATTTTCTTCGTTCGATAGCCACAAGTGCATGATTCGGCTATCAAACATTCCTTCCCTTGTAAACAAAGCCTCATCGGTAAAAAGTATTAACTCTGGAAACCGTTCATTCTGTTGTGTGCTGTAAAAGAATTACTTACAAAACTGTACTCGTGTAGCAAAGTCATTATATTTCAGTGTCTCGACTTGTGCCGTGAATTCTAAAAGGGTGTAAGAGATGTGCGCGAAGAATTCGCCAAACTGTTGAAGCACTGGTTCCAAGTTCGTGTGCTACAGTTCGAACACTAGTTCTCGAATTATTGGCAACAGCATCCAAGACATTTTCCTCTAATGCTACACTACGAACCGTTATATATACCGTTATATCATGTCCTGTATATGTCACAGAACTCTAAAATTTTCCACGTTCTTGAAGACGTCGATGAATTGCTCCAAAAGTTGTATGCTGAGGCTGCTGCCTTTTCGGAAAACGTTCTCCATAAATCTTTGCAGCTGCTCGATCGTTGCCGTTAGCAGCACCATAAGCTAAATGCATATCTGCTACTTCTCGAGAGAATTCATTTTTGAAACTTATTGGGTAGATTTATGAGCACAACAGACAAATTTTAATATTCTAACAGTGGACATATGATTTTCGTAAAAATGGTAAATTGATACTGTTTTTGGGTTTCGTCGCAATGGGAAAGAAACACCGACTATTTTTTAATTCAAATTAATCTTCGCTTCACATTATGTTTTGTGTATTATTGTCCCTTTTTATTTAATGGAATTGTTTCTCTATTTTTTTTGTCGAGAATATTTTCATTTTCAAAGAAACAATTTTCTTTTGTAATAAGTAACAACATTACAAGTTGTACGGACACAAAAGTTCTACGGACATCTTCTAAGAATGGATGAATGCGGATTGAACAAAAGGATCTTCAATTACATTATGAGGATAAAGGCCACGTCTAAATGGGTAGATGAGGTGAAAAGGTTCGCGGCAGAAGTTGGAATCACACTACAGATGGCCCATAACAGAAGAGAGTTTAGAACAGAGAGAGTTTAGACAGTATAAAAGAATTTCAGAAGAAACCAACAATGAGGAGGCACAAACGGATCATTTCCGATGACGCGAGAAAGAAATGAAGCGAACGCATGTAGAGGTTCAGGGAGGAGAAAATAAGAAAAACCAAACATTCTTAAGTTCTTTGCGGTCCATAATTGTCCGAATTAAAAAAATAAAAATAAATAACAACGTTACAAACATGTAATGTCTCTTGACATCTGTTTGTTTTGTTTAAGATTATTAGATAGCTATTGGAATATAAATCCAGTGGCAATAATAATTTTCAAATTTGATAACCAAGTCTAAAGCTAAATTTTCCATTTAGTCTGGTTTAAATATTTAGAACGAGTCTCTTCACTAGAATTTTGTGTCCAGATTTATTTTCATTTAAGTTCGTATTAAAATCTAGTAGATAGTTATAGATCTAGTCAGACAAGGATGTTGTCTATCGCCGAGTCTCTTCAATTTGTATGGTGAATGGCTGGCGAGAGAAGCTTTGAAAGGATGTGGAAATTTCAAGATAGGGGGACGCCTCATCAAAACCATCAAATATGCAGATGACCTGGTAGTACTCGCCAAGAACCAAAGACAACTACAACACATGATGAACCGGCTGGTGGAAACTTGAAGGAAATATGGCATGGAAATTAACAAGGAAAAATGTAAAGTAATATGAGGATATCAAAAAGGGAAAAACCTTTGAAAATAACAGTCGACAATCAAGAACTGGAGAATGTAAAACAGTGCAAGTACTTGGGAAGCCTGCTGACAAAGGATGCATACTGCACAAATGAAATTCGAGCAAGAATCGCCATGGCCAAAGCTGCATTCAACAAGAAGAGGACTCTACTGTCCAGCAAGTTGAGCTTGGAACTAAGGAAGAAACTGGTGAAGTGCTACATCTGCAGCATTGCACTGTACGGAGTAGAGACGTGGACCATGAGGAAAAGGGAGAAAAAATACCTCGAAAGTTTTGAAATGTGGTGTTGGAGGAGAATAGAAAAGATCAAGTGGACAGATAGGGTGACAAACGAGGAGGTACTAAGAAGGGTAGGAGAAAAGAGAATTATTCTAAATTCAATTCTAGAGTGGAAGGCCAACTGGATCGGACATATAATTAGACATGCGGGACTCATACATGACGTCATTGAAGGAAACATTAAAGGAACTGCAGGTCGGGGAAGAAGAAGAATACAACATCTGGATGACATGAAAGAAAGGAGGAGATACAGCAGGCTAAAGGAAGAAGCTGAGGACAGGGAACATTGTAGGCAGAAATTCTCCGTACAAAGACAAGGACCTGCCACTAGGCAGAATTCTGTATAATAATATAATAACAACTAATTGAAAATAAATATAATCGTAACAATTTTTAAACAAAAAACCTATAAAAACCTAAACGTTGTATATTTTCTAGCCATCTATTGATTAGGTCTAGTAGATATTAACTTTGTCTAATATAAACCCTTGTACTTATTGCCAAACTAGATAACTTTAGAATAAATTTTGTAGCAATATATACATTTATATAAATCACCGCTTATTATAAATAGACTTCTTTGGATAACATTATTTTCTATTATTCATATTCCTTTCTATTATTCCTATGGAATAGACACGCTGAAGTAGCGGTAAGTAAAGCCAAACGCGTTCTAGTGGTGTGCAGACATCTGGCAGGGAAAACGTGGGGTCGTAACCCCACAATCTTGCGATGGATGTACACCATGATAGTGAGACCTGCGACCTTACGGGGGAGTTGCGTGGGGAAGTAGAACCAAACTGGCCAGAACCAAACAGCTTGAGAAGATTCAAAGACTGGCATGTGTCTGTATCACGAGGGCAATGGGGTCGTGCTCGATAGCAGCAATGGAACTGGTGCTGGATCTGACTCCGTTGCATTTTGTCGTGGAGAGGGCCTACAGATCGGTGATTGTAAGGTTCAGCAAGGAAGGAATAGGCATAGGTAAAATAATTGGAAGCGGAGACCGGAATAGCCTCGCTGTAAAGATCCCCTGGCTGGAAGCATCAAAAGACGAAATGGTATGCAAATACCATTTCGAGAGAATCTACACAGCAATGTGTCGTAGTAAAGCCAATTGGATCGACGAATTCTCAGCATACCACATAGAGCAAAATGTTTTTCATAATGCAAAGTGGTATACAGATGGTTCAAAGAAAAATGAAGGTACAGATTGAATCACAATTTGTTACGGCTAAAATAACAACTGAAACAACCAAATATCACCATGTCTTGGATTCACTTGAAAGTGATGTTGTTTCACTCATCAGTGATTTTTTCAAAAAAACATTTTCTCCATATACCGACTTAAAATAACGGTTAATAGAACAGTTTGAAGAAAGCAACAACCGCAAAGCTACAAAGCTTTTAAATGAAATGTCATTGAGAGACAAAAAGCCATCCACATGGTTGCGTGAAGTGCGTTCATTGGTGGGAAGCCACATTAAAGATGAATTCCTTAAAACAATATTCCTACAACGCCTTCCTGATAATATAAATGCAATCCTCACAGCTTCGGGGAATAGTTTAGAGCTAGACAAATTGGCTACACTAGCTGAAGAGGTTAGGTTAGGTTAGGAGTGGAGACAACTGCTCCAGCTCATACGATGAATGATGCTTCACTTCAAGCAGGTTCAAGTGGAAATTCAAGCGGATTGGAACAACGTTTAGCAGCACTGGAAAATGCCACGTCTACGACCACGAACCCGTAACCGTTCCACTGACAGATTCAGATCACAATCCCGAAACCGTACAAATAGGCAGCAATATGATAAATGTTGGTACCATTACAAATTTGGTTCACAGGCAAAAAAATGCGTTGCACCATGCAACTTTACTACAAAACAGGACAACTTGAACCTCGACCACTAATGGCGGCTAGTGATCGGGAATCTGTCAGCCTACAATAGGGAAAGAAAAAACGCGTTTAGAATATGTAGAAAAAAGAAAAGAGAGTCACTAAACAGAAAGCTAGAGAAAATGGTACTGAATCATTCTAGAAACGAAACAAGAAAATTTTACAAGGCAATAAAACAAAACACTCAGGATTTTAGACCAAAGATAACAGTATGCAAGGATAAAGACGGAAACATGCTCACAGAGAACGAGGAGATACTCCGAAGATGGAAAGGGTACTTCTCGAATATTTTTAAAAAACACTGTAGTTTAGAACCTGAACAATTACAGCTAGATGTACATACGGTAGACCCCAATATTATGAACCCCAGCCTAAGAGAAATAGAAAGTGTTATTGGAAAACTAAAAAATAACAAGACCCCTGGGTCACACGGTATAACAGCCGAACTTCTAAAATATGGAGGAGAACACCTAACGGTAAGACTAAAACACCTGATTAATGAAATCTGGGAGCAAGAGAAAATACCAGAGAATTGGGCACTGGGTATCATACAACCAATACACAAGAAGGGAGACAAAACGATCTGTAGCAACTACCGGCCGATAACGCTCCTTAACGTAACATACAAAGTTCTAACAGGCGTTCTTTATAACAGACTCGCTGTCTACTACGAAGAGATATTAGGACAATATCAGAGCGGATTTCGTGCCAATAGGTCAACGATAGACAACATATACACCATAAGGCAAATGCAGGAGAAAGCATACGAGTTTGATATATCGCTGCACAACCTCTAGATATCCTTTAAGCAGGCATTCGATAGCGTCAAAAGAAACACGATCCTTGACGATCTACTGATGCTAGGAATACCCCGTACATACGTAAAACTAATAAAAGCTACATTGTCCGGTTCGAAAGCCTCGGTTAAAGTAGACATCCAACTTACATCCGCCTTTAAAATCGAAATCGGTGTGAGGCAGTGAGATGCCCTGAGCGCCATGATATTCAACCTAACATTAGAGGCATGCATGAGAAAGCTGAATATAACGGGATACATTGGCAACCGATCAACACAGGTTGCTGCATATGCAGATGATGTCAGTTTGACATGTAGAAGCAAAGACGCGCTAAAGGAAGCACTATTCATGCTGGACGATGAAACGCATAAAAGGGGATTGAAAATAAATGAGGTAAAAACTAAATACATGCAAGTTGGAAGAGAACATCACGATCACTTAACTTGGTCGAGTATCGCTTTGAGCAGGTTGAAAGTTGTGTCTACTTGGGAACAGAAATCAACAGAACAAACGTAATAGCTAAAGAAACAAGCTCGCGAATACTTAGTGGAAACCGATGCTACTATGGATACCAAAAACTGATGAAGTCCAAGTTATTGAGTCACAAAATCAAACTTCAAATATACCGAACACTCATAAGACCAGTAGTAACGTACGGATGCGAGGCCTGGACCCTAACCACCGCAGAAGTGGACGCGCTACGCATCTTTGAAAGAAAGATCCTCAGAAAGATCTACGGACCGATCCTATATGAGCATGGAATTTGGAGGATACGAATGAACCATGAACTAAGCAGGTTAATAAGCGAAGCGGACATAATGAGATATGTAAAAGCTCAAAGAATAGCATGGCTGGGACACCTGTACAGAATACATGACGACAGACCAGCCAAGAAAATGTACAACTGGCGGCCAGTAGGAAGAAGGAAAAGAGGCAGGCCAAGGAAACGATGGATGGAAGACGTGGAGGAAAGTCTTACAAAGATGGCAGAAAGGGATTGGAGAGAGAAAGCCGGTGAAAGGACAGAATGGAAGAAGATTGTTGTTGAGGCAAAAAACACCGCAGGTTATAAAGCCAACAGGAGAAGAAGAAGAAGATCGGGAATCTGTTTCGCAACGCCTGTTTCTGCACGATCAATCAACAAAATTAAGATTTTTAGTTGATTCGGGGGGGGCAGATATTTCAGTTTTACCTGCCAGACCACAAGACAAAGTGAACGAAACAGGATTTTATATGTAGCCAATGGATCTCAAATATGACAAATATGTGGTGGTACAACCAGTACGCCAAGCTAAGTTGGCAACCATGAACATTGATTTTTTAACAGTTAGTGATTTTTAGTTTTTTAACGGTGTGAGTTTAGAGAACACAAGTTGATTATTATCATTGTAAATATTTAACTTATAATATACATAGGTTTTTAACATATTATCATTAAAAACAGTTCGTTCAGTAAAGTAATTAAAAACCTTCTGACACGGAGCCATAAGACAATCCAAAATAATGCTGGGATCTATTAACCAGAAAAGAACAATAGCTTGCCTAAAATTAACAGGAACAAGCTTAGAATTCTGACAGGTGTCCTGACTTAGAAAACACCTCAAGACCGTAGGTCTGGTGTTCTAGAGGAAGTTGATACATGCAGATTCTGTGGTACAGCAGAGGAAACTCCCATACACCTACTCAAAGAGTGCGAAGCACTGCTCCACAAGAGACAAATGTACCTTGGGGCCCACTGCTTAAACGCAAAGCAGGCGTAACAGGCATGTTATTAACCTGACAAGTAGACCCCCAGGAATCACAAACATACTGGAACCGCTCTTTACACAGCATTAACCTCAAGGATGTCGCCGCTCTGCTCGGCATCTACTTTTTTTCCGTACGTCCCCTTTAACTGGAATGTTTAGGGGTTCGGGAAGCTGACTCTATGGTTTTGGTTTTTTTTTTCTGCAGTTTATTTTTGTTCGTTCGTCTTGTTCTTTTTATGTCAGGATGTCACGTATCATTGTCTCCGTGCATAGCCACTCATCTGGTGATCTTACCATCACGTCTACCAGTGTTTGCACCTCTAGGTTAAAGCCTGTCTGTTCCTTCCATCTGTCCCTCTCGGATATCCACCTACTACATTCAAACACGGTATGAAGTGCACTGTCCACACCGCAGTATACGCACATTGCGTCACTTGCCCTGCAAAAACTATGTAGATACTCCCTGAAACATCCGTGGCCGCTAAGGGCCTGTGTCAAATGCTTCATTATCTCATGATTCCGTGTTACCCAGGGTTTCATTTTAAGGATAAATAGTCTTGTCCAATGTCCTGTTTTGGACACTCTCCATGACTTTTGCCAGTCTTCAATAATTTAGTTGTTTGCTTTTATTTTGCTTCTTCTCCCATTTTCCCAGTTCCTTGTCTTATATAATTGAACTGTCTCTTGGATTTTGAGCTCTATCGGGGCGATGCCAGCAATCACCAACACAGCTTCTCTTAAACACAGCTTCCCTGTATGCACTGCATACACTGAAGGCCATTTTTCTCTGTACAGAGGCGAGCATCTGTTCAACATGTACGCCTTTGCAAAGGCTCTATGTCACACCGGGGTTCCATAGAGAATGGTCGATTGAACCACAGAGCACAGCATTCCTTTTTTACTGCTTTTCGGACCGCCGGTGTTTACCAATAGTTTGCTTTGAAAGACAGTTTCTGGTCAGTAGTCATACCTAGGTACTTGACTTTTTCTATCTATGTGAAGTCCACTTTTTAAATTTTAAATTTAAATTTAAAGTCCTATTTTCCTGTTGCCAGTGAGAAGTATGGCTTCTGTTTTTTCAGGGGGCTTGCTTAAGGTTTTTTCGCTCTAACCATTCATCGACCTGCTTTATGGCAATGTTTGCCTTTCTCATTCATTCTTCTTCAATTTTCCCTGTTGCAATCATAGCTGGGTTATCGGCGAATCGTACTATTTCCACCCCAGCGGGAGAAACGAGCCTTAACACGCCATCGAGTACAGTCTAGAACCCATAACCGAGTCCTGTGGAACACAATTATTTACTTCTCATTCGACAACCTCGCCGGATTCTATCTGTATTCTTCTATTTGAGAGGTAGCTGCGCACTAGCCGCAACGGGTATGGAGTAAAGTTTCTGTCAGTTAGCTTTTCCATAATCTTTTCCCAGGCTGCAGAAATAAAAGCATTTTTTATGTCTAGGATTATCAGCGCTGTCATCTTACGTGTCCTCCGTGTGCCGCTTGTGGCTTTCTCTGCCACATTGATCACCCTCAAAACGGCTTTGACCGTGGACTTTCTCTCTCTGAACTCATATTGTATGTCGGAATGACCTTGTCTACCACGAAATGTCTACCCTTGTCCAATTCCGCTTTAATTCTGGAAAAAAGTAGATATTCAAATAGTTTCCTGAGGACATCCAGCAGGCATATAGGTCTGTAAGAGGAGGGTTCGATTATGGGCTTTTCACCTTTCCGGAGGAGGAGCAACCTTACCATCTTCCACCTAGTGGTCTAGTCTAGTCTTGTGTATCTCGTCTAGTCTTGCATGTCCAGTCTTGTGTGTCTAGTCTTGTCTGAGTAGTCTTGTCTGTCTAGTCTTTTCTGTCTAGTCTTATCTGCCAAATCTTATCTGTCTAGTTTTAAGAGTCCAGTTTTGTATTTTTAATCTTACCAATCTAACTTTATATGTCTTGTCCTGTCTGTCTAGTATTTTCTTTACACACAAAATATTTCATTACACACAGATCGAATATTGCTCATAGCTAACACATTCATATTTCATATAGAATTTTTGACTTAATTTTACATTACTAATAATTGATATTCAGCATGAGTAAATTCCATACAAAATAATAAAAAACATTTCTGAATAATAATAAAATAAAATAACTTAAAGAATATTCGATTATATAATATAATATATTCGATTATTAATAAATTAATAAAACCTTATATTTTAGAAACAAGAGCATCATCAAATATTTACTAAGTCTTTCCTGACTATCTAGTCTCTCTAGCATTACTTTAAAAAACCTCAATCGGACAGCTTTAGGTTCGACAAAATTCCTAGCTTTTATTCTTGCGTGTATATAAATAAAATAAACGAGTAAATCTACTTAGAATAAACAGATAATAATAAAAGAAAATAATTTTCAAAACATACAATTAATATATCATCAAACTTTATTTTCCTACACACAATCAACATTAACACTTGTGTAATTGACTACTTCCATGTCTTATTAACTATTTTTCTTGAATAATAAAAACTAGATATAAAAATGCAACTGTCTCCCAAGGAGTAATATGTTTACTTGTTCAGCCTTGGCCCAATCCTAATAGCCTTTTGTGTCTATCGATTTTGATGACAAGACTACTAGTTATTGCTTTTCACATAATACAATCATTAAAACTCATTTGAAAAAATTAGATAAATATAAAAACTATGATTAATTTACAAGAAAAGCATAATTAATCAAATGGCAAGTAAATTACAATTAGAATATCATAAAAATTAAGATAAAATGAAGAAAAGAGAGACAAGACTAGTCATACAAGAGTAGACAAACAAGACTGAACAGACAAGATTGAATATGCAATATTAAGACCTACTGTCCTCGTAGCCGCACGAAATACGCACGACATCGTCATTTTACACTTTTGTGCAGCTGGCATTTTGCGTGCAAAGCGACGAAAGTGTGTCCACGGTGCGACATCGTCGCATTTGCGTTTCGTCAGACTTTCGTCATGCAGCTCGTGCTGCAGCCTGCCACTACAAATGCTATGCTGCGAGGACGCAAAAAACACGTGTAGTGACTAGAGCGGTGTTTTCCAACGTGGGGCCCACGCCCCACAGGGGATTTTTGATTGTTAAATTTGATTGTTAAGGGGGCAATTAAGGGAGGGCTATTTAAATGCAATGCTAGATTTCGGTTCAAACATTGAAAGAAAATTAAGTAAATTCTTAAATAATTGCGGCCAATAAATATTATAAATTCGTTTGATGAGGGTTATTGAGGGAAATCTGGGTTTTTTGGCGTCGTCAAGTTAACCTCCCTTCGGCAGACTGCAGGCTCCGCGGGGACCCCCGGACGCTTTAAAATCTCGCAGCAAACAACGCAGTTTTGGGTTCATACCCAAATTAAATTTGGGTTCATACCCGCTGTCCACGATGAACGGTTCCCTTTTTGTATTTTATGCCAGCAATGCTTGAGCAACGAATCAATGAAACAAGGTCGCATAGAGGCGCATTTGAAGGTGAAACATAGTGCTCATTTTAATTCAGATTTGAATTACTTTCAAACTTTAACCCTTTCACATGGTACACATACATCCCACCAAAATTTCAAATCACCCGAAAATTGAATTTCTAATTGTATAAAATTTACCTGCCATTAGTTTAACATAAAATATGTACCAAGACAAATATTGTAGTAAATAATAACAGACAATACAGAACACGACAAGACAAGACTGGACCAGAATAGATGAGACCAGACAAACAGATAAGACTAGGCAAGACCAGAGAAGACCGAATATATATGATTGACAAGATTGTACAAATCTGTACAAGACAATAATATACTGAAGATGACTAGACAAGTCTGTACAAAAGCAGAAAAGTCTGGATAGGACTAGTAAATATTTAACAAAACTCTTCAAAATTGGACCTAATTTTGGACCAAAAATTGTATAAGAGTGAACAAGATCGCATATGACTGGAAAATGTTTACAGGCCACGTTTCTATGTTTGTAAACAACTTAAAAAAACAGGAGGTTTTATTCTATATCTGCAATATTATTTACGTTCATTACGTTCAACGAAAGAGTTAAAGAAAAATTTTGAAAAGAGAACGACAAAAAAGTCTCTTTTTACTGCTCATACTTCAATTTATAATCGTATTCTTGACGCTACTTATCAAATTTCTTTATTCATAGCTAAATCTGGAAAAAATAAGTATAATAAGTATAGGAACATACTTATACTATATACTACACATATACTATAGGAGAGAATTCAATAAATCCGTAAATTTGCATTTCTTGCATTTCTTAAACGGTGCTTGAAAAATATGACAAAGATATAAAAGCTATGCCACTCAGTAACAATACTGTTATAAGTATATATATATATATATATATATATATATATATATATATATATATATATATATATATATATATATAATAGCAGGAGAATAGTCGAAGTGAGTAAAGATATAGAAAAACAACTTGTTGAAAAGCTGAAAACAAGAAAATTCTCAGTGAAAATGGATGAATCACCTTTGAGAGACAGTGAGGCAGTATTAATAACTTACGTAAAATATATTGATAAAGGACATTTTGCTGAAGAAATGTTGAATGAAAAAGATTAGAAAGCACCACTACCTCCAAGATGTCAATAATAGATGCCAATGATACTTAGATATCAATAATATACCAATGAAATAAATTTGTCATTGGTATATTATTGATATCCTAACCTAACCTAATATGATGGGCAAGAAAAATGGCTGCTTAAAATTGATGAAATATGAGAATCCAGAACTGATTCTTGTGCATTGTGTTATTCAAAGGGAAAACTTGGTAGCTAAAAACATCTCGCCTGTTCTAAATGTAGTACTAAATTCAGTAATAAAGTGTATCATCAATGCTGTTAAAGCAAATTCCAAATGTGAGCGTCTCTTCAAGCTATTTTGTTAAGAACAAAACGCAGACCATGTGAGACTTTTACTTCACACTGAAGTAAGATAAGTCTCTAAAGGAAACTGCTTGAAAAAATGTATGGAACTGTCTAAAACAAAACTCCTGTTGATGCAAAAGCATCACACATAAGATATTTGATTTCATTACCCTTATTAAGTTGTGTCAAAAATATATTAACAACAAAAACTTTTAACTGGCTCTAAAAATGTGAAGTAAATTTTACTTGTTATTGTCGATCATCTGAAAATACTTAAAAGAAAGATTTTCTGATTTAAAACAAATTGATTTTTCAACATGGATTGCCGTATCATGGATGAAGTATCAAGAAAAACTTGCAGAAATGCAAAATGATGAGTCAGTTAAGACTTTATTTAATATAAAAGGAGCGATGGCATGGCTTTGTGAGGAAACAGAAATCAAATACCCAAATTCAACCAAATGTGCAAGAAAACTAGTAGAAAAAGCTGAATGTGGATTTAGTGCAGATTTACTGGTTAAAATATGAAATCGTCTGGATATTACACAACGGGGAGATTTGAGGCTGAAGCTAAGCAAATTGGAACCTTATATAAAATCTCTATGCAGCAAGCATCAAATATCTTATGTGTGATGCTTTTGCATCAACAGGAGTTTTATTTTAGACAGTTCCATACATTTTTTCAAGCAGTTTCCTTTAGAGAGTTATCTTACTTCAGTGTGAAGTAAAAGTCTCACATGGTATGCGTTTTGTTCTTAACAAAATAGCTTGAAGAGACGCTCACATTTGGAATTTGCTTTAACAGCATTGATGATACACTTTATTACTGAATTTAGTACTACATTTAGAACAGGCGAGATGTTTTAGCTACCAAGTTTTCCCTTTGAATAACACAATGCACAAGAATCAGTTCTGGATTCTCATATTTCATCAATTTTAAGCAGCCATTTTTCTTGCCCATCATATTAGGTTAGGTTAGGATATCAATCCTAATCCTAATCCTAAGATACAAATCCTAAAAGGCTTAAGTGGGACACGGCACAAAAAAAGGTTGAGAAACACTGGACTAGAGGGTATCCTTTCCCGTATATTTTTTTACCGGGAAACGGGAAATATAAATTTATTTTCCCGGGAATCTCGGGAATAACGGGAAGTTTAATTATTAATGAAACAAACTAAATATAATTCAATAAAATACGCATAGAACTGAACAAAAGCATTATACAACATAAAATTAAATTCAAATTGGAATTTATACAAAACATGAAGAAAACTAGTTCCTCGGAAACGAGAACTAAAGAATTAAAAAAATAATCGCTCTTGCAAAATCCGTCCAAAAAGGGATTACTTTTAGTATAGGATAAATTCCAGTTATCCTATGAGGAATTTCTAACTTTAGATATTCTACGAATTTGCAGATCATTTTGTTTTCGGCCAAACAAATCTACTATGTTTTGTTTTTTTAAAATATATCGAAAATATTATTTGGGATGAATTTTTTTTTTTGTGAGAATCGAGCCCTTAATTTTTGGAGTTTTATTTATATAATTAATATTAAAAGTACTATCGTCGCTATATTTTAGTTTTTTACTGACAATGAGCAGGTTTTGTGTAATTACACAAAACCTGCCAAACAATCGAGATAAATGTAATTACTTAATAAATTAATTAATTAATTAAAAAAAAGAACAAATCCCAAACAATAGAGGTAAATGTAATTCAAAAATGTAATGACTTCAATATATTTCTTGAAGGAAATTAAATGCTCTAAAAAAAGGTCTGATAGATTTTTTTTGTCAGGTGGACGGTTTTTTTTAAATCATGGTATGAATGAACATTGGTATGATTTTAGGAAACAATACCCAACAAACGGTGCGATTTACCTGAAGGGGATATAAAAACGGTCTCCCGCAGTGACGTCAAGATAGTCATAATCACACAGTCAAGTTACGACAGTCAGGGTAAGGAAGTATGACAAGAAATTAACGTTTCTGTACTAATTGACGGCCTCAGCATCCAATTTTGTTCGGATTATTGTTAAACTTTAGAGCTAAAATAAACCGTTTTGTAGTTTGCATGACGAATGTATCTATCTGCGTGACTATATAATATCTAAGATGCAAATGACGCCTTTCGTCATTTGTAGGTTTGCAGTCATTCGTCAAATGACGCCTCCGTAGACAGTTGGCCTAAACAAACAAGACGGATATTCGCTCCGTGCACAACCGCGCTTAGCACCACCCGTGGCAAAAAAGACAATTTCGGGTAATTAAAATCTTAGAACATATACTTATGGAAAAGGAATACAAATCATAAAATTGTTGAGATGCTAAAGTCTCATTCTATTTCTTTGGGTCGAAATGCTCATGCGCGGCCTAAACGTATTTTTCTATGTTGTTTACAGTTGCCATCTTGTTAGATGCATGTTATTAATCCAGTTTATTAAGAGTTTATTACTTCTTTTTTGATAATATCAATATCGCTAATCAACAAAGTAGTTGTTTCAATATGACATTTCTCCTAGTAGGACTTAATTTTTGAAGATTAACGAACAGGTTGAATATTTTATATTCAAGCTATTTTGCGTCTTATTATGTTTATTTAAATGTAACTACAAATAGTGAGCCCCCCTTAATTTTCAACATATAATAGATATACGCACTATGAGATCTGAGGAACACCTAAACGAACTGAACCACGACCTGGAATCCATTAAGTGAAATATCGTGGGACTATCGGAAACACGTCTCGCGGGTGGAAAAACTACCACATTAACCTCAGGACATGTGTTAAACCAGAAAAACAACAGATAAAGACCATTTGGGAGGCATAGGATTTCTCGTCAATGCGCGAATGAAACATAAAGTGATGAAGTACGATTCTTTATTTAACAGAGTCATATAAAGGTCCAAACACTGACACATCAAGCGGCTGGAATGAGGCGGAATGGTAAGCAGAGTCATGCCGTTTTCTTTAGCGATGTTAAAAGTCGCCGGAGCTAAGTGGCTTTCATGATTATCAAGTATAAAAAGCGAAGGATTATCTTTTGAGCTTCCAGTCACCTTTACAAAATTCTTTATAACATCAGGGAACAACTGAGAGTTCATCCAACCCGTAGTTTGCGCTAAACCCAATGTACCAGTAGGTGCTCCCTTCAACATGTGTGATTTTTCCGAGGGAATACCATCGCGGGCGGCAGGGCATTACCTGTAGCAGAAACTGCGCAGCATGTTGTCACAAGGGTACCTCGTTCACCACTTGTTACTTTATTAAGTTGTTTTGATCCTTTTGATGCCAAAACCCTTTTTGGTTTTTGTACTGTGGTCGTACCGGTCTCATCAAGGCAAAATAGTCTAGTGCCATCACCAAAACTAGGACACCTTCTCATTACCTCTTCTAAATTGTTAAAAAATATCTCTATATTATGTCGGTTGGATGATGTAGGTCTTGAAAGGCTGCAGGCTTCTGGTTTTCGCAAAGTTAAATCAGGATTCCTTTTTCGAAAGCAATCTTTTCCTGCGAATTGTCTAGCTTCCCAAGATGCTGGCATCTTTAGCTTGTGATGTGTAGCCATTTCATAAGCTAATTTTCTAGTTTCAATTGTGTCAACCCCGTAACACATTTTTGGGCACGTTATTAGATATTCTTTTAATGCTTTTTCTTGAGCACTTGAAAATACCTTGTTAACCGCATAATTTGGAGTCAATCGCAAATCTGCAGCTTCCTCAGCTGAACAGGCCATTTTTTTGCATAACGATATAAAGTATCGTAATTTACGTTCTTACGTTCGGCTGCTTTTCTCAAAGGTACTCCTTTTTCAACCAGTTCTATTGCTTCTTTCATATCATTAGCATCATGTAGGCCAATTTCCGTCTTCCTTTTCCGATTCCGCACCATTTTCAATGTAACACACCTAGAAAAGAAAATTTAATCAAAGGGGGCACACTATAACATGTTACACTGTACCCCGTTACACTGTGCTTAAAATTTTAAATTTTATAGGTTAGAAATTGCAATAAACTTTGTTTGCTATATACATATCAACTAATTGAAGATTAAAGGGAACATATATTTACTCACCAGAAATTATTAGTTTTCCAACAAAAACAAAACTTCAGCCAAATTTTTTCTACAAAAAATATAAATTCGAGCACTATTCCGTTCACCCGGCAATTTAACGTCCGATGACAGCTGTTTAAGATGGCGGCGCATAAGATTGACAAAACATGTGAATAGACTACATAGACCAATTAGAAAATGACAGCTATTCTAGATGTTATACAGTGCGCCCTGTTACAATGTCCCACACTGGACCCTACATATTTAATTCTTTCTGAAATAGAATTGTACATAAAATATGTAAAATTGTTATCGTCTTCATTGAATCCTGTAATCCGGATTTTTTTTATAATCCGGCGGTTGTCTGGTCCCATATGTGTTGGATTATCAAAATTATATTGTAGTTCTTTTTGCTAGTAGTTTTGTTTTGATACACTTGTAAACAAATTGTTTGTTTTTATGTCCTTTCCACACACTGAATGGTTCCATAATCATGAGAACAATGAATTCTCCAATTGGTATGTAATCTTCTCTTCTCTCATCCTTTCTCAAATAGTGAATTCTATTCACTACATACTTACTATTGACATCAGATGCTAATCAGAATTTTATTCAAAACTTGTCTAGTTTGTTTGGAATGTACTAGTAAATCTACACCTATCCTTGGATGGAAACACTCATTAACAGTAATGTATATACTATAGTAAACAAATTGTTTGTTTTTATGTCCTTTCCACACACTGAATGGTTCCATAATCATGAGAACAATGAATTCTCCAATTGGTATGTAATCTTCTCTTCTCTCATCCTTTTTCAAATAGTGAATTCTATTCACTACATACTTACTATTGACATCAGATGCTAATCAGAATTTTATTCAAAACTTGTCTAGTTTGTTTGGAATGTACTAGTAAATCTACACCTATCCTTGGATGGAAACACTCATTAACAGTAATGTATATACTATAGTCCATTTTTTTAAAGAATGCAGTTACTACAAACCTGATTTACACCAAGATAAATGTTCAATCAAGTTACAAAATTTGGCGCTAAATTCAAATATAGTTACTTGAATGTAAAATTGGTAATTTATTAATGGTTTGATCTTATTATTATTGAATAATTTATTATAAAAATTATAGAAATTGAGCAACAGCTGCTGCAGTGAGTGCCACAGCTTGAGTTTTTGTTGCATCCCTTACTTTTATGGACCAAATAACTGTTGTAGGCCATTGGTTTTTGTTCACTTTTTAAAAGTTCTTTAGGATTTTCCTTTAAACCTTTTTAAATACTGGGCACCTCATTATTGGCCCGGATAGTATAAAAATCAAAATTACGTGACGGTTCACACTTTCTTCAATGAGATAAAACAACAAAACCAGAAAGAACGAATACTACTATTGTTTGTATTGAAAAATACAGATTGAATACACCAAATGGTAACGATAGTAATAAAATACAATCAAATAAATGGAGAAAGACGCAAAAAATCTAAATGATACAAACAGATCAGATGACAATTGTGTATTGACATGACAGCCATTGACAACTAACAGCTGCAAATGTATGTGAAAATAAAGAGAGAAAAGAGGTTGAGATGGAGAAGTAAATATCGTCGGTGTGAACTTCTCCTCGTTTTTAGCCAATCAGAGAATAAGTTCAAATAAGCCTTGTCTTCTCTGTACTGCATTCTTAAAAAAAATGGACGATAGGTTTCTAACAATTTTTTCTGTTTTCAATAAAACAATTTCTTATGTTTTTAAACGCATGCTTCTTCCACATTCCTTATCAAATCTTAAAAACGTCCATAATTTCAGTAAATGTATTCCTGCCAATGGTTTTTGAGAAAAATGTGGGTGGAACCCCATTGATTTTACTCCTTAAGTAGATATATCTAATTTTTTTGGCTTATATGCACTGTGAGCATATAGCAGTACAATAAATGCTTCTAATTTTGTTACATTTAGTTACCACTTATTGTTTGACCCAAAATTCTATGTGCTTCTGTGTATGTTCTTGTATGGTCCATTATACGGTGATCAATGATCAGAAAAAAATGCAGTCTTTTCTTTTCCTTTCATGACATGTCTTTTAGTATATCCTGTTGGACCAGACACTTACCTAAAAATATTATGAACTGATGTCCTATGATGTAAATTCCATATTATTTCAAAATGTAAAATAGACTGCTAGTGGTAAGTAGGACAGGCAGATTCTTCAGAAACAAAATAAATTAAATTCAGTAAATAATGAAAAATAGATTGTAAGCATGTTTTAAGAAAAACAATTGCTGGCAATGCGGCATTCGTAATAAATTCAATAAATTCCGTTTCGAAAATTCAGGAAAGTTGTAGTAATTATTTGGCTTGGTTAGCATTTTCTCTGTCACAAACTTTCAAATGTTATTATTTTCATTATTTTGGCTATTTTTTTCACGTAAATCGTACTATACTAGTACTTATACTAATAAAAAAAATACTTATTATCTTTTGATATATCTCTTATTTTTTATGTAAACTTAAATATTTAGCTTTTAAAAAATAAACACTAACTTTTTTTAAGATTTCTTTAATATATTTTTAACACATACAAATTACTACTAACTAAATAATACACCACCTAAAAAATAAAAAGCACCCAATGTTATAAAAATTGTATAAGTAACAATAAAGATATTTCTAAATTAAAGTTCAACCATATTTATGGTTAAAATTAAGGTTATAAAATAAATTTTTATTTCATTTGAAGCATGCGCATAGCGAACAAAAGAAATGTTATATCTATCTTTGTCGCACAGATGTTGGACACAGTTTCGGTACAGGTAAGTTATACCGTATTCCTATTCCATTAGTATAAGTTCTATGATTAAAATATACGTTATTTGACAGCTAAAAAAATGATAGGTTATGTTATACGTCAATTCTATAAGATACTAGCGAGATCATAATTATAAATTAAATTTATAATGGATAAAATTATTAAAACTACAGGAACTACAATTAAATGTAAGGTTTTTCGGCAAACTTATGTAACCGAAGCTCCATATAAAGTAGGTACAGTTGCAAGTAAGTTGAGATTAATTATTAAATATCTAATGTCATAATATATTATGAAACTTTAATTAAAATCTACTATTTTGTTAGTTGAATTATAAACGACACGTTATTCAAAGATCATATAAAAATGTTTGCATAAATAATAGTATATTATGTTTATACTATTTTTTATATTTTGCGCCCTTTTATGCCATTTCTAAATAAAAAATCGCTTTAATGACTACATTATACAAGATACATATACGACGCAAAATAGAAAAATTATTTTATTCTTTATACTTACTCCGATTTTTTCAAAATTTTCAACCACTGTTCACGTCTCTGCACTTTATGTGGAAAATTAGGATTAGCTGTCGGGAAAAAATAAAATTCATAATTTGAGTTTCGTGTAGTATTTTTACAGTTCGTCACAGAACACTTGAAAACGTGTTTTTGCCTTGAATCCATTAACAATTTATGCATTTTATTAGTTTATTAGTAGATTAATAAAACACTTTATTATTTTGCAAAATGCATGTCAATATATACAAAACAATAATAAATAATGACATATGTATTACATTTAGTTCTTAAAAGTGTCACCTTTGGCGCTAGTGCTGTTGCGCTCGGAGCGAATAGAAGACTCGAAAAACAAGACTAGGCATACAATACTGGACAGACAAGATAGGATCGACAAGATTTAACAGACAAGGTTAGACAGTTAAGGTTAGACAAACAAGATTAGACAGACAAGATTAAACAAAAAATACTACCTTTACAAGACTAAACACTTACAATTAGATAATAATCACGTTGACAAATTTCGTATATTGAAACAAGAAAACTTGTTAAATATTTGCCTCACAAAGTTATTAAGTTTTCCTTTTCAAATGATTTTATTTAATTTGTAGAATACTTAAAGCCGTTTGCCAATAAACAAAAATGACAAATAAATTCTCACACCATAGAATAAGTAGGTGGAATATTTAAATTTTGTATTTGTATTATATAAGGAACAATAAAAATTAAGTTATTAAAATATTAGTATTATATTAATAGTTACTACATGGTAGTAGAGGTATCTGCCAAATTGAACAAAATTCTACTTATACTTACATTGAATTGAAAAATTCCACCATGTTTTTACCACCATTTTTACCATTATTCTTGAAAATCACCGTCAAACGTCGAAACTCGAGTCGTGATATGTGTAGAAATTTATATAACTTTGAATAATAAGTTACATAACAATTTTACATATTATAAGTGTGGTAAAAACATAGTGAATTTTTCAATTCAATGTATTAGTATTATGATTTAAAAAGAACAGAAAGAACAGAAGTTAACGATTATCTAATAACTTAGCTATCTTTAAAAATGAAAAATACAGTGTTTAAATTAATTAAAGCATTACTAAAAAAATATTTTTATTACTCATGCATTATAAGTACTATCTCGGCGTACGTTTTTTAGTACGAGAAATGACACTTGGATACACACATAACTTGGATAACGCAAATATTCAATATCGTTCGGTTACATTAAAAGAAACAATTTTATAATAAAATTAAAAAAAGACAAATAAAATAAACACAATCAAGACCTCAATAATAAAAAAGTGACGTGAAGGTGACGTTAAATTTTTTTTCATTACAAAATAAAAATTAAGGAATACGTTTCAAAATGAGTGTAAATTCTATGGTGATATGGGAGACTGGGGAGAGTTCTTATAGCGAATCCACACACACCACCGGAGTCAATTGAAAAAGCAAATTCTTCATTTTTGATTCTATTTTTTTTATGGCACCTGGATCCCAAACTTGTAAGATACATCCCCTCGCATGAGTATTAAAAAATATTGTTTGCAACACGAGCATGTTTTATTTATTGTTTTCGTCTCGAGCGAATGTGCGCACTCACTTCGTCCGTGCGCCCAATTTCGCTCTCGTGTCCCATTGACAACCTACCGCCCTAGTTACAAAATGTACTATTTTAATACTGATTGTTGTTTTCTTCTTTCCTCGTCAAACAGTTCTTTATAAAATTTAAGGTTTTCATTATTTGCCCACCTTCGACAAAATTTAACCTAAGAAGTTTCAAATATCACCGAACTGCTTTTAAATATGATTTACAATAATTTTAACTGGTTTAAGATAGTTTAAACTGCTTTTGCATGCGATCTCGTGATGTGAAAGGGTATAGCCGGATATATGTATGGAATTTGCCTCCGCGGAGTTTTCTCTTCGTACTTTGGGGATACTTTTGGTACCAAATAAAAATAATTCTGACAAATTTTGAGTTCTTTATCTCAAAGCGTTATCAAGATATTGTGGAACAATGTGAAAAAAATTAAAAACAATGTTTTAACTATCTTCGTTTACTACAACGTTAATATTTGTTTCTATAAACAAACGACTTAATATTTCGGCAGGTCTTATTATTTTAGCCAAATATCGAGCATGGGAAAGATATATCAGAGATGTATCAGATGAAGATGTATCGCTGATATATAATCGCTACAATGTAAGAGCAATATCCAATAGTACACCTCCCATTAGCACCACAACAATATGGTCCAGATATTTACACGGCCATATTGTCACAATATTGTACCAGAGATTTCATTCTTGTCTGACTTATAATCAATAAAACAACGGTATACTTTTGAAGTAAAATGCCGAGATATCACTTGTAATTTTATAATGTTAGGTGTGATGAAGGTGTGATAATGTTAGGTGTGATAACGTGCTGAAGTTTTACTGTTTCATCTTCGTTTATCGTCTAAGCTAAATACGATTTTTCAAGCTGTGACAGTCTCAAGCTGTGACATTTGATATGACCCTATGAACAAAATTTTTAGTTGTTGTTCCTTTTACTCTGGAAAATCTGATAAATCGTTTTCTCTTAACTTCTCGTCTTGCTCAACGATTTCTTCCGAAACAAAAGTATAATCTTGATCTTTTTTTGAATTCATCGCAGTAATAATCTGTTCAGAAAGCTTAACATCTAAATCAAGTCTCGTACCTAATTCATTGTGTAGAAAACAGGAAACTCGACAAAAAAATAGTTTTAGGGAGTAATTTATTGTTTAGTTAGATTTGACTCGACTGTAGTAAGTTGATTTCGTTTCCCATTAAGAGCCGGCATTAACACTTTGATTTCTAGTTGTTCTAAATATTGTGTTATATCACGAACACCTCGATCTACTACGATAATATTAGGATTACTCAAGACGATTTTCATAATTTCAGCATCGTTCACATTAGCTGAGTAAGTCCCAAGCATATCTATAACCAAACAATTTTTAGTACATATTGTAAATGGTTTACACAGAGACTTTTTATTGACCAGAATATGTTTTCTCTGGTATTTCTCTGGTACTTTTTTGATGGCGAATATATGTTCCATCACAAATAAATACCAGTTATATATATATATATATATATATATATATATATATATACGAGTTCATACATACGAGTACATATAAAGAATACATACTTTAGGTACGATGGTCAAATATACAAACAAGTCCTAGGAGCACCAATGGGTTCACCTCTATCCCCAGTAATAGCCAACATATTTCTTACAGATTTTGAAAAAAATAATCTCATCAGCCACACTTAAACCTACATTCTGGTTAAGATATGTTGACGACACATTTGTAATCTGGCCCCACGGCAGACCAGAGCTGGACAAATTCCTTACCCATCTTAACTCCCAACACGATCAAATTAAATTCACAATGGAGATAGAAAAGCATCAACGACTGCCTTTCTTGGATGTTTTGGTACAGAAGAAACCTGACGGCACCTTGAGTCACACTGTGTACCGGAAACCAACTCATACAGACAGATATCTGAACGCTTCTTCGCACCATCATCCCAAACAACTAGCATCTGTAGTCAACACTCTTACCACCCGATCCAAAAGACTAGCCGACCAGCTTAACTTACCGATAGAATTGAGGAACTTACGAGAAGCTCTTTCTTCAAATGGATATCCAAACAGCTTAATATCCAGAGCTTTCCGTCGTACAGAGAACAGTAGCCAAAGAACTGAAGAACGCCAGAAACCCGTTAGCACAGCATACCTACCATATGTTCATGGATCAACTGACAAAATCGCCAGAATCCTTAAAAGACACCACCAACATCGACACCATTTTCAAACCTAATCAGAAAATATCCTCCATGCTACGCAGCGTTAAAGACACCATCCCGTTAGAATCCCATGGAATTTACGAAATACCTTGCGGAACATGTGAGAGAACCTACATTGGACGTACCAATATAAAAATATCTGCTAGGATTTAAGAATATGTAGTTTCAGTCAGACACAAAGACAAAGTTTCATCGGCACTTGTCCAACATACAAACACCGGTCACTGGATGGACTTTAGAAATTCTAGGACTCTTGCACAGATTAGCCACGAAATGTCACGAGTATACAGAGAAGCCATAGAGATAGAAAAACGAGACTACTGCATGAACACGAGAGACGATTCCTTGAGACTGCCCCCAGCATGGCGACCGATCATATCCACCCTCAAAATGCAATCCCAGACACTCCAGACTCATGTACGACCAACAAGACAAACAAACAACCGAACCGAAGCACCGCACACAACGCGCATGACCCGAAGCCAGACAGCTATAAGTAGTCGCATCGCACGAACGAGCTCTCAGTATGCGTCTAACGGTTGAACCGCACATACATTTCGCCGAAACGTCAAGAATCCGCTTCTTTCAGAACCAACCCTCAACATCAACGCGGAATCCCCGAGAAAACAATACAACACAGGCATCTATCCGCGAAAACCTCAAATACAACATATATATATATATATATATATATATATATATATATATATATATATATATAAAACCAAAAATGGAAGATATTGTAGCGTTCGTATTCCCAGTTTTTAATTTAAATAAAAAAATGACTAGAGCTTCAGTGGCATTACAATTTTTTCAAATGTATTTTTGCATGATTTGTATTTAAAGTTTTATATTTGAGGTAGTGTAAAATGTATAAAAAAAATATTTTTTGTATGTATTTTTTAACAATAATAAAATATTAGTTCATTGGAATGTAAGATTAACGATTAAAAAAATCGTTTTTCATTTTTTTCACATTGTTCCACCACATTAAAAAAATTGAAAAAATTCCTGAGTATAAAGGAGTACAGAAGCCCTTTTTCTGACAAAGTTTGGCAGATGAGACTTTTCAAAAATACGGTTAAAAAAATTATTTTAATTTCTTTTCTTAAAAATCGGCTATCGATCTGGGAATCATAACAAAAGTTATTTTTCATGCCTTCTACTCGTAAGTATTGGGGAAAAAAACGGCGCTTATTAAATTTCAATTTTAGGATGGTAAAAAAATAAAATCGAAAAACTAGTTTCTTTTTAATATCTCGATAACGCCTTGAGATAAAGAGCTCAAATTTTGACTGAATTATTTTTATTTGGTACCAAAACGATCCCCAAAGTACGAAGAGAAAACTCCATAGGGAAAATTTCATATATAAATCCGGCTATACCCTTTGAACATGTAATAATTAACAGGCTTTGTACCCGAACCAAATGTTAGCTTTTGCAACCGAGCCCTCCAAAACCTTTTGCCGACTGAGTCTTGCAAACCTAGATTTAAAAGTTCACGAAGGTTTCTGCAGCTCAATTTATTATTATTCTTGTAATTGGATTCGAGTTGAATCAAGGCATATCAAAACATCAGAATTCTAAAATTATTGAGGATGACATCAGATTTCTAAAATTATTGAGGTTTGCTTCTGGACGACTAGCAACATTTACAGATGACTCTTTTAAAAATATCTAGAAGCAATCTATAATTATAAAATTTATATTTTATAGATTTAATCTTATTGTTAATTCATAAATAAATCCGATTAATATTAATTATAGAGAGATGCTTTTATTAGAACTTTCTTTACAAAAAGAAATAAAAATATTTAATTATGCTGTGCGATCAAACAAACAGTTTTCCCGTATGAATTACAGTTATTATCTTTAATCTCGTAAGTGAGAAATAGAAAACTGCAGTTAATAATAACGCAATTCATCACTAAATCGCCTGTCTTAAAACATATGTAAATACTGTTTAGTTAACATAATTATAGTGAAAACAATTTGATTGTTAAACATTTGTATTAACATTTTATCAATATTTTGTAACATTTTAGTAAGTATCCTTTATAAGTATAGATACTTACTATAAGATACGAGTGGCATATGCTATACATCATGTTTGTTATTTTAATAATACATTTGTAAATAAAACGAACATGAAAATATAATCAATTTCAAATATTTGTAAATAATAAAAATATTTTTATTACGACACCAATTAGTTTCCATTTTAAATAACTGTTGCTTAAAAGCGTGGGTAATAAAAAAATAATAATATTATTTTCAAATAAATTGAATAAATAAAAAATAAATTCAACTCGCCGGTAACATGCAATTTAAAACGGAAAGCAAAACATTTCCGTTTTAAATTGCACGTTACCGTTGAGTTTATTTAGATCATGAAACCTCTTTCACAACTTAATTCAATTCCAAAAAATTGTCCACAAACCCGTTCACAATTAAATTTATAATATCCAAATCTTTAATTAAAATGAAATAAATAAACAAATATGGCTTGAGAGAACAGATATATTAATATCAACAATCGTGTCATAAGAAAATCCAGTCTATCCAGTCCGTACAGTCCGTCCAGTCTTGTCTATCTAGTCTTGTTCGTCTGGTTCTGTGCGTCTGGTCTTTTCCGTCTGGTCTTGTCCGTCTGGTCTTTTCCGTCTAGTCTTGTTCGTCTGGTCTTGTGCGTCCGGTCTTGTCTGTCTGGTCTTGTCTGTCTGGTCTTGTCCATCTGGTCTTGTCTGTCTCATCTTGACTGTCTAGTCTTGTATGCCTAGTCTTTTCTGTCTAGTCTTGTCTGTCTGGTCTTGTATATTTAGTATTGACTGTCTGGTCTTGTCTGTCTGGTCCTGTTAGTTTGGTCTTGTCTGTCTGGTATTGTCTGTCTGCCTTGTCTGTCTGGTCTTGTCTGCCTGGTCTTTAAATTAATTTCTTTAATAATCGATGGAGAGTCGATGACAGCATGTGTGGTTTTGTATAGGAAAAGGATACCAGGCATAGATCTTTAGATATCATAGAGCTTTAATAGATTGAAAACCGAACTCCTTTAACAAATCTCTGCTCAACATGAGTTGGCGGAGTAGCACCTTCTTAAATACACATTCTTCTGAAACCACAAGTATTAAAAATAAAATTTTCTTTGGACCACTTCTATAGCAGCTATATACTTTCTAAAAAGAGAGCCCCATATTATAGAACGTATTCAAGAATATATCTTACGTAGCTGTTATACAGCATAGTTATAGCTGAAGTATTATCAGTTCCCCGACTGGTCTTGTATGTCTGGTCTTGTCTGTCTAGTTTCATCAATCTAGTCTTGTCTGTCTAGTCTTGTCTGTCTAGTATTGTCTGTCTAGTCTTATCAGTCTAGTGTTTTCTGTCTGTTAGGTTATTTTAAGTAGTGCGGATGTGCTTTCCGAACAGCCCTTGTAGGGTTTAACCCAAAATCGTCATTTCTAATGTAAGTAGTGGTGACCATTTTAAACAAAATATATTTTGATAAAAACGTTTTCTTGTTTTACTTGTTTAAAATTTTTGGTAAACCTATATGGAATGTGATGCTCATAAAACTTGAAAGTTTAGAGTGATTAAGATGGAAGTAAACAAAATGCAAAAATCGCGGAAAGGCTTCTTGAAATAGCAAGTGCACATACAATGGAGCAAGAAGAAGGGAAAATCGGATATTCGCTCACTAGTGCTCAAACTGACAAAAATAATGAGATTTATGTTAATCTTCGCGAAAAAAACATTGCCAGTTGTCGAACACAGGGAAAAGGCCACAAGGAGACACCGACAGCAACTATTAGAGAGTCCAAATGCAACGGAAAACTATGAGGATCTGAGAAATATAAAATGAATGATTGTTTTTCAATGTTTGAGTAATGAAAGTCAATCATCAATCAATTTTGATATTACTGAACTATTTTGATATTAATTGAACAATTTTGCCATTAGCATTAAACAATTAGCTGTTCAATTGTGAGATAACCTGAGAGATATAATCTGAGATTGTTTATCAATGTTTGAGTAATGAAAGTCAACCATCAAATTTTTTATATAACGAACTGTTTTGACATAAATTGATCAATTTTGATATTACCTGTTCAATTTTGAGATAACCTCAAATATATTAAGTGAGATTGTTTGTCAATGTTTGAGTAATGAAAGTGAACCAATCAATCAAAAATCAATCAATTTTGATATTACTTGAACTATTTTGACATTAATTGAACAATTTTGACATTAGCAGTTCAATTTTGAGATAACCTCAGAGATATTAAATGAGATTGTTTTTCAATGTTTGAGCAATGAAAGTCAACCAAATTTTCAAACCAAAGTCAGCCAATCAAATTTTTTATATAACGAACTATTTTGACATAAATTGATCAATTTTGATATTAGCTGTTAAATTTTGAGATAACCTCAAATATATTAAGTGAGATTGATTTTCAATGTTTGAGTAAAGAAATTGAACCATCAATCAAATTTGATATTACTTGAAATATTTTGACATTAATTGAACAATTTTGACATTAGCCGTTCAATTTGAGATAACCTTTTGATATTACTTGAACAATTTTGACATTAATTGAATAATTTTGATATTAGCTGAATAATTTTGACATTAGCTGATTAATTAAGAGATAACCTTAGAGATATGAAATGAGATTGTTTTTCAATGTTTGAGTAATGAAAGTGAACCATCAATCGATTTTGATATTACTTGAACTATTTTGACATTAATTAAACAATTTTGATATTAGCTGAACAATTTTGACATAAGCTGTTCAATTTTGAGATAACCTCAGAGATATGAAGTGAGATTGTTTTCAATGTTTGAGCAGTGAAAGTGAACCATCAATCAATTTTGATAATATTTGAACAATTTTGACATTAATTGATCAATTTTGACAGTGACTGAACAATTTTTAACATTTGCTGATCAATTTTGAGTTAACCTGAGAGATATGAAATGAAATTGTTTATCAATGTTTGAGTAATGAATGCGAACCATAAATCAATTTTGATATTACTTGAACAATTTTGACATTAATTTAATAATTTTGACATTAGCTGAACAATTTTAACATTAGTTGATCAATTTTTACAAAACCTGAGAGATATGAAATGAGGTTTTTTCTCAATGTTTGAGTAATGAAAGTCAACCATCAATCAATTTTGATATTACTTGAACTATTTTGACATTAATTGAACAATTTTGACAGTAGCTGAACAATTTTGAATTTAGCTGTTCAATTTTGAGATAACCTCAGAGATATGAAATAAGATTGTCTTTAAGTGTTTTTGTAGTCAAAGTCAACCATCAATCAATTTTGACATTACTTGAACAATTTTGACATAAATTGAACAATTATGACATTAGCTGGACAATTTTGACGTTAGCTGATAAATTTTGAGATAACCTGAGGGATATGAAATGAGATTCTTTGGCAATGTTTGAGCATAGATAGTGTACCATCAATCAATTTGGATCTTATCATTACCATGACTATTTTTGACATTACGTGATGTAATTAGAAATTAGTTGAACAAATTTGACAATAACGGATCAATTTTGAAATTGATGAGTTTTTCGTTTTCAGTATTTAAGTGATCATTTATTCGATCGTCCAACAATCGAGGCGGTTTCGCTGCAATAAATACAGAGGGAAAAATCCAAGCGGGGAAATAAACATGGTAGTAAAAGTATCTGCCAAATTGGATAAAATTCTCAATTAAGAAAATCAGAAGTTACATAAAAACTGAAACGTTATTTTCTCGAATTAAGAAGAGAAATCTTAAAATTTCTACTTCACACAGGTTAATAAAATTTATTATGAATAAAAAATAGTTTCTATAAAAATTATTATATTTTTTTAACATACAAAATGTATGAAAAAATCATACACTTGTTAGGCAGAAAGACCTTATGGTTGATAGCCCTTTAGATAGATAGTTCCTTTTGATGACAATAAAGATTATCATTATTAATATCATACATTTATATACCATAATAAATTTCCTGTGAATAAAATATTTTCTATAACATTATTGAAAAATATTTACTTTTTTTTTAATTATAAACGAAAATTGTTTAAAAATTTATATTTTAAATAATTTATTTATTTATTATTTATTTGTTTATTTAATATATATTTTTTGTGTAAATCATTTTTAAGGAATAAATAATAAATAAAAACTCACTGTTTGATAAGAAAAATCAGAATTAATCCAAAAGAAACAGCAATCTTGAAGCACCGAAGAAAATCCCAAAATCAAGTAAACGAAAACAAGTAGTAGAAAAATATAAACAAGAAAACACTGACGAAATAAGTTATCATCGTCCACCATCCACGGCAATTGCAATTAGTTCAGCACACATCAACGATTAAACAAAACGCATCAACTTTTATTCACATCGCAAGTAAAAGTCTCTTTTTTATCGCTAACTCACAGGTATCACAGTGTTTTGTAGTACCGTTCGAACGTAAATTGACCCGAAGACTTGGTCACTCAAGCTCTCAGTGTAGAACGAAAGTAGGAGAAATGAAAATGAAGAGTGGTGTGAACGGCTTCAACTGCTGGTTACACATCAATCAACAACAATCGAGTGGTTGAGAAACATGTAACCGCTCAGCATAAAATAACTGTAGTAGTTGAAACAAGTTTGTTTTTTTAACACATTTAAAAAAATATTTTGTGGTCTTGTTTTGAGACAATGCGTTGGAGAAAGTTTTGTTTAGGTGTTAGAATCGGCGACATATTGTTTACAAATTTGATGCGGAATTAGACGAGACAATAACAGGACGAGACGAGACAAGACCAGACAAGACCAGACATGATCTGACAAGACCAGACAAGACCAGATAAAACCAGACAAAACTAGACAAGACTAGACAAGACCAGGAAAGACCATACAAGACCATACAAGACCATACAAGACCAGACAAGACCAGACAAGACCATACAAGATCAGACAAGACCATACAAGACCAGACAAGACCAGAAGAGACCAGATAAGACCATACAGACAAGACAAGACGAAACAAGACCAGACAAGACCAGACAAGAGCAGAAAAGACCAGACAAGACCAGACAAGACCATACAAGACCAGACAAGACTAGACAAAACCAGATAAGACCAGACAAGACCAGACAAGACCAGACAAAACCAGACAAGACTAGACAAGACCAGACAAGGCCAGAAAAGATGAGACAATACCGTACAAGACCAGACAAGACCAGACAAGACCAGACAAGACCAGACAAGACCAGACAAGACTAGACAAGACCATACAAGACCAGACAAGACCAGACAAGACCAGACAAGACCAGACAAGACCGGACAAGACCAAACAAGAGCAGACAGAACAAGACCAGACAGGACCAGACATAACCAGACAAGATAAGACAAGATCAGCAAGAAACTACAAGACCAGACAAGGCCAGACAGGGCCAAACAAGTCCAAACAGGACCAGGCAAGACCAAACAAGACGTTACAAGACAAGACCAGACAATACCAGAAGAAACTAGACAAGACCATACAAGACGAGAAAAGTCCACACAAGACGAGACAAGGCGAGACAGGACCAGACAAGACCGTACAAAACCAGACAAGATCAGACAATACCAGAAAAGACCAGATAAAACCAGACAAGATCAGACAGGACCAGACAAGTCCAGACATGACCATACAAGGCTAGACAATTACGGAATTATGAATTAACTTTTGCGTTGGAATTATTAATTTGTTCAATTTATTATATTGACACTAGATAAAACGGCGGATTTGTCAGAACTAATTGCTTGAATCTTACGTATATACGGATAGTCTACAGAAAGATCTTTTGGTTTCATAATTTAATTAGAACAAATTCATTCATAAAGAAAAGGAAAACAGAAAAAACACTCGAGATTTGAATTCGACCTTGCTGTAAAATCTCAATACTAAAACGTTCTCGGCTAGCTGTGATTAATTTTAATTCGGTTTCTCTTTTGGCGCAGGATACATTTAGTATTTTAATCAATCGATTACACATGACACAGTTATACATTTAAAATGGATTGTGTAACAAGAAACAGGTATCGGCGTATTTCACAAGACACTAAAAAAATAATACTTGAGTAAAGAGTAATGTTGATAGAGAAATAATATTTGTCAGATGGTTAATGGTGTTCATAAATAATTTGTATAAATTTCGTTGCAAAATTCTATTAGATTGTTATACTCATTTTCACTAAGGTTATTGTTCAAGTTTGTTTTTTATTGTTTTTGAGGAATTAAATAAGATGAAATTTCAGTTTTTTGTCAATTTTTGTGATTAGTTAACTTGGGTTTGCTCGAGTTAATTTCTGCCTTTTAAATAAAAAAAAACTAATTATAAGTAACAGCGTTTTTTTTCATTTTATAATTATTTCACACTTATAATCGTGTTGTAAATCGTGACAGGAAATAGTTTATAATAATTTATTCAGGTTTAAATAAAAAAAAATTCAATTATAGATAATAAATAAGATGTAGTTATATTTTTGATGGTTGTTTAATCAATATGATCTTGAAATACTTAATTTTCTAAAAGTAGAACAAATATTTGATGTGGGTTTTGTAATGTTTTTTTTCAATAATTTGGAGTCACAAAACTTTCATATAATTATCTTAACTTTTCGTATGTTTTTAAAGTGTTTAATATTTGCTACACTGCAAAGAATTATTTCCAAACTTACATTTATTAAATTAGCATATTTTAAATTTATTACGAAAATTTCCATATTGATAACATGTTACAAATTTCAAATAACATTTATTCTAGTTCCTTCTATGAGGGACTTGTTCTTGTTAATGTCCTATAGTACATTCATAATTTGCATTTAAAAGATTCGCTGGAGTAACCAACGCCATGCAGCAATAACATGAAGTTGTTGATGGGCATTTTTGAAACCCGCATTTCAGAAATCTCATCTCATTTAACATTATTCTTGTATACCCACACACTCCATGATGAAACCTACGACACAAATTTCTTTGGTGAAAGATTCCATCTATTTAACTTCAAAAAGGTAAAAGAAATCAAAATCTAGAGAGAAATTTTCGGAAAATAGTTATTCTAAACTAAATACATGTGAACTCCTATAGTAGAGTTTCACCCATTTAAAGCAAACTTGGCCAGTCACATTCAATCTTGTATAATCTTGTCCAGTATTTCTCAACACTTATCCATTCCTGTATATTTGTCCATTTCCTGGTTTTGTCTGGTCTGGTCTTGTCTAGTATTGTCTGGTCTTGTCTGATCTTGTCTGGTCTTGTCTGATCTTGTCTTGTATTGTCTGGTCTTATCTGGTCGTGTCTGGTCTTGTGTGGTCTTCTCTGGCCGTGGTTTGTCTTCCGTGGTCTTGACTAGTCTTGTTTGGTCTTCTCTAGTCTCTCTGATCTTTTTTGGTCTGGTCTGGTCTTGTTTGATCTTGTCTAGTCTTGTCTGTTCTTGTCTGTTCTTGTCTGGCCTTATATAGTCCTGTCCGGTCCTGTCCGCTTTTGTACGGTTTTATACGGTCTTTTCTAGTTTGGTATGTTCGGGTCTGGTCTGCTCAAGTCTGGTCTGCTCATGTCTGGTCTGGTTTGGTCTTGTCTGGTCTATTCTAAACCAAATAAATGTAGACTTCTGAAGTAGAGTCTTACCAATACCATTCTAGATCTTCACCCAGTTTAATACAAATTTGGACAATCACCTTCAATCCCGTATAATCTTGTCCAATATTTGTCTACACATATCAATTCATGTCGAGCCTCGTCCATTTTTTCCAAATAAACGTTTGATCTAAAATAGTGATCTTAATCTAATAGTGCCCAGCCTTATCACATCCAAGTCTGGTCTTGTCTGATCTCATCTCTTTTTGTCTGGTATTGTCTGATCTTGTCTAGTCTTATCAGAGCTTGTCTACTCTCGTCTGGTCTTTGCTGGCCTTGTCTATTCCTCTCTGGTCTTGTCTGATCTTGTATGGTCTTGCCTGATCCTGTCTGGTCTTGTCTGCTCTAGTCTGCTCATATCTGCTCTTTTCCAGTCTGGTTCGGTTCTGTGCGATCTTGTAGACCGGATCTACAAGTCTGGTCTGGTCTGGCTTAATCTTGTCTGCTCCTGTCTGCTCTTGTCTAGTCTTAAGTGGTTTTGGTCTGGTTTTAGTTTCACCCAATTTAAAACAAATTTGGACAATCAACTTCAATCTCATATAATCTTGTCCAATATTTGTCCTTAGTTGTCCATTCATGTAGAGCCTCGTCCAATTTTCTCCAAATAAACGTTTGATCTTATTTACTACTACGTTTGCCTTATCACGTCTATTTCAATTACAAACATTCTTATCTCTGAATGTCTGGTCTCACCCGGTCTCATCTCTTTTTGTCTGCTCTTGTCTGGTCTTATCAGATATTGTCTAGTTTCGTCTGGTCTTTGCTGGCCTTGTCTTATCCTGTCTGGTATTGTCTGGTCTTGTCAAGTCTTCTCTGGACCTGTCTGCTCTTGTCTGCTCCTGTCTGCTCCTGTCTGCTCTTGTCCAGTCTGGTTAGGTTTTGTGCCGTCTTGTGGACCGGATCTTCAAGGCTTGTCTTTTCTGGTCTTTTTTTTGGGAAAACCGCACTGGTACTACCATCTGGCATTTCTTTCGTGAGTTTTCCTACATCAGTCCTAGGTTGCTCTCTGCTCTTTTTCTTTATGTTTCAGAATATGCTCCGCAGTTCTTGCTATTGGATCCCAGTTTTCTGCATTTTCCAACATGCAATTAACGATTTTCTCTGGTGTAAGTTCGTGCTTTTTTGTTTTCGTCTCCATTCTTTCTTTTACCCACCTCGGGCATACAAAAAAGGTGTGCTCAATTTCCTCTTTTAGATTGCACAACTCGCAGTATTCCTCGCGTATGATTATTAATCGCTTAAGGTAAGCTCTGAAGTCCCCATGGTTTGTAAGTGTCTGTGTAATGTAGTAATTTAGTAATTTAGGTTTCCATGTTTCCTATTTACCCATTTTTTTAGGTCAGGTATTAGTCCTGCATCAGGTCAGGTACCATACCACAGATCCGGTCTCCTTGGTCTATCTGTCCTGCCACTTCCTTAAGGGACCTTCACAGTGTGAAATTTTTAAAAATCGATATTATACACTATTATTAACCGATATTATACACTGTTATAAACATTGTCCCCAATTTTTAAATCGAAATTTGAATTATGTAGATCGCTACAGCCTTTCTTAGAAAAAGGGATTGGAGTATCTGGCGCTCACTCCTAACTTTAAACGCTTTAAACGTTTTTCTCGAAATGGTGTTTTTCAAAACGGTCTCAAAGGAACAGTTTTCAAGCTATCCCTTTGAAATGTAGACTGAACATTCCTCACGTCATTCTTCATGTTCCCATGGAAGCTTTTTTCTTCAATTTTTTTTACGAATAATTGTCGAAAAAATAGCCTGAATTCGATACCTTTTTGTCAAACCGCCGCTATTTTTTTTAAATTTCATAAAAAAGAAAAAGCGTCCATAGGAATATAGAGGCTTTCCTATAGATTAATAATCTTCTGGATATTTTTATATCAGATCAAAATTACGTCTGCTATCATGGAGACGATGCAGGAGCTTTTTTTTTCAAAGCCACATTAAATTTAATAAAAAAATGTTAAACAATAAATAAATCAATTAAAAAAAAATAATTTTGTATTCTCGATTAGTAAAAAAAAAATAATTTGTAAAAAAAATCAGACCGATTAGTTTATCCTAAACATAAAACAAAAAATCGTGAAAATGTGCTATTTAGCTATCGAGGTGTCACATTGTGAGGGTCCCTTAACGTGTTGGCTTTCAACTCGAGCTTGGTTTTATTCTTCTCTGTAAATGCAGTGGTTATTTCTTCTGCCATTAGTTCAATTGGGGGTATTCCCGCAATCGCTTTCAGCGCCTCTGTGCACGCTGTCCTGTAGGTACAGCAGATCCTTATTAGGAGTTTTCTTTGTGCTTTGGTAAGGATGTGTAACTGGCGCTCCGTACAGCAGTATTGAGTGTACCACTAAGGCTAGTATTAGGCCTAATCTTAATTAGGCCTAATCCCTAATATTAGGCATTAATCTCTCTAGGTCCGTACCAGTTTTTCCGGATTTCCTCGCCATCTGTTTAATATGCTACCTCATTTTCATGTCTTTATCTATTCTTCTTCTTCTTTCGAATAGGCCTACTTTGGACCACGCTTGTTCTACTGTTGGGCTTTGACCTTTGCCCAGTATTGTCGCATCTTCTGCCGGTGTAACGCCTTTCTCTCTTCTGTCCAGGGGGTACCTTTCCTTCGAGGTTTTTCCTGAAATCCACGGACTTCCTTCAGGGTGCGTCTCACAGACTGTCTGTTTTTGAGATCTGTTATTCCCAGTTCTTTAATATCCTTCTCGGTCTCTGTCAACCAAGTGGTACGAAGCTTCTTGTTTTGCCAGAAGGTGAACAGAAGTAAAAAGCTACCCTTCTTTTCCTTGCAAAGTCAGAGAGCATCGCAATATGTTCGTAGAGCTCAGAGTTATGCTGTCTTCGGAATTCCCCATCTTCCTTTACTGGGCTCTTCCTGAGGATTCTCCTCTCCCTGATTTACAATTTTTCTATTAGACCCCTTCGGTTCAACTAAAGACACTCCTTGGCATACAGGGCTTCTGGTCGTAAGACTTATGTGTAGTGCTTCAGTTTCAGGTTGCGTGACAGGCATTTCTTATTGTAAGTGTTCTTAGTCAGCCGATAGGCTAGTTCTAACTTGCTGACTCTCTTGGATAATGAAGCTCTTTCTGATAAGTTGGGTTCAATCCATTCGCCGAGATACTTAAATTTCGCAGTCCTCTTGATGTTTCCCTGTTCTAGTAACATCTCTCTGTTTGCTTCTCTGATGTTGATGAAGAATTCTGTTTTCTCCAGCGACACTTGAAGACCCACTTTGGCAGCCTGTTTTCTGAGGCAGTTTACCTGCATTGTTGCCATCTCAAGAGAATCAGCAAACAGTGCCATGTCATCTGCAAAGGTCAAGCAATCTACAACCAGTCCATCGGTCTTACGTCCCTGGTAGATACCACTCTGAGCACCCAAATTGTTCAGTTCCTTGCGCCATTCTCTCATAACCTTTTCAATTATTTATTATTTAAGTCTTTATCTATTATTATTCCCAGATATTTTATATATTTTTCCGTATGTAGTTTATCCCTTCTACTTTAATTACCATATTTGGGATTTTTCTTTTTCCTGCTAGCATTACGGCTTCTGTTTTGTCAAGAGCCATTTTGAGTTAATTTGTCTCTCATCCATATGCTTACCTTATTTATGATCTTATTTGTGATGTGTGTGATCTCTTCCATATTTCTATCTTTGACAATGATAGTTAGGTCGTCTACATATGCGACACATTTCTCACATTTCTTCCTATAGGCAGCCCTAGAATTCTATCATATAGGATATTCCATATTAGAGGTCCCAATACCGAGCCCTGGAGCACCAGGTGACTTCTATTTCCCTATTCTCCCCTATCCATTTTAAGTGTCCATTTTAAGTATCCGGCTATGAGGATAACTTTTAATTACGTTGATAAGGTATGTTGATAGTTTTCGTTCCTCCATTTCTTTCATGATCTCTTCCAATGCTGCAGTATTGAATGCATTTGCCACGTCTACTGTTACCATAATGCAGTATGGCCTATCTGTATAGTTTATTCTATTAATGTCTTTTACAATCTTCTGTATATTGTTCACTGCGTGTATTGTACATTCCTTTACCAATTTATTGTTCTTCCTTTACCAAAGCCAAATTGTAAGTTGGCGAGATGTCCCTTCATTTCCAGCTCCTTTACTATTCCATCCTCTATTATGCCTTCCATTAGTTTGGCCATACTGTTCAATAGACATATTGGCCTGTATTTTGTCTCCGCCATTTGATCTTTCTTTGGTTTTACTATTAGTAATAATCTGCTCTTTTTCCACTCCTCTGGAAATTTGTTTGACCGTAGGGTTTCGTTTGCAACCTCTAGGAAGTAACTTGTTGTAACTTGTTGGCTTATAATTGCTAGTTTTACTATTTATGTCGGAATGCCATCTACTCCTGTGGCTTTCTTACTTTTCAGTTTCCTTGATGCTGCATTTAACTCTTTTGTTGTGATTGCCGGTATTTCTTCTTTGTTTATTTCTTTGTAAATCCAGTTCAGTACCTTTCCTCTTGGGAAGAGTTTCTTTGTTTGTGTTATCAGGTTGTCATCTGCAAGTTGTGTCTTTGGCATTGTTTTTATTTTTTTTACATACTATCTTATATCCATCCCGCCATATATTATTGTCTATTTCGTTGCATGTTCCTCCAGGCCTGTTCCTTGGCTTCTCTAACATACACACTCTGTTTCCTTTCCTGCTTTATTTACTTTTATCTTTCTGTCCATAACTCTTATTACCACATCCTTGTCAACATCGGTGAACCACCACCAGCCATCATCAGTCATTTTTTTAATTGGCTCAATTATGATTAATACGCTGGTTTGTGTCTGAGCAGCTGTGGCTATTAGTAGATCTTGTGCTGAACTGCATCTGTTTAGGTTTGTTTGTATTACCTTGAAAGTGCCAGCGCCTGTCTGTATTTGGGGCACTTGGCGCTGTCCGCCCTATGACCTATCTTTTCGCACAACGGGCATTAGCTTTCCTTTTCGCAGTTATTTGCTACATGTCCCCTTTCTGCGCAGTTTAATCAGCTTTTGGTCCTGTCTTCCTCTCTGCAATCTGTTTCAAAATGGTCAAGCCTCCAGCATCGGAAGCATCCCTTGACATTTATCCTCTGCTCTATGCTACAAAAGGTTACCCCTATTAGTACTTCTTTCATCTTACATAGATCCTCGGTGACTTCTCCGATCGTCATAACTGTGGCTGCCTGGCATTCCCCGTAGGAGGGTCTCATGTTACTAACCTCAACGTTTATCGGTCTTTGTATTTTTATTTCTGCAGCCGTTTCTAGGGCCTTCTTTACCTACTCAGGAGTGGTAATCCCATCCAGTCTTCCAATGTCTAGAACCGTTTTTTTTGTCCGCGTTGTTCATCGGTATGTTTTTATACCCCAGCCTAACTTTGAGGACGTCTCCTAATTTTTCAGCGTCTGCTTTTTGTTTATCGACAACCAGCAGCAGGTTTCCGTTTCTGTCTTTCTTATTTGTGTGATGCTGGTTGCTTTGCTATGGTTTTGTTTTTCGCCTTTGACTTTCTTGAATAGGTCAGCATAGCTGTATAGTAGCTGTATAGCTGTCAGTATAGCTGAGTTCATCATTCTTTACTATTATAGCTTCCGTGTCTTTATTTTTTGTCCCTTCACCTTTGTGGGCCCTATTTTCGTCGTTTTAGTTTGTGTCCATTCTCTGGAAATATACACATGTACAATCATAGGAGTGACATACATAGCTATTTCTTGGAGTTTTCGCTTTTTATTAGTTTCCAGGCCTGTAATCTATGGGATGGCTATCTTAGTTATGTGGTTTCCTTTTATTTATTTATATCTGAAGTATGTCTATTTCGCTTAAGCTCTTTGGTTCTAGTTTGTAGACATAACTCTAGGTAGACTTGATTTTCCCATATTTTTTTCTCTTTGTAGAGTGTACAAGGGTTGTCTACCTTTGTTTCTCCCTCCATTTCCCGCAGTTCGGGGTATCTATCGGCCGCTTGTCTGAGTATTCTCTTTTCCATTTTTCTTTCCTACTTCAGAACGCATAGACCTAGATCTAGCCTTACACTGGGTTTATTAACTGGGTTTCCATCTACTACCACCGAGATATTCGAGTTCGCCAACTCTAGCCCGGAGGCACCCGTTTGCCGTCCTAATCTCTTCTAGGTCGTCTCTTAGAGTACTATTTTCGCTTGCCAGATCTTCTATTTGTATACGGTTCGTCCATTCCCCTTTCATATTTTGTTTCTCTGGGCTCATCTACTTATTGCTCTTTCAGGCCTCTCCAATTGCTCATATGTTTTGCACTCGTGTTCCGAAACTATGTTACTGTATTCGTTGCTAACCATTTTTACAAGGGAATTTATATCGGCGGCCAATTTTCTCACAGCTTTATGGCAATTCTGATTTTCTTTGCCATAGTGGATTAGTTCCTCAGTCGTTTTGGTTAACTTCTTTAGAGTCTCCCTCTGCTCGATCTGCGTAGGATGCGCAAACAGGGACAGCAGGTCTTCGCACGTCCGTTTTTTGGGTTATTTTGGTCCAACTCTATCTGGGCAACCGTGGTTCTTACACTCTGACTCCATGTAGCGGCTCTTTCTCGCGTTTGAGACCTCTCTATTCGAGGCTTTACCTAAAGGGGATTTTGTTCCCCGGGTTTTCCCGAGTCTCCATCTATGATCTGTATGCCTCCTTTTGGATTGCTGCGATTCGTTGGCGTTTTCCTTTTCCTTAGCCGTGTCGTCACTAGTTCCGATCTTTTCATCTAAACCATCCTTATCCTTATTCCTGCCCGTTTTCATTGCCAAGTCGTCGTTTTTTATCCCTGTCTTAGGTGTATCGAGAAGCGCCTCCTCCGTAACCCGTGAGGCAGCATCTGACAGCTTAGACGGAAGCATTTCCTTCACCGCAGGACCCTCCCGGAGATTCTTTTTCTGCTCGAAATCCATGTTTTTGTTTTTTCCAAGTGGTGGGGCTGCCATCTACGGCCTCCTGGCTTGCCTCCATTTCCATAGGCAAAGTCCTCAACAGCCAGGGCGTCTACCCGCCAACCATAACCATTTGGATCGCCATTTCCATCGCCAGGAAATGATATAATCAGACCGTCCTGCGAGAGTCCCCCTCGTTTGGGCTGCCACTTTGTCGAGGGAGATTTTTAAAAGAGGAGCCCACACTCTATGATCATCTCGTATTCAGCGTCGGGCAGGGTTTGTCATAATTTATCATTATTCGTGGAGGTTGTCTCCTCCGTTGCGCTATTTGGTCCGCGGTGGATATATTATTTTACCACTACCCGCCCGCAAGGCGGTGAGGGCATTCCCCTATCTATCCGCCACCCGGGGGACGCGCCCAGTAGAAGTTTGGCTTCTCCCTTGGGGGTCTGGTCTGGTGTGGTCCCTCCTATCTGCTCCTGTCTGCTCTTGCATAGTCTTAAATGGTTTTCGTCGGCCTGGTCTGGTCTGGTTTAGTTTGGTCTGGTCTGATTTGTTCTTGACGTTTGGGTCTGGTGTGGTCTTGTCTGGTTTGCTCTAGTCGTGTCTGGTCTTGTCTGCTCCTCTCTGCATTTGTCTTCTGTTGTCTGGTCTTATCTGGTTTTGTCTGATTTTTCCTCATTGCTTTATATGGAAAAATATCAATTAATCTAATTAGTTTCTAATTGGTTTAAGAACGGAACATGAAAATTATAATTGTTTTTGGAACTTAAAATTATTATTATTAATTTCGCAATTAATGTATGTCCCGGATTCCCTTTAATGTCCCATTATTTGGCCTGTTCTTCGCGGTGCCAAGAAAAAAAAGGACGCTAAGATGGTAATTTGTATCGCTTTCTAAAGTGTAACCACCAGTTTCACAAGTCACTACAAATACGCAAGACCCGCAAATAACAAGTCATTAATATTCACACATTGCATTTTTATCTATAATTTACAGTGTTATATAGTAGATGAAAGCAATTAGCTTGAATCATCAACGGCTGCATATTGTTACACGAAATGTAAATTTTACAAATGATATTTATTGCGTAGGTTTACAGGTACCAAGTAAAAAGTACTTTTTGGTTAATACAGCATTTGGTTAAGACGTAAATTGGAAAAATCCCGGTTTTAAACTATTAATACAAATAAGAAAATTTCTAAGAAATTAATAATAATAATACAATCAATAGAATCAAGTTTATAAAAGAACATTTACTTCCATATTATTGTTGTGTTAAAGTGTTGAAACTTAATATTATTTCTATATTTGTGTCCGATATCAGAGGAAAATGTAAAATTTAAAGCAACATACAAATTTGTTTCCCCTTTTATTTTGTTTTCTATTTTTTTGCCGGAAAATATTTGACGAATAAAAATCTAAATATAATATGCGACAACAATTTATTCGGTAATAAAAGGCAATATTAAAGAAATACTTTATTGTAAATAAATCTATAATCCATCAAAATATTTCTCGAACATTTTATATTTTTTTTTTAAAGTTTCATAATATTTCAATACTATAAATATCAAATATTGTAGCAATATATATTGTTACTTACTTTTTTCTCTAATTTTCCGTTTGATTCCTTCCATGTTTTCTTACACCTTTCAAATACCTCTCCGAATATCGCACTGCCAAGAAACTGCCAATCCCAATAATTAAAATAACAGCGAAAATAATCACCCATCCTGTTTTAGACTTAGCCATTTAGACGGCTACAAAAACATATTCCACACTATGCGGCCAGTCCCAATATTTGCACACCAATAAGTAAAGTTTTAAATTTAGTCTGTCGTGTCGAGAATAGGTTTATTTTCTTTTAGAAGCTATGTTATTGTTTTTCTGTGTAAATGGCTAGTCGGAGCAAGTAACACATATGTTTGGAGTAGTTTATGTAATATGTTACTTTGCTTTAATCTTTCCGAAAGAATGTCTGTATTTGTGATGTTTCAAGATTTAATGGACTGTAATTGAACGCTGAAAGGTTTCAAGGAATTAAACATACGCTTTAAATTTGTTGTGGTAACTTCAATTAATGGATAATAAAAAATTTAGAGAAAATAGCTGTTTTTAATTAGAACAGTTTTGATTTTGTTTTGGAGGCGTTTCAACATATATCTATTATGAAATTGATTTCAGGCTTGTACTTGCGACAATTCGGACCAACTAATAATTTTGATATAGCCCTGATCCCCATTTCAATATATTCAGTCTTATTTTAAAGTCGTAATAATATACTTTTACTCTAAATAACTATATTTGTGCTGCAACTATTTGATTTAAATGTGGACGTTTTTATAAAATATATTCTTATAATTTATTTTAAATTTACTATAATTCCTAACTAGTACAAATTTCATAAACAGACATATGACTGGATAGACATAACTGGATAGACAAGAGTAGACGAAAAGATTGGACAGACAAGAATGGACGGACAAGACTGGCAACAGGCAACAGAAGACAGAGAAGACTGGAGAGACAAGACTGCACCGACAAGACTGGACAAACAGTACTTTTTTTGTAGCTGGCGGAATAGTCCTAACCAGACAAGTGATCCCCCAGGAAACACATCCGATCAATCTGGAACTGCTTTTCGCATAACCTCGGAGTGACGGATGGATATATTGTAAAAATGTGCTTCAACTGAGTCTCTTGTTGGGCTTCTTCTCGTCATTTTCCTTGTTGCTTATTATGGTATAAATTATCCGCTGCATGTTTTCCTAGTTTTCTTTTTCCTCGAGCATGTAACTTATAGTGGTTCTGGGACCATTAAGTTCTCCAATGTTTGCTGCTGCTGATTCCCTTTCATTTTGCCATCTCCAGCATTCGAAGATGGCGTGGCTCACACTGTCTGTCTCCCCGCAGTACACACATAATTCGCCGGAAGCCCGGCCTATGTTGTGGAGATAATCTCTAAAGCAACCATGGCCGGAAAGTGCTTGGATGATAGCTTATTTCACCGTGCTTTCTTTTGATCCAGGTAGCGATGTTCGAAATAAGTAATCTGGTCCACTGTCCTGTTTCCGTGAGCTCCCACCTTCTCTGCCACTGTTCCAGAAGTTCCTCTCTGGCTTTTTTTTGATATCCGGTTGTAGCCGGTTTCGTAAAGCTTCTTTCGCTCTTCTGCGAGTAGGTCAATTGGGAGAATGCCTGCAATGACCAGGGCAGCTTCCCCCAATACCGTTCGATATTTACTACATACGCGTATAGCCATTTTCCGTTGTATAACTGCTAATTTTTGTAAATTTCCATTTGATTGCAGTTCCTTGGCCCATATTGGCGCACCGTATAACATCGTGGCCTGAACTACAGATCTCAGAATTCTGCGTTTGCTACTTTTGGGCCCCCCTACGTTTGTCATTAGTTGTTGTAAGCCTGCCATAATCCTCATTGCTTTAGCCGCCGCTTCTGTTAAGTGTGCAGTAAACGATAGCGTTTTATCAATCGTCACACCAAGGTATTTTATTTCGTGTTTTGGTAATATCATTATCTCTTCGATTTTAAATTTTATTGGGCTATGTTTTCTCAGACCTGTAAGTAGAACCGCTTCGGTTTTTTCTGCTGCTAGGCTAAGTTTTCTGTGTTTCATCCATGCACCGATTTGGGCGATTACATGGTTTGCCGTTTGCATGAGACCTTGCTCGGTTCTGGCTCTAACTACCAATGCTATATCATCGGCGAAACCAATTATTGTTGCCCCCACTGGCGGTTTCATAGATAGTATTCCGTCACATAGTACGTTCCAGAGGGTAGGCCCTAGTATGGAACCCAGTGGGGCACCACTACTAACTTGAAGCTCTTCTATCTCTCTATCGCCTTGCAACAACAAGCTCCGATTGCTAAGGTAACTTCCTATCATGCGCAATAAGTATGGAGGTATACCTTTATTTTTCAAGCTTTCCATTATATCTTTCCAGTTCGCGCTGTTAAAGGCGTTCCTAACGTCAAAGGTTAGGAGAGCACACATTTTTCTGGTTTTCTGCGCTGCCGATTTGGCTTTTTTTTGCAATTTCTATAACGGACCTTAGGACATCAATGGTTACCCTTCCTTTCCTGAATCCAAATTGTTTATAGGATAATCCGGTTCCGGCCTCGAGGTCGATCATTTAGTGTAGTTAGCAGAAGTTGTTCCATTAATTTTCGAGAGACGCCCAGTAGACAGATTGGCCTATACAATCTAGGGTCACCAATCGGTTTATCCCCTTTTCTGAGGACTAACTTTGCTCTCTTCCATCTGTCTGGAAAATTTCCGGCAGCTAACAGTGAGTTCATTGTGCCTAGTACAAATTTAGATTGATTTTGCACGGTTATCTTTATAATCTCAGGTGGCACTCCATCTGGGCCTGGCGCTCTACCGGTCCTTATTTTCATGCCTGCTGCCTTTAGTTCCTCCGCAGCGAAGGGTGGTGTATTTCTGACTTCGGACTGTTCCCAGTCAATAAGGGTATGCCGTGGAAGCAGTTTCTCCGCCACACGGTGCACTTCCTCAATTGTCATTTATAGGTTTTGCGGCTTGATATTTAGATTTCTCCTAATTTTTTTGAAGGCGACCCCCTACCCCCCCCCCCCCATATGTCCCCATCTAAATCGGCGCAGAGTTTCCTCCAATGTTGTTCTTTCGTACTATTTATAAGGCGACGAAGATCCTTTCTTGCAGTCCTATATATTTGATTTAGTACTTGCATGTTATCAGCACATATTTTGTTTTTCCTTTGGCGTTGGTATCTTCTCCTGGCAGCTACGCATGCTGCTCTCATGCGCTCGATTTTGTCTGTCCACCAGTACACGGCTTTACTTGTATTTTGTCCTCTATTTTTGTCAAGTTGGCTTTGCATACTCTACTCATTATATGAACTAGTGAGTCCGCATCTGTTGTTTGAGCAGTTGATGCTTCTCTTGTTAGGTGTTGCTTTATCTTCTCTTCATTAAGATATTATGTAGTCCAGCCAGGTTTAGACGAGTACACGTTTTGTTTGGATCTATGTTTTCCCTTTATTTCATAAAGTATGTACCGGTGGTCGCTCAGACTTTCCGTATTCAACACTCTGCAGCTTTGGAACAAGTTAGATATAGAGTTGGATGAAAATGTGAGGTCTATAATGGACCATGAGTTGCCCCTCATGACTGTGGGATCATTTCCTTGATTTTGCGGGACCATATCTATTTCTGCCGCTCAATCCATAACCATGTTTCCTCTCTTTTATCCATATAGGGAGATTTCCAGTAGGGAGGCTTTGCGTTGAAATCTCCAACTATTATCTTTCCTTTATTTTTCTGTTGCCTGATATTCTGACTTAGTTCTGCAAGGGATTTGGACAGTTGCTCGATTGTTTCGTTTGGGGAAAAATAACAACTGTATATGATAAGTTGTTGCAGCTCCACCCAGACAAAGCCCGTCCCTTTTCCAGCTTTAGTTACAGCTACGTTTTGGTTCCTGATCCAGATCGCTGAATTGTTTTGATCGTCCGTAAGCCATTTGGCCTCTATTGCAAGTTTTTTGTTTTGCTCGCGTATCAGGACTATATCCCTTTCACTTCCTTCGCCGTGGCGATCAGTAAGTCATGAGCGGCACGGCACCTCATTAAATTAATTTGTATTACTTTAATCATTGTTGAGATTTTGTCCGCATTGCATCCGCTAGCGCTTTTCTAAATATTGGGCATGCTCCAGTATCTGCTCGATGTCCCTCCTGGTCTCAGATAGGGCAGTATGGTTGATTCTCAATGCCCTTCGCCTTGTGGCCTTTTAAGCCACATGTTAGGCATAGCATCTGGCGGTCTGGGCCCTTACAGGCAGTTTCGTGATGGCCTGTTAGCCAGCATTTGTAACATCGTTCAAGATCGATTCTTTCATGAATTCTACAATACAACCAGCCAATTTTAATTTTCCCGTGTTCTATTAAAGTATTTGCCTGGTTTCTAGGGCGTTGAACGGTGGCTATTTGCCTATCGCCATAAGCGAGTCTTAGATTTTTTACTTTTACTTCATCCTTTTTTGTTTTGAGTAGCATTTGTATGGATTCCTCTATTTATTCAATGGTCGTAATGGCATCTATGTTCTTTATGTGGATAATTGTATCTGTATTTTTTGAGCGGACTTCGACCTTTGGCAGTTTTTGAGCAATTATATATTTTAGGTCCTGTGCTTCTCCCTCTCTCATTTCTATCAGTAGTTCACCTGTTTTAGTCCTTCTCATTCCCTTTATTTTTGAACCTGAGGATTCTAGGTCTATCTTTTCCTTCACTACTTTCAGTAGTTCGGCAGAGGTTTTGTCTTTTGCCCTAACGAATACTGCCTCTGTAGTTTCTCTCTTCTCTTTTGTTCTTGGCCCTTTTTGATCGTCGTCTCTTTCACAGTTTCTACCTTTTCTACAGGATTTCGCCCCCGGGAGTATGCACTCTAACCTCTATTTCGGTATCGGCGAAAATATATTCCATTTGTTTTTTTATTATCGGCCAATCAGCAACAGATGGTTTGACAAAAGATAGGAGAAACAGTACTAGGCCGACAAAACTATTACCAGACAATACCTGACAATACTAGACAAGACCAGACAAGACCCATCAAGAACAGACAATTCCAGACAAGACCACACAAGACCTAACATAAACAGGCAAGACCGAGCAGGACCCGACAAGGCCAGAATTCAGGAGTAGACAATGCCAGAGAAAACCACACAAGACCTGAAATGAACAAAGAAGACAAGACAAGACCAGACACGGCCAGACAATACCAAACAAGATCATATAAGAGCAGACAAGATCAGACGAAACCAGAAAAACCAGGCAACACCGGACAAGACCAGGCAAGATCGGATAAAATTGTTTTAATAATATATGTACAGGGTGTTTGAAAAAAAAACTCGTTTTAGTTTTATTGTCATAGAAACTGTTCAAAGTGATACACACTTTTAGTGTTTGTTGTTTGTTCAGTTTGTGGTGTTTGATTCATAAACTGTCCATGTTTTGCTCCCCTGGTGCTAACACACATGAGACGGCGCCAGGGCTCAGTTCCCTTTTAAAACTCTACCGGTTTCCTTGAAATAATGTAGGCAATGACGCATAGTTTTTACTGTAGGATGCTCAACACCATACTGTCGTCTTAAATTACGTTGCACTGTTATAACAGATTTAGTTTTCACAAGCCAAATAACACACTGCGCTTTTTGTTACGAAGTAGTCATTGCACTGCACTGCACGCCTGAACTGAATTAAGCGAACTAAGCACTGGCGCCGGCTCAAGCTTGTTAAACTAGCGTGCCAGCTGCTGGGGTTCAAAACTTGGACAGTTGATGAATCAAACACCATAAACTAGAATAGTATGTAACATTTGGACAGTTTCTATAAAAGAATAAAACTAGGGAGTTCTTTTTCAAACACCCTGTACATATATTATTTGCGCAAAGTCATTGATAAAGAATGTGTACCACGCACATAGCTTGTGTATTCATATTCATATAACTGTGTCTTTTGTTTCTGTTCTGTTCAATCAATTATCTTTAAAAAACGCTAAAATATCCCGAAAATAGTACATATCATATAAATAATTATATTAAATGAATGAATCTGCAAAAACAGTTTTTTGCCTTTTTAAGAAAGATTTTTTTACAATAGACTGCGACCTTGAAAAGTGCTATGAAATAGAAAAGACTTTGGCATACTGTATTTATGATGTTATCTTTAAAAAAGATAATGGCCATTTTTAATAATTAATGGCTTTAATTGAAATGTTTTAAAAATTTGATTTAACATTGGCTAATCATTTAGCACGGAAACAAAATAAAGAGTTGCAAACAGTTCCTTGGGAAAAAATATACAACATATGATTATTTTTTATTATCGAAAGACATTTTACAACAAACTGTTCAGATGGTTAAAAGCACTAAATATTTTTCTATAATATTAGATTGTACATATGACAAAGTTATATTGAGCAAATGACACTGATAATAAGATTTGTACATAAGGAGAATAACGAAAATATATCAGTTGCAGAACATTGCTTAGGATTTCTGCCATTTAAGTGTTGGATTCCACCGTTAAACGTTTGTTTCAATATATTTTAGATGCGTTAAAAAGTTTGCAGACTACAAGAATTTGGGACACTAAAGGGCTTCGACAATGAAGCGAATATGCGAGGCAAGAAAAATGGTGTTCAGAGGCATATTTTAAGTAAACCCCGCGCATTTTTCTTCCCCTGTGTAGCCCAAACTCTCATTTGCAATGCAGCCAATATAAATGTAAACACTGTAAACACCTACATATTTTCAGTATTATTCAAGAACTGTAAAAGTTTTTTCTTAACGTTTCAACGAAAACATGGGCTGTATTGTAAAGTGTATTGCACACTAAACTAACATAAAACAATTTGTCAACCACAACATGGGAATCGATGAATTTGGAATTGATGATGAATTTACGCCCGCTTAGACAGTGACGGATTTAGGTCAGTTGGGGCCCCGGGCGCAGAAGAAACAAGGAAAATCAAAATACGTGTTAAGCATATTATTAAATAAATAAAAAATATTAAGTAATACTAATGTTTTATTTACAATAATATTTGAATATAATATATGTGTATTAATAGCATAATATTCAAGTTTTGAACTGATTTGAGTTTTTGAATTTCTTGGATAATTTTTAACTCTTTTTAAACAAGAAAATGAGGTAACAATTTTTTTTTTAATTTCAACATTTCGGAAAGTTGCTTTCATATCTAATGTCTTATAATATATTATCAATTCATTGCTTGTCTACTTCATCTAAAAATATTAAAAACTGTTCCAACTCTTCTTTAAAATTACTTGAATCAATGTCATCTTTGTACATTTCTATTACATTATTAACGCATTTTTCCTTTCTTCTATACAAGTTAAACCCGAAAAAAAAACCTAAATTACCATTAACATGATAGGGTAATTAACATTTTCGAAGATTTCTCCACGTCTATTCAGATATGCTATTAAAGGATCGCATATAACGTAGAGTAAATAATGTAAAAAAAATCTTTTCTTGCGACTTCTTCAAATGATTTATCTGTTCATCTGTAGGTTCATCTGTAAGTAATAATAATCTGTAAGTAATTTAACTTCCGATGCTAATTCGATTAAATGATGTCTAATTTTTTCATTAATAAATATTTATAGACTTTTTAATAACGACGCACCTTTAACAATTGTGCAGTATAGATGGTAAAGATTTACTTGTTGCATTGATTCATTGCAAAATTTTATTCCATACGGCCGTCATAATAGTAGTTTCATAATCATTCATTTTTTTAAGTAATGATTTTGCTTCAAAAACAACCATTTTTTTTCTTTTGTGGAGTTGCATATTTCATCTAATGCCTCTTTAATGTTTTTGTAGCCACATTTTAACGCTGAAATCGCTTAAACGCTGATGATCTTGTATCTGACACTTTCTTTAATGTATAAGACCCTTTATTTAATTTATTGCATAGCAGGTTCCATCGAATCGGTAATACAGAGAAAAAACAAATTTTACACGAATACAAAATATCTGGACGCTTTACTACAACTCTCTGCAGCAACATTACCAACTAAATTAAGTGAATGACTAGAGCACGGAATAAACATTGCTGATGGTACATGTTGTCTTATTCTTGTTTGAAGACCATTGTACTTGCCCGACATATTTGCTGCATTATCGTACGATTGTGCACAACAATATTTTATAGCTACTGGCAAGTTTTGCAAGGTAGATAAAACTGTCTCTTCTAGATACTCCGTATTATGTCTTTCTATAGGGAAGAGCTGTAAAAATCTTTCCTTAATATCCAAATTTTCTGATAAATAGCGCGCTACGAGGGTAAGTTGATCCACTTGTACAACACCGGGTGTAGAATCTAAAATGATACTATAATATTTTGCGCATTTTATTTCCTCCACAATGTGTGACATAAGAGAATCAGCAATTATTTTCAGAAGTTCATCACACGTCTGATGCGATATGTTATTTACATGTCTGCTACCTTGATTACCATACTTTTGTAAGTGCAACTTTAAACAAATCGTCATATTCGCTCAAATACTCTAAAGTAGTCAAATAATTGCCTTTTCTCGAAGATGTTGCACTCTCATTATAGCCTCTAAAAGCAATGCCTAACTTTGCGAGGAATTTTATTGAGGATAGAATTCTTCGCAGAACCTCTTTCCAAAGTATTACAAAGTTTTACTTAACAAAGTTTTTCCAATATGTGTCCAATTTTGGAATCCTGTAATTATCCTAGACTTACAGTAACTAAACAATAAATTGACTTGGATGTTTCGCAAAAATATAGCCACGTCCTTTCTCCTTTTTCACCATTCAAACATTTTCTGTAAAAATGATCTTTACACATGCCTCTGTAGTAAATGCGAACACCGTGTTTGTAGACCGATTTAAGTGTAGTTACCTCGATTATACTCATATCGATAAAACGTTAGGCCAGACAGCAATATCGTTTAATGTAACTTCGAATGGTATACTTTCTGTTTGCATTTCAACGTTTTGTAAGTTGTTCACCTGGTTGTCTATTGACTGGTCATCATTTTGGTCATCATTGTTGCTTTCTATACCTTGGTTTTCAACTTCAACTAACTCTTTTCGTTTTCTGATGGAAGAAGCTCTTTGTTCTTCATTTTAATTATTGCTCGAGTTGTGATGGCCTAAGTGATCAGAGCCAGTTATAAATTTGTCCAGTGCTCCTTTCTGTTGGTTGCCAGTTGGTTGGCTCCTGATTGCTGTCGTTTCATTTTCCAGACACCAATTAAAAGCAAATTTAAAATTTAAGCTTCCTTTTTTAGATCAGTGATTAATTCAAATATCAAGTACGTAATTAAAATTGCACATATGAAACCCAAATTGTTGTCATTAGAAAAAAGTGTAAAGTTTAAGCGGGGTCCCTTAGAGGTAGGGGGGCCCTAAGTCCGCCTTTGCGCTTAGATACAATATCGAAGAAATTTATGATGCACTACTTGAAATATTTGAAAAGATAACGACAATTACACAAAATTTGAGGTAATAAAAAAATAAAAATTATGAATTTCTTTGTTAGATTATAATTTGGTTTGATATTATGAATAGAGTAAAAGTTGTAAGTAAAATGCTTCAGAATCCTACTGCAGACATTCATAATTCTAAAGTTTCTGTTCAAAATTTATTTGGTCATTTACAAGGAAAACGTTCAGATCACGATTTGAATGCTTTATTGGATTCTGCAACAGAATTAAAGAATTGGTTATTACCAATAAATTTAACGATACTAAACTTGTGTGCATTGAAATCGGCCCACCGTAAACTTTTGAATTGTAACTATCTTTTTTTTTAGAAACTATTTGAGATAAAATAAAAAAATATTTCGTTTTAAATACAATTTAATATGCTTTTATATGAGTATAAATTTATAAAGAATGCTTATTGAAAGAATATAGGCATCAACCGGTAAGCAAATACGAACATATTTATTTGATGGTTATAACGAGAATAACAAACTTGTGAAAGATTGTAACTATTGCCTTTGCATTTGAAATTTGCAATTTTTCATAATTTGATTGGTTTTCAAGAGTAAAGTTTAATGCATACTACACCGCATAAAGCCGCCTAAGCTTTTGTTCTAATCGAAAATGGACTTAGGGAAACCAGCGAGCTGCTGCTCGACAACTGGATATGATACGCGCCGCGGTTCGAAGAGTGTTCCAACTAGGGTTTCTGAATATCCGCACTTTTTCAAAACCGCGGTTTTCGGTTTTTGAAAATTAAAAACAGCGGTTTCGGTTTCGAGTTCCGTTTTTAAGAACTTTTGGTAATAGTGTCTAATATTTAAACGAGATCTTAGTTTTGTACAAACGTTGGCGCTTAGGCAAATTGATCTTTCGGAGTAAGTAAGAGAGTGCTTGAAACAACATATTTATTCTTTTTGTTCTCTCAGAAGTTCTTTTATATTTAGCACTCCTGTTTAACTCCTGTTTCAAAGAATTAGGAGAGCGATATGTTTACATATAAGTATTTTTGTTTATTACTTTTAAAGCTTTTTCAACTTCGTCTGGCAAGGAATAGTTTGGGTTGGTCACTTCCTCTAATTTTTCTGAATTTGCCGAACATTCACGTTCGACTTCAACCTTCTTATTGTCTGCATAAAGTGGTTCAAAAAGATTTTCGGCCAATTTTAAAACAGACTTGGTTGAAACTTTCGAAGGATCTGATAAACATGTAGCCAATTCTGTTTATTCTAGATTTTCAAGGGTCTCCAAACTTCCCTTGATATTTTTCATTGAAGCTTTGATTATATCAGAACCAATTAATTTATTTTCCAAAAATCCTATTACACCTTGCTGTCATAAATATGTTAGAATCATCGCGGCTTAAGGTTGTTACTGCTACGCTTACTGGAGATAAAGTTTCATAGCAATTGAAAATTAACATTGTCAATTAAATGCACTGAATTTAAATCTGTTAGAATATGTATTATTAGAACTTAAGTATACGTTTTTCTTATATTGGTTCAATAGAAGACCACCTTGTCTTGATGTCCATTGCTAATTCAACTTCCTATTCAAAAAGATCTTTTACGTTTTGTTTTAGGAAACTGATTTTATCGGAGATAAACGAAAAAAATGTAAGTTTTCTTACCATTTGTAAATTACTTTTAATTTCAGCAGCTTCTTCGACGGAATACACAATATCCACATCTTTGGGCGATTCTTCAGGAAATAAATCTTCAGCTTCACCGCTGCAGCTGTTTTCTACTTGAAATGATTTTTTGTAAAAAGCGTAGCAAACAGCGAGATGAATTGTATTGTTAATGCAAATTTGTGGTTCAGCAGGACAATCTGTACCATTTTTCTAATTATTCGGTCACCGTCATGTATAGTCTCCACAATATCATTTATGAAACTGATACTAAATGAATCTAAATGTTTTTCAACATTTATTACGATATTATTTGCAGAACAAGTTCATTCAATTCGAGCCTAAAAGCCTAGATTACAATAAAAATTGTTTTCCCCATGGATATTAATGTTTAGGTATCTTCGGCGTCTCAAACTAGTCCATTAAAACGCTAGATGCGAAATTCAATTTTTTTTTCCATTTGCTTTTAATTCTTCAAAATTTAAAATCATTTCTTTCTTTGTTTGTATTCCTTTTAAATTAATTTCAACACCTGAAGGACATTTTGGCAAGATTTGGTTGGGAAATCGGCCAGCTATTGCTTTCCGAATAAATGCAGATTTTGAAATGCAGATTTTGAAAACAGATATACCGTCGATGGTTGCAATTTTTGCAACAGCAGTTTGAAAGAGCACTAATTCAATATATTTCATTTTTATTTATTTTTAGATAAAACCGAAATCCGCGGTTCTTTATGACGGTTATGAGGTTTCGGTGTTTGCACCGAAAACCGCGGTTTTGCGGTTCGGATATATCCGAACCAGAAACCCTAGTTCCAATGTTATGGGGAGACTGGACCCTTTCATAAACGACCTGGTACAGGCAAAAGGAGAGTTACAACAGCCCGGGATGACCGCTTTATTGTGTCAACATCCTTAAGAAATCTTCAGACATCTACAGTTTGTCCAAACTTACCCTACCCCATCGTCATACACGCCTGAGTTTTGCAAGGGATCATTTAAATTGGACTGCGGAATAATGGGGGTATGTTCTGTTCTCCGATAAGACCAGAATATACCTGTATGGTAGCGACCGAGTAATAAGTACCAAGAGAGCGATTTGCAGAATGCTGCATTACTAAGAACGGACTGCTTGTGGAGGTGGCAGCATGATCTGTGGTGCAATTACTAAAGAACCGACCCTGCTCCCATCATTAGGTTTTCTCCCATCATTAGGCGCCCGTCGTCACGGGAGAAGAGGATTTAACGGGTGCTATGCAAATCGAGGAGATTTTAGCAGTTCATGTGGACCTAATGTCACCTACATTGGAGAAGAATTTATAGTTATGCATGATAATGCGAAGCCGCACACCGCAAGAATAGTGCAAGTTTAAATTCCAGAAATCGGTTTTCGGGTAACGGAGTGGACAGCCTACAGTCCCGACCTAAATCCGATAGAACATTTATGGGATGATCTAAAACGAAGAATGTGTGCTAACCTGAAATAGAATCTCTCCAAATTTAATTATAAGGAGAGTTTTAGTGATTCTGAGTACCATGTAGTAGACTGCACTACAAATACTAGGAGGTCATCACACCACACTTTGCAATCCCTTTATGACACACCTAGATCCATACAAAGATAATGACTTGTCTCTGTTCACAAAAAAACCACCTGCAATAAACAGGGATTACTACAATTTGTATGCAAATCTGTTAACGTCGCCAAGTGCAGTTGAAGAAGAGTAAATTTTATTGTTATTTTTAATATACCTATCCCTTAATTTACAAAAATTATTTTATAAACATATTTCTTAACAAATAAAAATATTTTTTAGTTTTAAGTGTACTTTTATTTTAAGCTAAACATAGCTATTTATCAAAGCTTGGTTTTGATCAATGCTATAACTAGCTATCTCAGGTTTTAATTAATTAGATTATTATAATTATTTAACGTAAAATGCAAGCTACCAGGCATAAAGCTAGATCTCTTTAACTTGCTGAAATGAAAAAATCGAAAATAAATTTAGGTATATGTGCAGATATAGATAAAACCTCCCTTGAAGTATCTACACCTTAACGAAGGCATCATGCCGGGTGGGGGAAGCTTGCGTGTCCTAATGATCCTGACAGCTATGCTGACAGTAGCGTAGCTACCTGAAGGGTCACCCAAGTCAGACAGATGAAGGGCCTCCCGGTCCTCCAAGGATAGGGGTTGAGTCGTGAGGCCTTACAAAACCTTACACCCTTAAAAAACCTTACACCCGTAAAAAATACACTATCGCTAAAATACCTAGTAAAATGAAGCCTCGGATATTGGATAGAAGACGAAAACAGCAACGAAAATGGACTTTGAATTTTGGAACATACGAGGAATCCGAAACAAACAGCAAGAAATTATATCAGAATTCATAAATCGTAATATGGATTTAGCCATCCTAACGGAAACCAAGAAAAAGGGAAACGAAAGTGAAAAAAATAAAGAAGATATACATTTATTCAGCGGAGTCGACAAAAGCTGCTGGGCTAAAGCCGAGGTATCAATTATGATTCACAAAAGATTACAAAGATACATAAAATTATGGGAACCGGTTGAAGAACGCATTATTAAAAAGACCATACAAATTAGAGGTAGGCACATAATAGTGATTGGATTATATGCACCGAACGAGGACGCTAAGGCCCAAGAGAAAGATAAATTCGAACAGGATGTACGAAATATAATTGAACAAATTCTAAATCATCATGAAATTATTATAGCGAGGGATCTTAATAGTAGAGTAGGCAGACAACTAAATAGCCAAATAGTTGGAAAGAACGGGGAAGAGGTAGTCAATGATAATGGAGAAAGGCTGAAAAACCTTTGTGACCAACATAATCTAAAGATTACGAACACCTTTTTTGCACATAAGGACATCCACAAGTATACTTGGTACCAACACACGAGAAGTTGGATCAATAGACTGCGTGATTGTTAAACAGGGCGCAAAAATTAAGGTCCAGGATGTACGGGTCATGAGAGGTGCTGATTGCGGAAGCGATCACTGCCTAGTAAAGGCGAAGATCTATATACCTTATATAGCACAAAATCAAAATAAATTAAAAGAATGCCACGAAAAACAACGAAAAGATGTAAAATGATTTGACATGGAAAGTTTTGAACACGACAGTACAAAGTTTCTATACCAGAGACGATTAGAACAGAAATTGGTGCAACAACAAAGGAGTACAGAAACCGAATATGAACATATTACACAATGTTTAAGGGAAGCTACGATTGAATCTTTAGGGACGACGGATCTGAAGAGCAAACCATATTGGTGGGATTGAGAAATAGAAGAACGAATAACAGAAAAGAAACAAATATATCAAAAGC